>CM057143.1:14231589-14831589 GCA_029964075.1 Patiria pectinifera
CATGGCCCCATCACGAATTGCTCGTTACGAAGAACAACATTTCTTTTGCTCATTACGAAGAACAACATTTCTTTAATTGCAATCAACATGCTCGCATAGGCCTAGTAATTTATGACTGCTTCATATATATTTTAACTAAACAAAATAATCTTCAATATGGTTATTGACAACACAATAAATATTTGTATCAAAGGGGATCCAAAAAAAATTTATTTGCTGGCCCAACATGGTCAGAAATATCAGCATTATCTAAAGCAGATATGCAAATCTTTAGCACTTATCAGGGAGACATATGTACAACCAATCAGATCTATTCCATAGTTATATGCAATTAAAGTGATCATATCATTAGCCCCACAAATGCACGGAATATTGTTGCATCAAATCTACTACAATGGTAACAAAATGTGATGCTACAAAAGTGGAAGTGTGCCCAACACACAAATCTATAGGGTGCTTCCCTCCTTCATGGTAATACGATTAAAATGGTAACAGCAAAGTTTCGAACAGATTTATCTGGAAAATGCAAAAATCTATGGGCCTTGAAGAGCCTTGACTCAAAATTGCAAGGCCCTGAACCCTCAAGGCCAAGGCCAAGGCCAAGGCTTTTGCCCTCAAGCCTCGAGGCCAAGGCCAAGGCCCTAAAATCCAGCCTTAAGGCAGCCTTAAGGCCAAGGCCCAGCATCAAGGCACTACATCACTATTCAACATTTTGAGATTCTGGCGCCTTTTTGAATATTTTGAGATGCTGGATACGCGCCAGTTGGAGGACAGCACAATAACACAAATTCATTTGGCCTATTTTCAAATAATTTTTTTTTGGGGGGGGGAGGGGCGTGCGTTCCTCCCCTCCCCCAGGACCCGTCCCCGTCTCCCCCAGGATCCAACAGTATCTGATAATGGTGTTTAATTGTCATGTCCTTAGGAGGGGCAATGGAGAAACAATTGTTCAGGGTGTTGTCCCTTAAACATACAGATTTCTTCAACAAAGTGCGGGCATAATGAATTTCAAGGACAACAAGACAACTAAGAAAAAACAAAAACTCCTTACAAAGTAATGATCATCATTGTGTATGAAGGCTAGGGGGCATAATTATAGCACTTAAAATAACCGGATGCAAGCTTTTCTTTTAGCAACGCGCACCAGTATTTTGAAACGGAAACTAAATACGAAGGAAAAAATGGATAAAACTTCAAAATGAATATCCAGCTTGATAACCCATTTTGAATTTTGTTGGGGACGTAACTAATACAGGTCAAAAATATTACTTTTAGGGACCTAAAAATACACGTGTTCACACAAACCTACGGAAATAAAGGTGCGCGTAACGCAACTTATGCCCCACGCGCTGACAAAAAGGCGCCACCAATGGAAAAATGCGCGTCTGTACGCGCTGCTGATCAAGTTTTTTTAATTCTATATCTATGGCAGTGGTAGACTTGGCCAAGTCTCGGTTGCGCTCGGTCTGTGCCTTTAGTAAATCCACTCACATGTGCAGCGCATATCGAATGTACATAACGCGCGCCCTCATGCGTCGAATCTGGACCATCATGTTAAAAACGTACATGTACATGTTATTTTCAAGTGATGCAGCAACCCAGACTTGGTCAATCTGCCAAGCGTACGCGCTGGTTTGTTCCACGTTTGTACACAGTCTATGGAAATTAATTCTCGATGTGATTGGCTTCTACCGATTTCGGTAGAAGCCAATCATATCACAATATTTCAGGTAATGAGCGTTTCTATTCTTAAAAACGCGCGCAGGTTGTTTTGATAATCTTACTATAATTCCAGGAATCTCTGTCTGTCTGTCTGTCCGTCGATTATCTCCAGAACCGGGCACCGTATGAAGTTGAAAATCGGCGGATATATTTTTCGGGACAACAGAATGTGCAGTGCAAAGTTTGAAATTGTTTGGACCAGCGGTTCTCGAAAAAGCTGCAAAAAGCAGTATTTTCGGTGGCAGTATGTATATAGTATAGAACATAACACCCGCACCGCACGCACTTCTTTTTCAATTGTTTACGCATGTTTGAGCAAAAGCGCGCGTGCTTGATATGACGCAACAATGGAAAGAGGTCGTGGCGTCAGTGCGGCGATAGCCACTCGCGCACAATGTCTTGTACGTGAGTGGATGCACGGCACATGCGCAGCATTTTGTGCATGTATTTGTACACTAGCACTGTACTGGTAGGGTCGGGTCTGTAGCAGGGGAAATACAATATGGTGTACATTACCCGCCCGTACTACGTAGGGCGATACAGTATTGTCCAGTAGGGGTAAATATCAGTCAGTGGGGGGGACGACATTTTGTTTTGTGAGTTTAACTTTTACCATTGTTTCACATTGAATAATGTGCGTTTATTTTTGCAGCTGCGTTTCTCAACTGCCCTCGAACACGCACATTTCCCCCTGCCTGCGAAGTATTCCTAACACGCAATCAGCGTTGTCTGCGTGTATTCACGCAGCCAAAGTTTCGCAGAAACGCACACGCATCCCCTGGTGACGGGTAGAGACAGATACACGCACGCGTACGTTCGAATGCTTTGAAACTGCTCTTGGTACGCAAAACACGAAGTGGTATCAATGGATCTCAACATTTTTTGCAGGTTAAACCCAATAAAAAATCCCTTTTGTTTCGAATAACATTTGAATGTCGTGTTGTTTATAAATTCAATCCAAGAGCAGCTGATCTTAGCATTATAATCCAAATATACTGTGTTTGAAATCTACAGATTAAGTTTATGTTTTTAATACTTTTGCAGATTGTTATCCAGCCTTCCATACCTACTGAAAATAATAAATGAGTCTTCAAAAATTGGTTACTTTGATTGGTCAAGCAATGTTGCTGCATATGCATAGAGATGGTGTTGCATATGCATCGATGAATACAGGCGCGTGCACGCGAGGGGGGGGGGGGTGCTGATGGCAGATTGATCAAGTCGGAATTGCTAACTTTTGCACCACATGTATACACATGCTCTGCAATACATGCACACACATGTACGTGTAATACGCGTGCTGTACAATGTACATACAGTGTGTGCGCATTGTTATACGGCATTAAGTTGAATGCATGCTGAAGTGTACCTTGTCGGGCATCTGGAAAGACGTAAACTAAGTGATGTTTGCTACTTTTTTTAAGATACCGACTTAACGCAATTCCGACTTGAATCAAGTCTATGGCAGTGGTCGCTTCGCGCATACTGTTCGTAGGACATAATGAGCGCAATGAGCGTACTGAGGCGTAAACTTGGCGTGAGACGCAGAACGCACAAGAGAATGGCACGCAAATAACAATCAGTGAACATCTACGTTACGCACATTCAACTATGTGAATCTTCGTGCTTCAAAAATTAGACTAATGGCGTAAAAGCGAACGAACTGCACGATGCTTTGAAAGACCAAACGATTGTAAACAAGAATCATACTTTTTGTGGCATAAATCATGGTTACTTGATCTTTTGGAAACTTCTCGATTGTTAGGAGCAACGGTGAGAAATTGATGGAGATGTGAACAATGTAGAAAGGAGAAGTGATGGTACGCCTTCGACGAGGATATAATAATTTCGCCTTCCATGCCAGTAGATTTGGAGTAAGCCTCACATCACTGATTGCCATCTTTGTATTGATGTGTCCATCAATCACGTCCGGTGAGAGCTTATTGTTGTGTTTGGTTGAGCAAGGGTTGGGGGTATATGCCTTTTCTGGACCTAGTGCCGAAACAGCCAAAAACTGAAATATTTACCGTCAAACAGGTCTTTAGTACTAGGCCCTAGACCTATTTGACGGTGAATATACGTGATATAGGGCCTAGGGGCCCTAGGTCAAGATAGCACCTTCGGAGCCAACAAGTGCAGGTAGTAAAGTCGGTATATTTTAAGTTAGAGAAATATTTTTCTGTAGGTAAATTTCTGACTGTTCTGTTTGAATCAGTAAAAAAAAAATCAGCGTATAAATAATCCACAGAATCGGTCAAGAAATCGGATGTCATTTCGGACCAACGAACGTTGAGGTACAATTAATTTGTTTCTGGTTTAGACCAGGGCCAGGTGGACTCCCTTACCGCACTACGTGCCACGAAGACGGCATCCAACCTGGGCTATCTTTCTATAATGAGCCTCGTGTATGACTTTCACTCTAAAGTTTTGATCTTGATTTTTGTTTTGTCTTAAGGATGGAAAGTTGGTGTTAGAGACCAAGACAAGACTTGCTATCTCTACAGCCACCAAACCAAAACTTGTTTCATACAAAGCCACGTCAACGGCCGGATAGTTCTGCAGGTAAGCCTCACGCCCACTTCGGAAGCCGATTTGACCACACCCCCTCATATATCCTGGTTCCGGCGTGTTAAGCTCCGGAACAGGCACTCTCTGGCCGTGGTGAACCTGCTTGAAGGAGGGCGCCCTCCGAAGTTTATGGAGCTGTCAGCTAACAGGACCGACTTGACCATCAACATTTTGTCCGAGAACGACATGAGCCGAAACAGCTTCAAGGTGAGGGTTGGAAGCAAGGGACAAGGTGACCACCAAAATTTCGTCCTTGAATCTGAAACCATAGGTGAGTGCTATTATTCTCATTATTATTATTGTTATCAATTTCTGGTAATAAATTGAACCAAGGATTCCTGAAAAGCACCCTAGGCACTGTAAATCGCAAGCCTGAAGAAACCTATTGAAAGAAGACATTGAGAAGTAATTACAGTTTTGGAGGTAGGAGGAAAACTCCAAAAGAATATTCTTGGGAAAGTCCACGGAATCGGGTGGGGACTGAACACCGAATCCATATTGGTCACAGCTGCGATGGAAGGCGAGGAATGAACCGCTGCGGCACCCGGACTCCCACTGTCAATGTATATTACTGACTTTTTGGGGGTGGGATAATTACAATACGCTGCAGGACCTGATCGTAGCGAAAAGATGAGAGTAAATTTAGTGTTCAGACTATACGATCAGACAGAGAATAATCTGACCCAACCAGTGAGAATAACCTTGCATTCATGAACTTAAAGGGCTTTTTAACGGAACGTTTGACCAGGGTGGCAAGATTTGATTTTTACCGTGATAAATTATCTCTTAACACCTTAGCAAATACATAAAACTCTGGTTATCATAGAGATACGGACACACGCCAACCTGCACGGAGGGAGCCATAAATGCTGTCTTATACCAATGAAAAATTTAATGGGAAGGTCCCTGAAAGAACAGAGTACATTTTCGGATGCTTCTTTTTAAAATTTTCCTTTATCGGTATGGAAACATTTTCATCGGTTTTTAGTCTCTTTTCTGGGTATAAAAACAACAACAAATACCTACTTAATAATAGTAATAATGGAGATAAATCGCAGACATATCCACCGTTATTTGCTCAAGGCAATCGATATACATGCACAAAGAAAACAACAAGAAGTAAGTAAACAAAATCAATATAACTTAATAGACACATTGAACAAAATAAAAGCCTAACATATTACAAATTAAAGGAAAACAACCAAAGAGCAGAAAAACGAGATAAAACAATTGGAAGGGTTAATTGAAAGTTATCGACATGAGATGAGTTTTAAGAGCGACGTGTTTTGAAGGACTGGATAGTTTCTTAAGTTTTGATGTGAATAGGTATAGCCAGTTCCACAGACGAGGTGCTGCTATAGAGAATGACCTGTCTCCCCGAGTACGTTTTGATTTAGGCTCATGCAGTAGATGCTTGTTACTGGATCAAAGAGTGCGGGAGGGTTTGTAAGTGGAACCCCATTATGTATAAGGGCGCTTTGCCATTGAGAGCTTTGTAAACCAACAACATCAGTTTATAGATTATCCGATAGGAAATTGGTATGGCCATGAAGTGTAGACTTTTCAAGATGGGGATGATGTGGGAACATTTCCTCACTTTGGACTTTTCTCTTTCGAAGTTGTATTAAACGGAGTCTGATATGGTAATCTCTAGATATTGAGGAACCCGAAGCAGGCGAATTCGTGGCCATCAACACCATGGATTATTTCACGATTCCTGGTGTGGAATCTCACTTCGATTGGTCGAAAGAGGGCGCTCGCCACCTGCCCAGAAATGCTGGGATCAGCCACGATGGCAAACGACTGGTCTTTCGGCATTACCAACCTGCGGAGGACTCTGGAGTCTATGTGTGTGAAGTGTACAGTCCCGCAGACTACTTTATTGCTGGGCGGCGGTATATCCTTGGCAGTGGTAAGTTTTAGTTGTATAGAAATGGCGATTTAAATAACGTGCAGAAGTTAAATTGTTTGGTTAAACAACAAACGGATATTGTTGATAATTCTACGGAGACACAGACAGTTTGCAACCAAATTATGTCCAGGGCGGAAGCCGGTACACTTCCCAAATTGTCAACTGTCAACGGTCGATTGTTAGTTTTGCGGTCCGCAGAGGTGAGCTTCATAGGGCAAACTGGGTCGAGGAAAATTTAGCCTACATTCTTAAGCCTCGTTCGTACTGGACTTAATTATTTTTTTAGAAGTTTACCACGACTGATTGTCATCATTCCGTTGTGGTTATTATACCGTGCATCCACACTTGGACTAATTTCAGCCTGCAAATGTCATTCGCTATTCATCCGCGACCCCAGTTGGTCCAGTAAAACCTACCTCTGCGGAACGTAACACTTAGGGCCTACAATCGACAGACGACACTTGACAATATGGGAAATCTGCTGGCTGTCTGCCCTGGACTTAATTTGGCAACAATCTAATTAAAGTTAACTGCATGCAGTCTCCGTTAGTTTTACGGAAAAAAATATCCAATACGAAAACGACATTATTTTAATCACAGATGACTTTCTGCAGTCCGAAATTAATCCAAGTGCGGACGCACGGTAGTTAAATTTAACAATGTGAAGCCCGGTGCTAACGCGGCTCATGGCCTATGATGTTTACCAATGGTTGCATCTGATAAGTAGCCGTAACTGTTGATATATTATTCGAAAGCTCTGATGAGTCTTTGCCTGCATTTTGCTATCTTATCAGTTCCATACTTTTGTCAGCCCGATCCCATTGGTAGCCAGTCACAAGTACAGCCAGATATTTTGAAAGGCAAAGGCCTGTTAATTTTGAGGGGATGTCATTTCGCTTATAATACCTAGCCGACTGCTTAGAAACTAGCAAGAAAATGAATATTGATTGTGGGATTATAATTTTGCCTAGCTTTCGGAGTAACCAATAATCAAGACAGAACGCATCATGCCATTTTTCTTTTCTTTGTATCGTTATTTACATAAAATAAGACTATTTTAATTCAAATGCTTTCTGATCAAAATTCTAACCACTTGCTTCGCCAGTGCTTAAGAGAACTAGTTAGATTCGTTTGTTTACTTTAAGCTCTAATTGGACAGATTTGTTCACCCAAAAGCCCCGGATTAACATGTCAAAAAATCTTTATTGATTATGGCAAGTGCGCCACCCACATAGCTAGCTTTGCAAAGTATGCGTTTCCTTTTCGCGATATATTTTGTGACACGGATTACCAACGAATGCGATGTGCAACATTGTCAGTTTTCAGACATTTTGTCTTTAAGATAATCACGCAGGTGAAGTCAAACTAATGTTGAAAATAATGCACTTAACCGAAGATATTTTCCATACAATTACCAAATTTCCAGCCTCACACGCAACTACTGATCTGAGCGCTGAGGAGGAGTCAAAGATCGACGCAACTGATCAAAGCGGTAAGAAATTTCATTATTATGATTCTTATGTTGATTTCAAGTTAGATTGTGATAAATAGTTTGACGCGATTCGGAGTTTTCTCTGCGCTTCCGATTTTGTTGAGGTATGGTACCCATTTTTATTAAGTAGGCCTACTGTTACAAAGAACAAAATAGGGCTGTAAGTGCATATAATCCAGTGACTTCTTGAACGTTGGATTGATTTTTAAACGTTTAAGCGTCGAGAACCTCCACGTGATTTTTTTTCTGAAAAGATGTTATCCGAACATGTTGGCCTTATGTAAAATGCGAAGATGTTGGCCCTATGTAAAATACAAAACCTACATTGTTCCAATATTCAACACACGAAGAAGCAAGCCCAAGCTATTCATTTTCACATGAGAACTGTATTTAAATTAAATATAGTTTTATTCTCGTGGAGGGCAAACAACATAATTCATTTCAATAATCCAAATGACAGAGCCTTTTGACACTTGACTGATTAGAATTAAAACGCACATGGACAGAATGGAGATGAAAAATAATTGGATTCCTCGTGAACTATCGAGTTTTGCATTCATTGAGGTTTACAATCCAATAATGTCGCAGAACTCCCAGTCTAGACACCAGCCTTGTCCAATAATTTACAACACCGCCCTCTGTGAACTTTGATGGAAAATGTTGTGTTCTCCCACTGTTTTCAAAAATAGGCAACAACGCCCTCTTGGAACAAGAAACGTCGCAGGAAATTTTTTCTTGGCTTCAGAATGAACCTGTTTCGAACGTGGCACCCCTCAGCATCAGTGAAATGGTACACACCTTCAAGAATAATGGAGGTTGGTACAGAAAGGTTAGGGAAAAACGCCAAAAGGGACCGGCTGGGAAAAAATAGTTTGAGAATTTCAATTTTATTCAGCTTGCGTTCTAAGACCTTTCAGATTGTTAAAAGAAATCAAACACAGGAAATTTGGAATATATTTGGTTTGACGGAATCTGTTCAAAATGCCACCAAGTGAAACTTTATATTTCTCTCCCCTGATTAAAACAATGTGACTAACACCGAAGGAAGTGGTCTATATTTGATCACATATGGCCTGTGTGGAAATTTTTACTATTATAAGACCTCGGCTTGAAGAAGATTTTTTTACTCATTTGTCATCAAACTTAGTTGAATATTTGATTTTCACATCTGAGAAATAACGTGAACTGGGTACGACTCCAGTTTTCCATTGTGTACCAATAGAGGTCGCTATATTCGTCTCATAGTCTCACATCTTGACCGATTCATTCTTCTCACGTTTTTTTCGTTTCAGATATCTACTATGTACTTCGCGAGAGTACCCAATATCTGGCATGCTTTCCAAGCAACATGGCGGCGTTTGACTTGACAACAATCAAACTCCGTTACGCATGGGGTCGGCCAACGGACAGTGACGTCATCACAACCTTTGACACTGGCCGATTTTTGACCGTCGATGGTGGCATCCTTGAAATCTCCGACGTGGGACCAAGGGATTCTGGGAGTTTAGAGTGCAATGTGACGTACCATGACGTCATCGGGCAGCCGAGAGTGAAGACCTATACCTACGACATTGAAGGTATGACAGTAACATACTGTTCTCATTCGTTTTCGCCCGAGATTGCCAGTTTTTTTTTTATTATAAATTGTTTATTTACCACTTTTCAAAGGTTATCATTACGGTAAAAGGTGCAAAATCTTTTGTTTACAGCTGACGCGGCGCAAGATACGGCCGACAACAATATTGCTCATTACGAAACTTCAATTTAAAAAGTTCAGCTGTTTTTCGTGTTTTTCAGCTGTTTTGAAAGGTGGAATTTTTGCGTTGGGGAGATATAAATCTTATGTCGAGTTTCAGCCTTCGCCGACTGTATGCTCAGTGTTTTCCAAGGGCTTTCGAGAACAAACTTTTTTGCATAACAGATAATCATAGGCTACCTGAATTTTTTGTTTATTTAAACTACTTGAAATACGTAAAGACATACGTATTAGACCTTTGAAATAAAGCGTGTTAAGTTTACAATAGAACACACTTATTGTTGGCGATCTCAGGAAGAAAGCGCTAAGTTGTTCTAAAAGGGCATTTTAAGAGTTTTCTTCAAAGAAGTTAGCAGTGGCGCTAACCGATTGCCACGCTTAAAAAAAGAAAGACGTCCCTGGGTGGGCTCGAACCACCAACCTTTCGGTTAACAGCCGAACGCGCTAACCGATTGCGCCACAGAGACCGCGTGCTTGTGTCCCCAAAACTGTGCTCAACTACCATCACAAAAACAGTGAATTAAAAAAACAACTACTTTAACTCATATTAAAAAAACCCACTTTTCCCAATTTAGAGGTCCATGGGCACGGGTGATGGGCTTCGAACCACCAACCTTTCAGTAATTTTAACAGCCGAATGCGATAACCGATTGCGCTACAGAGACTGTTGAAAGTAGCTTTCAGTTACGTGAACTACTGCTTGATCTCATTTCATAAAACAAATGCATCTACCAAGGGAAAAATAACCTTTCACAGTCAGAAGGTTAGACGTCCCTGCCTGGGTGGGCTCGAACCACCAACCTTTCGGTTAACAGCCGAACGCGCTAACCGATTGCGCCACAGAGACTGTGTATTGTGTTTTCGGCAACTATACATGAAGTCATTACAAAAACAATTATGTGAATTTTAAAAAATCACGAGCGCAAAACTAAGGCGTCCCTGGGTGGGCTCGAACCACCAACCTTTCGGTTAACAGCCGACTGAAAGAATATTAAGGGTGTTGCATAGGACCCCTATATATCTATTTAGTGCTCAACCGGTTTTTATCGTTTCGAAAAGACTTACGTAACCCCAAGCAAATGTCCATGTTTTCAATGTTTTTTAGTACAATGTAGTATTTTGACATGATTTTCGTGCCCGCTTTTCAAGGTGGTTCAACGCAGTTGTGTGCATTCACTTGTGCATCAGTGCATCACGCGTGAGCTGGCTCAATCGCCATCTTCATGTTCGTGTTGTGTTTTCACACCATTCCCGTTGCTTTTCAATTATTTTGCCGCGATATGTAGATGAGTCTAATAATATAAACTGGAATTTTCCTTCCCTTATTCTAGAACAAGCTTCTAGTGTACCCTAGGACTATACTACCTAAATAATTTCATCTTTTAAAAACAAACAAGCCGTAAAAAAAATCCTGCAAATCTTTTTGTTGCCGTTTTCGGGTGAGTTCGAACCTTAAAAAGAGTAGTCATTGCTTTATAACAATATTCAAGTCGTTCCTTGGGTGGGTTCTGTTGCACCGCAGAGACACACGATTTGTTCGTACAGGAAAATACACAAGTACATGTAGCCTATTAAGCTAATTATATTTCGAAAAAAAACGTAAACATTGTCAGTTAAGCCAAAAACCGGTCTTTTGAACGGAGACTTCTTCGCTTCGTGTATATACGAATTCCCCTATTAAGCAATATAAACCTAAATATCGGGAGGCGCTGGAAATGTTTCAACTTACTAACGGAAAAGTTGCACACTGTCTGCATTGAGTCGTTTGCCCGTAAAACTTGTTAACACACAACGCCTCATTATATTCATTTAGCATTTACATATTTAAAATATAAATACGCACATGCCTTTGAAATTACAAACGATACCGTCCAATAAAATCTAAAAAACCCAAAAGAAAAAAACTCAAGACATTTATACAGAGATAGGATTTACGGAGAGGTTGACTGGTTAAGGGTATGTCTTCGCCTCGGTAAACCATGGTTCATAATCCTATTATTGTTTACCAAGTGCATTTTGTAATGTGTTTTCCCTGCCAGATAGCGCGAGTTTACCAATAAAAAACTATTTCTTCTCTAAACCTGGTAGTTTCTTCATGGGCCAATTTTTTTTTTCTCTCCAAAGATTCCTTCTACGTTGATCGAAGAGTTACCGCCACAACCTTTCCACTCTCGGAAAGAATCAAATTAACTTAATCAACCAAAACACTTTTAGGTGTTTCGGACGCCTTTTTATTCGATTTTATTTACTTTTGAAAAGAAATTCGTTTCAGATGTGTGCTTTGTTGCCTGCAAATAGTCTCACTTGTCTTGACAACATGAAACTTTCCAAAAAACACCTGAACTATACTTTAGAAGCAGTTTCGGAAAACGCAGTCAATAGAATGTTATTTTTTTCCGTAATTTACCTTGGTCTTAGTGTATACCCTACCGGACTTTGTGTACTCCGTATCGGCCGCCTATACCTCCGAGGACTGTGACTCGCCTCAGCGGAGCGCGGTCTTCAAGCAACTGCTGGGAACCCATCTCCAAGCGTCGGTCATCGCAGACGATACTTCCTACGAGATCACGGACTTCGTGGCAAGTTGCAACAATTCGCTGCGCCTCCCTACCGTGGGAGTTGGCGTTGGATCGGTACAGGGTGGCAGGGTGAACCTGATACGCTTCGATGTGGTGGTCAGACAAACGATGGTGACCCAATGCAGCATGCAGTGTATGGTTGGCGAAATGGACACAAAGACCAGGCTGGTAAGTTTTTCTGTGCTAATTTTCTCAGATTTTTAAAAACTTAAATGGGGAAAATAAATAAATGATTTCAATGCACGTGGCCTATTACTGACTCTAGAAATATATCAATATCAAAAATGTTATTCTTTTAAAGTGTATGACGCAAAACTACCCCAAAATGTGTCATGACATGTAAATGACATGAAATGTTTGTCGAACATAAAACCCGTCAATTTGCTGAAACCTCTGGAAACCTAAAAATGGACCCTTTTGTATTTTACTCTGTACACCAACAAACTACTTTGATGCGCGCAACTGTGCTTCCCAACTTTTTCAGTAATGTAAACTGCTTAAAAACGAGTAAAAAAATGCCACTTTTCCCATTTTGTCTTAAAAATTAATGAAAACGTGTTGGATTCTATTTTTCATTCGTTTCTTCCGAGGTACATAATGGTTCATTCTCCGCGAAAGCGCTCACGTTTGGTTCCAGAAATGATGAAATAGCAATAAACAATTCGAGAACTCTTTCAGAAATGCAAACTCAAATACTTTCAGAACACGGAACATTTCGGCGATGGTCTTTAACGACGTCAGATTTTCTACAGAAATCCTTTAAACCTATAAGGCGTTGAAACCGTCTGTTAAGAACGAACAGATACGTTATCTCATTTTCAATTTCAGGAAAATTGAATATCTCAAACAGAATCTCATATTTCAAGTTCTATGAAACTTAGAAGTAATTTTGATGACATGCAGACCATGTAGAAAAATCTAGAAAAATAGCCCGGTCGGGCGGCTATTTTTGAGGGAAAAAATGGGCCTCCCGCTTCCTTTTTTTCATAAAGGCAGGATGCTAAACGTTTTTCTTTTTCTGTCCTTATCTCTCATTTTAACTTGGTTAGTATGGTTATGACACCGTATACTGTAGCTACTAGAAGCAGACATATCAGGACAAATAATGACACGCAATACTTACAGCTGACAAAAGTTACCATCAAAAGCGTTAAAGTGGTTACAAGCCTAATTTCCTCATTTTGTATACTTTATTTTTAGGATATGGACTATTGGAATGGATCAGTTATCCATGATATGAAAGCATGTGTAATGAATGAGATACTTTGCACAAAGCGCACCCCCCGACGACATGGGAAAATAACAAGAAACGCAACATAACCATTTTCTTCACAAGTTTCAGAGCCAATAACACAGCCGAACACGGGGTACGAATTTGAGCCTTTTAAAAGGAAACAAAAGTTAACAAGGCCGCCTGATCAGCCCTCTAAACAAAAACAAATTCGTTCCTGGGTGGGCTCGAACCACCACGCTTTCGGTTAACAGCCGAACGCACTAACCGATTGCGCCACAGAGACCGTGCGCCTGTGTCTCCGGCAATGTGCTTAACTTCATGTATATTAACTCATTACAAAAACAGTGGGTCAAAAAGAAAAACCGCTTCCAAAGAAAGACGTCCCTGGGTGGGCTCGAACCACCAACCTTTCGGTTAACAGCCGAACGCGCTAACCGATTGCGCCACAGAGACCTGTACCAGAGGTCTTCAGTAATGTGTACCGAACTTATTTCGTAAAACAAATATGGGTTAAAGTCTACCCCTGCAGAAGTTCAGAGGACACTTTTTAAAGACATTAACGTTAAAAAAAAACCCTTCTAGATAGGCTCTCAAAACAAAACAACCGTCCCTTGGTGGGCTCGAACCACCGACCTTTCGGTTGACAGCCGAACGTACTAACCGATTTGTTCGGTTACTAAACTCATTCAAATGATAAAGCATCTCCCTTGCTGCCACATGTTCCACTTGAATATCAATTTTGAGGCATACCGTTCGGTTCACAGCTAATCCTACACCAAACAGATTAGGCTGCGCCACAGACACACATTAAAAATCCGGCTCTTCCAACAAAGTTTTTTTTCTCGACAGCCCTCATTGCTTTTGTACACGTGTTTGCATAGGCGTTGCCAGGATTTTTTCCGGGGGGGGGGGGACAAAGCAAATTTTCTCCCCAAATTCCTTAACTTTTTTCATTATATTCTCAATTGATCATTTTTCCGAGCGTGAGCAGGGGAACGTTTGCCCTACCCCCCCCCCCCCATCAAATTAACAGCAATATGGCTTCGCACCTCTTTTGCCTTTTTTTTCCTTTTTCCTTTTTTTCCCCCCGTTTTTTTTTGGGGGGGGGGGAGTGCCCCCTTGCCCCCCCCCCCTCGCGAAGCCCATGCGTGTTTGCAAGAAAGAATAAACTCCAATGTGGTTCATGATCTCGATTGAAAAGGGGGGTTTCTTGTATACAACCGGCGATTCAAATATTTAAGAAGGAAATGGCTGAGTTGTCGCAGTCTGGGATATCTTCAGCGGTTGGCTAAGATGATGGAGCTGTGTTGAGGTCGTAGCTCTATGGTTGAGGTCTACACGCGCAGACAAAAGACCTTACGGCGCAAAGTACTGTCGCGAGGGTTGCAAAATGGAGACGGAGAAATAGAAAAAGCAAATTTAGGATTTGTTTTCAGTGACATGTATAGACCTAGCAACTGACAGTGGTCAGAAAGGATGAGGGATGTAAGCCAACACATATACCCATATATAAAATAAGAATAAGCGAATTTCGTTCGTTTTTCTATGTAGATTGGGATGAAGTTGGGTGCATTCTTCAGTCGGGAGCTGGAAGAACGGTATGGCTACCACCCTTCCCGTCTGATTCCCAACTCGCTGCAGTTTGATTTGAAGTATCGCTGTGATCAGGGCTACGGGCTGCAGGCGTCCATTTGTGGTGAGTCGACTATGTTCGAATGGTGATATCTTAGATGCGACTGCATGTATGCCCTAGATCTTAAGAAATGGACCTTTGTCTAAGTAGGATAATGAAGGAACAGGAACAGAACATTTCTGAAACCTTATAGCTTACGATATAAACCTCGAAGCCTTATGTCTGTAAGTAGTTTTACCGAACTTCGATGCTCCATTTCTCAATTCCCTAAAAATGATAAATACATTATAAAAGGAAGAAAACGGGAAAAAAAAACACACTGCGTCCCTGGATGGAGGAGAACCACTGCAAACCAATTTCCGGACCACTATATTCAACCGAACGCAAGTGAACAATAAACAACTAATAAATTTATTCAATTCGCAAAACGAACAAGTCCTTTCCGCAAAATGTAAAACATCAAGGTCCCCGGGTGGGCTGGAACCAGTAACCTTTCGGTTAACAGCCGAACGCGCTACCCATTGTACCGCATGCAGAGACCCTTAAATGTCTGTTCTAATTCAGTGTAAAACAACTGGTACTCATTTCATAAAACAAATTTTATGGGAAACAGTAATCGCTGGGTGCAAAAATGTACGACGTCCCTGGGTGGACTCGAACCACCAACCTTTTGGTTAACAGCCGAACGCGCTAACCGATTGCGCCACAGAGACCCGTAAAAATTCCCTTCAGTAAAGAACTCAACTATTGTAGCTTATATCAAAATAGCATCAAGGATAAACACTGCAAAAGCAACAGAATTGACGTCCCTGGGTGGGCTCGAACCACCAACCTTTCGGTTAACAGCCGAACGCGCTAACCGATTGCGCCACAGAGACCCGTGAATGTCGTTCAGTGCAAAACACCTTGAACTCATGTCACCAAACAAAATAAATGAATAAGGTTTAAAGGGTCCCTGGGTGGGCTCGAACCACAAACCTCTCGGTTGATGGCGCTCCTTAGACCAACCTAGTCATTTTCCTGTATCATATCCTCATACGGTTAAAATGTACTTATTTAAATGCCATTTTTTTTAAATTGTATGTAATCATTTGAAAAGCCGTGACCATCTTATTGTCAGTTGTCATGTTTCTGCACATAACTAGTAAATTTCTTTCAAAAGCGTTTAACATTTCAAGAAAAAATCATGCTTGCCGCAATTTGTAAGTCTGTACACAAGTTACCAAATTTTTGTACTTCTCAGTTGCTTGTCCACCCGGATCCTACAGCCAACAAGGTAGCACCGAGTGCATCCAATGTCCAATGAGCAGTTACCAGCCATCGTTCGGTGCTGTAGATTGCGTTCAATGCCCGACCCATGAATACACCTTCTGGTCTGGAGCCATCTCAATGGATCAGTGTCAAGGTAAGTTTGTTTATCCATTTCTGAAATACGTGCGACCCTTTCGCAAATGGTACGTAAATACATAGGCTCCGCTGAGGTTCTAATAACACAACGCATACCACTCCAAATGAAGGACTTGCATGTATGTGAAGATGTACTTGCTGTGCAGGGGTGCATACCTATGTTCCCCAATACCGATGTTCCCCGAAATCCCTACCCTATAACGCTAACCCCAACCCTAGCCCTAACCCTAACCCTAACCCTAACCCTAACCCTAACCCTAACCCTAACCCTAACCCTAACCCTAACCCTAACCCTAACCCTAAGGATTTCGGGGAACATCGGTAGTGGGGAACATCGGTATTGGGGAACATCGGGTAGACCCCCTGTGCAGCCATATACTCGAGTTTCACCCCGAAAAAAAAATCACAGTTTAAAATTGTAATTTATGCTAGTCATACAAAAGTTATTCGCTTTCAATGCTCTAAGGAAATTGCAGATGATATTATTCATTAAACCTGTTATCGTGAACTTGTTTTAATTAGGCTTATGTTTTGGGATCACTTCGTGGCAACAGGTTGTTGTAGGTAAAAGGCTCTTCATTGATCTTTTTTTTTGCAATTCGTCAACAGTGACGACTGTCATTGCGTGGATAATGCTTGGGGCGTTCGGAATGATGGCATTATCTGGTGTGATAGTGTCTTGTGTACTATACGGGTAGGTGTCTATACTGTAACATAATTATTTGCTTTAGTTTGTGATTATATCTACCTCTATGTAACTTCATTTTAATGGTACATGTGCCTGTATGGGGGGATTAAAGAAAATGTTGAGGGTAAAATATCGTAGTTGGTTGATGCATTATAATTGCAAGTTTGCTGATCGTCAGTAGGCGTTTTATGATGTAGCGCATGTCATCTTCATTGACGTGAATGTTGTACGATGGAAGAAACATTTGGGATGAGCGTTCACTTGTCCATTTAGATAAGAATCCTTACGACTAAATACAACATGTTTGCTATATACCTGACCATGACTTGAGCATTCCCAAGCCTACAAATGTTGTCTATGTTTGTACCATTGAATATATCGCATCCAAGGATATGAAGCCGGACTACTATATAGACTGGAAAACTAAAACAGAAAGAAAAGAAATGTGCTAACATTTACAGAAACCAGTGTTTAAGATCACGATCAGATTAAACACAAGGCTTACGGACTCGCAGTATCGATTTAAGAGGAGTCAAAATCTAACGAGTTAGTAGAAGTAGGATTTTGATCCATGTCACCAAAGACGATGGTGAAAGAAGGCACTGTGCACCAAGATCACTTCTTCAGTCTCACTATTTTTCTTCATTGTTTTGACAGATATAGGATGCGCCATCAAAAAGCAGCGACTCAAGACGCTCCTGTGACTCTGCCCAAAACTGACATCGCCTCTAAGAAACCATCCCGCAAGACGGTCAAGTCAAAGAAACATTTATCAAGATCTGATATCTCTAGCTCTGCGCACCACGGTGAATTGGAAGTACTACTTGAATCCAGCGATGACGATGACACAAATGTCAATGATGAAGGCCTACAATCACATGTAGCACCAGTTTCATATCAGACTGGTAGTCAGGAAGAATCGAATATTTACCACTACAGGAGTCAGGAAACAAGACGAGGACTTCAAGCTCAGGATCGCACTAACTACGAACATCGGGAGGAGGACATCGGTCTGTACCATTCAGTGCAGAAAGGTGATATTAATGCGTCCGATGGTAGAACGAGCCAGGAGACCATAAACTCCTACCTTCCAGGCAATGAAGTACTTGATCATCAGCAGCAAAGAGATCCTCTTGATCAACTCTCCCGTTCGCAAATGGTCAAAGAGCTGGGGCCAAATGAACAGCACCGTTTATCGCGTCCATCTCTTCATTATTCAAATAGGGATGATACATACAGAGGAAGTGTGATATCGCAACCAAAGTCACCTTCAAAGGTGTATTCTGGAATGGCCTCCCACGAACCACCTCCTCAAGCTCACGTAACTTTCCCGTCGCATCAAGCATTCATACCAGATGCCAAAGAAGCTCAGCTTACTCCTAAACTTTCCTCTCAGATAGGAAATCTCATGTCTCCACTTCAACCTCAAGGTTCATCCCCATCAGACCGGCATGTCCCACTCCAAGAGGACAGCTTCCAGTCGAAGAGACACCTATCACCAAGTTTTCATGATTATCTTGATAACAGCTTCTCACCATCATACACACAAAGACAAACCCTCGTGGCAAGCCCTTCTCAAATTTCCAGTGCAAGTAGCACTTCACTACCCATAGGGAGAGAATTATCATTTAGTTCTGCCGGTCCAAGTACTCCCGTGAGCAGCCGTCCAAGCAGCAGGTCTGACCTTATAGGGTCTCCTGTTGTTCCTGTTGATCTCTCTGATGAGACTGACTCCGAGATCGAAATTGGAAGCTTCATTGTTGAGGGAGATAATCTGCAACCGAGCGAAGAGACTCGTCGATCTTCATTGATTTCAAAACCACATATATCCCCAAGAAAAAACTCCGTTGCAGCACTGATCGCATCTTACCAGTCCTTGTCTCGAAGTGGTCCAACAAATACAGCTCCACAAGTCAGTCAAATTTTAGATCAATCTAGCTTCGAAAGCACAACCACCCATTCAACTAAAACGTCAGCATTCTCAATGAAGGGAAAACCTTCAAACGCAACGGTGCCTCCTGGAAGTCCTCCCCTGTTTCCAAGAACATTCTCTAGAGAAAAGAGTATGCCGATCATTTTTAGCAACAGAGCTCCATCTGATGTTCTAGCAAGGCAATCCTCTTTAAGGAGTCCGCAAAAAGATCAATCTAGAACTTTGACTCCGTCTATTTCACCTGTTAAGGCCGTTACGCCTGTTATAAGCCCTCCAAGGTCTTTGGGAGCCGTTACAGGAGATGTTCAGCAGACGCCCAGTCGAACAGCAGCATTAACTCAGAATGAGCTCGGTATCCCTCCATTCTCCTTGCCAAGAACACCGCAAGAGGTTCGGTCAAGGGCCTTGAGTCCTAGTCGCTCAAAAGGTTTTACTCCTTCTCTAGCCTTCTCCGAGCACAGTGGGCACAACCCTCCAGTAGCTCCATCAGTTCAATCCTCTCAGGTATCCCCAAAGGAGTCGCTAATGACACGGAGGTCATCACTCATGACTAGTCCAGCAGGTAGACCAGCTAATCCTTTCCAACTGCAGCGACTCAGACGACAATCTCTGGCAGGGCAAAAGTCGTCACATCTCACCGCCACATTAACATCAACGCCTCACCTTAAAACCGCATCAGCAGACGGAGGGGTTCCTCCTCCGGCACAGAATGAGGCCATCCTCGCACCTCCGTCATTTCCTTCCATTCCAGTCTTCCCTACAGTGGCCTCTTCACTCCATATGGCCACGCCTTCTGCAGTACCGCCTAGTGTTGTACCTCCAGCTGTTACCACTCCTACTTCTACCACCCCACCCTTAAATGTGGCCCCTCCCGCAATTGTAGCGCATCCTTCCGCTCCGGCTCTTCCTGATACACCATCGACCTTTGCTCCACCCCCTCCACCAACGGGACCTTTTCCTCCGGCCTCGACTCCTCCACATTCCATCTCAGCTCATCCCAGTCTGGTTACTAGACCTAGCGTGTCGGTAAGCATCCCTATCAATATAAATGACACTGCCCCTGTTGGTGAACCTCCTCCCCTTCCCCAAGGGGTCCCCCCTCCCCAACCGCCCCATCCCATCGATGAAATACCTTTGGCAGGACATCCTTCGGTGATAACGCCTCCTTCCGTGGCCCCACCCACCACTGCCCCAGCAAGGCAGTCAAGTGCACCTCACCCTGTTGCGGCACTGATGAACCAGGCTTTTACCGGCAGGAAAGGTTCAAAGTTCCTGGCTTCTGAATCGGAAGAATCTAGGGTAACCATCCTTGGCAGTACGCCATCGGTAGCGTCACAGGGAAGTGTCCTAGCGCCACCTGGTGGAAACATACCTGCTCCACCCCCTCCTCCACCACCACCTCCATTGCTTGAAGACTAAAATGTAATTTAAATAAGTCAATTAAAAAAACGAGATCATTTAATAATATAAAGTTTCATATCCAGCTTGAAGAAAGGTTACTGATCAACATTGCTGATCAACATTGTAATTTTTGTAGAAGCGAATTGTGACCGCTTTTATTGCGTTATTGTTTCAATGTAGAAGATTTTAATGGCTCGCTCATCGGACATTGGACAACATAATGATATATATTGCTGTGCATGGCTGAAAGCCGAATAATCGCCAGGGCTTCTCAAAAATATTGCGAATATCAATTGTATTCCTTCATTAGTAATAAAAAAAAACAGTTTCCAAGAGTAAAATTGTTTGGGTATCGAAAGTTTTTTTTTCTTTCTAAAACAATAACTCCTAAAAAGTTTTACAACTCCCAAACATTTTACAAATCCAAACTCTAAAGTATAAAGAACGTATCCTCACTGCAAGCAGTGAGCTTAGTTCTCAAATTTCATTTTCACTTGTTGGTCTCTTGATGAATTGTTTTCATAATGAATTCTAGTTTTTCATTTTACTTTTATAGGTTTTTTTTTACTACGTTGTGAAACAAACAAATGCGCTACGTTTATAAAACGGTCATTGCCCAAAACGGCCTTTAAAATATGGTTGCATTATACTTTAGGCAAAAAAGTCTTCGGTTTCTGGTTTGGAACTTGCCCCAAAAGTGGTGCGGCGACGCGGCTTTTTCTTTTTTTACTTGTTTTTTTCCTTCAAATGTCGGCTGATGACTGCAAGTGGTGCCCGACCATGTGCCCGACTAAATTTAGTGCAAAATGTATGGGAACCCAGAGAGGCCACATAAAGCTTTTACTCGATTGTAAACCCATCTAAAAAAAACACGTTAAAATTGTGCAGCAGCAGGATTCCAGTCAAACCAGTGAGTTTTGCGGTTTGAGACATCATCTTACATTGAAAAAAAAGACTTTTTTAATTTTGCCGACGCGCATGGCTACGGCGACGCGCGCGCAGACCAGAAACCGGAGCCCTTTTTTTGGTCTTAGTGTAAATTTACGAGAGAATATAGTGCTTGATTGCAATATTGTCGCTCTAAAACACGCATACCATCATGATCTACAGATAGGTAATATTATTAGTGTGAAATAGCTGAACGGTCAATATATAGAGGTGGTCTGTTGGCCTCATGAAGTGTTTCTCAGACCGATTCGGTCTGTCAGTATAACAGAGCGGAAACATCAAACGACACCTGGGCTGTCGGGCAACCTGTCCCCGTGTGTGGTGAAGATGTAAATCTTGAAACATTCGAAGACAGAATAAAAAAAAGAACACTCCGAACAAGTCCTTGAATGCGTCGGCCGTTACTGCGCCGTCATGATGTGCGTTTTAACGGCTAGTTGCAGCCGGTTTCAATATGTCACGTACGTGCCTCTTTGGAATGTTATTTACTTGAGTAAGTCGCGATGAGGGTTGTATGATGTGACGCAAGTGTTTAGGTGGTTATAGAGTGTCTGATGAATGTTGTAATCCGTTTACAGTATGTACGAAACGGACTTTAGAAAGAAAGTTCCCAAGAAATGTCTCGCATCCGGAAAATGGAGCAATTTAGATGTGACTAAACATCATTTGCATTTCAGTTGTCTTTAAGGTGCGCGCCTTTTTGCCGCAGGGTACAGACCAGTAAATAAACTGCCATAGACCTTAGTGATAATTACGCCCACTTCCAAACATTATTAAAAAATACTCTCTAAGGTGTTTGAAACACACATCAAATCAAAGCTTAGTTCATCATCTTTCATTTTCTGTTATTTTTTGGGGGTTAATTATTACTTATGGGAGAAAGATGATTACCCTTCAAAGTAGTCCGGAACCCCCCCCCCCCCAAAAAAAAGGATGCCTACGCTCCATTGCAAACTAGAGCAATTTTAGGGCCCAATTTCATCCAAGTTTCGCAGAAATACAAACTCGCAGTCCTCTGCACGGCTTTCGCCCTTTTTAAAATTTTTTTTTTTTTACGAATCCTCAAGTTCATGGCCCCCAAAATGCTCTAATACCGGAGAGTTTGAGGGCATACGAATCGTACGGCGTTGGCAATTTCGGGCCTATGTACTGGCATGCACCCCTCTGGATGCGCATGGGTAGTCCTAGTCCCTTGTGCATTAATTGTGACCTTCAAAGATGCCTGCTGAATACACTACTAAGAGTATATAACAAATAAAAGCGATGCTCCATTCAATCTCAAGTTAGTCATATGTCAAATTACCAGTCGGGTCAAAACAAGGGAAGGACGATGACATATGAATGTCTTTGTCACGGTTCATTTGATTTGATGAATGGATGACTTGCGATGGACTTATCAATTGCAAACGTGACTTGTTGTGACAGGAAAGGCCTAGGCTACAGCTCCGGAAAAAAAATGTCTAAAGCTTCAATATTGATGAGCTCGTCATATAAAATATATTGGCAAATTTACATTGGAGGGGCAGTATATACTGCTGTTTATATAAAAGACGACTACAGCTTTTAGTTAAAAAGTCAGATGGGGCAGGGTCATTTTCAAGCAATTTGGGAGAAGTTTGTGGATATAGAACAAGTGAAGTGCCCTTTCAGATCTAGAGTTGTAGCCATGACGTTTAGGACATTATGCACCGACCATCATTACTGCTTAAGTCTGAAGAGGGACTCCTTGCATAGATGGGGGAGGATGCGCTATCGCTCCCTATTTCTCATTCGGAGTGTTAGCTTTACCTGAGTCCTAACCTTACCTAGGGTTTTCTGGTTGTTGTTGGCAATAAGGCATGATGAAAGCTCAACCTATGGACTCTGGGAAACATCATATTTTATCCGAGTATATTCTAGGCCCAATTTCATGGCTTTACTAACCAAAATTCCGCGCTTACGATCACCATTTTTTGCTAACCGCGCTAGCAGAAACTTTCTGTGCTAACCCTGTAAGCACAGAATCCTTACTTACGGTGCACGCATGCGCAGAAGCCAAAATTCCTTACTAACCCGCGAAATATGCTTACCGTAAGCACGGAATCTTCTGCTATAGTAAAGCAGGAATTTTTCGCTAACAGTAAGCAGAGCCATGAAACTGGGCCCTGGACTGTCCGGTGAGATAAATGGCCTTTTTGGATAACATCTGTTTATTTGTTCCCTGATCCAACCCACCAATATAGGCTCGGCCTACAATGACAATGCTAAACATGGAATTTGACCAATATCAACCAGGTGCACGAAATACGCAGAGGTTGTTGAAATGTTGGAGATTTTTTCTATGCCCGGTTTTCTATTTTCAATTTATTGCCCAATGTTCACCTCTCCTCTCCCGCTCTCTTTCCAACATCACAGACGAACACGAGAGAAGTTTTTTGAAAGTCGTCAATATCGTGGTCTTCTCAGGCGTGAACCATCGGCCCAGAAGTATTCATTTCCCTCGCGTATACAGCATCTAAAGCACCGTAAAATAATACTAAATTGAAGAATAAACACTTCTGAAAGCACTGAGACTGTGAGTAAAGCAAAATGCCAAAACGAGTTGTACTAAAAGAGAGTTTCAATCTATTCTGTATAGCAAGTACCGTTTTACGAGAAGCATGTGGCGGTACTCGGGCTGAAACACTGCCGTGTCGAGTGTCGGAGGGACCCATCGTAAACACCGCAACGAGCGAGCTTGCCCGTGGTATATGAGCCATAATATTGTGCTATCGTTTCAGTTTAGGGGAGATTTTTTGAGGGCATTTCCCTCAAAGTGCACTTTTGCCTTGTTAGTTGGTTTAAACACAGCTACTTACTCGCATTTACCCGTTCTTTAACACAGAAAATTGACCCTTGTTAAGCTCATGTTTCCCCGATATTTGATAATTTATAATGATGTATGAATATTGCTATGCCAGTATTATATTTCGTCTTTTGAGGATTGATCGCATGTTGAAAGGCATTTTTAAATGTTGATTGTCAATCTGCATGGGTTAAAACTCCACCTTACTGGAAAACTCGTTGATTGTACCATCCTTACTTTTTTCTTCAAAACAATGTACTGGTACTTTAAATATTCTGGTGTGCAGACACACTCAACGAAGCGTAAACTCGAAAGGCGAATTGTGCATAATAGTCAAAAGATTCATCGTGCAAAAAGCAACAAAATGGACAGGCACACCCTGCCTGGTATAATTAAATGAATGATGTTTAGGATTCACTGACATTGTAATAACCTTATAGAAGCGCTAAAACTAGTGTAAAGCGTGAGGTTTAATGTCAGTCGTTTTAGGGTAAAAGTGAATCGTATCGAATCATCCACTGATCTGAATATTCAAATTAGGCAGGTGATGTGTGTGTGTGTCCCAACCCATACCGTGCCCGGTGTGGTGTCGTCTGTACTTTGTGTCCGTGCGCGTGATCATAAAGTTGCGCCAAACGACGGCCGTTAACCGCCCGTCGACACCTTGACAATACGATCGGCTGCCAAAGACTACCACGAGACAATCCTACGCTGAAACCTCGAGGACCATTGGCCAACTCAACTGGACCTCAATCTGACCTGATTTCGGGAAAAAAATCCCTCAAGCTAATGCACAAACTTATTTCCCCCTGACATAACATTGCGTCATTTTTATTTCGTACGTAAAGTTTTTGGGAATTAGAGGTTTCCATTATCCGATGTAAGTTATATACGTCAATAGACGTGCCATCTTCCAGAACAAGTGAACTGAGTCCCCGTCGGGTTAGCAATTATTCAGTTGCACCTAAGCTTGCTTCTCCCACATGTTTTATGATCTATTTTGCAACTCTTCAACGAGGACAACACCATCAAGCGATTTAGCAATGGAAAACGGCCCACAGACTTTCGGAGGTAAGCCGTGCGCCCTGGCCTCGCCAAGCTGTTCGGTAAGTTACACCACAGCCCGGGCGGCTACTGGCACCGGATTCATGCAGGTACCGGCACCGGCCGTGGAGCGTGGGCCGTCTACCCCAACCTCCCACCTCCACCATCCATCTGCACCGGGGCCCGGGGGCTTTGCCTACGTCAATACCCGGGCCGATTGCCGCTTCGTTCAACCGGGAGCTGCGTCCGCGTCGTCTTCTTACGACGAACAGTACAAGAGTTACCGGTCGGCTTCGGCACTCTCCTTCAACAGCATGGAGCTCTCGACGGGCCACGAGGCCGGCCATCATCGGATGGACTTTGGTGGGCCGATGCGGTACTCGGGCTCCATGGGTGGTGCTACTGCGGCAGCCGTTATGTACGGTGCAGCTAGTAATCATCAGGCTACACAGCAGCATCTCTCGTGTCTCAACTACCCAAGCTGTGCTAATCCCGCCGGTTATCCCTTTGGTATCTCCGGTAAGCTAATTCATTAACTGATTACAAATTGAAAGATTTTACCGAGATTTTCCCCCTCAGTATATTAGTTCAAGTTTTAACTGACAGATTTCTGTCCGACCAACCTAGTGAACATACATGTATAAGTTAATGTCCGAAATGTTCGTCCTTGTTGGTCTTTCTCAAATGCCCCTTCATATATAATAGATACAGATACATTATGGTTACTTATGACCTTGAATATGTATAAAAATAATTTGTCGCACGTATTATCGCCTCTACAAAAAGGAAATAACTATGTATAGTATTTTGTGAATTTTTGTTCGAGGAATCAAGTTTTAAGTTGTCTTATATTCACAAGAGCAAGGCTAATTGTTTTAAACCAAAAACCGTTCTTCAACACAATACAAATATAGATGTGTCTATTCCTGAGGTCATTTGACAACCTGTGGTCTTAAAACTTTGGATAAAAAGTCTGTTGATTCATTCATGACTTGTTTTTCTCTTAGCAGAAGAAAAGTAGAAAGTCAACAAACCCATAAGATATTTTAATTTTGCATAATGAAAATAAAGTTTAGTGTGACACGGTATATAGGCCTAAAAACTTAAGTTGTGTGGTAAAAATGGTCATCCAAAATTAACAGATAAATGGAAAATATGCTGTACCATTCTTGAATGTCCGAGAAGAAAAACGTTTAATCTAAGCTTGTGAATGGATTTTTTTCGCGATAGACCAGAACAGTATTGTCACGTTTGATGTGTCACACTCTATTTTCAAAATCGTTTCCTGAAGAAAATTAATGGTACCAATGTAAGAGGAAAAATCAATAATGCCAGTCTCATCTACCATAGCATCAATCGGGCGATGGAATTACAAATGTTTCTTGCGATTCATATAAGCCTATTCAAATCTTCTTACTACCTAGGCCTAGTTAATGAAATCTAACCAAAGCTAAGAGAATCAATAATAGATTGAACAAAGAAATTGTCTCGAACCTCCGGAAAAGTGCTCTTCAACAAATTCAATTTCTTTATATTAAAAATGGTTTAACTTGTGTTTTATTCCAACCTCCCCACCTCCCCACCTTTTTATTGGAAGTCTGCAAACCTCCGAAAAGTGTTTTTGTTTTGGGCACAAACAGATCTGCTTTGTAAGCAGACTGGCTCCCGGTCCGTACAATACTGATTGTGGGACGGGAACCAGATTTCCCCGCGAGAACAGGAATTATTGTCTGGCAGCCAATAATTCGAAATTGTAAAGTAATAATTCAGTAACTATAAACATGGGCCAATTTGTTCGGTCTATATCTCATTCTAGGAAAAATAGCAATTTAGAAAATGAATCTATTTTTCGGGATGAAACGTTTGGGATGAACTGATTCAGTTTTTCCTTGTTGTTGTATTGATGGAAAAACTCAAGGAATGAAAAGTAAGGTTTGCTCAGTGAAACCTACAGCGTAAGAATGTAAGATTTTATGTCGGACTTGCCGTCTTTGGCTGAATAGTCTCGTTCTGGTAGCTACTGAGGCAAACTCTAGCTTTCAAGGCTGGGACCTGTATTAAAAAAGGGTTCCTCAACTATTTGAAATGCCCCAATGAACAATTTTCTTGAATCATATTTAGTAAAAGAAGACGAAGAAAAGACGAGGATAACGCAGTGTTTTTGCTTGACACTTGGTGGGTTTGTGATCTGTTTTGGGGCAAACTCCTGGACTTTGAATCTTGATGGTGGGTGGGTGTGGTTGTGTTTAAGTGTCAGGAGGGGATGGTAGGACTTGACCCTTTCTGAATATAACTTTTAGTCGTTACAAAAGATAAAAAATGGTGAATCATAAGTACAACCCAACACAACTTGTATGAAATTAATAGACCAATATACCATAAAGTATAGCTGTTTTAAACATAGGTCTAATGATCAAACGGGGAACTATTCTTTTTCTGAATGTTTTTCCAGAAGATTTGAAAAAAGAACTACATTTCTCCAAGTGTTCGATTCCGAGTGAAAATCCCTAGTTTCGCTAATGTCGCCCATTGTTATCGGAATATAACCTCCTAAAATTAAATATGAATTTAATTATCTGTTATTCTTGATTCGCGCGGTTTTTTTTTTCAGTATATAACACTCGTCTGCTCTCATGCCGGCGCAGATAATTTAGACTTTGAAGAACATATTGGACGGGCTTTAAAACGAGCTGATTTAATTTCTCTGAGAGGGTATGCGAAATGGAAAATGAAACGGAAGCAACCTTGTCATGACATACGCGTGCTTTATATATTACTCATTGTATAAGAGTTTGAAATACATAATTTTCTCAGTTTTGACATGAGAATGGATATGGTAGTCGGTTAAAGTTGATGATTATTGTCACTGTTACATTTCGTTTCACTGAGACTGTTATTGCAGTGTATTTGCAGTTTACATCAACTTACATAAAAACTTGAGGGAGATAAACGGATCTTAATTTCACAGGACATAAAAACCGTATTATTTATCATTCAGGTGAGACAAACATACCCAACCAATAGGCTTGTCGGTTACCGATCGTAAGCTGTTATCAATCTTCTTTGCAAATGTTTTCAAATCTTTTCTTTTAACCAGTGCCATTCCCAGCTCAGTTTGGTCAATGCAAAATTTATTACAAGTACATGTACATACATGTTGGTTTAAAAAAAAAAATCTATATCGAAACGAATCCAACACGATGCAAGCAGTAATAAGAAACAAAAGTAGTTGTATATAATCGCATAACTTTTATTGTATTTGGCTTCACAGTTTCTCGTTTTCTCTTTTGTGTACGGCATACACAATTCCTTGTCATAGGTGTACTCGTTTACAGAATTACATTCAAACAAGTTATCACTCATTCAACTCACGGAGGGGGAAGACATAGTACAGAGAGGAAGATAATGCGATCCGAATAATAAAGTTAGAAATCATTTGAACCACAAGTTCGACATTGTTGTAATGTAAAGAAAATAATGTGGCACAAAATGTACTGAAAATGGAAATGTAGCCAATAAGCGGAAAAAAGGTTTTGACTTTCGTAATATATTATTTTCGGAACCCTTAAAATTGGTTTCATCATACACTGTAAAAATGTTGGGCAAATAATTCGTTGGGCGAAATATAAACAACGCAATATGTACATATGTATAGGCAATGTTGCCCAATAGTTGAACGTGTTAACTATTCGCCCATCGTTGGTCAAATTATCAACCCATTTTGCCCAACCTTTTTACAGTGTAGTGATACAAAAAACACCAAACCCCAGTCTTATCAGTAAAAAGCAACCACCATCATCCCCGGGAACCCCCCCCCCCCAACTAGCACCAAATATATCAATTAGTTTCCTTAGTCTTTTAAATACCAAATTTTATTGAATATTTGATCCTTTTCAAACTTTGTTACTCGGAGAAAAAAACACCGTTTCAAACCAACTTGTCAGAACAGTATTACGACACAGTTATTGTTTTTATAGATTATAAAATAGCACATTATGTCAACGTAATGCATCTCAAATATGCATGATTATTATATAACTTCATGACGAATAACTCAAATTCGTCTGACATTTTAATGGAACTTATGTGTCCTTGTATTTGCATCATTCTCCACGCAACCATCGCTGCAAGTAATTGCTTTAGCACATGGCGCCCTACGTGTTTCTCATCGTTACTTCCTTACACATGCACAGAACATTTGAAAAACAAGACGTTGTTTACAGGAAGACATTCAAATTCTGCCTACTCATTTCAATAACACGAATTTACAGCAACAAACAGACATTGTCTTTGGGCTGATAGAACATTTTGCGAATCAATGAAAACGAAGCATTTCACTTGTTCTTAAAAAGGGGATAAATTCCAGCAGGCACCCCCCCCCCCAAAAAAAAGGACTAACAACGTCGGATAAAAAACAATCTTCCATTAGTGATACTGTTCATTATTTCATTCTTGCATTTTAGGGCGGCAGATTTTATAGGAACAATTCTTCATCATCGGTCACAGAAGTTATCTATAATGACCGATTTCACGAAAACTTCGTTGTTGACAAATTTGGACTTGCATGCAGCTGCAGCGTTCATCAACGCAAACATAAACACTCATAAAAAAACCCCACCACAACAATCCTACTGATTTATTATGGCAATCGCTGATTTTCTGAAAAAGAAAGAAATCTATCTTGTACAGCTAGGGGTATTTTTTCGTGTTGTTATTAAATTCAGAGTTACATTATCTGACATCACAATGCGAGCTCTTGAACTGACCTCTGGATGACCTTGGTGTGCCTTTATCTTCGTCCTTTGAAAAGTGTTTCGTGGACGGCAAATATAATACGAACAGACTATGCAGTAACAGGTTGACAGGAACAAAGCAAAAATCAGACAGAAATTTTGAATATTATATTTCGATATGGTAAAACATCGATAGATTAATTCGAATCGTGATTTGCAATGACATATGCAAATGTGTTTACATCTCAGTTTTAATTGTTTTCGTCACCCGATTTACATTCAAAATGTTTTGTGTAATGGATCAAAGGCATTTGAAAAAGCAAACCCAACCGAACGAAAAGCGAAACGAATCTAACTTAAGCGAATCAAATAAACAAACCACACCGATACGAACGGAACGGAACCTACAAAATTAACAGTACTACACGTTCAAAAACATTGTTAATAAATTCATTTTAACCAAGTTTCGGCTGAAAATGTGTAATTTCCATTTCTTAAACAGTATTACTCCGAAGATTTTATGAACGTTTGCATTCGCATTGCTTAATTTTAGAGGCAAACACTAAGATTTTGTTTGGCTGCTTTATTTAAAATATGAAATTTTATTTTTTTGCTTCCTGTGTGTGAAGTTCGTTCAATTCTCTAAATTCTACGAATGAATAGCCTAAGGTACAAGTTAACAATCCATCGCTCAATTTGAGACATTCAAGTAATCTATATAAACACGTAAGAATCTGTTCCCTGATAGGTGCCAGGGATACCTGTGAACAATCGTAACACACAAACAACACGGTTCTTGCAGGGTGTCAAGGTTTTTCACTTGTTCCGATCTTCTTGTTTTTTTCGGTACCAATTTTTCAGCGGCAAACAGACCGTGTGTTTCCCGCGTGTTTGTGGGTCAATCGACGGTAAGTGTTCCCAAGGATCTCTCTCGTCAAAACAAGCCAAACGGCACGTTCATGTAAATTGGGTTATGTAATGTTGAATCGTCAGTCGGCTTATTCGTCGACTATTAACAGACATAAAATGGTGATTTATTACAATTTAGGAACCATTTACTGAGCCGTTCGAAGAATTTGGATTGCGGGTAAACTGACAAACTGCTAAAATATTTTGATGTGTATATCGGTGCTTTGTGTGTAAGAAGAATATCAAAGAACACAACTATGACATTTATGAAGAGCTATAAGAATTATCTGTTATTCAAAGTGAACTACATGGTTCATAATTAAAAGTGATATCACCACGTCAAAAACCCTTGTGTTTGAAACAAAATGTTGCGCTTTTTACATTAACAAAAAATCACAGGGGCAAAAAGATCACACAGATCTGTGAACATTTGAAATGAATGCCTGAAGAATATTAAGACAAAAAAAACCCACAATACTTTACAGTTATGAAATTTAAACAAATAATGTCGGGAACTAAATCGGCTAAGGGGAGATATAATATGGACTATTGCGAACAGTTCTTTAAATGTGGCAAGTGAAGCCTCCGTATATTTAATGGATCTTAAGTGAACTACCACCGTTTTAGAAACTTGGTACTTACTTGCTTGGTACTTGGTGGTTATCCTTTTCAGAACTCCTCGAGGAAGCCTTACTAAGAGGCTTGGAGAGTGGCATATTCAACTAAATCAAGGATTTGAATTGATTGTGGTTTGCGGCATTGATGACATCTTGGGGTAATTTGTTCCATTTTCTGACAGTTCTTGGTAGGAAGGATTGCATGTAGACATTGGTTCTTGCGGTGATTTCATTGCATTGGCAGTTGTTCCCCCTCCTTTGTCTGTTACTTTTCGGTTGCAGTGCATCTGGTTGAATGTTTACTGTGTTGTTGATGACCTTGTACAAAAATACTAGTTGGTTTGATTCCCTCCTCTCTTCAAGTGATGTCCAACCTAAGAATCACATCTCCTTCCTAAATTTTCACACCATTAGTGAAGGATATGTCCTGAAATCATTATTGACAACGGAATAAAAAATAATCAAAGAAACGCCTTCTTACGTGGAAATGCTGCTCACATTGCATTGTGACAGCGAAATTGTATCGCAATATTGATTTTGTTTCAAATACTGCAAAAAAACAATTTACTATTGTATCAAATTGATTATGAAAAGACTAGTTCCATGACAACGACTAGTTATTAATTTTCATTGTTGAAAATCGGTATGTCATAATTATACTCGTGATTATGATAGGGTAATAACAAAAATTTGGCATATCACTTTGCAAATATTTTCTCAGTACATGCCAAACCGTAACAAGGCACGGACTCACCAAGTTTATAGTGTCATTAATTTTTGTTCATGTAACAGATTCTGAAGCATAAGCCTACTCCTACAATTGGACATCATTTCTCTCTTTAAAATTTTGAAAATAAAAGTGATTTAATAAAATATTCTTGCACTGCAACAACCAACTGTGTGTATTTACGGTGTTAGTTCCGCCAAAACGGTAGACCTATACAGGTAGTTTTCAAATGATCTTTATGCCGTTTGAACTTCTTTAACTAAAAAAGGTCATATGAGGGACATAAATGGACACTCGTACTGCTTGTAACTGTGCCACTGAGTGTCTTTTCTGCAAAGGGTTTAACATCAGGCAGCATCAAACAGGCTGACACAGGAAGCATAAATCGTAACATCGACTGTGTCATCTGCCACAACTATATCAAACGTCTCTCCCGGACACGCACATCCCAATTTAGCGTTGGTTAATTATTTAGTGATACGTCCCGGTTGTCTGTGATCTGTCCGTCCAAACGAAGGGGTCAATCAGGGGTCTTCTTGGGGTGGGGAGTAATTTAGGGGGATTTTTAGGTGCAAAATGGGAAATTGGATATTTCCACGATGTCATCGTAAATGTATCTGCCTTGCCCCCTTGTCACTGCTTCTTCGGCGCTTAAGCTTAATTTAGGTTGAAAACAATAGTGGTTCGGTGGGCTTTTTCTGGATTCGTATGGTTGTCCTAATACAGAGATTCTTGAAGCGGATTTGTCTTGATCCAGAGTGATGTGTTATGGTGGAGAATGAAGGTAAAATGAAAACGGCGGGCGAAGATTATATACAATAAGTGGCGAAATTCGCGAAATGCTTAAAGACCAGTTTGGCTTCTGAGAACAGGTTAAAAATTGCAATGTACTGTGAAGAAAAGACTACACAAGAAAGACTGGCAGAGGAATGTTTCTGTCGAAAATTGGGCGCGTTAACTTTTGAAAGACGACACTCACGCCGTGTTTTTGACTAACTAATAAAAATGTATTGTGGATAGCCTATACCAAGAAAGGTCCGTTTAGTGTCAACCGAAATAATTTCCACAAAATAAGAAATTCCCTTAATTCGAGGTATTAATAACTGCTCTGGAATGGTGATCTTCCCAAGTGAGCTTTAAAAGTCTTTTACATCTGAGATATTGGGTGAGATCAGTTACAGAAAATTGCCTTTCTTTCATAAAAATGAACGAAATATCAAACAAAAAATAATACATTATTATGATTGATTCACTGGTTCATAACAAAATCACAATTTGTGGTCAGAGAGACCCAATTACATTTGATTTTACATTAAACTACATATTTAAGTAGCTCTTAAATATGCGTTTTAAAAAAATAACAATTTTACAGACAACTGTGCAAAATAGGTTAATAATTTTAATTTGTGCATTTGAGCGATTGCAGACAATAAAGAGGTTTCAATCCTTATTTATTAAGCAGAAGTATAGTTTTTACACTCTACTTTTGGAGCGCTTTGATCTCATTAAGATCTCACACACAACTGTGTTTCGAGTAACGGAAAATTCTCTTTATTTCTGATGTTATGCTATAGGTACTGACGGCCCGCCGCCCGGCTGGATGTTCACGTTAGCCGCTCTCCCGAGGCGCACCAAGCGCCGCCCTTACTCCAAGATGACCATCTTCGAGCTGGAGAAGGAGTTTCAGGCCCACCAGTACCTGACCAGAGACCGGAGAGCGAGGCTAGCCCAGTCCCTCAGCCTGACCGAGAGACAGGTCAAGATCTGGTTCCAGAACCGCCGGATGAAACAGAAGAAAGTCAACGATAAGGAGAAGACCAAAGCGGCAGGGAAAACGGACAGGAAGAGCGATTAACGTAATGACGTCACGTGTCACGTGATGTGTTGTCTGGAATGAATTTTCAAATCAGGACAGGAAAGAGTCAGTCTTTCTCTGTTGTGAAGCGGTTATGTGGCTAATTTGTGAAAACCATTATTTCCATTAGAACATCGTTTCATGTCCATCAAAAAGAGCCAGAGTTTTATTGTGGTTCTGTAATTAGATCATGCAGTGTTTTACCCAAGCCAACCACGATGACATCCGCATGAGACGTGGTATACAGTGCGCCCCCAATCGCTTGTTGAATAAGGCCTTGCAGGGGATCAATTCTGGTTTCCGACATATAGAGTGTGCAGGTTGATCACAAAATCGGGCGGGATTTAGCAGGAATTGAGATAGAAAGTGAACGTGAACTTGCGAGACTTGCACAATACCATTGGCTTTAACAATGGACATTTATCCAGGCGTTGTAAGAATCTGCTGATGTATGAATAGTTAACATTAGTAACAATAATTAATTGTTTATTTAATATTCCATTACACGTCCTGACGTTCTCGGCAGCCTGTGTGGATATTGGTTTATAACTTGCCTCACCATTAAAATCTTTAGAGGATGTACTTAATTGAAATTGATATAAATGAAATTATCGAAAGCATGTACATGTATATCTTCTTTTTAATGAATGCATCGATTCTTAATGAATGTAAACAAAAGTTTATAAATACTGACCTCAGTCAGATTTGGGTAATGGAATCGGGTACAGGGAATGCGAATGCAGAATTTGACGACTAGGAACGTTGCAGCTGATGGATGTTTGCAATTTTAAATGTGTGCATCACCAAAGCTCGATCATATTGCAATTGCAAATCATCTCCGTCAACTTTCGTTTTCGTCTTGGAAACAGTAATATACCCAAATATTTTAAGTCGAGCAAAATTCATCCAAAATTGTTTCTTGACTTACCGATATAAGTGACAGTGAGTGCTGGAATATTGCCTTATGAACGATTAAACACCAGTTCAGCACATACAATGTACAGGCAATCGGCCATTTAAACAAAAGTGCACACGGGGCTTTAGCAAAAGTCCTTGGCCTGTTTATATTTGAAGTTGTTTCTCACTCAAACCCTGAAGTGTTGTCAAGATCATCGAATAAAATGTTTCCACAAGACAAGTATGTACTTAAAAACAGATTGTTTTGTCATTTTGATGCAAAAAGTAAATTGCTTATATAGGTCTTTAAACGGATTCACCATATTGAAACCTAAACGAGATTGAACGTGCTGACACCCCTCAAAAAGAGAAAAATATACGTAGACGTATTTCAAATGGTCTAAGCTAGGTAATTCTAGCCCAACAGTGTAACAAGTTTACTGTTTAATCTGGTTTGGGTAATCCTCCCCGACGTCATTAAAAAAAAAAAATCGAAAACAATATTGCCAGAATTTATTTTCGAAAACGAGTATGGTTTGTGTCTCTGTTTCGCAAGACCATGTAAATAGCGAATTAGCACATAAGGGTTAGGTTGTATGATCGTTGATCACATAGAACTGCAAACCCTATAGGGTATTTTGGATCTTCTGACACGCCAAATCGTAATTACAATATTCATCTACTAATTTTTCTAAAACTTTAAAGAAATGTATTTTGACCGTTGCTTTCTTACATTACTTTAGGTGGTGCCGCTGCGGCCACCAAAAGAGGGCGCTTTAGCATTTTCCCCACTAAAGGTCTTGATAACTATTATTTATAAGTCTAATTTTTGTATTTTCTGCAGTTGCTTGGTGAGGACATGCAGTTAAAAGTGCATTTGACCTACATGCAATTAGCTAGACATGCAAAACTGATTGGACAATAATATTGAGACAATAGATGGGGGAGTTAAACGTTCCATCTTGAAACAATGTGTGACCTGAAAACAATATAACCTTCATAAACTGTAGGCAAATTTGTAGAACAAAATAGCCCCCGAGTAATAGATTGCACATAATCGATTATTGAAATACCGAATTTAAACCATTCCGACCACCCCTCCCCTCCCTCACAAATGACACGTTTGCGCCAGATGAAATCAAGGCCAGCCCGGGGTTTATTTACAACCGAAATGTCTTCAACAAACAACTCCCGGAAGGCATACCACCACCACTGTCCCACCTATATCGACCGGTAACCCATCCCATATATCGTGGCGGCTGATGGCAAACGACAGGTATGGACTGGCTACCGGCTGGGACTGTCTAGCGGCACTCTTTGATCTTGCCGTTTATGGGGGTAGGCGAGGATCGTAGAATTCAGGGGGACAACTTGATCTGTGCTGTGTGCAGATGAGACAAGGGGTGGAAAATGTGTCAAAGGGTCACAGGAGGGGTGTCAACAAGCTTATCCAGACTTGGGTTTGAAGACGGCTTTTCTGAAAAGTAAACTATACTTTTTAATTTGTGATTTAATGGGTTTGTTCCTCTCCATATACAAACACAGGACAAGGTACAAATTGTTATTCGTGTCGAAAAGTGCGAATGCACTGCATTTTATTGGAAAAGTATACAGGAACTGAAGCAGAAAATTTGAGTAAATATCCGGGGAATAAATCTATAAAAATTGAAATTAAAGCTGAATGGATATAGATAACAAAATACGCAAGTTTATTCTAAATTTTTGGAATTTTGTGCAGTGTAGTATGGATCATTCTATAACCATAAATTGCATTTAACCATTACAATGCAATGACATCGTTCAGTTTAATTGATTAGTTTAAACAGTTAAGGCATGATGATGATGTTCTAAAAGTGCATGTATCGTGATGAATTATCACTTACATAGCAATTAGGGTGTTACAAACACTTAAAAGGTATGCTGGAAGGGGGTGGACACTGAAGGTTGGTGGGGTCACATTCAAGATAACAGAAAACACTATTAGTTTCTCTCAAACCTGCATGTCACAGAATTTGTTTAGTGGGAGGGGATGAAGTCCACGAAATTGCTTTGTTTGAAAAGGGCCGTTACATTTCTGGGCTCTTCTGAACCATCATTTTCGACGAAGCTGTTTTAGTTGGAGCAATCGTGGATGCGTATAGATCCTTCGCACTGAAGCCTTCTTGAGGCAGGTCGATTGAATAATGTTGGACATTTTCATTCCGCATGGCAGTAGACATGGAACGTCGGGGTAACATGCAATAAGTTATTGATGTAACATTCCAAATGTCTCCCTGTTGTGTAATGATGATAATTGTTAAACCTAATTGGAAGAACTGCTGTTTTGGGTAACAAAAATTGGTTTGGCGTTGGTTCATGCCTCAACCATTCATCGTGAATAACAATGTCAAGACAGGAAATTTTGTTTTCAATGATCAAGGTTTTTTGGGGTCATTTTTCGACTTGTAATATTTATTACTTGTCATAGCTATATGACCGTCAATTTATAACAGCAACTCCGGGCTAGTGTTTATTTCACAAGTAGTCGACAAATTTTGTTTCCACAAAGCTACTATTTTTTTTTTTTAATAAACAGTGGTGTACGGAACAGAGGTTCATAATTTATCATCTAACAATTCTTTTTCAACAGCGTCATTAATCATTACGCTCCCAAAGACACACGTGATGATTCTGTCGCGGACAAACTTCAAATGTGCAGGGCCTCTACAATGAATTTCACACAACGGATGGGGAAAAAATTACAGAAGTTGGAAAGCGTTTGCGTTTTTGTTAGAATCAAATGGCAAGTTTTATTCGCCCAGATCAAAAGATGCGGCAATCGCCCCCATAACACCTTTTGACGAGCCCATAACCATGCAACGCGCGGCCATAAATTGCTTCAATTCATCAGCAGAGCGCACATCGTAAAAATAACACAGATGCGAGATCCCCAAAAGAGGTTTTTTTTTATTGTGGCTTGGCTCGGTAACTCTGATTGCCCGAGTCACAGCAATAATATTTTAATATTCCGTGTCCTTAGTTGACCTGCTGGGAGTTAAAGCAGCATAAAACCAACTTTAATTGATAAAAGTGCGGGATGATTATGTGCCATAGCAGAACTGTGACAATAAACAAACCGAAAAATATGCTGACCCCTCTCTGACTTCAACTTCTGTCTAGGCCGAGTTTTCAGCTTCAACAAAATTGACAACTTACAGTAAAGCAGGTGCATGGATTTTGCAATTAAAAATAAAGGAACTAACATTTATGCAAAAGTTGTTTACAGTTCGACAGGAACATACCCAGTTAAAATTTGTTTCAAAAGAACTGTAAGTCACACTTTCCTCACAATCAAATGTACATCTGATTGCATGTGCTCTTTAATATTTTTGTTCCCAAGAACTGTTTTATATTGAAATTCAGTGGCGTAACTGGCGTCCATTTTTTGGGGCCGTATCATAAGTCCGACGCCTCATAGGTACGACGCCTCATAAGTCCGAAATTTCGGACTTATGAGGCGTCGGACTTATGCGGCATAAAATGTATTTATCCCGCCTCATAGGTCCGACGCCTCATAAGTCCAACGCCTCATAAGTCCGACGTCGGAAAAACGAGGCGTTTAATTTGTTGGACTTACGAGGCGTCGGAGCTATGAGGAGTCGGAGCTATGAGGCGTCGGACTTATGGGCCTTTGTTTGGTATGGGGATGCGATTTTGTCGGACTCTATGAGGCGTCGGACCTATGAGGCGTCGGACTTATGAGCGGACCCCCATTTTTTTTGGAGGCGTCACTGAATGAGTTTTAGCATTAAAAGCTCATTTTGCAAATTCTTGGGGGGGGGGGCATAAGGGAGCTACAGGCCTCGAGTGGGGGCATGGCCCCTACACCTCATGTACTGTTGAAATTACGCACAAGTTGTAGTTCCCGGCCTTCTTCCAACTCTCAGAAACTTGTCTGCCGATGAATCGACTAATCACCAGTTCATATCGAAAACCAAAGAAAAACGGCAAATAACTGTCACAGACTCTTTTTTAACGGAACTCGTCCTTATAATACCGGATATTTAGAAAAGATTGTGTCCAAATTAAATGCACATTTTGCTTAGTTTAAATGAAGCTATACTTATTTTGCATCGGCATGGAAGACATTCACAATATGGCAACTTGAACTTGTATGTATAGAAGGAGCCCATCTCACATTTCCCGCAGACCTGAAAAAAAACAGGAGGTGGACGTCGAGTCAAGTTTAAATAATCGTAAATAAAAAGACTATATTTTGTCACGCAAATTGGACTTTTGAATTAACGGCAACACCGGATACTGTTCGCAGGAGCAAAGTCGAGGGAGGGATGATCGCCGAGTGCCCCGCATGTCCCGCTGCCGGACACGGTGAGTTACTCGCAACACGGTGAGTTACTCGCAACAAGCGTAATCAGACTTTTATGAGGATCAATCTGGCATAATGATCGGCTTGCATGACATTCCCAAATCACTTCCCTCGATACCAGAAGCCTGTATCAAGCTTCCGAACTCCAAGAAATCACAGGTCCTCATCCACCTAAAAAAAAAATGTGTCGAATTTTACGAGCAACTTTAATTTTTCGTAATGACTTTCACCCTTTCTCGATCTCGCCTCCTGCAAATAATAGTGGCTGTGGACTGCCACAAATTCGAACTTGACGAAAGACGTCGGAGCTTTTTTTTTTTTTTTAGGTGTGTACGAGCCCTTTGACTTTCTTGCCGAGGTTGGGATGAACTCACTCCCGGTATTGCTTTATGGTTACGAAATAAATATGTTTCTCTTCAGAGAACAGACCGAAACATCGAAGACAGCAATGCGTTGGTATGACAGATCCAGGAAGGGCTCGTAAACAGGTCATTAAAATGCGCGCGAAGTGCAGATTTGGGGTTTTGGAATAATTCTTACTTCTGTGAGAGGTAGTACTTTTCCGAGCTCTGATAGGTCTACCGACAATCAGTTTGCAAACGAATGTTCGTCATTTCAATCCGAATAAACACATCTTTCGCTTGCAGTTTTTTCTTTTAGTGTGGGACATAAAGCCTTGATAAAATATAGGATATTTGTACAGTCTGTTAATAAAACGTGCGAGTATTCGATCGTCTCAGGAAATGAGGCATCTTAAGGCCGATCACAGCTACGTTCAACAGAGGGCGCTGTGCAAACTATCCAGGAAATGTGATAGGATGACCTGACCCATTTGGGTCGAAAACATGTGATAAGTGAAAAAGTCATTGACTTTTAAAATTTCAGATCATATCCCTCTTCTCTCGTTTTTTTTTTCTTTTCTCCCCGTCCACTCTGACTGACGGCTAAATTATCTTTAGCCGCCCGGGTACACATAGGGAGAGAGTTGCATTGAATGAATCGACAATGAGATATAAAATCAGGAATTCTTTAAAGGAATATACAACATTTGCAAATTACCAAAACTACCAAATTATCATGAAATACCTTGCTGGACTGTTAGTGAAGACAGTCTAAAGCATCCTGTAAAATCGTGGCACATGCATGGTGTGCTGTCATTTTTAAGAAAGTGGTATATTTTTGTATCAATTTCCAACGCTGGTCGGCCGAGCAGCGTTGGAAAAACTGTTTTTTTTTCTCCAAATACTGCTCCCAATTAACCATATTTAGTTAGTCCGCATTTTGTTTGCAATCGATCACACACCTATGAACGGGTACAAGCCATTTAGACTGGTTCCCTGACCTTACTATTCCCCAACATCTATACATTTCTCCGTTTCATCTTTTGTGGGGTCGGGGAACCAGACTACAAGAACATGATTTTTTTTTTCTTGGTTTTTCCATCATCTATACGAACACCAAACGTCAAACAAGTCAGTGTAAAAATATTTGCTATAAAATACTAACCCCCAAAAATCCATCCATTTCTGAAAATTACATTAAAAGCAAATGTTGTATATTCACTTGAAGGGCCTGATGAGCAGGGTAATAATGATGAATTTTGCCTGGTATAAACGCCTTTGATATAATGCACATTATAAATCATTTATCTTTTGCCGGGTTCCATTATAACATATTTTAAGTGGACCACTATTCATGATACAACCCAACCTAAATTAATATGGATCTGGAGCGTATAAACGAAATCAAAGTTTGAATGTTATGAAAAAACTGACACTTACGATCACGACATGTATGAGCATGAAAGCGACTTGGTACAGTGAGCAAGAAAATAATCTTTTAAAGTGTTTTCTTGTAATACAAAGAAGAAGTACGAACTTGTATTTTCTCGGCATGGCGATTCATTATATAGATTTGTACATGAAAAACGTGAAGACGAACTTCCTTTCTAAATTGACAAAAATACTGACCCTTCCATGACCCGTAACTCGCAACCAAAATTATGACTCAGTAACGAGGCATTTCTTTTGCGAGAAAAATGAGAACGTTCTGCTACCATCAATCAACAAGTAATTGGAATAGTTTTTTTTTGAATTAGTTCGCCAAGTTTTAGACCAATGCAGATGTTATTCTGGGAAACGAATCCGTTACGGATGTACGACTATCAAAGGCAAAATAAGAAACAGGATTCGATCTGTGCCGGGGGATTTGGCTTTTGGGGACATGGGAGTATTTGGTGCAAGTTCACTATCCGAGTAACCTGTAAATGACCCTAGTCCACAAGCACGAGTGACAAAGCAAGTGGGACATAATTATATGGAGCAATTCAAATAGTGCAATGACTACACAATCGGATGCGCCATAAAAACCAACAAACCCCTGACAAGCGGCTCCCCCTGTGCTGTGGCTTTCGTTCTTTTTTCCTGCAATGCCTATTAAAACTCCGGTGATTCAGTCAGAGTTGCACAATAACGCTTAGGGCACTTCAAACGATACCGGCCACTTGTCAGCCAGAGTCAATATTTTGATGGGTGGAAACGGCGAACAAAGCCACGGCCACGCGCTATGCAACCCTAATCCGGTTAATCCCTCCTTGTCACTTTTCGGCGGCATTTGGGAAAGCGAGAAGGTTAGAAGGGAGTTAGTGCCTAGCGTGGGCGCTTGCAGATCTCAGTGCCTGTTGTGGCGTGTCGCTATTGTGGTGAAGTCAACTGGACGTGCACTTTGTCCTTTTCGGTGTTCTTGTTGGAGGCTTTAAAGAAGATGCAGTTCGAACGCTTGTTGGCTGAGCTTTGGTAGTGGATGCTTTTAAACCTTCACGTAATCCCTTTGAGGATAATCACATCTAGACGCCCATACAAAATTAATTGTCGACGCCCTTTCTCATACGAAAATTAAATTGTACAGAACCTAACATGAATTTTATTGATTAGAGGAGCCCCCCCCCATATTGCATGGTTTGTTGCACCATAGTGAACACATCATGTATGCCCCGTTTGCCATATCCATACACCCTTGCAAGGAAAGATCGAAATTAGTGTGCAGCTGTCAAGATACGGTAAGTTGCGCTGCAATAGTTGTTAGGCAGTTTGTGGAGTTTAATTTGCTGCAAACACTCTTACAATGCTGCGTGACATAGTCTATACCTTCACTTCAGGTTGCCTGTCCAAAGAATTAAAGACCTCAGTGGTCCTAATACGTCATTAGAGTCTATGGAAATGGGAATTAGGAAACACCGGTTACAACAAATGACAAGAAAGTTAAGGGGCGAAGTTGAAATTGGATAACCAGACGGCTGATTTTTCACCGATACTTTATGAAATGTCTTATAGGTCTAATATTTCCAGACCCAGGTTGTCCATGCTGCGTGCCAACGGGAAGGTTAGGAGGTGGGGTTCCAGGGAGAGAAATGGGCGGAAAAAGCTGTACAATCTAGAAAGTTCCTCGTTAAATCGCCATTTGCCTTTTTTCAGATATGGCGGACTCAAACGGAGGGCACTATTTGGATTGGGTAAAATGGAAGAGTTTACCCATATTCAAAACAGCGGCCTTCTATATTGTATTCACCAAAAAGGCTAATTTTATAAACCGTCCGGTGTTATGCTCCATAGCTCACTGATAGTAGATAATGGCAAATCCCTGGTCAGTTTGACCCGGAATCTGGCTGATATTTGGCAAAATCCTTTTCCGAGTCAAAAATGACACCTTTTCGGGTCATTTCGACCAGAAAAGTTTGCCAAAAAGTGTAATTTTGACCCAGAAGTCATTCTTAATCCGGAAAAAAGGTTAGGCAAAACAGAACTCTTATTCCGGGTCACTCTGACCAGGGATTTTGTAGAGTATATAGAAGCGTCTTTAAGTTTATTGCGTTCCCGCCAAAGGCACATTTCAAAGAACCGTTTTATGTACAAACTCTTTAGTCTATTCGCTCACGCACTCACTCCAAATAGCGCCCTCTAGCACTATGAGAGCATGCACCTCAAACAGCTCTGTTAAAAAAACATACCAATTGGCACACAGTTAAGTGTTTTCTCGTGAGAATATTAAAAGACAATTACAGCAGCAGGCGCTCTTCAAGATGACTTACAGTTAGAAACCATGAACATGGTTAGTATACGAGAAAATTCAGTGGCAAACTTGCTACTTTATTACAGTAAAAATATCGCAATGAGGTCTACAAACAGTGTCATAGCTACATTTCATTACTTCATAATCAACCTCTGTACATCTGAACACCACATGTAAAGTAGGGAAAAGGCTCGGCTTAAAACGATCTACAAGGAGACTCATCATATCACCCCATCAAATAGTAGTCATCATCTCATCAAGAACAACACATCATCCAAACCAACAACTCGTCTGACACACGAACTCAATTACGAAGTTATCCGGTCAAACAAAGACTACTCCTATATATTTTCATTATACCCAAGAAGTATTCCAGTTAGGAATGCACTCCCGCCCAGCACCAAAAAAAAGCAACAAAATATGGCCGTAAATAAATCCCTGATCAATTCAATGGCCCTTTGAAAAATAGGATTCAAAGCGATGCATGATGGGCTGTACGTTGATAGCCACATGTGCGGTTTGTGCAGTTCCAGACAAGACAAGACATCTGAACAATGAACGCCACTAGAATGTTGGCAGTACCTGCTCCAAGCTTAAGGCATTTAAAAGCGTTTCATAATAACGGTCCCGAATGGTGACTATATAGCAAACTATTGAGAAACTACATGCCGTCAGGCAACGCCATTTCAGAAGAAGACTATACCACAAAATGTGTAAAGTTTTATATCTTTTTAATGCTGATATTCATCCGAAGGTAACTCGATCTAGACAGGGATTCATCAGCCGATTCAGTCTTGGACAACGTGATTTGTTGTAATTACGGGAACATGAGAGCTACTATCCTAACCGGTTGGTTACCGGTGCACCGGGTACATTTGAATCTTGTGTCTGATGCCTATAGTGCAGCTTTATCAATGATAACTATATGCAGGGCTTTCTACAAGCTTTGATACACAAATAATCAAGGTTTAAAAAAAAAGTATAGGCCTATTGTACGTAGAATCCGCTAAATAGGTAATTGGCCATTGTGAATGTTCTGTTTTCGATTTCAATCGTCCAAGCCGAAATGTGAATGATCATATTGGGCTTTGAATGTCAACTTAATAAGCGCGTAAAACGTTGTTAAATATCTCATACATTATATCATTGGGAGTTGAAGAACTACATGTGTATATTAATCTGCACGGCAGGAGGGTATACTTGGGGAAACCAAATACATATGACGAAAAACGCGAGGGTATACAATGACTATTATTATCACATTAATAAAATGTAATGTTCTCAATGGCTTGGATGACAATCGCTACTGAAGAACATATGTGTATGTACTTTGATGTAAAAAACGGTATGTTTTTCCCGAGAGAACAATATCGGCAAGTAACCAGGAACTGTCAAGCCGTCTGGAAATTGTTAGTTTACAGCACACCTGAAAATAGTTACGTTTACGATGTCCTTCAAAGACGACCGCTCCCGCTTGCCATTACATAGACCGGTAAAAACTCCCCTGAAAACCTCGTTGGTGGCGTGGAACTAATTGATATATAATTTGGTCGTCCTCTCGTCAAATTGAGCGGCGGTTATAGTCCAAGCCACCCAGTGAGTTTCAGGAGGGTGAGGTGTTGATTTGACACAGGCAATGCGGTCAGTGGGAACTGGTCAGCGCTTGTGTATGATGTTACGGTCAGCCAGGATTTGGGTTAGATGTTTGCACAGGAACTTATTTCAGAACGCACCCTAATAAAGTCTAGGTTTTTGATAATTATGAAATACAGCTATGTGAAAGCTACATATCAGCTTTGGTATTATATTAATTTGATTAGTTGTAGTTGCAGTTAAAAGGCAAGGGAAGATATTTTAGTTTGGATTCTATGTCTTCAATGATGCAATACTCGACGTCTTATCTGAATGATCTGCCACGATGCCCTCTCACTATAGGTTTTGGAAACGCCCACCTTCGGTTTGATTATTCGAGATCTACATGTATAAGGCACGCAAAACCGTCAAAAATAGTACTTTCCCTTGTATTTCGGAATCTTGGAAACGTAAAATCTTGGTTAGGGATCTTGGAAGGAGAGTACAATATCTGGGGGTCGCCCCTATTATTTGGCGATTTATTTGGTGGCGTCATAGCGCGCTTTGCCTTGCGCCCTCTAGAGTGCATATCAAGCAGAATCGTATATGAGTCATGTTGTCAACACTTGTTCCTTCAATGCGATACATCCTCTCTGTATCTGTCTCTATAAAATGCAGGATTCTTTATGTGGGGTCACTTACAGATCCCCCTTTACGCCCGTGTAGCAATATCGTAAAACATGAATTCCACGGCAGCTAATCATTGGGACTTCAATGGGGTACCGCCGAGCCATAAACACCGGGAAAACGCCCGGGCACAAGTGGCCCGGCGGCCCGCTTTCAAGTCTCTCCTCGGCCCAATACAAATCTTGGCCAAATTGGACTTCATTGTTCCCATTTTCTTCGGTCCGGTCTTGGGGCTGGGGGTCGTCTTTATCTTCGGATTTCTAGGACATTGTTGAGGGGTTAGGGGAAACGGCTTGTTTTCTTGTAAAGCCGAGGGAATGAGGTGTTTTTGCAATTGTGTTTTGAGTGGTGTAGGTTTACCCTATAATGGGATAAGGGCGAAACGGGAAAGCCAACAAGATAAAGCTGTTTGCATGTTTGTAATAAAGCTGACCAATTGTGGAGATCCTTGCGGCTGGTTTCCAAGAGGAGAATATCAATTTATTTTGCAGATTGTCCTTACTCTCATAATGTATTTACTTCCGGCAATTGCATTTCAATCCGTACTCAGCAAGGGAAACATTGTCTAAACATCTGGCTCTAACGGAAAAACTGAGATTGTTATTAAAAAGATTCGCGTGAGGAAAATGTTGATAGTCAACAAAGGTATAAAAGAAATTCTGCTAGTTGTGGTTCCTTCCTCCATGGTGAAACCATCTGAAACTGCCTGCATGATGAATACGTCTTGGGCACATGATGAATATCTTCGGACCAGCTTTCCTTTTTTATCCTGATAAAGTCTTTCCACAAATGTGCGCTTGCCTTCGCATATTACACAAATACAAACTCATTCCCGGACCAAATTCATCACGATATCGGGACAAGGATGAGTGGTATAAGACTTGTGCCGTGTTTTATCTTAAATTACAAGGAAAGGCTATGTTCATTCGTTTTTCAAACGTTTGCCCGTCACACAATGATTAACCATGAACTTATTGTCGTTATTTACAGGCATTTTGTAAAAGGGAAAAGTACTGGCTATAACAAACGTTTATAAGATGAATGTAGATGTAATAGAGCGCTTCATAACTGTCGAATCACTTTTGACAACAGGGCATGTTTTAAAAAGGGATTTTAAAGGTTTGTCTGCCGTTGTACATTCATTTTTGTTCAGTTCGTTATCCGCACTGTGGTTCCATATGATCATTACATGAGTAATTTGTTGATTCAAACCAAACACGGCACTAACAGCAAAGGATCATGTAATGTTCTTGTATCATACATCAAAATTTTGTTATCAACGAGAAACCAAACAAAAGCTCTGCATTAAAGGGAAAGTACATTATTGGCTTTTGCTGTAATTTTGAGAAATGAACTATTTGAGGGGTTAGTATAATAGAGCAAATATTGTTTAACTGACATGTTTGAAGTTTTGTGTTCGAAAATGCTGGAAAAACCAAGAAAAACAAAAATGTTTAAGTAGTCTGGTTCCCTGACTCCGCTAAAGATAAAATGGATCAATTTATAGATATTAGGAGCAGTTGTTGAAAAATTTTACAGGATGCTTAAGACTGTCATTTACCAACATCCTAGTAAGATATTTCGTAAAAACTTGATAGTTTTATTCTTCGATGTTTGCAAATGTTGTATTTTCCCTTTAAAGACTTTGACAGACACATCCAATACTTTTGTCCTGTTCTTCGATGGCCGTTTTGTTAATATTTCCCAACAAATAACCCTAAATACAGTCCGAGGTCCATCTCTATTTTACTGCATTGCAAAGCAGAGCAATTTTCGTGTCTAATTTCATCAAAATTTTATGAACATCTAAGCTCAAAATATTCCTGTTGAGCTGCAACATGTACATGTACTTAGAAACAAAATAAGGGCGTGCAAAATGTGCAAATCTTTATTTGGTTAGCACAGGCCACTTTTGGGATCTGCAACACATCTCCGCAGCTTTATGTTAGTGAGCGATTTTATCGTCCCTTCACTCACATGACTTGGTCCCCTTTAGACCATGTGTGACGTCGTGCCGTCGGTTGCAGTCTATCTTGCAGACAGGAAAAACAGGCACCGAAATATCTTTAAGTTGTTTCCAATTGTAACTGTATGTACTTGTGTAACATTTTATAAAAGTACCCATGTAGACAATGCTATTCCATGGTGAAATTCAGTATCGTGTCACCAGAACATGATTTGTTTTGGTAAACAAGTTATGACATGAACTGAACTTTATGGCGTGATGTGCAGACCAGCGGAAAGACAGAATATTCAAGTTTTCCTTTTAAACATCACACTTATTTTTTGAGAAATTCGTCTGTTGGTACAATGGTCTTTTTCTAAAAATGTCTTCCAGTGGGGAAAACCACTGATGAGATTTAAACTGAAGGTTAATTGTTGCATGTAGTGTTGGTTCTTTCTTTTAGCATTCGCCTGTCTCTTCAAAATTAAACTCATTTTCTTTACGTAAAGCACAGTGCAACAAATACTTTCCTAAAAACGTACACGTATTGATGACCCGAAGTTGACAAAATTGCCTTTATCCGTGACAACGTTTATACAATCTGTTCAGGACTTGTTTACCTCTATCCAGTCACGTGACTTAAAAGTGGAATACAAAGATGACCTTTATTTCACCCCATTCCGGCTAAATTTTGCTCCACACATCGTTAACAATCGCTGCAAGGTGCGAAATATACGCCTTCATGCTTGCCTGCTTCCATTCGATAACAAAAACGCAGGGGATCTTCGCGAAAATCAAGTCAAAATAATACTCTGACAGGCCACGTGAACTCCAGGGGTATAAGCCTCCCCCCAAAGGCCACCTGCGGGAAAAGGTTTGGGTCTATTTTCTTCTTAATCCACAGATTCACAGCGAGTATTCATGAGATGAATATCAAAAAAGATTTGGGACCCACTCTGCCATGTCAGTGCGTGATATGATTATTACAACATGTCTGTGGTGTTTCGTCGTTGCTGTAAATAATGGAGTTGTGCTACACGGCACCTATTTTTTCCAGATTCGCATGTTTGTTAGTTCAAAATAGATCACACTTTTATTTTATTTTTGTTTTAAATTGTAGGCCTATTCCCTTTGGCTTGTGTTTGGCATCATATAACACTACTTCTAACTCTCAATTTTACCAATAGTACGATGCATAAAAATTTAGGGAGCACGTTAGTCCGGAAAATGAGCAATTATCTGCTGTAATTAAATTCCAACAAACCTTGACTTAATCTTGCTGTAAGTTTCACTTTTTGTGGCGACCAACTGGCAATATAATCTGTTTTTTACAGTTCGCGTGACGATGAAATGGCTTCTTTCCTGTGCTATTAACCGGGGGAAAACGGTCCTGTAGCAAGAATAACGAGATATCAATGGGCCTCATAAACGGCTTTTAACTGATGAACATAACGCATTGTTTATATTTGCAGCGTGATAATGGTAACATTATTATGTCACCGTTTTTCCAGTCAATGCATTAAAAAGACGACTTTAAAAGGAAACTTCCAAACGGCATAAAAGCTTTGTCTGAGAGGTGGATGAAGTAGAGCGGGCGTGAGTGGAAGCAAGGCCCGGCGTGAAATGCCCGAGGCACGGTATGCCTCAGCGGGCACGTCACGGTTGCATAGGCCGCGTAATCATCAGCGGATGGGGTCAGCCGACGCTCGGTCCGGACAGTAAATAAGAGATATGGCGATATTTACTGAAAGAAGTCAAACGTGAGTACACTTGTAAATACCCATATTACGGCTAACTTCAAACAATACGTCATGCTAAATGATTATGAACGATCTAGTTATTAAAATGTTCATTCTTAGTACACACGATACCTACGGAAAATTAATGGCGTGGAAAATTAGCTGGCAGTTTCCGTCATTTTGCAAAAACACACATTATTTATCATTTTTCGCAGACAGATGCGTATCATTTTGTAATTGCTTAAAATCAATTTCAGTTTAACTTATGGAACGGCTGTTATATATTGTTTCCCGATACATCAATCTTGTCTATCGTCTCAGCATTACAAACGAACGCTTTGAATCACTACACTTTATTCGAAATTGTGCTAAAGAGGCAAACCATCTGCAGTAACGCCCATAAACTTCAGTCACGGTGATAGGCCTATGCATTCCAATTAAAACAAAATTCATAAAAAATGTCAGCTTTCAAAGTGATTAACCCAGATACATATACTTTATTTTCTCCAATCTGTTGAATTTGTTGTGGTTATTGATAACTTTTAGATTCCGAGCAGGTTCACCCGTTTGGAAAAAAAGTAGCAATTTTGAAAACGCACCCATTCTGTTGGAGAGAATGGACGAGGAAGTCTTTAGATTTGCGCTAAACTATATATTTTTTCAAAACAACAAAGGTTTATTCAAATGAGTCCCATGCATCACCCCACTCTCCGTGTTTTTGATTAGTGTAGATTCGTACAATTACTCATGCGCAAATATTTAGTCGATGTACAAAGAATGGAAGGAGACAGTATAGTGAGGTTCATGTCTCACTGCCAAAAGCAAGTCAACGTATAAGTCATGTCTGATAGCGACAGTTCTGGATTTCTCTTGACACAAAATACCTTCAAATCTTCTAGTGTCTAGAAGAATCTTCAGTTTGCTGTAGATTCGTAACGAAACTACAGCAAACTGTAGATTCGTTACGAATCTACAGTAGGCTAAATCGTGAAAATAATCTACACTTTTAACAATAGTGTGGCGTCACAAAAATAGTTTAATTTCATCGGAGGATCTAAATTGGCTCAAGCACTCATGTGAATCAAAAGCTATTGTACGAGTTTTTTATGTGATGGTATTCACGTATTTAAATTAATTTGGATTAATTAACCCATTGCCGCACATCGAACCTCTAGAAATACAATGGTCTGCAAGCTGTTCACTTCTAACTCCCATCACATTTATTGAATATCGTCAATTTCTTTATGTCACAGAGGAAAACTATTTGTCAAAATGAAGTTAACGAAGTCTCAAAATAAGCGTACTGTAGGCACCTGCGGGCATGGAGTGTATTGAATTGTATTGGTGCATTTTTGTACGTTCTGAATACTCCGTAAACCTAATATAAATGAATGGATTTTGTTGTTTCGTTCTGGTCACAAAACCCCATACGCTTTATAGTGGGGAGAGAGCGACCGTGTATACGGCACTTCGTTGGGCCGTGCGTAGACCATTGTGCCGTCCAGCTAGATTGCGGCAGCAGCCCGCTTTGCACAATGATATCCGTACTAGTGATCTTTGAGTTCATAATATAGGCATTTTAAATAAGGACCTACATGTTTTGGTTGAAATGTACTTCCAGTGAAAGAGAAAACCCTTTTCAGTTCATTGGAAGCCCTCGTACCATTGAGACTTACTCTAGTCTTAAAGGCACATCCTTCCCGTGGAAATACACCGACCTTACATTTAATAACTCCAAAATCACAAACCTTGGGGGTAATTTCGTTACATTTATCCAACGAGGGAAGGATTTCCACATCAGCAGGCTTGAAGCAATACAGGCGTGGTTGTAGACAGAACATGTTTATACTACGTGTACATGTATTCATTTAAATATGTATAGGCCCAATGCCTTATTTGCTTTCGGACATTTTTAAAGACTTTTCAGAGAATTTGACTAAGTTTGTAAAATTTAGTTTGCTGTAAAAAGGATTTGTTTTTGGAGGGGTGAGGGGCGAGGGTAGATTTGGCATAATATTTTACTTATATTTTAGAGGGCAAAAACTAGAAATAAAAGGTTGAGTTTTTGCAACAACAACATAATACGCTCCAAACAAATCGATTCCATGCAGTTGAAGTAAGTTTCCAGAACACACCTTTTTTCAATAGCGTATCATGATATAGTTGGGGTTTCAATGAAAATCAGAGCAAGCTGTGTGTGTGAGTTTGTTTCTGCATTCATTATTATAAGGGACGTCGAACAATAGAGGACAATAGGGTCACAATAAAGTACAAACAAAAGAGGGACAATAGGGGTCCCCAATTGCAGGCAAATACACACTTGCGTGTGCACCTGTGTGTGTGTGTGGGTGTGGGTGTGGGGGGGGGGGGTAGGGAGGGAGGGGTGGTCAGACCGACATAAGATGTTGAGGGGAAGCTGCCTCACTTTTCAGCGCTGTTAATGTACAAAGCCGCCTTTGAGGCCTTTTACCGTGTTTCTTCTGTTAAAAATAGTAAATTCAGTGCAGCTAAATATTTTGAAAATCTCGTGAGGTGAACGTCCCAAGCCCGTCCCGTATAGCTTTGCAAGCTCATTTAAACGTAAATACGTGTTCGTATTATAACTGTTAAGTGGAATGTATAAGTTGCATTTATTATTATCATTATTATTAGTTGCATTTTATTATTATCTTCTATTCTTCTATTTCATGAACAACAGCACATGTTGTCTACATTAAAAGATCGAGTCATCATGTCATCATTTATGAACTGGATCTGCCTGGCGCCGAATGTCACTGTAAGCAATCGTGGTCCCCTGCTCATATACAATTAATTTAACAAGAACTGGACCGAGTCCGTACAACTAAACAAACAACCTCTTTCGGAAAAAAAAGAAGGTTTTATGATGGAGTTATACTCTCGAGCTCACCGCGGTGAGTTACTCTATCGCCGTGGCGAGATTATTTTTATATTTTATCACGGCCTCTCTATGTTTCTGTAAATACTTCTCTAGTTCCCAGACCAAAAGATTCTGACTGTCCTGACAACTCTTAGGTCAGGTGGGCGCCACGGCAGGTGACCAAAGTGGGCAGGGTCCTGTCCGCTTCCGAAACTGAATATCCGAGTACGTTTCCATCGACACTCGGATATATTCGGGTAGCTCGGGTATATCCGGGTGTAAAATACTTTTCATTCACCAAATAAAAAAAACTTACATGAGTGTATAAATTCAAGACTTGCATTTCAGAAGTGGCGATGTGCCTCATATGCATTCGGATGAGGGCTGGTATTTGTTGCGTCATCTTCTGTGACCGTTACCTGACCTACGATATATTGTTAGACGTCATGGTCGTCTGGTCTGAGGAACCAGACTACTGTAAATACCATAGGTAGCCCGTTACAAAGAAAAGAAAACATTCCACCATTCACCTTTATTCTTCACCCGTTTTTTGCGTAGGTGGCCATTATTATTGAAACCGAGAAAAACACCAAACAGAAAACATCAATCGAATTTGAAACATAATTATATACGACCAAAATGTTCGTGCTCCCATGTATTACTAAAGCACTGCAACTTCCACCTCATGAATGCGCTATGCGCATGCGTGCATAACATAATCGTTATTAGGGGGAAAACAGTTTATTACTGCAAATAATTGCAGATGAACCAGGCCAATAACATTAAAAAGAACTTGCTAAGTTTTGCATGAGATGAATAGGCCTACATGATGTTCCGCAAACACACTCTTGTCATCATAGGCCCTATGGTAACCCATGTAGAAACCTCTTTTGGGAAGATGTGTGGTTCTGAAAGAACGGGTGGGTTGTAAAACTCTTTGTTATGGTATTAAAACTGGGAAATGTGTAATATATGTATACTTTGTTCGGATGAGGGTTCTGCTTTGATGAAATGTGTACGGCCCCTATGTACATCGACGCGAGACCAAATCACAGGTTGCGTGGTTGCACAACTTATTTGAAATAAAAGTGAGTGCGTTTCATTAAGCATCTGACTGTGAGGAACTTGGAGGTGATAACTCCGTCAGTTAGTTGATTGTCACGCGTAATCTATGGGCTGCAACTCCAGTATCCGAACTCTGCTTCGCATCCTGCTCAAAGACAGGACACCCATGATCCAAAGCAGCTGTCTCTAGTGAACTAGTTCCTTGGACGAGAACGTGCCGTAGGCTTGCCATTCCATGCCCCGCCGTGGTCTACCGGCGAGTCCCTCGTCTTAACTCGGTCAGCTACGTGCAAGCAGTTGGCCTATGCGATAGCACCAATAGCAGAGAAAATGTAATAAACAAACATGCTACATGTACTTCATGATGGACCAGACAAGCATTGATTTACGCCGAGAGTATGGGCCAACTGCACGTTGTGGGATGCCGCCTGGGACGCATGTATAGCTACCATAAGGCAACCCAACTCCCCTTCATACCAAATTGATAATTTACACTTGTCCTGACCCCGCATGGCCCAGGGCAGAGAGGTTAAATCTTTTTCCGGACTCTTTCTCAATTCCTAACGTCATCATTAAATATGCGAATTCACAAGGAATATTGTCACAAGTACAGTTTTTGTAATTTTAAATTTGACTTCGCAAAATATTTAAGTTTTATGAGCACCCGGACCGTGTTCCAGCTGTCGTCTGCGTAATTCTGTAATTACGCAATTTATCTGGGACGATGTGGCAAGTATCTGGTACTCGTCATCTCAGGATACAAGTTAAGGTTTGAGAAAATTTGTATCGATTCGAGTAACAGCCAATATAGCCTTTACATTCCAAAGGACGCATTATTAAATAGGAAAGACGCCCAACACGAATATCCGTGAAATGTGTGAAGACTATACAAACAGATAAACCAACCAACAGACGGAAGGAAGAAGGACACATGCATAAACGAATAGTTGAGTTTGCTTTAATTTATTTCCCTCATGCATGTATATGTGGTACACGTAGTATACAGAAGGTCGCAGAAGTTCAAATGCAGTGCACGAAAAGTCCCGGAATTTCCCACACCGCAAATGTTTTCAGGCTGGGCAATGACTTTGAATGGATGAGGTGGAAAAGGGTGGGGTGTGTGTTGGTTCATATGTGACAGGTACTTCTTAATTGCAGACAGCATGTTACAGACATGCACATGCGAGGTTTACATCCTCAGTCATAGCCCTAGCTTCCCACGGGAAGTCGAAAGTGTATGAATGTGGGGATTTGCTTTCGTTTTTTTCGGGGAAAAACTTGCAAACGGAGTGCCCCCTTTGTTCCACTCCGCTTCCATCGCTCTACGAAAAAGTCACCTAAACATGCAAAAGATATCAGGCAGAAAGGTGACTAAATCCTTAAAATTTCTAATTTTTCTTGCGATATTTTTCAGAAGTTCTATAGTTTCGCGAAAAAAAGGGACAAAGGATTCACTAATAAAGGTGATTGCATGTAGTAAGTTCCACCTGCATGTGAAGTCATCACTACACAATTACAGCTTGGCAATAGTTAGATTTCGCCCCTTGTAGAGAACAATTCCTCTCAAGTTCAACCAGAAATAGGGACACACTGTGGTCATAGCCTGTATTTATGGTGCACTTTTAACCTGTAATCGGTAAATATTGCGTCTGAAACATCCCCAGCTATGCATTGAAAATAGTGAGTTGTCATCGCTAAGGGACAGTTTCCTGAAGCCCGGATTACGTGTCAGGCCCAGGGGTAAGGAGTTCATTAGTAGGCCTGACTGATAACAAATGCTGACGGTTATGACGGCTGGTTACACCGTATTTCACACCTCGAGAAATCCCCGAAGGATTCAAGGGGCTGGCGAGTTGTTCATGGGGAGCGAGTTGTATCTTATTCCTCCATGATATAACCATGGACACTGGTGCATCGGAGATGCACCGACAGCACTGTCATGTACCGGGAAACCATTGTGATCTCATAGTTATTTGAGCTAAGAATATCATCTGTTATGCATTTTTGCATGGTACGCTGTGTATTGATTGTAGCCCACAAGCATCTACATGTACATGTAAATGCAAGCACCAAAAAGCATTTTTCCCAATCAAATGTTTTTCTTCTTAGCACATTTTGCTTATCAAAGCAGTGGACCAGCATTTTGTCTCTAAATGAACTCTTCCTATTCTTCGAGATTTTTTTTTATTCAGCTTTACATTGTGATTTGGTTTGCTAGGTTACTTGCCAGTTACTAGATCCATTGTGAACCAAATTAGTCATGATTGAAAATGAATTCCAAATTGTTTGAAACCTGGAGAAATGACAGGGTAAATGACAAGAGGTTGGTGAAGGGATGGGTGGGGTCTATGATGATTATCCAAACGCCTCTAAGAAGTTTAATTTCTATTTAAATTATTTTTTATTCATTGGTATCGCGATGTTAATTTTATTTTATTTCCCATCTGTAGCATGTTACAATAATATTATTTTTTTCAATTGAGAAGGAACGCTTCAGTCTATATGCCAAAGTGAGGAATTATTTAATAACAATCATATTGGTGTTATCAAGCATTATTAATCACACTTACCAAACAAGTCTCGGGAGAACCAAAGGTGTACATTACAAACTATCCTGCTCGGGGACACAAGCTGCACGGTGGTGGCATATGAATATCGCGTGCATGTAGCCCCGGAGACCATCGAATGCCATTACAAGTATGTTCAGAAAAACAGGTGATTAATGTACCGGCCCTAAATGCAAACACGAAATCATTCGACGGCCGCTAAGTTTGAATACATGTTTTTAAGTTGGATTAAATGTGAGGTTACACTGGACGACCATTTTGTTTTGACGTTCAGGGGAGTGATCACGCACGCAACTGTTACAAGCAGAATTTTGAGAAACGTTTACCGCGCGTACATGAAATTACTCTGAAATATTCAATCGTTTATGTTTCGATTCGTTTTGAATTATTTTGGTAAACTTTTTCATCGCTGAATTAGTGTTACATGTATTACACAAGAACGGTCCGGCCGTTCTACAAGGCTAAGTTTATATTTCTGACTATTACTTACATGCAGGCCTAACCATCCGTTGCAAGGAACACATCCACTTGATTTTAGAATGTAGCTCCAGTCTTATTTCAAATAAATACTTAACGTCAACGTTTGACCCAATGGCCCATTTCACTTTATCTTGATATCGCCCTTGACACGTCGTAGTATAATGAATCCCTGTGTGTACCCCGTGGGGGGAAATGGGGGGCGTGGATAACAACCGTCGCCGCCAAATTGAAATATCACGCCTGGACGCCGCTGCAGTCGTGAATCATCGCTATACCGTATAACACATGTGCATCCGATTGTACTACCATGCGATTTCAACTCAGACGAGAGTTAGTTGAAGAATGCTTGTATGGAGACCTAAATCTCAGAAATGTAGGGACAGACCTACTCGGTTATACCATAGAGCAAGGTATATACAATGTACATGCATGTTAATAAGGCCTATAATGACAAGAGGGTAAAATTAAGGAAAATCTTTAAATAATTCCATTTTGACAACAAGCTTCTTCGGCACACTCGTCGTCCCTGAAGGTTTAGGGAAAAACTCGTTTGTTTGTAGAGATCATCTTTACAATATACGTCAAACCTGATAACAGAGAAATCCATAAACAACGAGTAACAAAACATGAGCTGGAACATGGAAAATTTGAAACGGAAAAAAAACAAGTGCGACTGCACAATAAGCTCTAAAAATGCGACGCCCCCAAAAAGTGACACCAATGGCACATACGGAACCCCATACTTTAGATTTATACATGTACAGTGATTTGTGATGACTACCACGTGACATTACTGCACATATTTTGCCTCCAATTACACACTTTTCATAAACATCTTTCCGAATCGTTACAAACAATTTTTGTTAAACACAGTCGAACACTGATAGGAAGAGCACTGTTAATACAACATCCTGCTTATAACAAGGAAAATTGTAGGTCCCAAAACTTTGTTTTTGTTTTTTTTCCATTAAATACAAGGTACCTGTTATGACAAGGTAATCTGTAAAGCCCAAGGACCTTGTTAAAAAGGTGCTCGACTGTATCTAATTTGTTTTGTTTGCTTTTTTAGAAAATTAGAATTTGGTAGTTATTTTTATGGGAAACTTAGGGGCTTATTTTGGTCAATTTTCCGGGGACAAACAGACCGACCACGTAGTGAGAACCTTCTGCCAGAGCTTAAAAATAAAAGTGACAATACTGATACAATCCTTATAAATTTGTACAGTTATAGATTGTATTCCACATCAAAAGGAATTCAGTTCAATGCCTTCATTTATTAATCCGTCGTTTTCAAAGTCACGGTGTTAGAAATTTAATTTTACAAACATAAAGGTCATGACAAATACAGTACCATTCGTTAGATATATAAATGTTCGTTACTTTATTCTCACAGCACAATGATCGTGTACATTTCGAGAACAAAACAGTTAACTTAATTTACATTACCAAAATACATACAAATTGTGAACATACAAATGTCCACCATATCTTCTCTTTATTGGGGTAAAATGACGGGAAATGATTGGCGGCGATTAGTAAACAATTTGGTAAAAAATACTGACAGGAAAATGACATAATGTATAATGGCTATGGAAAGCATTCAACGTAGATTTTCTATTCGATAACACTGGAAACATACAATGTACTTGTTTTGACTGAGTTTCAGTTCTACCGCGGGTGCCGCTTATAATGCTTTGCTTGATTCTCCCTCTCGTCAAATGTGACTACAACACTTAACAGTAAGAAGAGCGCATATAAGGTATTTAAAAAGACGTATTTTAATTCATTTCTAACTATTCTTACTTGGAAATAAATAGATCAATGAGCTCAATACCTCTATAGACCGATTGGCTTCCGGAACGGATTTTATTTAAAACCGACCTCCTGCGGTTAACCAAATGTATTTGTTGAGCGACATGGATTTTCCGCTTAGCGCAGTGCATGCTTTGCGATTTCGTGAAACCGGTCCCAGTATGGCGACTTCGCAGAGGAAACTCCGAGGGTGAACACAAAATATCTGACTAGTTCCTCGTGGGACATATTCAGATCTTCATCCCTTGGAAATGAGTTTTCCTTACAATTTTGTTTATCACTTGTTAAGTGATAATACACATTGAAAAAAACCCCAAGACCCATCCATACACACTTACAGAAACTCTCACAGAATCACGTGCTGTAAATTGACATGGTTCTGATACAAGTTTAGTAAATGTGGGGAAAAATGTAGATCACTAATGATTTGCTTCGAATTAACATTCCGGATTAACTTAGTCCCGCATGAGTATATGGAAATGTTATTTCATGTACACGTTAACCCACTGTCTTTCTCCGACTGCACATAAGTGATTCCGAATGATTAATATGTGTTACTGAAAACATCAGCCAAAGCATGACCACATCCCGCTAAAGATTGATCTTTAGACAGAAACCAATATCAGCCACAACCCTCACCAATACTTCATACTAAAATGAATGTGAACTATGTACAATGTGCAAACGTTCATGCTGTCATAAATATATTATGTGCATGGAGAAAGAATCCATTCGTATAATACATACGTTACAATCACTTCATAAATTTACAGAAAACTGTCAAGTGACACGATTCTCCAAATTAAGAAAAATGGGAATACACACGTAATATGTACATCGACACGAATCTTCACACGGTGTTGTACATGTAGGGCAGAGAAAACCCTCAATATTTTGTTTTGAAATTCCACCTGTATTAACTATCAACGGATACAACGTACAGGCAAAACAGTCGAAAAAGGTCGTTACTCATGAATTGATCATTAGTAGTACATGTATTTTTTTTTCTTGAGTCATAAAATGCGTTGCCTTTCAATCACTGGGCCCAAATTAATGCTCTCTAAATTCCGAAGAGTGAAAATTCACTCCATTCGAGTGAAGATTCACTCCCAAAGTCAGAAACTATAGGGACTAGACGTTTTAGAGTGAAATTTCTTCAATCGTAAAAAGATCGACTGAAGTGGTTCTTTTTTTCAGAATATTTTAATCGAAAATGGGAGTGATTTTCACTCGAAAACGTCTAGTCCCTAATTTCACTCTTTGGAATTTAGAGAGTGGATGTGTTATATCGACATTTTCCTTTTTTTCAGGCTACATGTACAATGTACATAAAGCTTTAGATTTCCGGTAACACGTTCAAGAATGCGATTCTTCATCTTTGTTTCTTTTTATTGGTTATTTATTTTCATAAACATGTATGCCAAGGAGAATTATAACCTCCCTCCTTCTTGAAGCCACGCCTACCTCTTGGACGAACGGACAGATTTGTGCGATACCCGTACGCTATACTAAAACGTAAAGTACATTAAAGTCCCAGTCTACATTTGTACCTTAATTTTATACATTTTTGAATGGAAAATTTTGATGAGTGATTGTTTACAGTTCAGATTTATTTGTATGTTGAGAACATACATTTATCTGTTTAATTTATCCGTTTCTATGATTTATCTGTTGAATGACCCGACCTATTAAAGTTCACAATCAATACACAGAAGCAAGTGATGCATTTGGCAGAATTATTTTGGCTGTCAGAAAAATAACTTTTCTGATGGAAGCTTGAGACTTTTTCGGAAACTCAGGATGAATATCCTTATTGTTTACCGCTGGTATGTTTCTTATTACATGTAAATCACAATTTCCGAAGGGCTCCTTCGGAAAGCAGTTTTTTTTTAACTGAAATGGACTACCCTCGTTACAAATTACAACAATAAATAAATTTAAATTCCCGTTATCAGTTCCTCATTTTAATGTCGATCACTATCTTGTCAAATGTCGAGATAGAAAAATCTTTGCAAGCAAGGAAAGTATATCCCAAGACAGATTGACATGATCAGAAATATAAAAAAAGTCCTGAAAATGTTTTTATTGTCTAACAGCATCACGTAAAATGCCCGACTTTTCGATTTTTTAATCGTTACTCTAATTACATGTTTTCAACTAAACCGTGCTTGTTCAAAATAAAATTACAGTTAAACGTACTTTGTTTGAGATACATGTAACATCCGGGATATTATAAAGGGGGTGGTTGCAGATTTGAAGGCCAAAACTGTTTTTTTGGGGGGGGGGTTTGGATGGGGCGTTGAAGTCAACGCATAAAATGACCAAAGTGTCCAAAGTAATAAATCACGATTTGCAAAAAGAATTATTGAGTTATGACGTTATTCAGTATTCAGGGAAATTAAGGAAACTGACATTTCCCCTCATTAACATTAGTCAGTCTGAAGGTGGTTAGCCTACCCCCCCCCCCGCATGGATCCGCCCCTGGATAACAATTGAATGAATTCGTCAGTCACATGTATACATGTACAGGTATACCAAACATCGACATCAAGACTTAAACTTTCCCCTGAATGATAGTGTCTTCCAACCAAAGAAAGGAGGGGAAAAAGCCACCGACTTTAAGCGTCTTATGTCGTTCCTGCTTATAGGGTTATCATGCATGGACGATTAAACTTAATAGTGAGTGCTTGAGATTAAATGTCAGTTTGTTCTTTTTGTTGTCTGTTGCTATCTTTATATTCAGAGTTGTAAACAGACTGACGAACGTGTACTGACGAACGACTGCTATACATGTGTGTATAGTTGTCATGAAGACTGCACTATACAAAACCCAGGTACATTGTAATTAAAAAAAATAGTGCACGACTATAATTTTTACTCAATACCAATGCTGGGAAAAACGCAAGGACATAAGAAGTGGTTAATACCAATCACCTTCCCTAAGAACAATGAAACAAATGAATGTACATGTACATGCTAATCTTGTTCAATTTTCCAGACGAAACAATTTCAAATCATTTGGTGAAATAATCAGAAAACAACTGTTTTCCTATATAATACGGACATTTTAACACGGATTGCATAGCCATGTATCTCCCCATATAGTGTGCATAATTTGAAAGATTAATCGCGATTGCATTCTTGGTTGGATCCTTATTTTCCCTTGACCAAATTGTAAGGGACTTGCACGGCTGCATTCAGGCAGAGATATATGTATGGCGTCACCCAAAACGGTGTGTATTTTTGAAAGTGTCAAAAAGACAAAGGTCTCTCCGTTTACACAACAACTGTGTCCGTAAATTGAATAATGCCTTTAAAAAGAAGGGGGGTCTTATTAGTTGTTCTTACCTATTTTTTTGCATGAAAGACAGTGTCTTTGAACACTAGTCTTTGAAGGCAAACAGCGATCCATAACTCTTTCTAGAAACCCAAAGGAAATACCAAAAAACCACCTAATCCACGTGTTTTCTACATGAGTTTAAATTATTCACAACTTCTCAGTCACTAGTCCAATGACACAGAGCCACTTCTAAAACAGTTGCTGAAAACTACACGTATATATATACAGCTTAAAGTCTGAAGAAACGAATAGCACAACCAGTCTGAGTGTGTCCCATGGTTGTACGCAGTTGTTCACCGGTCCAGTCCGTTACTGTGTGTGATCGCCCCTGAATGTGCCGGGTGCTGATGGTGATGGTGCGATAGCCCGTTCAGTCCGTGCTGGGCACCGTGAGCGTGGCTCCCCGCGTGTTGCTGCTGCTGCTGTTGATGATGAAGCGGACTAGACACGACAGGCGTCTGCTTCTTTTTGCTCGATTCCGACCCCGTTCCCTTCTTCTCCTTCTCAGAGATCTTCTTGAGTTTCATCCGTCTGTTCTGGAACCAGATTTTGATCTGGCGTTCGGAGAGACTGAGCGAGTGGGAGAGCTTGGTGCGCCGGTCCCGCGTCAGGTACATATTGGCCTGGAACTCCTTCTCCAACTCGTAGATCTGGAACTTGGAGTAGGGCCGTCGCTTGGTTCGTCTGGGTGTGGTTGTGAATGTGGCAAGCAAACTGCAGGAAGAGGCACCACCTGCAAGGAAGACCAAGCCAAAATATAATGATATTGACAGTTGATGTCATGATAATATCATAAGCTTATCATGATGATGTCTTTCAATTATGAAAATATGAATCGCATTTTCCTTTCACTTCCGAAAATTCGATACGTAACTTAGAATATGAGATATATCCACCAGCCAATTTTCCTGAAGAGGAATTGCAATGAATGATCGAATTACGCACTAGATTGATAACAGTAAATCAAGCATCGAATTTCCCAGTCAATCGTCACTGAACGCATAAGCAAGCTCAGCTTTCATTTCAAATCCATTTGCATATCGCATTGAACGACGTGACTTTTTAGCCTATTTAAACTTCACCTATGATATTTCAAGCAATTTCAATTTGTTTCATTCATACTACATGTACTTCCTATCTCGGTAGAAGAATATTATCATCAAGGTACATGTATCTTGAATTCATTCGAGATGTAATACGAGTTTGAATGATTTTTTTCTCTCTCGAATACAGCATAATTCTACAAGTTTTTCTATCGAATATACATGATCCTTCTTTTTCTAGAAAGCAACAGATAAATGTTATTTTGTAGAATTTGACATCCAAATACTAATTTTATTTGTTTGGTTTGATATTAAATGTTCCAAACATATGAAATACATGTTCGACCTAAAGTAATATTTTTGCAGAGGTATTACAGATAAGATTGCGTTTCTTCGGTTGCAACACGCAAGACTTATTGTGTGTTTTAGAACGACCCAACACGACTGAGCACGGACTGACCGTGCTTGTCGGTGTGTGCCCGACCGCATGCAGCCACCTTTGTACGGTAGGGCGATGGAGCGCAATCGGTGCTTTTCCTTCGGACAATGTGTAAATCTGGGGTGTTTCCATGTAGGCCTATAATTTTGCTATTGGCTGTTTCAATAAATAAGTCACGGTCCTTAGTGTGTCGATCTTTTTCCCGTTTGTATGCACATTCACCAACCATAAGAGACTCGAAAACCTTACATTGATACCTGTAAAATGTGCCCGTTATTCTATGGCCAGCATACTTTAGAGAGAAGCATTTAGATGCATCCGCACAAAATACATGTAGGGCCTATAGGCAGGCCCACATGCGCGTATCAAAAGGGAATTACATTATCTGTTTGTAAATGGACATTTTCTGTATTTTTTTCTTGGGGAGAGTGGGCGATCACGATGTTAAATGTGTCCAGTGAATTTCAAGAAAACGAACCTCCCATCAAAGACTTAGGCACAAGCCTAAAAGCCAAAAACTGAAATTAACAAATTTGAGGGCTCTGTCTTGCCAAAGACAAATAAATAAGATTTAATAAATAAAAATTAATAAATAACATTTGCAGTGACTACAACAATAGTGTCATTAAATCAAATCTAATTTGGTGGAAATCCGGTTACATGGAAAGCAGGGTTGGCTGATTTAAATCAGGTTGATTTAAATCACGATTTAAATCAAATGGTTCTTATTTGATGATCACTGATTTAAACCATTTAAAAACAAAATTGATTTAGGGTCATTTTAACCATTTAAATCAATTGATTCCACTTAATTACAAAGTGTAAGATGTTGTTAACACATTCAAACATCCCAACTTTATCAGCATCGATTCAACTTACATGTATATGTTTTGCATAATTACCCAAAATCATTGTTTTGATTAATGTCAAGATCTGAGTCTAAATGTTTTCCTTCAATGAATTGTTCAGTCAGCACACTCACTTTTGCTTTAATCATTCCATGATCTGTTTACAGTAATAATATGAATCAACTTTGCTGGTTTAGGCCTACCTAACCATCTAAAGGTGTACTTCATTCCAAATTGTTAGCCTCACTGATTCCTAACTTTCTCCATAAAAAAGTTACATTTAGATACATGTTATTCCTTTAAAGGTGCAAAGCCTGATTTCATCATATAATGTTCTTCACCTTGTATGAGGGACCATCAATCAAAAAGAAAGTTTCAGAAAGACCAGTGCTGACGTTTTAAAGATCAATGCTGACGTTTTGAAATTAGAAGCATTTTTATGAAATGCACATGCCCAGGAAGAACTGTATATACAATGTACTCATAATTATTGTTAGAAAATGTACCATAACTAACGCGTTTTTCATTCATATCCACACACACAACGTATCTCGACCGCATCAATCAAGCAATGCACCTTTAAAGTGTCTTCAGTACTTATGTACCCTCGTACCAATGAGGTTGACTACATGTAGATGAAATTAATTTTTAAATCACTGATTCAATACAACTTTTATCAATGTTAATTTGTTTGTCTGGAAATTTCATAATCCTGAATTGCGTTTTGTGAATGATGGGTATTATACGAACCTGAAAACTCCTTGTTGATGGGTATTAGGGTGCATGGTTAGATGTGCACACATTTTGAGACAAAACAATATTTTGAATGTTAAAAAACTCTGAAGGAAAGCAGCTCGGGAAAGTGAACCCGCTTTCTTAGCCAGAGCAGCGATTGTTTTTATACAATATCAATAAGTATTCGTTTACCTTCTAGCTATTGTATACTAACATGCACGCAAAATATCATCGCGAGAAGAAGGAAAAAAACACCCCTCGCACCCTGTGTTCAGAAAATGAAGATTTTGCAGCGCGCCTATGAATTTCTTTGTTGCACGGTTCGCATCGTCTGTTTTGAATGCTACCTCTTCATTATGGTTTAAGATCGTAGCATTGATCGACATTTTATAAAAGAGTTGACTTCTTTCACGCCTGTCAATTTACATAATCGTCGTCTCAAAATCACAACTGTGATTTACCGTTTCTGTTGACTGCATACATTTCCTGCAGTTGCCTGCAAGCTTGCCACGGTTAACTACACACGCCAAAACCTCGGATTGAACCCGTGCAGAACAAAACACTTGGTGATATATGGCATTGCATACACTTTGCATACTCCAAATTATCATTGAAATGTGGGGTAATAGATGGTCTGCCCTTATTGACAACAGAACCACGGAAAACTGACTGTCATTGTTGTACTTGGCATCGAGTGAGACCAACCATCCAACAACAGATGCATGGCCCCTGCGGTGCGCTTTAGGTCACAAATCATCCACAGCCTTTTGTATTCCAGAAAGTTCCAAGTTTTTCATTAAATGGAAGTGAACGAAATCAATAGCCTTTGGCAATTCATTTTTCTCGGTGATGGAAAAATAAAACTAACTGATTTTTTTTTGCTATCACGACGAAGTGCATTCCAGACAGTGGAAACGCAATGGCCGTGAAAGTGATTACCCGCGTGTTTTCTCCCTTTTTTGGGATATTTTATTTTGCTCATTACAATTATGGACAAGGATAACAGGGGTAACCAACTATGGGCCAGTGAAGCCTTTCAAAAGGGGTCGTCTCTGACCGAACAAAATAATTATCTGGGAGGAGTTAACGTGTTGATGAATCTGTTGACGAAATATTATGCTGGAGGCTCATAAACTGATTGATTATTCACATATAATTTAGCTCCCAGCCCCCAAACAAATTAGTTTGGTGGCTACATGTATATATGCCCAGCCTTTGCTGGGGTTGACTAATTCAAGTTTACATCAGCGGGTAATTATGATCAATATAATAGTATACCACGAGAATTATCAGGGCTAGCAATTGTGCAATACTTGTAGCTTGGAGCGATTAAAGTTATCCCCGCCCGAATACATGTTTGAGAGAAACTAGGACAGCAGTTCAACTTATTGCAGTTTTCCATGAAAACCTATAATAGCATTACATGCGCTCCAGGGATATTCTCCGAGCGAGTAGTTACAGAATTTCGACACATTTCTTTTTCATTCACGATCATTGCACTAGTGTAGGCTATACTGTTTTACCGTTACAAATGTTTTGAATTTCGCGTAGAATACCATAATATGCCTTGATCATCCTTGGGTTATGACTCTAGGGAGATATCCACCATGTTTCACTGACTTTCAATGGCTAAGCGCCATTTTTTTCTTAAAATTTCTTTGTGAGAAATAAATCTCAATGACCCTACACAGCAACTTGGCCGACATGTCGGCGTACTGTCTCAGTTCATGAAAGAATAAAGATAAGATCTGAATTAGGGGTAAGTTTCTTGAAATACGATGAATAACCATCTTGTGCGACCTTAAAATTTGAAGCGCATTCGATTCAAAACTTATAACTACATGTATTAGCTTAATACAGCATGAAACTTGTTTTGTAACCTTCGGTCACAGTCATACACCACACAGCTTCCAAATGAGAACTTGGTACTCAAACATGGAATGATATTTTTCTGTCAGATATCATCCTCATGCGTTGTTTCCAGGTGCATTTGCCCGTAATTCAGCGAAAAAATTTGTAGTAAACGAATACTAATTTTATGAATTTAACATCACTTCCTTCAAGCGCCAATTTTTTTTCCAAAATGTTTATGGATAGTTCTTCTTGTATCCCCATGTAATTTGTAAACCTTAAAATATTTAGAACGACAACCGTCCAAGAGGTGTACATAATTATCTGACCCCTCCAGAAAAGGCTCGTCAAACTTTCAGTGCAGAAAATAGACGAATTTTTGTCAATACCCTTTTGTGGCTGATTTTTTTTCTTTAAAGGGGCATGACTGATACTTGAACAGCGGCAACAGCCCTCATGTATACGTATAGCCTTACTTTTTAGTTCGTCTTAAAAAAATTATCTACCTTTTACAACGTACATTTTAATGACCAAGCAATTAATTGTATATTTTCATATCCATCATTCTGAAAATACGACAAATCCTCTCCTCTATTATTCACTAACAACCCCCCCTCCCCAACTGAATAATTTCCCCCAGAACAAAACCAAACCTCCAAGTGTTCCGAGCGATCAGTTGGAGTTCCCGCCCCTTCCCGTGTCCAGTGACAATACTAATTAGAGGGATTACTAGTCAGCGACAAAGTGCAATTATATGCAGCAGTCAAATGACATTGTTTACGCTAAGGTTGAATTGGACCGGACAGGGGGATAAAAGACAGGCCTGCCAGGCGCGCTCTGGGACGGCCGGGGACGTGGGGGATTAACTCGCTCAGCAAGACTGCTCCTACTGCACTGAATATCATAACGTGCACAGGTGCGTCTGCAAGGCTGTATGAGTCCTATTCAATTTCAATACACTCTGATTGAGTAACGATATGGATTTCCAATGTGTTTTGAATATTTAGTGGATAACGAGAATGTTAACTACTTTATGATGATTTTATGAAGCCACAACTTCACAGGTATAAGCCTAATCATTACATCTGAATGAACAAACGAACGAGGTGTCAACCACTTGTTCTTGGTCAAAGCATTAAAATATAGTTACCACATCAAATAGGGCGATTTTTATTTTGTCCCATTTACAGACACACATTAACTGTTAAAATTACCCCTTTTGTGACACAAATCTATAGAAGACTGGCCTAATATCGTTTGCATATAGTGACAGGTTATATTTTCACGGTCATAAGTACAGAGATGACTTTATATACAGAACTCTTTCTGATTAACCTTTTAGTGACCACACTTTACAATGCCGTGTGCCTCTGAGCAAGGTCATTTCCAAAACGATTTTTTTTCTGGTTGATTTTTTACATAAACTCAAACCTTTTACTGTACACAAACATATGCATAGACATTTTATTTGTTAGTTTGTGTTTTTAAAGTTGCAGCCCTCAGCTGTGAGAACGAATCCTAAAAATCGTCAGCTTTCCATGAAAAACTGGAATGCTGACTATTTCTAGCTGCAAAAGTTTAAATGGTTTTTAAAAGTCAAATATTACAAATGCCTAACTCATTTAGCCGATTTTGTTTTTCTTCACAGAAATGTCAGAACCCCAAATCTTAAAAAAAAGTCTTGCATGAAAAAAACAAAATAGCAGAACGACACTTTCACCTTAATTGCATGTACGGCATTGGGGGCAAGTCATGGGGGTCGAATACTCGTTTGCAGGGGGAACAAAGTTGCCAACCGCAGGCACGCCCCGATCGAGCATAGCGGTCGGAAGCACACTAAATTTCCGCGAACCCAAAATAAAATTAATGACCAACTGACAAACAAGTGAGTTGATTAAACGTTATGTGTGGGCCTTTATGTCAACGGCACAAAATATCGTTAATGAATTTAGCAGACGTGTAAACGTATGCGGTATATTCATGTACATGTACCCAGAAACACCATCATAACATAACATTTGGTGGAGTTTGATTTTATATTTCGACGTAAATGATTTCTTCGTGATAGTGCACAGTTGAATCGCGTGTAGAACATGTATTTATCCTGATTTGTCTATTCATGTTTTGTGCATGAACACGAATCTAAACATTTCACCAATGTAACTATGTAACTTATCCGAATGCATAACATAGCATTAAAAACCTCTTTGTACTCATTAAATAGCGACATTCTATAAAACTTTCCCACTTCTAGCTTAAAACATGCGAATTCGCTAACAATTGGATTGAAGATTTACGGGCGATCGCCGAAACAAACAGCATGGCCGATGAGCCTTGATTTAGTGCCTTATAGCCTTACACGTATGTTCAAGCATAGCCGGCACAGCTAATTTACTGACATTGTATCTGCGGAATCTAATCCACACGAACTAATTGGATCCTTACAAAGCTCGTTGTTGACGCATGTCTGAAAATATCCATGCAGTGTTATTCATGAGATAATTTCTGAGCACCCTCCGTATGAAGTTGAAATCGTAACCCAGGAAAAACATTTTTCGGGAGAGGTAGTTTTTTACCTCAATATTTCTTTCCTTTTCATATCAGTTTTGAAATGACACATTTGGAAGACTGATACCTAGGTGAGTCGATCCAAATCTCAACCATCTCCCTTTATTACAAATACCACAATCTATTAACACAATCTGTACATGTTCAAGTTTGCTTGTTGAATCATAGTTAAAGGCATGCAGGAACACTGTTAATACCCGAAACGATCCTACCAATTTCATGAGGAAAGCCTTGTTCAATGGGAAGAAGGGACTTTATTTCAAATATTCTGTGAACTTATTCCTACTAACAAGGTGTCATTTAAAAGAAAATAATTATTGAAGGTGATTTGTTAAAAGTGCCAGCAGGCACATGTTTGTTTAAATATTGGACACTATTTGTTAAATACTGCGAAAATTACACATCTACTGGGACCTCAATGTAACGCAGACTATAACCCGGCTGAATGAGAATCATGTCCCGCGCGCGGATTCAGGATGTACACGAGAGAGTCCAATTCAAAATATGAAAAGGCAACCTCTGAAACGTCATGTAGCGCTAGCAACGGGTACTGACGGAACCAAAATATTCCACTGGACCAAAATATTTGCAGAGTTTTTTTTTTTTTTAAAGAAAATTTACAGCATCCACTGAGCCGAAACTACAACAGGTTAGCCGTTTGCACTCTAATAAAGACTTCGAGGAATTTTGTTGCTTCAAATGAAAACAAAAAAAGAACACGCTCAAAACTGATGTGATCATAATAAAGTGAAAACTAAATCAGGTAGATTTCGTGCCTGTGGCAAGCAAAAAAATGTGTATCAATAATCAAGGGACTCCCTTAAACACAGTTAGATCAACGTTTTGTCAGACTGAGAGAAGCATTATTATAATACATTTTTGTACAGTGTCGCGTGACTATAAGCGGTCTGACTCATGATACTTCTAGTAAGTTCAAGGGTACTAATGATGAGACCAAAAAAAATGTGCTTTTCACATACGTAAGCAAGCAAGCAAATCCGCCGTGCATTAACGAAGATCATGTTGGGGTTATCACGCATGACGTATCACGACCACACTGGGTATGAATAAGTTTCCGGCGGTATGATTATCGTTTCACACCTCACACTTCCGAAAAGAAATTAAGGGGCTTCGCCTGCTGACATCATCCTCAAAGTGGGGAAAAGTGAATTATCTTTTAACCGTAGAGCATGCTTAGTAAAGCTGGTGAGAAGTTGTCCTATTTCAGCAAGCCATTATTTTAATCAATTGAAAAACTCAAGGTATGTAACAAATATGAATTACTTGCTTTTGTATGGTTAAAGTTTGCATTATCTGCTTTTTTTCATGAAGCCCATTTAATTTGAAGCGCATATCCTTGCGAAGAATTCTTCATTTCGAAAAATGAAAGTGGGTTTACCGTTTTTTTCTTTTATCTGTCAAGGTGATATCCGTCATGATTATATTTTGGCCGTCAATTCATGAATTAATGATTGACCGATGAGGAATTAATATCTGTTGGATATTAAAAATAGGTTTGAATTTCAGGGTTTTTTTAATTTTTTTTTTTAAAGTTTTTCAATGACTTTGTTGAAACCTGAGGTTGTAGCTTAGCTGAAGAGACCACAAATATAATGCTTAAAAATTGAAGAATACATTTAAAGATAAAAAATAAAAAGTAATTAGGGAGCCATGTTTTTATTCCAAGGGAACCTCCTTAATTTATGGCAAATTGTTTGATTTTAGATTTTGATTGTGACTGATTTAAAAAAATAAATAATAGTAATTGTATTTGACGCACACTTTTGAATTAACATATGCCAATCTTTTCCAAATTACAAAAAAAACAACTTTATTGCGTTTGTTTTTTGTTTGAGATCAGATCCATCCAACTTGGATCACCATTATAAAAAAAACCGAATTCACGAGTGTGTACTCCGACTGTAAACGAAATAAACAGTAGAAAACGCTGACATATTGATTGCGTTAATACGGTGAAACGGGAGGTTGCCGAAGAAATATTGACAACTGCGGGGGAAAAGAATCGGTCAAATATGCGGGGAAACGTAGTACCGGTACGTGTATTAAAAAGAGATTATCTCATGATGACTTTGTCCATTGTGAAGTTTGTCCTTTTCCGTGTTCTTGTGACTAGTATGATTTGGCTAATTTTGTTAGGAATTCAAGAATTCGTACACAATAAAGTATTGCACTTCCCAATAATAAAGATGTACTAGTCGAGGAACAAGTATAGACCTATGGTCGGACAATGTTTTAAATATGTTTAAATGTTAAATTTACCTGTCATGTCAAGTGGGTAGGGTGAGTTGTGAAAACCGTAGCTGGAGCCGAACCCATTACTTGTTAGGTACTGTTGCTGGTGAGCGTGTGGATGCGTGGCTCCAGTAGCTGCAGATACTGCGGTTAGGAACGGAGCTTTACTAAACCCGTTGTGGTGATAGGACGGTCGGGGTTGATGGTGATGGGTGAATTGCCGATCGGGCCCGGTCCATGCTCCCCCACCAACCGGTGACAAGTCGTCCGTGTGTGTCAGTGTAGCCTCCGAGGTATAACACGAGGCAGGGTACGGGTAGGCAACGGCCTGGTCCGGGCTGACGCTCAGTGAGCTGCAGCTACTACGGGGGCGGTTGGTGGCGGCGTACAAGCCGTTGACTGCGGCAGTGGCCGTGGCATAGCCGCGGTACTCGGCGGCACAGCTATCCGTGTTGGTCTGTCGGGCTGGAGACCAGCCCTGCTCCATACCGATCTGCATCATTTGGACTCTAGCTTGATGAAGGCTGGTTGTGTGTACCGTCTCTTCTCTACTCTGCAAAGCCAAAAATCACGGTATTCAGTACATGTACGTATGAGACGAGGGACAACCTGTCCGACTTGCCACAGTGACCTTGTACTGAACTTGAAACTCGACACAACCAAACTCGACAAATATTAGGCGCGTGAGAGGTCGCTGTGGTTGGAGTACGGCTCGGGTGATCGATCGATCCTCATGTGTTGATATATCTGTCTCTTCTCTTCTCGGCTGGATGGTTATGTGAGGATGCCAGTTGACGGTCGAGTGTACCTGTCGCACGCACCGTACAACACCGCCGTATGACGATCCACTGTCGTATATCAAATTGATAGCATCACGTGATTGCATGTATACCTACCACTGGTAGATCCGTGCATTAATATCTGATGTGGTCATCTCTTTTTGTGCACCCCCACCCCTGCTTGATTACCTCGATCCCCTCGCGACCCTTTATCAACTTTATGGCACGTTCCAGGGCTGGTAACAATAACGGCGGTAAAGCTGGCCTTTGATGTGGACACCAGAGGAGTGCCTAGCGTGTCAAAAGCCGGCCCGGGTTTTATGGCCCCTCACCTCCCCCTATAACCAACACCGGTTGCTCTAGTTGTAAAACGTCTAGAACATGTACAAGTCGGCAGGTTCTTACAAGAAATTCTTAAACCCGTGGATTAACTCGGGTGAAATCGTCGGATGGTCTTTTATTTCCACTGTACAAGTTTCCAAGATGAGGACACAGAAATGTTAGGGGCACCGTGCCCTGAATTAAAATTGAATTGGATAATTATCCGCTGTCAATGTATAAAGTCAATAGATGTTTTGATTAACTCTGGCTCTATAGAATCCATTTTGTTTTCATGATTAAATGTAGAGTGGGGCCTAATAGCTATGTCATGAGTCAGCCAATAACGCTTGAAAATTTAGTGTTATCAACTACATGTAACTCTATAAAATCCTGACAAAATCCAAATTGTTTTCATCTATTCTGTGCACACACGGAACGATATAGACTATAGTATAGGCCAGGCCAAGTTGAATTACAATGAACAATTACGGATGATCACAAAAAAGGAAAATTATGAGTTGCTTACTCGAGAAAGGGTTTTTTATTAATTAATTAAATACTGTACAACTGGAAAGGTCAAAGGAGCAGTGGTGCCCATTATTATTGTATTTTTAAAGTAACCCCACAGATGAGCTGTATAGGCATATACTGTCACACACCAGAACGAGATACTCTTTTTCAGCCATTCTTTCAGTTTGACAACAATCAATAATACGCGCGTTATAAGGCGCGAGATTGGAGAAATGAGCCACATTGCCGCATCGCCCGGCCAACAGACGACAGTGTTTGTTTTTCCAGTTAAGTTATTATTCACTCTTGTATTCAACATTTTCTTCATCTTAAAGAAATATGGAGAAATTAAAACACTATTCATGGATCCTCGTTTTGAATATGATTCCTTGATGTCTGGGAAGATCACGTTTGCTTAAGTCATATTGTGTGGGGTCGCCATGACACCAGTAAACGTTTCACGCAAGTTTTTAGGCCTACATTTTTAGCAAACTGATTTTAATATCAGAAAAAAGTAACAGTTAGGGCCTACTTATCTAAGTGCCATTAAATTAATATTTTTGAGTTCACCAATAGATATCAATTATGTTTCATGAATGTACAAGGGCCGATATGCAAGACATAAACTCATATCTATATGTCACACAAAGTTCATGAATATACAGCGTGTCCCAATAAACATTGTGCATGAAGAAGTCGCTGGTTTGCTCAAAAGATGGTAATACTATAGCGAATACAATTTTATATTATTTCAAAGCCTATGGTCTTGTTTATAATTTGTGAAAATATCAAGAAAATCCATCAATGCAAATCAGAGATATCGTTGATTTTGTGAGGCTATATTATTTTCCTCCTGCACAATTAGAATCATGCAGTACGCACGTTAACAAAGAACGTCAAAAGGGTCTATACAACGTTGACGCTCGAGTAATTTGCAATTAGAGCAGTTACCACGTGCTTTTGAATAATCTTCTTCGATGAACAATCAAATAAACACCCTCTAGCTATGCTGTTTCTTCTTTTATTTATTTACAAATAAAATCTTCAGTACATAAAGGCCATGCAATATTTAAACACTGCGTAACACATACCAATAACCCAACAATTGGTATATACAAGCAAATGCTAAGTGTGGAAATGACATTGTATACCGGTCAAAAAATACATAGCTTTACCAAATCAAAGATATCTCTGGTTTGCATCTTTGGATTTTCTTGATTTTGTTCTCCAATTATAGGCCTAAAAGACATTAGGCTTGAAAATGCTATAAAATTTGATTAGCTATAGTCTGACCAACTTTTGAGATAATCAGCGATTTCTTCATGCACAATTTGGACACAATGTTTATTTGGACACGCTGTAGTAAGGGAAGGTCGAGCAAACTCTGAACGAACTCCGTGGCGTCGCTGAGGGCAAGGGCGGATCCAGAACACTATTTTTTTTGGGGGGGCAAACAAATTTATTCCCCAAAAAGTTGATTCGAAAATGTACAGCGTGGGGTTCGGGGCCCGCTTAAGGGCCCCGGAAAATGTTTGGATTCCAGATGCTGTGCATGTTGTGCGATCTGAGGCAATTTCTGACCACTTTAACCAATCTATTAGCAAAAGATGGTGGTATACGCAGTGGCTGCCTCCTTTGCGACGTCACTTAATATTTCTTTTTAGGGGGGGGGGACATGACCCCGTTGGCCCCCCTGGATCCGCCGTTGGCTTGGGGGGGGGGGGGGGGGGTAATAAACCTTAGCCCTGGCATTGAAGGAAACAGAAATTTTGGTTTGTCCAGTCTTAAATACAGCCTATATATTTTTTTATAATTTTTTTTAAACTTTAGTCTTTTTTTTCTCGGCTGTTTCAATTAAATTGCCCAGCTTTTCTCAGTTTTTAAATGCTGGTGTAGGCGAAGCATTGAGAGGATACCAGGAACGAGTGTCGGGAATGAATTTCTTAAAGGGCCCATGCCAATGTAAGTTTCTTAAATGCTATCTTTGAAAATTTCCAATTTTCGGTTTTTTTTGTTGCTATTTTCAAGGGCATAAACATTTTGGGGACTTTGAGGTTTTCATGCTAATGCGATTTTCCATATTAATGAGCCTAACTGTGCATGTCATTCCATCCGGGCAGAAACTGCAATGCTACAGCAGCACAAAAAGTTGCAAGAATTTAGGATATTTTGCTATCATTAATTTTCTTTTCTTTTCTTTGGTGATTCGCTGTTGTGTCAGTTCATGACAGTAGAAGCCAATGAGCAACCCTTTCTCACCCACTGTATTCAATGAGCCAATTTTGGGTCCATGAACAGAAAACCCCTAAACTGAACAGTGTCTTCCTGAGAAAAAAAAACATCATAGTAACAGAGACTTCGTTTTTTTCGGAAAAGCATGGACATTTTTAAAATGTTTAAAGAAGTACATTTAAAAAAAAATAGAAATCAACCAAAAAGGGATGTCAAATAGTTTTTATACATTTAAGAGGAGTAGAAAGTTGCACAAAATGTGTTCCTCGCAGCAATTCATCGCATGGACCCTTTATTTAAAGGTGTCCATAAATACCACGGGCGCTGTAAGCGTAAATAGTGAGTAAGAGCACCCTCAAGTTCAACGCAACGTAAACCAGAATGTTGCCCGTGAGTTTAATACAGTTCAGAGGCATGGCTATTCATGCACAAAATATAGGCCTGTATTATGTGTAATGTGAAATTAATTTACTTACCCTATACACAAAGTTATCGAGAAACCTTGGGCATCGAACATTCATATAGGTCTGCACGTGAAGACCCTCTTCCCTGTCGAGTAATGCTGAGTACTTCGTGAATTTCAGTACGAAATTACATGCGGGGAAACGCTCTCTTGGGGAATTTCTGATCTACAATTTAAACAATAATAGTTTCATCCGTATGCATATTTCCACAACTTTGCATTACACGATGTTCAAATATGAGCATAAATTACCAATTAAGACGCTCAATGAATAATATGTCCACAGCTTTAGTTTTGAAGAGTTTCTTGTGATAAGAAGTTTTTTGACTCAGTGTCGCACACATCTATTGAAAAAGAACAGCAAATCGTTATCCTCATTTCAAGGCTCCATGCGATAAATTTTTCTTAGAACAAATTTTGTTCAACTTTCTCTACTCCTCTTAAATGTATGGAAACTATTTGACATCCCGTTTTGGTTAATTTCATAGAAATGTGCACTTTTTAAAAAACATTTAAACATTTCCATGCTTTTCCGGACAATTGAGGGCGCTGTTGCTGTGATGTCATTTCAGTGTAGGGGGTTTTCTGTTCAAATTGTTAACCCAAAATGTGCTCATTGAAAACTTTTGCGAGAAAGGGTTGCTCGTTAGCTTACTGACATTAACTTACACTGCAATAAATCACCAAAGAAAATACAATTTATGACAGCAAAATTTCCATAATTCTAGCAACTTTTTGTGCTGAAATAGCTGTAACATTGACGTTTCTACCTGGAATGACATCACGATTTTGCTTGTGAATATGGAAATTGGCATAAGCATAAAAAGCAAAAAAGGCACCAAAACCCTCCAAAAATGGCAAAACAAAAATTGAAAATAAAGTTAAATGGGACACAAAGGTGTATTTTGAAGAACTGTATTAAAAAAATTACATTGCATGGTCATTTAATGTTATCCCTATTTTGACGTTATCCTCAATTAACGTATTCCTCATTTAACGTTATCCTCATTTAACGTTATCCTCATTTAACGTTATCCTCATTTAACGTTATCCTTATTTAACGTTATCCTCATTTACAAGCGACAAGAATGCAGTTGCGGATCCAGGAATGTCCAAAGCGGTGGTCAGGATGTTGCAGTCCAAGATTTTCAAGGGGGTTGATTAGACGTTTCTGTCAAGCCATTAAAAAAAACCAAAGGCCTAAAGCGCTGGAACAAGATTTGCAGAATTGAGTGATGACATTTAATATTCAGGGATCTATTGTTTTTTTCATTATGTGAATAGCCTACCTAACAGTGGTCGCTCGAGGCGAGGAGTGGGTGGGAGTTAGTAAACCCAGGCTCTATGACCCGCCTTTCTTGGTTGTAATTTTTTTTCGAGAAGCTAAAACTTCTCCCTTAACACCAAATAGAAAACTCTTTGTTTTTCTTTAGTTTAGTGGAAGATGGGGTGTTTAAAATAACGACCCAATCCCACATCACTTCCATAGATTATTCTTTTTTGTTATGGGGGATTAATAATGATTATGCTTCACACGGAATTGACATCCCAGGGGCGGATCCAGCTTTTGCTGGGGTGGTAGAGGGGGGGGGGTGGTTAGCTGTTGGGGGTAGCAGGCATGTGTCACTTTTGTTCTGCACGATTTTCTCAATTTTTGGGTTCAAGGGCATTAGACCCCCCAAGTAGATCTACCACTATACATCTCCAACAAAAAGGCAAAACTCACGACCAATTGGGCTGGGAGAGACAACATGTGCTAGTACTGTACAACGCGCCATGAAACAATAAAGCACACGTTGCAATAGTTGGTTTTTCAAAAGCAGTCAACCGTGGAATCCGATGAAACAGTTTGTTTTATTTCATTTATTTGCCCCAGTCAACCGCGAATAACTGCCAATTACAGGCCGAGATCAGTACGATTATAGCACAGTAACTCATTTACCAACAACGGATAGAAACTCAAATGATGACACTTCGTTCTCGGTTGAAATGAAGCCTGTCAACCATATGGACGAATCTCCACGATTTATGTGGGAACTGTTTTGCATGACAATTTGAATACGAAAACAATGATCAAAACTCTGTTCATTCCAGACCGAATTCTCGCCACACCGATTTGACCCGGACCGAGTTGACTGACTTAAATCGAGTTAACTTGGGACCGAGGTGACGTAGGATTAATTTGATATGGGACCGAGTTGACCTAAGGTGAGGTCCACTCACAGAATTTATCAGGTATATATTATTATAGGTTTTCCCAGCTATTTTAACACTTTTATCACTCGAATTCCCTATATCATGCCTTTAATTTCGTCCCCAATCATCGCCAAGCTCAGTTCTCAATTTGAATTTCAAAAAGCCACCACTAGATTTCATTTAAGGTGCAGTATAATTCAAATTGTTAGCATTCCGATTCGTCCAAAATCTTTGAAATTCGTCTCGTGAAGCAATCGGCGTTGAATTGACAAAGCAAATTCGTTTTTTGTCATTCGTTTTCAAGTTGTTGTCATTACATTTCGTTTCTTGTGACGTAAAGTGCATATGATTATAGAAAAAGCGTCCAATCTTTAGACTTATTTGAAGAATTGTGCGCGTAAAAACAATGATAAATTCAACATCCATTACCCTATATGTATAAATAAAAGTTGTTAGCTGCATGAGGTATGCATTTTTATTTTGTGTTTCACAATTAACATTAGAGTCAAGAATTGACATTTCAAATATATATATATTACATGGACACTAAGCGTCTTCTTAATGTTGCTCTTTGATAGACACATACCGTATTTCTGTTGTTTTAATCATATACATGTACATATATCAAAGGGCAACATTAAGAAGGTCACTGTCTGATGTCAATGCTTAATTTCCATATGCTAAACAAAGAGCATATTGTGAAAGTCCCATTCTGATTTTATTGTTAACTGTCAAAGAAAACTCAAAACTTACAGCTAACTTCTTTCATTTATAAGGAACTATTTGCTTAACATTAAAACTGTAATTAACGTGCACAATTCTTTAAGTAAGTCCAAAGATTGGGCACATTTTTAATCGTTACGTTTTAAGTCACCAGAAACGAAATGTAATGATAACAACATGAAAATGAATGACAAAAAACGAATTTGCTTTGTCAATTCAACGCCGATTGCTTCACGAGACGAATTTCAGAGATTTTGGACGAATCGGTATGCTAAAAATTTGAATTATACTGAACCTTAAATGAAATCTAGTGGTGACTTTTTGAAATTCAATTTGAGATGTGAGCTGGGCGGTGATCGGGGACGAAATTAAAGTAATGATATAGGGAATTTGTGTGATAAAAGTGTTAAAATAGCTGGGAAAACCTATATTACCCAGAGAACGTATGAAATGTCGCACAGAGTTGATTGTCTAATGATAACAAGCATTAAATCAGGTTTATGGACGTGCAGACTTCTTGAGAATGTTTAGAAGATCCTTTATGTGGTTGTTTACTGACTAGGTTGAACACGTAAATGGCTTGCGTTCATTGGTTGAAAGTTTTCACATTGCAACGGTATACCGAGACATCACGTAGTAATCGGGTTATCTAAAATTCTCCATTGAGGAAAGAAAATGCTACATTATTTTGGCTTATGAACTTTGCCAACCAACCACCTTAACAGTTCGCTTTCGTAGCATACAGTTTTCTCCACACATGAGTCTATAAATTACACTGTAAAATATCTCATCTAATTTCTGGAAACATTTTTTTAAAATCGTGTTGTATAACATCTACACGTTTATAATGAATAATAATAACGTAAAGCGCTTTCATCTTAGTTAAAATCGCTATGCAAGGTGAGTAAAAAAAACCCGAAACCCAAATGTCGGGGCCATTTTCTGAGTGAAGTTCTGCATGTAGCACTTTTAAAATCAAGGATTACAAAATCCCAATTCATAAGCATTTTTTTAGTATAAGAATCATTCAAATCACCCATGTACTTGTCAAGTTACGGAATTTTAAACACAACCACCATTTTATAGTTCTGTCAACGGATCACAAAAAAGGGTACGTGTTATTTCAGCAAAACGAAAACAATTGACACACATCCCTAGTGATTCGTTTTCGTTTTACTGAAAGAACGCACACCTTTTTTTGAGATCTGTGGACAGAACTTTAAAAACGGTGGTTGTTCCGTATAACTTGAAAATTACATAAGTGATTTGAATGATTCTTGTACTAAAAAGAAAGCTTATGAATTTGGCTTTCATATCGTGCATTTGGAAGTGCTACATGCAAAACTTCACTGAAAAACAATGGTCCAGACATTTGGGTTTCGTTTTTTTTTACTCACCCTGTATAAGTAGGCCTACCTGTTATTATATGTTATTAATATTCTGGCACAATCAAAGCATTAAACACCTATTAAACAGGTGTGTTCTTAAGATCACCGCTGCTTTGAGAAAAACTAACGTATTATCCCGGGTTAATTTATACTTTTCACAAACATTGTCTTACAATCTTTTATTACAAAACACATCAATCAATTGCATATTAATACATTTTGATTAATTGCAAATAGTAGGGTTTTTTTTACATTAAAAAAGGACAATTTTTGTGAAGATACAGTCAGAAAGGTGTTTCTTTTATTGTTTCAAATACTGCAAGTACATCATTATCATGAACGAAAACAGCACGTGTTGCGGGTAAGCGTGCAATTACTATAATGTAGGTTGGGTTCATTTCATGTCAGAAATTTCGTTCGGTTGAGCGAGTAGCGAATTTGAACGACTGTAAATTCTTAATGGAACTATCACTCAGTTTGCGGATCGATAATAGGGGTGATGAGTTCCACTGTACATGTATACAAGTTAGGGTGTGGCAAAAATGTGACATCTGTGTATACCCACACGTGCAAGGCGAGTCAATTATTTAATTGATGTCCAACTTATCTGTACTATTTTGTAAGGCTTTCCCCCTCTGAGAATAATGTTTTTTTTTAATATGCGGTTGAATTAGCTGTGATGGACACGTCTTGTCAGTGACTGAATGGTTTCAACTTATCTGTATTATTGTAAGTTTTTTTTCTCTATTCAGACAGTAATAGATTTTTTTTCTCCCCATCCTGCAAATAATGTGGAGGAAGCTGTAATGGACAAAAGATTAATGAATTCTTACACGCAGAAGGCTGAAACTATAAGCATGACAACAGAACTGAATAACGAAATTCGAAACAATTAGTGTTAAAGTATTGTAGACAGAATTATAGAAGTGGGGAAATAAATGACCTGCCCGCCTGTTTGTAAGCCCGCCCAAAGTTGTAAGGGCAGTAGTGTGGGTGTTTTAATTCTGTGTCTATTAGCACATGAACAAAACGTGTTCCCATAAATCCATGTATTATCAACAGATGGAGAGTAATCAAACAAAATTATCAAACAGATTTCCCAAATTGGTATATAGTGATGGGAAATGTCGGTACGATGTTATTTGATTGGCCAGGTAACTCAGCCCATAATAACAAAAATGGCTAGGACTTGTTTTGTTTAAAAACAAGTTTATAATGGACTATAGATTACCAATCAGTATAGTTGTGTTTATGTTTGCATTATTAGAATTGGTAACTATATCGTACCGATCATTATGCTCGAAATCAATGCACGGATTTGTGATTAAGCATTTTTTCAAATGATCAGGTTTATTGGGCTTACCAGTCTTTGTAGTTCTAGTGGTTAATCCCTGTAATTAAAGCTCCGTGCTGTTTTCGAGTTTCATCACGAAAACTAGACTCCTTTGTTGGTTGATGTTAAGATGTTTCTTAATGGATGCCTTGTCTATTCAGATTCAGATTCCATCTTTAGTTGGTCTAAACATTTTTGAAAAATATCAATCATTCACAGCAAGCCCCCTTTACTTTTTTGATAAAATGAAAGAAAAAAAAGAGCAAAATGAGAGCATAGCTCTAATTGTTAAGGGAGGAATTATTTCTAGAACGTAGTTGAACAGGATGATAGATTGAGTTTTGCGTGAGTGACGACAAAACAAGACTTCCAGATTTTCAAGTGTCATAAAGCTCCGATTTGTGGCACACCGAGTACGTAACAATGGACTTCAACCAATCATCAACGCAGCTCCAGCGAATCAGGAAGCGAGCTGAGCTACACTCGCCTGCATTTATGACCACCATTGGTCCGTTTTCGCAAAAATTATATCCCATGAGAGTCCAACAGAAGTTTGCTACTCCTTGGACCGTTTACTTATCGCTTTTGCCACCTTTAGAGATAATGCTTAATTAAAATCCCATTTGGGCTGTAAATATTATTAAATATGCTTTAAATGCGTTTGGATTGGGGTGTTTGGGTCATTGTTCAGTCGAGAGACTGTAAAGCCATAAATTCAGCTTCAGGTGAGACTGTGGCTGTTTGGTCTAGTTAATCATTTATCCTCCATTTCCAGATGACATGATTCACAAAAGATACAGTTATTTCTGCATGCTGATGCGAGCTCGATATGTTGACATAATCTACCACTCGCGCGAAAACATCAAGAGTCGCTGGCCGGACCGGCTCTGTTCCCATTGGACACTGGCGGTCACGTGGCTTTTTATGGCACCACCTTATATGGTGTCATACAGGCGGGCCGACGGGTTTTATGTTGATTTGATTGCGACGATTTGGATTGAGTGTGAGGTGTCGTTGCGATTTTAGTGTCTTCATGATTCCGGTGTTAAGTGCCCCTAGGGTGTGGGGCCGGGGCCGGGGCACCTTTGAGCGATTGCGTTTTTGTTGTTGTAGAAGTGTAGAACACCTTTCGGTTCTTGTCAACTTGTTTCTATTAAGTGGAAAACCCACAATAGTCTAATGATATAGATCACAAAGAAATAAAAAAAAATATCTATAAAAAAACTAACGCTTTCAACCTATCCGAATATTATTGAACATCCTGAAAAATAAGAACACCAAGTGTTTGTAATTTTGCGCAGCCCTCTTCGATTCGTTTTACCTCGGCCTTATGTCGTTTCATTCGACCATAAAACTAGGCTTATATTGGGTAGTAATAATCCAGCGAAATTGTGCTTTCGCTGTGGACAATTTGATAATTTTGTTTTTCTGCACATCCGCCAAAAACGGGGGCTGTGTTCATCTGTCGTATGATGAAAGAAAGGATGAAGGTGATGGTTTGTCTTTTGAGCGAGGAGGCGGAGGTAGTTGGCGGGCACAATTTACGATACATACATTTACATTATTACAAAATACACGGGCTCCTAAAAGTGGCATCTTTTCTGCAAAACCTGCCTCAATCTGCCTACTTGGCTGGACATTTTGGTTTTGGTAAGTAACATCCGATAACATTCAACGCAAGTAACTGTTGTTAGATCCCAAATGTTGTTTTTTTCAAGCAAAGTTTGGGTTCCGGCTTGATTGTGACTTTTCGCCATAACTGCAGGTGAATTCTTTCTCCGTAATTGATGTAGTTCGAGAACAAAAAGTAAAAACAAATTTGTTGGAAGGACGCGCTATGGGACTGGGTTATTATGGAGATAGTCATGCTTATCTGTCTTCGGAAGACAGTTTTTGTGTCGTTTTCTAACAATCGTTATGAAATAACCTCATTCACCTGGTAAATTCGATTTAGACAATTTCCAAAGTTTTGGAAACATTTGGGCCATAATTATTGTAAACAGTCGACAGTCTAGTTATATTGCTCAGAAAATTGAGCAATTGCTCTTTTTCGTAGAAATGTCACTTTTGTGTAAATCGTGTGTTCCTGGATTGGCAACACGTGGGTCGTTGGAAGGTGTGCGTGCGGTTGTAATGCCGAACAAGTGGAACATTCCAAATTTGAGTTTCCACATCGTATTCTTTGTTATCAGAATGTTGGCTCTTTTAAAATCGCACAGGCCGTTTCTAAAGATGGTATTTTTCAATTAACAGAAATTTTGAAATTCCTTCTTAAACGCGTTCAAAACAATTGTGTCCAAAAAGAAAATTAAATCAGATTTTCTACCACCAGAAATTTTGCTTGTATATTAGGATGAAAATCGGCCCATGCGATTTCAAAAAAAATACCAAAATTTCAGCAGAAAATGGGAAAATCGTCCAATTTTGGGGTGTCCGCTTCATTGTGCGGTATCCCATGCACAGTCTTCTATAAATATGGGAACTCGGAGGTCTGCAGTATATCGCATGGTAGTTTAATTCAGCTACTTTGTGGTTGCGTTACTTGGACATAGGGTTTGTTTTCATGAAACTCACCACGTCTTTCTATCTGTTTGCTTATCACTCAAGCCATAGTCACAAATCTCGTGTACAAGAAAATCTTTTTAATTAAGTTTTGTACACTTTGCCGACTCTATTAATAAAGGTGTTCAAATAAGTCTGGGTTGACACAATAATAACATTGGACGGCTTTGTCAATCATTAGAGCGTCCTAATTTAAAATCGTATGTGGCTGCTATACTTAGAAAGTTTCCTGCACTGAGTGATGCCTCAACAAAACGAACTCGTTAGGTAGAAAGACAGTGGCTCGTCAGTTCCTTGTAGAAGAACATAAATTGATTGATGTGACTATGATTGCAAACATTACCATCAAAAGAACTAAAAACGCTAAGCTTGTTCTGTATACAGGCATTTAGGAAACGTTATCATGTAGATAGATCGATTAGAATCGATTCCGTTTGGTTGCGGTGGGACACCACAGTACAGTACCGAACTCTGTGCCATTTTCGTCATTTGAAAAGTGAGTGAGATTGCTTACTGTTTAATACATTTCCTCAAAACATGTATAAGTGTCATAAATCATGAGAAAGTTCCAAAGAAAACCGAAAATCTGGACAGTTTGGACGCAGCCGAAAATCACATTTCTCTCTCTCTGCCTTCCAACAGCGGGCGTCCTTTATTAGTTTTCAGTCGCTCCGCTTGATTACTGAGGGCGCTAGACCAAACTAAGAGTCTGCATTCTACACGCACTGCATTGCATGGCCAAACTTAGACGATCCGCACAACAATTATAGCAACAATTAACACAAAACTGACTTGAGATACTTAAAATCCAACTAGAGAATAATCATATGAAAGAAGGGGAGAATATATGGCTGCAATAGGACAAGTGCCAAATTACAATATTATTGATTGCGCAACTAGATAGTGAACTTTAAATGAAAAAGAAAAGTATGATTGTGAAGTGAATAAAATACATTGCCAAGACAAGAAGGGACGAAGTTTAAAATTCAGAACGCCTGGTATCATTATAATTTCAATCAGAATGCATTTATTCAGTCACATTATTCCACTTGTGTAAGTTATTTCGGAGTTTTCTACCAAAAGGTGCTTTGGATTCGTTAAACAAATCCGAAATTGTTACAAACCAAAATGAAGATGAAAGGCGAAAGAGTCACACCTGACTATTATTCCAGGAAACTTTATGAATCAGTTGCAACAGTCCAAAAGAAATTTCATACTTTCGTAGTTCTAAATAACAGTCGTCAAATCTTAGAGTCCTTTATTTCCTTTAAATTTTGAGGAAAACCGCCATAATTCCTCGGCGCCTAGTTGTCTGACCCAAAGCTCTAGAGATTTCATGACCCGCCCGCCATTGAGATCACATGACCTTGGGAAACGATTGAAACCCATAACCTATCAAATATGTATAACCGCCAACATTTCATATCAGATCATTTTGCTTTCAATACTGAATGAGCGACCGTTGTAAAATATGATTTTTCGTTGTTTTTAACAGTCCGTTGTGGTTTAGCGGAAGACGAGAATGCAACAGCGGGGCTTTTGGTGCCGTATGACGGGGACCATTCTACCGCGTATGCCGGTAAGTCGTTTCGCTCAATCCGTGAACTTTTCGGTGATTATCCTAATCAACGAAATTGACAAATTAAGGTTGGAATTCTTACCTTTTTTAAGCAAGGGGAAAAGCATAGTTGTCAGACAAAACATTGAAGGGATAGTCTAAGACGGAAAAGTATATCCATAATTAATCGATTTTCATGAAATTTGGTACAGACTGTTTGTTACATTGTGAATCGCATTGCCTATTTTCAAAGAAAAACCACAAATTGCAAAATGGCTCAATTGCGTCTGACCATTAACTGCATTCTTAAGATGATCGGTTTACCACGATTTCCATTCAAATTTGGCCTATGTGTTCATTCGCTCAGCCGGTGCTTATAATGGAGGCTATATATTACATATTATTACCTATAAGTAAAACAAAATGCAATGCGAAATGAATATCTTTATCGCTGTAAATGATAATGGCTAGGTGCGAAATAAACAGTGTGCGACCATATTTTGCATTACTTCATATCATTCAGTACATTTAGAACAAAATAACTTTCTAATAAACCGTCTCTATAATGTTAATTCGGTCGTTCAAAAGTTCATTTTGTATAAAACATCTTGCGTCTTTTTTGCAAGGTATTAAAAAAATCTCCTCTTCAACATATTCCATACACATATTGCTGCGCTACCTGATTTATCATGATAAAAATGTACTGCTAATTTCCTTTTGAACACTTTTCAATGGCAAATTCTTTACAATCAAATATTAAAATATACATGTAATATAAATTGCATCGGTTTCTTCGTCTTTTTTAAGTTCGGATGTATTTTTAAAAACAATTCAATGAACTTTGCCATTAAACAGTTTTGGATCTCCAGACTTCAACTGTAAGTACATAGGCCTAGGCCTACACATGTTAACTGCGCACTGCTGAATCTGTACATGAGTCTATATTATGAGTCCTACAATTAAACACTGTCGCATCACACCCCTGAAACACCCTTGATTGAAAGCCCTATATCAAAACATTATCATATTGCAACATACGACATTACAATTCCAATTTGCACTAAATTATTTCAAAAGCTCAGAGAATCGGTAAAGAGTATGGTTATGATTGCAGCGTGCGCACAGCCCACCTCAAGCCGTGAGACACCGGTAGCCTTACACGCCGATCGCGGTACTGCTCTCGGTCCAATCCCACTCATCCGCGGAAGAACATATCCGCGTTCGCCAACGAAATTTGACTACTCAAGCTATTTTTATGAAGTAAAATGAGTTCATGGAATTTCGGATAACGTAATTGTTCATGACATTCCTACAATTTCCAAAGAACCACAAATGAAAATATCTAATTGAAGCTATACTTTTAGAATTCGGTAACACGGTTTCTAGTACACATTTAATGCACAGAAAAATTGTTGTATTGACATGCAAAATACCATCCTAATTGTAGTAAGATTTCAGACGCCATTATATAAATTCATATTAATTTCTTATCAACACAGTTGGCATTATTTTCCCATTTTTCCCGTTTATTATTCGTGCACACAACAGAACCCGTAGTTTTTGTTTGTGACGTCCCGAAAAATAACTTTTAAAATGAAATACATTTTTTTTGTAAAACGTAACTTAAAAGACTTCCAAACTGAACGAAAAAGAAATCGACCATTAAGAAGTAACACATTAGTTACTTATCAAATTTGAATGAGGAGCACCATAATACTATTATCATGTGTAATATATACATGATGAAAGCAACGTGTTTAGGAGACAAAATTAAAAACATGCAGCGTTTATGAATACGTGTTGTCTGTAAAAAACAACAACTCGTCAGAAGTTTTTCCGTTTCAAGAAGGGCATGTACTGTTTCCTTTTAATGTTTCCTGCCGACGACTTTTCGTTGTAACAGTTTACCTTTTTAATTTCCCTTCGGTTTTCGAGCGAAGAGTGAAGAAGTCCATGCGAGCGTAGGCAGGTAGAATCAATTACCGATACACGACAGAGTATCCGACCGGCAAGGTCAATGGTTCAGCCCCGTCCCTGTGCCGTGCTGGCCCGCTGACAAATGGATCACGAGATTACATGCATACAATTTAAACCCTAATCGAAGAAAGTATCTCTCAAAGGGGCAACTGGGTATTTTTGTTGATAAATTTGCAAGCAATATATAGAGGATTTATACCTTTTATTCTGTCCCCTTTTGAGCCAGACCATTGCATAACAAAAAAGTACTCGATAAAGCAAAATTATCCCCTCGTTCATGATTTTGTTTTTCACGGAAACTTGTTTTCAACTTAACGAACCCCGTGCATGAAACTTTATAAAAGTTATTGTACTAGGCCTAATATTTTGCTTTTAATGATGCAATGAGGAATATATGCTATATCGAAAATTATTTATCTGAAAAAATTGTTACAGGAGATATAGTTTGTATATAATATCGATTATGTTCGCTCACGTTTGCTCTATGAATTTGATCCTCCGTCGGAACCTAGTCCGAAAAAACCCCAGAACTGGCAGAATTATTGACATCGGTAAAGATCAGAGACATTTTTGTCTTGACCCTGCGTCCTATACATCCCACCCGTCAGTAAATTACATCGACTCCCTGGAAAAGATACGAGCCCATCACTGTCCCATGGATGACATGATGTTTATTTACCGATGATGCGGCTGGGTTGAAAGAGACCGCGACCAGACTGCATAGGCTGCCTACTGACACGAAGGTGTGACGGTTATAGGCGTGTTTACACTGTTGGAATCCGGGTTATTTTATGCTTTACCGAACCCCGTTTGGCCGTAAAAGTGATATATTTATGAATTCAAAACGCAGTCCATGTCTGGCTTATGTCCTGTCATTTGTTGAAACTGGTTGATTTGATAGTTAAAAAGCGACCAAAAATTGGCAAGATTTTAGAGTGCTGACATATACTCCAAACTACAGGGTAAGAGATGCTGTGTGCATGAAACAAATGCATTGAGAAAAGTTAAATTTCAACACCCAATCGTATCTCAGAATGTCGCATTTTGATGAGCGTAAAATCAATATTAAAACAGAAGTGCTTCTAGATTATGTCGGCAAGCTGAACTTCTGTTTTCATTAATTTTGACTTACTTTAATCAAAAAGGGTTTAATATGAGCCTCTTAAGAAACTGAAGGAATAATGTACTTGCATGAAGTTTTCAAAATTTTCTTAATTCAGCCAAAACATTTTTGCCAGTTAGGTCAAGTTTTAAATAGCAAGAAATAAAACCGATTATGTAATGTCGTTGGTTACTCAATACAATTTAACATAATCCATTTAAAACTGCTGCTATTCTTTTCCAGAAATCATTGTCAGGTTTGTGTTGTTTCTACTTCAAGGAAGGGCAATTTCTTCCCAAGGTGGCGGAGGGGCGCGAACTCGAGATATTCAAAAAAGAATGGGGTGGACATTAGGGAGCGCTTTTCAAACACAACTACGTATACGTGGATATCGATCGTCGTTATAAGCCCATTTCCCTTGTTATGCACCCTTGTATCGATGGTGAAACATGGTGGACGAGCCATCCGTTTGCGTCCCTCAAATTAAAAAAAAATGTATTGAGGAGGACAGGCCCCGTCCTTCCTCCACTAGGGTCGCCGCCAGTGGTAACTTGAATATAAGTGCCATTTCCAGTGTCTAGTGTGTGACTGAAAACTACATGTACTTGCTAAAAACAGCCTTAACTATTTAAAGAAATGTACAAGTAAGTTGCCTGCAGTGGCATATTGCATTGACCTAGAGGTCGCCCTATAGTTCGCCGGGTCAATCAAATCAACTTCTCTGTTACACTTCAAAGAATTTCAAGACTTTTACCTTTCAACAAACCGTCCAACCATTTGGGCCGTAAAAAGCTGTAAATCAGGAGCGGGAAAGTTTATTTATTGTGGTCCAGTTGAAATTTCGTTTTCGGCCCGCGTTGGTTCGTTGTTTCGATTTTCTCACAGCACAACTTTGGACTGTCGTGTTGAGTTGGTGAATTTTGATTATATAAGATATTGAAAGATGCACTGCCTGTATGCTCTTTGACGAATTTCTTTTTTTTTCCTCTGACAAAATTTTGAAGTTGTATGCTTTATTATTTTTAAAGGAAAAATACTTCTGCATCTCTCTGAAAAAGTCTTTGATTTTGGGTACGTGCACGAACAGATCCTTCCTGCAGGTAGATTGGCTCCCGGTCCCTGCATTATTGACTCTGATAGGGGCGGGAACCAGTCTACTCCTATACCCTGCGAGTTCTGACTGATTGTCGGGCCGCAAATAATTCGAAATTTAATAATTCCGATTTTTCTCTTTTGATGCCTCATTCATAAGTGAATATCATTAGATTTGTATTCTTAGAAAATTAGCACCTAAAAAAGAAGAATTATATTTTCGCGGTGATGCTCGAACATATAACTCGGAGACTGAGAGTAGCATTAAACAACAAACATAAGTGTACCTTTAGTTCCGTTGTCCGTCTCATTTTTAGCACAGAAAACAGGTCACCAGCTTAGCGGAAATATTACAACATTTGCAAAAATCAAAAACCAAAAATACCAAATTTTTATGAAATACCTTACTGGACTGTGAATGACAGTAAAGCATCCTGCGAAATCATGGCACCTGGTGTACTGTCATTTTCAAGAAAATTGGTGTTTTTGTATCAATTTCCAACGCTGGTTGGCAGACCATCTTTCGTAAAAAAAACCTGGCTTTTTGTTCAAATACTACTACCCCCCCAATTTACCATATTTAGTTAGTCCACATTTTGTTTGCAATCGATAAGCAGGCTAGTAAGACTGGTTCCCCGACCTTACCATTCGGTGACGTCTATAAATTGCTCTGTTTCATCTCCAGTGGGATAAGGTTACCAGACTACAGGAACATGATTGCTTTTCTTTGTTTTTCCCCCAGCATCTTCGAACCCAAACTTCAAACAAGTCAGCGTAACAATGTTTGCTATATAAACCCCCAAAATCCATCCATTTCTGAAAATTACAGCTGAAGCAGATGTTATTTATTCTCTTTAAAGTGTGCACGACATGAATTTTTCCTAGGAACATATTTTGTGCAACTTTCTACTCCTATTAAATGTGTGAAAACTATTTGACATCCCTTTTGGGTTAATTTTTATTGAAAAGTGCATTCTTTAAAATTGTCCATGCTTTCCTGACAATTGAGGGCGCTGTTGGTGTTGTCATTTCAGGACGATACTGTTCAGTTTAGGGGTTTTCTTTTGCTCAATGAAAAATGTGTGAGAAAAAAATTGTCTTTATTTTTTGTTTAACCTGGAATGTTTAAAGGCACACATGCCCTGTGAGCATCGACTTAAACAATTTGTAGTTTATATGGAGCGAATAGATTTCCAAAAAGGCCTATTTTCAGGTTTGGCTTTCATCACATGGTTTTAGCGATGGTTTTAGCGATGGTATAAGTGGGACATTATACTCAATATGAACAAATGAGTCATTGAATCTGGGACATTTATGATTCATGTGTGGGAGTACCCGTGTGTGTGCAATGCATAGGCTATCCGGATGCGACGACAATAATGGTCTACTTTATTATGTATTAGGACATAATACTCGGTAAAAAAAGGATAAAAATGATTTGACCAAAGCTTAGTTTTTACGTAGGTAATGGCATGGTTTTCTCAGTTCAACTGTGTCAATATCGTTTTCCTTGCAATTAGTAAATTTCCCTATTTTTGTATTTTATGTTGTTATGTGAACAAATGTGTTGAACTTTCTTACTTCCACGTGAACACACACAGTGGCGAACCCGGGGAGGGGGGTTCGGGGGGGGGGGGGGGGGAGCAACACATCACAGTCAACACTATACTCATCCAATCATAATGTATTTCCTCTGCCTTCAAAAATTATGACTCATTTTGTTTACATAATCTTTCGAAATATTAAAACATTCATATTTGCTGTATAAAATGGATAGAGTGTCCCATTTGAATTTGTCATAGTTTTACGAAGTGGACCGACTTAAGGACGTCATTCGTTCCAGGTCGCACTGGTGCTGGGAAGCACGACCCCCTAAAAGTTGTACGTTTTCAACCGTCAAAGTGCAGCTCGCTGAATCTGTCGTGCATTGGTGATAAGGCATGCTCGCACCTGCTTGCCGGTTGTGTTGTGGCCGCCGATGTAGTCGTTGAACAAGTGCGAGTGCACAATAAGCTCTGGCTGTCTTGCATGAAAGTCTTGCATGAAATCTGTCAAAATGATCCCTGCCAGAGCTTAAAAATGCGACGCCGATGGCACATATAGAACACCATACTTAAGATGAATAGATTTATAGCGATTTGTGATGAATACCACGTGAATATAACATTACTGCACATATTTTACCTCCATTTACAAAGTTTACTTTTCATGAATATCTTTTTGAATTAAAATTAAAATTTGGTTGTTATATTTTGTGGGAAACTTTATGGGCTTATTTTGGTCAATTTTTCGGGGACAGACATATGCAAAATTTAAACGCACATGCGCATCGATCGAAACAAAATCGGTGTTCCGAAAACCGTCGTCAAGAGTGCATGCATGACCACGGCATGGCAATTAGTAAATTGGTTTTGGTCAAATTTCCAGGGACAGACCGACCGACCGACCGACCGACCGACCGACCGACCGACCGACCGCCAAAAGACATGTGGAAGCTTCTGTCAGAGCTTAAAAAGTCGAATTTTTGTTTTGCACAGCGATAGGTCAGACTGAACCATCGTTAATAGGTCTTCTACTGATACAAAATTCACTCTTTTCGTGGGAATGGATGCAAACCAGGAGCTACCTACGATTTCATAATATTTTAGCAGGTTCATTTTTTAATGTTTGCAATTGGTGTACATACACAATTCCGCTGTAGAAAGGTATGAGAATATCAGATGCAATGGTGGCTTTGCAGGGACATCGCAAATCGTCAATATTGAGTCAATAATCACGAAACAAATTTACGACTTGCCCCTTGTCGCGAATATTGACGTCACGACAAAAAATTCACGTCTCGCTCTCCAGTCGCAATTATTGACGGCAATAATTATTCGCGTCAAAACATTCATCACGTCTCGCTCCTCGGTCGCAAAAGTTGACGTCAAAATTCGCGTCAAAAATTCACGCCTCCCTCTGCGGTCGCAAATATTGACGTCGAGATTCGCGTCCAAACTTTCACGTCTCGCTGTCGGTCGCAATTTTTTTGTCGATGAACATTAATTGTTTTCTATGAGCACTTGTCTTGTTTACAGACCAAACAATTCTGACTATTTTGACAAATTTGAGGTGAGGTCAATGTGTCAGGTCAAAATTGTCCAAAGTTTTCCGAATACGTTTTTGTTGACGCTCGGATATATTCGAAAAAGCTTGGGTAAGTTTTTTGTTTACCAACAAAATACCTATCAGTCCTCAGAACGTTGAGTTTATTAAAGGAAACTTCCTAGAGAATGCAGTAAATTCGGGCTGGAAAACGCGTTTACTACTTTTAATTTAATGGGAAAGAACGTTAAAATGTAGAATATGAAAATTCACACCACTATACCTTGAAAGGTGGCTATTTTCGCGAATGTTTTTTTTCGGGTAGAAGTTTGTTGTTCTAGTCACATGTTTCTGTTCAAAAGTTGCCTCTCGCGCCAGTCTTATGCTGACCATATTGACAGAATCGCTCAAACGTCGACGGCTTTTTGCCTCGAGTGTGCACTTGAACGACAGCAGGACTTTGCTGATTCATGTTCTATATTTGAATATGCCGGGTTTCCTAATATACGATCTATTAAGAGACGTCTGGTGACCATCAAGTCAGGGAAACAAATCACATTGTGCTCGTCGTGTTGCACAGTATATCCAAAGAGGGCGCCCCAGTTGTTGCTATGAACATGGATAATACCTTGAACCCTTTGAAAAAGAAGTAGCAATTAGGGCCTACCGGAGGAAGGAAAGTAATGTTTGGCATGGTCCATACTCCTCGCAAACCCATCCGAACAATTTGTACACCAGAACAACACAAGACCAATATTATGTAGGCCTACAGATAGTTTTTCTTGGTGTAGACGAATCCCTTACACTTCTAACCTCATGAAACAACTCAGGGAAGCGCTATAAACATCAAAGCGACACTGAGTAAAACATCTGATACACGTTAAAAATTATAACCATTTAGTTCCCGAGATGTAACCATTATTTATTATTGTAGTAATGCTATAATTATTCACACCCTTGAAAGTTATACTATTGAGAACGAGATGAAACTGAAGTAGACCCTGGCAACGAGGTTGAGCAGCACTCTCCGTTGACGTGCAAGAGGGCGCCATGTTTTCACCCACTTGTCATAAACGCGCCAACGTGCAATGGCAACCTCAGCGTACTTAAAGCTTAGAGTATGGGAGCTCCACTTCAGCCATCGTTTCAATAAATAATGCATGTCACTTGTTTCAATGATTAGTTCACAGTTATCGGTGTAAAGCCTGCCATATGCTCAAGCGTTCGACTGGAAACTGGAAATCCATTAGATAATGTCCACTCTGTAGTATTACTTTTCTGCACCTCGTTCATTAATTAGCATCTTCTTGAAAAGTAGTCTAGATTTTGGTGAAGTAAGGCTAAAAATGAAATAATGACAATAAAATACTCACTCAAAGTACAATGGTACAATTAGAGTACCATACAAGGCGGCATCGTTCGTCACGTGCAGGCGTAACTTTCCAAACTTGATAAAATTCTCACTGAAAGCGAGTTGACCGATTGCAATGTGTACCAAGAAAACGCTGAAAGGAACTACAAATTGCAGACATTTGAGGAGAAATACTTCGTGCATCCTGATTCTCTTCCATCCTCAGGAAAAAATGCTATATAATTAACATGGACAAACACTAAAATGTAACTGAGGTTTAGGCCCAATGATATTTGATGCGCAGATGATTCTAAATTGGATGACCTCCTTCACAAACGTTTTTGACATTTGCGTTTGGGTATGAATGAAACACAAGTCAGGTGATTCATGCATAACTCATATTGAACCAGTCTGTCTAAAGATCATTTTTAAATCAGTATATTTTATATAATATATTGACTATCCATGGGCGTCGCGGGGGAAGGGGGCGCTTCCCCCTCCCCTGGTCAAGCCAAAAAAAAGGAGGGAAAAAAAGAGGAAAAAGAGGCGCGAAGTTATATTGGTGTCAATTTAAAGGGTTGGGGGCAAATGTCCCTGCCCACCCTCGAAAAAAAGATTAATCAAGAATATTCTGGAAAACTAGAGGGATTTCTCCCCCCCCCTCTGAAAAAAATCCTAGCGATGCCCGTGAGACCATCATTTCACATTATGCACAGATGACAAGAGACATTTCTTAAAAGAGGAATTGCGAATTAACGCAAATATCTGATCTCATGTTACCACCCACCTCTTATAGGCGATTTCTACCCCAAATTATAACCATTCCTTCTCCCTGGGATACCGAGGCACAATCCTTCCTAAATTTCAGTGCTGAGACTTCAGAGTAGACTGGAGTTTCGAATTATAACCGAAACTGAGCGCATAACATTCCGTAACTAAGGGAGGCCTCACCCAGGCACACTATACCTGTGCCACCATCCCCAAACTTGCCCCAACGTCCGCTCCGGACTAAGGGAAAAGTAAAAGAGTCTTCCTTATTATTTGAAACCCATTCAGAAAATGAGCTTCCAAGCACCCTCACCCCCACCGCAGATTGGACCCAAACAACAACCCAAACAAAACAAAACAAAACACACCAATAAAATCAACCGAAAGGACGAATTGAAAGTGGTATTTGTTTTCAATCTCAACTTGTGGCTTATAGGCCCAACGTTTTGACCGCTTCTATTTATTTTGAAAACGTTCCTTGCGAATGTTCATTTCTTTCTTTGATGATTTTATTTTCTTTTGAGAAAATATTATAAGGCCTATGTTGCGTATTGAAAATTAATGTTATGAATCACGTTTATACATGCGCAACGTTCTTATATCGCCGGCTTCTATACCTGCATAGTAATACCTCCTGAACACCTCGGAGGTATCAGGCTTCGCGAGCGCATCTTACCATGCAGAGGTTTCATGCCCGATTGATATACGACCGACATATGGGCCTCACTACACCACCGGCACATCAGAAGATGAGCTTGTAATACTAAATGTCTCTTGCGTTTGGCTCAGGTCGTTAATAAAGACTTTAAGTAGCTGGAATGAACAAATACGCAAGGGATATATAATGGATTGTGGAAGATTCCGAACATAATATCGTTAATTTGTGGTTTCTGATCCACGGAGAGCTCGCTGTTGTTTTAAAGCCGACCGAAGAGTTTCCAATTAAGAGTATATTTAATGAAATTGTTCAAAACTACTGAAGAAATGCCGATTTATTTCGGCATGTCTGAATTCGTCTAAAATGGTAATTATTAAAATGTATTTATTGAGATACAATGTAAAGCGGTATTAGGGCATACAAGAAATTAAAGGGAAGATACAATATTTGCTAACATCAACAAAGGAAATGATCAAATTATCACGAAATACCTTACTGGATTGTTAAGGAAACACAGTCTAAAGCATCCTGTAAATCATTTGCAAGAAAAACTGGCTTTTTTCAGAAACTGCTCCTAATTTTTCATTTTTTTTTTTAGTTATTCCGCATTTTCTTTGCAATTGATTACACACCTGTGAAGGGGTGCAAGCCTGCTAGACTGATTCTCTGACCTTACAATTCCCCAAAGTCTATCAATTGCTACGTTTCATCTTAAGTGGGGTCGGGGAACCAGACTACAAGGACATGATTGGTTTTCTTGGTTTTTCCCAGCAACTGCAGGTCCAAAACGTGAAACAAGTCAGTGAAACAATTTTTGTTACAACATACTAATCCTCCAAATTCATTTATTTCTGAAAGTTACAGTAAAAGCAAATGTTGTACATTCCCTTTAAGTTTGAAATATCCAAAGTATATCACTTGTTATTTTAAAAACACAAATCAACAGAATTGTACAATAACTAAAAGTGTTGCTGAGAGACTGCGACGATTGTTTTAACATTTTTGGAGCATTTGCTTCACCTCGTGATAGAGACAGGTTGTGGAAACATTCTTTTGTAAAAAGAAATCACTCTCACGTGTTAAACACAACACATTTTTATTTGTTCTGTATAATAAGTCTTTTTTGAGAAAAAGCGAAATTACATGAAACAAATTCATAGCCAAATGATGCTGAAGTGAGAATAAGTTTAGAGTTAATGTTGCCTGAAATTGCACTATTAAACACAGTAAAACACAAGAGCAAGACCTTGCCATATAATACACTTTTAAACACAGTAAAACACAAGAGCAAGACCTTGCTATATATAATACACTTGCAGGTGCCATTAACAATGATTTTTTAATTGATATTTTTTGTAGCAATACAAAAAATTATTCGCTTTTGAATGAAACATCGAACGAAGAAGTCTCTCTTCGTGGGTCAGAAGAGGAAACCCAAATTGGAATCAATTAATCATAGGACTGCTGACGCCCGAAATTGAAAAAAAAAAGGATTATTTTTGTCGTACAAAAAAAATACAAATTGAAATTTCGTAAGAGCACACAGGGAGCAACTTTTAAATTGGGACATATCGGTAAAATACACACTATAAAAAGTTGGGCAAAATGGGTTGATAATTCGACCATTCAATATCGCAAGTTATGAGGGACATAGTGGCAATTCGACCAATGCTGGTCGAATTATCAACTGCCTACACTCTTGGGCAAATTCTTCCCAATACCTTGACAGTTTTTACCCAATTCAACCCAAAATGAGGTAATTTCATGCCAATGCTGGGTAAATTACATTGCTCAAAAGTATTTCATCCAACCTTTTTACAGTGTAATTGGCAGAAGACTTGCCTGCTTCTATTTCTTTGATGTTAGAAGTATAATATTTGCGCAGTTCCTTCCATATAATCCATATATTGAACGACTATTTATTTAATACAAATTCATGGATGTTCTTTTTAACTAAAGGTAGAGTTAATGCAATAGGCATCTTTCTGATGCTATTTTGTTTATATGCATTGATAAACATGGACAAAGTAGTGTACACGCATCGGCAAAGCATCCATTCAAAATCACAAGTTATTTAGCCATTTTAGGGACATAGTGGTAAGAGTTCAATTGAGGTTTTCGTTGAAGAAATTTCAGAGGGGAGTTTTTTTCTCAAAATTTCAAAATTCCAATGCACGTAACGCATGCCCTCCAGTCCCACTTTTGTGTCCGATTGGCGTCATAGCATTCCTGAAGTTTCAAAGCAATGTATTAATGTTTTAAGTCAATATGACCCAGCTTATAAACCAACAAAAATACTGAAAAATAGAGGGCCAACTCCGTGTGTCCGTGGGCTGTATTCCGCAAATCTGGACCGTTTAGGTCTAGGCTTATGGGTCCATTCGGTCTACCGGCGGTCGCCTTTGATTTCCGGCCAGATACTGTGAGGTCTGCCCGCTGAAACGGTCGTAAACCCCGATCGTATATATAGACCCGCCCGGGCCTTGCTTTGATCGTCCGGTATAAAGGGGGAACAAATTCCGAGGTTTTGGTGTTTATTGACTCCAAGGAAAAAGGTTAACTTTAAACAGGTTCCCCTTCCCGCCTGGTTATCATCTGTTCTAAATTAAACCAAGAACCCACCAAGTTGTTCCATCTCGGCCTTTAATGTCTGCCTTTGTTTTGCATTTGTTAGAAGGAAAAAGGACATTTACAAATCAAACAAACAGACAGATAGACAAACATAAAAGTGAAATCAAAACTACATATTATTGAAATTCTACCAAAAGTTGCACCTTTGAAAAAAGAAAAGAAAAGAGACGTCCATCTAGTCAATGGTTGAAACAATTGAAACTTTCTTTGGGATTTGTATACTGACTTGTTGTCCTTTTTGTTTCAGAAAACAACCTCTCAACGGTTCTCTGACACCGATGAAACAAGAGGATCATGTCGATTACATAATAGGTAAGTGTACAATCATTCCTTTCTAAATTATTCCCATCTAATAATCAAACACATGACATTAAGCAGAGCACTCGAGCCACAAACCAGATGTTTGCTCTGCTGTTGGCAGTTATTATTGTGCTGGTATTTATTTCTTTTGGACTCTCGTTTAAAGGACGCAACCCTTGTGATATATTTTCCGGCAATTCCTAAGTAGGCTGTATTCGTTAATTAGGCTCAATTCGTCGAGATGAGAATTAATGAAAATCACACCTGGACGGCCGTTCCAACCTTCAAGTTCAAACGAAAACGTCTTTAAAACGCAACTATAGTATTGCGCCTGGATTCACCTGCAGTAGCGTGGGGGAGGCTATATCCCTTGCAGATTGTTTCAATAATTATTGTTAAACTTACAAAATCTTTTTAGCTGAAATTGTCGTTTAGCTTTTTCTTTAATTTCTTCCCCTCAATGTTCTTCTTTTGGGGATCAACACCCCCGTACTACGCCACTGCTCTCCTGCTGTATGCTTGCCTGAGTCCAAGAGTTTCAGAGCTTGGACACAAAATCAAACATTTCACTTGGTGATTGATGTATTCAACTTTGATCTGAATTCCATGCCAGTGAAGCCCAAATTCCCCCTCAGAAGTAATTCAAGGTGTTAACAATAACGAAATCAAGTGACACTGTGATCGTAATTAGATTATAGACAAACACCGGGCCTATCCGAGCACTAAACTGACGTTTCGTCGGGGGTGAAAAGACCCCAACCGTGCCGGACCCGGCCATAACACTTTGGCCATAATAATGTCCGTAATTTATACGTCACCGCTAATCGAATGGGCTGGCCCAAGGTACTTGCTTGCCCCCCCACCCCCACCGGGCAAATCACTAATATGACCCATCCGCTATCTCTCCGGCCATGTTTGTCCAAACTGATTGGGTAAGAGCTGTCACGTGTCATATTGGATGTTTTCACTTAAGTCCCCTGTAGGCCTAATCGTACAGAGAATGTACGTGTAAGACTTACAAATCACATGCTTTCGTGATTATAGCGGTAGTTAATTTTATTCTCTTTCTCTCTCTGAACTTTGCTCCTGTATTGATGAAGTTGGCAGTGTTAATGCAGCTCGCTTGACCGGAAAAAGGACACAACCTTGTCGCTTTATACTACTGGCGATAAATCGGCTGTAAAATTTTCATTTTGTAGGCGGGAAATATAGAGCCATCAAATTTTGACGACTGAATTTTTATATCTCACCTTGAACTGACCGTGCATGACTGTTATCGCCATGCAATACGACACACGCCAGTACAGCCCTCAATTTGAGGGATTCCAACCGGCTTCGCCATTCCGTTCTATTGCCCCGTTATACGAGAACATTACGGCCGGCAGTAACGGCTCGTTTACTCTGCCCCAAAACGGTAATTACCTGGGTTTTATGGGCGGATTGTCTTACCGTGCGAACGGCTCATCTCCTGGGTGTGGATACCCTACAGGTGGGGTGGGAGGCGGCTGTGAAGGAGGGGTAGGGGAATACGAACCAAGCCCAGGTCCCTGGACCCATCCCATCGAGAATTCGACACCGGGACCTACTTTCACTCTGAACTTTAACCACCAGGGGTTCGCCGCTAGCAACGGGCCAACACCGAGTTCATGTGCCGTGCAGCAGGGGAGCGAGCCGGGCCTACGACGGGACCAGATGAAGCCAGTAGACGGTGTCTTCCCGGAGTCGAAGAAACAACAACCGCCAGCCACACTCGACTGTCTTCACAACACTTGTCAATCGAACGGTAAGTTTAAATTTCAAACTAAACGAAATCCTTTAAAAGTTACCTCATTGAAATAAGTTCTTTTATGTTTCCTTTGGTCCCCATTGTTGTGAAAAAAGTCATTAATTATAGCTTAAAGACATAAACCACACCCTTGCATAAAAAAAATGTTATAACGCTAATCTCCAAGCAAATAATGTTTTTTCCCAGTTTTCTGGTAATTTTTTTCCACCAGCTCATTCTTAAAATGCTGAATCAAAAATTCCTTTCCAATACCTAACTGATCTAAGAATTTCAGAGACGTGGTCACAATTAGTCAGAACAAAATGCAATGTTTTAAATGCCTATAGTTTCAAAGAGAATCGACATGTACCGCGTGGACTCTAAGAGAGATGTCACATCTGAAGAAGATGTCACATATTTCGTTGTTTTGCTTTGGAAGACTTTACTCTGCTGGTGATAAAACGTGTCACGTGTTCTTGACAGATAAGTGTATTTTTCGACGGTTTGTAGTGTCACATTTGAACTTGTAATGAGTACCAGCCACTTACCATACACAGCCCCCCCTGAAAGAATTTCAATAAAACTTTCATCGTGAAGTTCATGTTTCAACGCTCGGTGCGCATGAGTATCGGTAAGAAGTGCTTATTCCCCGTTCAACAAACAACTGCACAAACCACTATAATATTGATGACTTCTTCGATTTATTGTATCATCATGATTGGAAGGTTGGACTGAGAAATTTCGAACCAAAATCTTGAACCATGAAATTTGCGAGCTGCGTCAGATTATTTGACAGTTTGATACCGCGGTGACTGTGAACTTCACCGAGCACGGATGTGGCTGACACCGGGAGAGTCCCGGGCCAAGCCCGTTACTCCGGTTCGGTGAAACGTTCATCTCGTACAAGCCAATCTACTGTGACACATCGGCGCTTAATACAACCATTGACGAAACTATTTCGAGGATTATTCCGGGGTGAATATAATATCGAGAAAGTTCTTCTGCACTGTCATTTCCAGGGTACTTTTTCTTACGTTTTGAATGAAGACACAGGAATTAAAATTATCACCCTTAGATCTTTCTCCCCATAAAGTTATACTTAAAGGCATATAGGATCATTTGCATTTATCCCAAAAGTAACCTACCGAATTATTATCAAAAAGCTAACTTGGATTAAAGATCGTACTGGTACTAATTACCATGTGAAATTATTCCGTCTGGCTTGCTGTCATTTAGAAGAAATCAAGAAATGTAGGCGATTTCCAACGATCAGTCAATAATTTTTGGAAATAAAGAACTTATAAATGACGAAATCGTGTTTCGAGATCAATAGGTTGTGAATGGTTTATTGTTTTTTTGTTTTCTCGAAAAGTGTAATATCCGATGAGCTGAAACTTCAACAGGTTATGTTTTGAACGTTCTTCTTTGGCCTTTGAGTGGTGTTATTATTGGAAACCAACAAAGTGTATGAAAAGCAAATGATCCTATATGCCTTTGACGCGAAATAAAAATACGACACTCAGATTTTAAGGAGCTTGGCCATTTCGGATGAAGGAAAAAGGTCGTCATTTTTACATCGATATAAGTTTCGTCGACTCACTATACGGGAAGCAAAGAGTGAGTGTATTTGTGCATCAATTTTTTGTTGAAAACAAAATTGGATAGGAATATCAAAATATGCTTTGAAAATGTAAACATGCATATTTTTAAGCCCTTTCAGCTTAAAGTTATTCTTATATCGATGAACATGAATGATGTTTGGTTTTATAGATGGTATGATAATGATTAACAGCACATGATGCATGCTATGTTTGAATTAAACTAATAATAACAAACAAGTACACCATGCACAAAGGGAAACTGACCAGGACACATGTAAATTGTAAAATTGAGCTAACAAGTGTTATAAAATAATTATAAATATATAGAAAAACACTTTATCCTGACATTTTGCCAAACCTTTCGATAATTTAGTGGGCACTGAAAAGAATGAATGTATATACACAGTCACCCTCTCAAGATGCTTGGCACATTCTACATACCCCATTTGATGAGTCTGATTACATTTTTTCTTGATATCGTCGCATAGTTCGACGTTTAAAAGTACCCAAGTTGCTTCATTCACCACACGTGTGAACGATTATGTTTCTTTATAGTTTTTGCATCAGGTTTAAAAACGTGTCCTATCTCTGCAGAGCCCAATTCAATGGGTTGTGATCTCTTATCTATCCAATCATGCACTAAATCATAAATGGTTTCGAAAACATGCCAATTATTCGAAAATCTGATAAAAGAGAAACAGTATTTAATTACCTTTTCTTGTCGTGATAAAGGTTTAAAAATACAGTTCCTGAAGGTATAGAAGTATTTTTTTAACAGTTGTATTTTTTCTAGACAACAAAAATGTCAATGACAATGTGGACAGATAGAACAACATCTATGAGAAAGATTTTCATAACGCGCCTTTGTTTGCTTGCAATTTAGATCGTGTCTTGCTCTGGTTAAATCTAGGCTTAAATGGGAGCAAAAGGCGACTTGAGTACTTTTTATTTTTAATCGATAGTCCAACAGTCAAGTAAATAAATTTCCACTGATATTTAAAAAAAAAAATGAATTTCAGTAGAGAAAGTCATTCCTAAAACACCACACGGACAATCTCACTGGACCGTGCTATTATCCATATTCCCCGTTTTAGATGTAAATATAGCGTGCAAGTCTCGCCAGTTCACGTTCAATTTCCATGTGAACGTCTTGGTACCAAACACAGATTAAGTGAGACGCAGATTTCCGTGCGGTGTTAGAATTTATTCAATTGGTATCTGCATGATCGATTAAACGGAAATTGTGGTATTTTTTCTCCATTTTGTTATTGTCATCAATTTGCAATGCCGCCAACTTCTTGTAAACTGTAATGATTTCTATTTTTTCGCAAAACCCAATTATTGCCCTTGACTGAATAAGCCTAGTCACAGCACAAAATAAGTGTAAAAATGGGACTTTACACACGTTGTAGATCATATTTACATGATACCTGAATACCTGTAGATATTCTCGTAAAATCTCTGAGATTTTTTGAGATCAACTTGCCCGCTCTATTGAACATGAACTGTTCTTAAGTTGTGACACTGTTTATTATTTGGTGAAGTGTTCTTATACGGACCATAAATACGTATCATGCAGTATCATGTGTAACGGTCCCCTTTCGGTGTTCAAGATGCACAGTTGAACAAAATCATGTTTGTTTAATATGCATTCATGGCAACATTGGGTCATGGATCCATAGAAAACAGGCAACGCAAAGATTCCGACACGTTGTTCTGATTCATTCTTCAATCAGCCGTAAGCTGAATATCTCACAATGACCTATGATCTGTGAACTTCGGAGGTTGAAACGATAAAGAGGTGTTTCTGTACCATGGCTTACACAAGACCTGAAAGCCCTCGCGTCAACCGACGATTGTTCAACAATATAGCCACTAGTGAAAAAAAGGCTCATTTTTCCCGTCTATGAAGACTGATACCTTAAAATATTTGTAAAGATTTGTAGCCAATGTGAGACGCTAACTACAGGGTGGTGCAAAAAGAAAGGAAACCCACTTTTGACAGGAATTTTAACCTACTTACTTAACTTATTTGAACTGCTTTTTTAGATAAATGTGTGTGAAGTATAGCTCTTCAACCACACGCGGTGAAAAAAATCTTTAAAAAACCCGCAAGTCTTAGAATAGTGTTATTATGCTGATTTGAATACAAGTCACCAAAATCACTGTTGTCCACATGTAAGTTTAGTGTAGTGTTTTTGTCTCTGCAATTATTTTTTCGTCACTTATATGTTCAAAGATCAATATTTAAATACCATTAAATTGAATTTTTGAAATTGGCTGACAAAAGTGGATTTCCTTATCTTTTTGCACCACCCTGTTGACAAAATATTCGATTTGCCTTAGAGCTTCTTTAAAAAATTCAAGTTTCCCCAGTGAATTCAATTCACATTAATTTTTAAAAGATTTTCAGCCAATGTTCTAGTGTTTTCACATGGAAGTGGATTCCTGTATACGTATTGTCTTGAATTTACTGACCCGTTATAAAGTCACCAGAGAAAAATCACTTCTTTAAGCAAAATTTCCCAATTTTAAATCGAAGCGCACAGCGAACCCTTTTAGATGTATACCCCGAAACTAGAAGACATTTTTCGACAAACATGTTGTTGGTTGTCAGTAGAAACATGTATGTTCTCTCATATATTTTTCCTTACTGGTTCCAATTGGATGGTGTGGTACAGGGTTGTTTGATTTAAATCATTTGATTGAAATCATTGATTTTAATCACGATTTAAATGACTTGAATTGTTTTTAAATCATTTAAAAAATATCAATAGTCATGTAGAAGTAAAAAAAAAACCCCAAAACAAATCACATGTTACACTCGTATGTAAGAGCATTTAAAGAATTTATATACATTGATGTTATGTTGTGGCTCATTTCATCCAGTATGCTGTTATCAACTTCTCAATGAGTGTTGTATGCAAATAGTTGATTCGTACATGGATTCAAAGCACATCATATATTCCTATATAAAGAGAGTTTAAAGAAGTAGTGTCCAGACTGTTCATCATTAATTACTAATATAGTTAAGTGAACAATCAGGAAACTTCGTTGTTTGAACATGCAGAAATAACACGTACAGATGACAACTTGTCTTCTATAGTGGGTCCTTCACTCATGTTCAATGGTCCATAATTCCATAAATAGTGAAGCCAGTGAGACGGGTAATTTCTCTTTTTGTTTTTAGGAACATATTATTTCTAAAAACAAAACAATCTTTGGTAGTTTTGAAATGAAAATGCAATGCAACATAAACATAGTTTTACAGATGGGTGTTGAATAATATGTGTGTTGAATATGACGAGCAAAACATTTTTATAATAACTCAAGGCAGAAAAAATCGATTTAAATAGAAAATTCTGATTAAAATTTTAAAATCCGAATTGTTTTTATATATCATGTTTTTTTTACAACCTGGTTTGGAATTCGTTCAAATTCGCTCGTAAAGTGAGGCAACCGTCTGCTCGACTGTAACCAATTTTTGAACACTATATTTTGGAATTTCTGACTGTCAATGTTATTAATAATACAATGTATTCTTCCAATGCAAGTTTTAACAAAGAAATACTACCAACATTTTACTGGAGTAATTCGAGGCTCGGCGAAGCCTCCAACATTTCTTGGGACCATGGCCTCCAATTACAACAACCGGCCCTGTCGCTATGGAAAATATACTTCAATCGTTTTATCTTTCAAGTGGACTTCCATTTACTTTAGATTTTTCCGTCAATACTCTTGATAAGAAATTGTTGTTTTGACCGACTGACCGATCTGATTATTGTCATTTTGTCAAAAGGGAGACTCTAAATGACAGACGGAAACGGCGATGCCGCTTTTTAGTCATGGTTTATATTGTCGGTTTATTATATAGTAGGTCGGTCCGTCAGTCAGTCAGGCTGTTTGTTCGTCGGTTGGTTCGTTCAAATGGTCATTGGGTAAGTTGGTTATTCAGTTGGTAGTCAATCAGTCAGTTGTTCAGTCAGTTGTTCAGTTAGGCAGTGAGTTGGTGGGTTGGATAGTCGGTCGGTCAGTCGTTCGGTTGATTGGTTGGTCGGTCGTTCGGTGAATCGGTCGGTCGGTCCGTCTCTCGTTCGGTTGGTCGTTCGGTTTTCGTTCGGTTATTCGGTCGGTCGGTCGTTCAGTTTGTCGGTTGGCCGGTTGGATGGTCGACCGGTCGTTCGGTTGGTCCGTCAGTCGGTCGTTCGGTTGGTCGGTTGGCCGGTTGGATGGTCGGTCGGTCGGTCGTTCGTTCGTTCGGTTGGTCGGTCAGTCGGTCGTTCGGTTGGTCAGTCGGTCGGTCGTTCGGTTAGTCGGTCGGTCAGTCAGCCAGTCAATCATTCAGTCAGCCATTCAGCTGGTCAGTCGGTCATGTAAGTTTATTTTCATGGAGTCAGTAGGTCAGTCAGTAGGTGGTTCGGTTCTCAGTCGGTCAGTGATTGGATGAGTCAGTAAGTCTGTGCATCAGTGAATAGTTGGGCTTTGTTAGTTAGTCAGTCTATCAGTCGGTAAATCTGTTTGTTTACCAGTCGATGGGTAAGTCAATCAGTGTGTTTGTTAGTCGGAATGTCGGTTAGGTGGTCAATCAGCCACTTCAACATGCCCCTTACCATTCGGCCTTATCCAAAAATTAGTCAAGCAAATTTGGAGAGATTGCATTAATCCTTGTCGAACATGTCGCTTCCGGGATTACTTTGTGGATTTTTAGGCTCTCTTTGATACCGTGTCCTTTTCTTCCCTTTAATGTGGTTTCTCCGAGAATTTTCTCCAGCATAGAACATTTGTTTGTTATTCTTTTCTCTTATTTTAAATGTTTGGCCTGAGGACGGACAGTTAAAAATGACTAAATAGGGTAAACTTTAAGGATTTTTATTTTATTTTACCGTTTCTATTTTTAAAACTCTTCCAAAAGAGTTCAGATATATGAGGACAGTTAACCTGTAAGTCGAATCAAGAAATGTGTTTGGATAAGTACATAGGGCCTATCATTGAATGGATACTTTCTTAATAATAGACTTTTGCCTAACGTCATCTTAGATGACATATTTTGTTATTTCAATTAAATAACAATAAATGCACACAAACAGTTCACTCATGCGTATCCCAGCAAAACAAAGGCACTGCCCTCTATGATGGCTGCTGCATAAGGTCTATTGCCCCGGTCAGGTTTTTTTCCCGATAAAATGCATAAGAAAATCTTACGGTTTTGGTGTATGGGTTTATACATGGCATGTCTGTCCCGTGTTGGCATATACATGTATACCTATTTGCCTTCCTTAAATTTAATTTTGTTCTAATTTCATTGCGACATCTGTTCTGTCAAAAGCAGACGCTTCTGGGCAGAGGTTGAATTGGAGAGGGCCAAAAAAACGATGTGGGGGTGACTTTTTTTGGATTTTCTAATTCCTGCATATTTGTAATCCTGAACATTTCTAAAATATACTATGAAAGTTTGAAACCCTAATTTGAACTCTAAATATACTATTTTTGATGATTTGTTAAGGTATATCAGTTAAAGAAATGTCACTTTAAACAGGTATTAAAATAGACCCCAATCTTTCACTGCCATTTTCTCCGTTTTCTACTTTTCGACACGATTAACTTCAAGATAGCATAAATTTGCCTAGGAATGACCGGTTTCAAAAATTAAACCACCTATTAAAAGGAAAATGTACATATTTTAACAATAAGCAAAAATCTCATTTTTGACCTTATGCCCAGAAAAGTCTGATTTTGACAGAACAGGTCACAATTATATTCTTCAACGGATTAAAATAGACATAGCTTTCTCTACCCATGTGTATTGCATTTTCCTTTTGATATTTCGTGAATATTTCACAAATGTTTCCTGGATGTTTAATTTGGAGAATTTATAAATCGGTCCCTTTTAACTGTTGAAAATGTTATAATTGCCGAATAAAACATGTCTTCTCTATAAGAAGGCATGGAGTGCTTCGGTGTCGAGCTTTTGTTAAAAAAAGAATGGAGGAGACATGTACTGAGTTGACATAGCATTGGTAGCAAAATAGTGTTTCTTCAAACAGTCCGTTTTCCCTCCTTTTTTTACTTTTTGTTTCAACCTCAAGGAAATTTACATCTGTCATTCGTCAGTTTTCTCCTTTTTTGGGATTAACCCCAACTGTATAAGTTGTTTCACCTTTGACTGTACCCACTTGAAAGACTCAACTTAAACATGCAAATATTTGACACATAGGCCTATGCCAGAATGCGTTGATGTTTACATAATCTGAGAGGAAAATGTCTGTTGGCAACTTTTTCGCGGAATTTAATAAGTTGAAGGTGATAAATTGTGTGTGATAATTGAAATGCCTCTGGTACTTGTGCTTTTTTTTTTTATTTTTTTTTTAGATCGCACAGATTATTTTCCATCAAAATGTGTTTGAAAAGTATCTTTGCTTATGTTTCTTGGTACAGACACCAGTGCACACTATCTTTTGGAAGGTAAAACAGGTTAATATCACTTATACTGTCAATACATTTTCTGTCAATTTGTAGACAAAATAATGGAGTTTGACCAATATACGACGGTAAGATTTAACCCATTGTTTAAGCTTAATTTAGTGGCTGCAATGTGTGCAGACATTCAATTTATGCATGGAAAGGTTGTAAAACATAAGTTACCATAATTTAAAAATATCATTTTAAAAAGTACATTCGAGTCTGTCACAATCTCCACAGCCCCTCACAAGTCCATTTCCAGTCATCAAGTCCCGGGCAAAGTCACAAGCTATCAAATAATCAAGCTGTGACACAGGCATTCCTTTGTTTTTGTGCGTCTCCTGTTGTCCTGTTGTTTCTGACCCGACTTGGGATAGACTTGTGATGGACTGGACTACAAAACTGGCATTATTGAAAAACGACCAGAGATATTCCTATTTACTATTTGAACGAATGTGGTGGAAGGTATAGACCAATCTGGGCACGCTACCAATTCTATCACGCAGGCCCCCTTCAATGGCGACAGCATTGCGCTTTTATATTTCAGATAATCCGTCATCCATCACAGTGATTTATCCAATGAGAGGGGCCTCCGTCGTCGTGAGTGGACGGTGATCACGTACCCGGATTCGACTATAGGATGACGCATATTATTCTTTTAAAAATCATCTTCAGTTGGGAGATTTTGTAGTTTGGGATGATGTGTTGGGAAGTCGGGATGGACTCGGTACATGGATGTAATGGATGGGAATTTGGGAATGAAAAGTGAGGGTCAACTTGTGAGTTTTCGGTTCATTGTAAATCGATTTTACGAGGCTATTTCGTTCCGATGAGACGATTTGTGTGTAAAGGACTTGAGCAGGCTAAACTTACTTGACATGTTACCCAAGACGTTTATCCACTATGCTTGAAACCCAAATGTCCAGTCTCCCCAAATCCAAAGCGTCCCGCCTCCTTGCTGCATTTACCTCAGCAGTTCGGCGGTGCTTTGTTCTCTTTCCTCGGCGGTAAAGAGACCGGACGTTTACGACCATCTCACCTGTCTGCAGCCGCTCTATGCCCTTCGGGTTTATAGGCTCGTTCTGCTGTAACGACATCAAGCCGCGGCCGAAACACCGTTGCCTTTTCAAGTTGGAACAAAATTATGTAACGAAACCATCATTTTAATCCGCCTTTACTACTTCACAAATGAGACCAAAAGACTTCCAATAGGGACCGGGTTTCGAGATTCTATGTTGTTTCTGGTGGAAGCCAGTTATGGGCCGTATAGCGGGCCAGTAAAAAATTATTACAATGATCGCATTTCAAGAGTTGGCTTTAGAAATACATAATAACATTAGGTATGGAACGTCAAAAGTGGACAACCGTAGTTTCCCATTTTCTGCTCTAGGAGAATTTTAGGTTTTTTGAAATTGCAACACCGGTATTTAAATACTTTTTTGCTAGCAGCAATTTGGATTTTACATTGACGTCTATCTCAGTGCCTCAAAAGTGGTCAACTAAAACTCTCAAATTCTTACCATAGGTTTTCCCGGGCAATTTTGGAAAATGTGTACATGAATTTGTAAAAGAAGCATTCGTTTTCGTGCGAAAATAGAATAAACGTTCCAAAGCCTTGTTTCTATTTAACAAATTATCATTCTATTACCAGTAAGGTGCATTCAGTCGTAAAAAATCAGCGTACGATTTCCCGAATGTGCACTGAATTTGGTTATGTTGGACATTTCATTTTAGCGCGAAATCGAAGGCACATCCGCAATCCTTTATTCCTTTTAATTTATCATGAATCTATTTCGCTAAATGTGCAGCCGATTTACGAACAAACAGTTAAATGATCAATTAGGCCTACAATGCATTGATTAATCAATGAATCCATCAAAGCTGTTTTATGGTTTGTATAGGCCTGTATACTTATTTAAATTGAATGGAGAATATGCGAATTTAAATTATAACAAATGAAAAAGAATGTTCAGTTCAGCCTGTGTCACAATAAAAAAGCGTCACAATTTTGCGAATTGGATTGCACATTCGTAATAATCGGCAACGCATCCGTCGAACCGAAAGCCTAATCCGTATTTGTAATCCTTTAAATGAAACGTTATGCACATTCATTTATTTGAATGATGTAAAATGAAATCGAATGCTAGTAATTGCGAAAATGAAACCAGTATATACGTCGTTTTCAAAATCAGCGCCAAATTGAATTTATGTTTTACAAATTCAAATGCACATTTTCCAAAATTGTCCGGGACAAGTTAGTAAAATTATGATGCTCCAACAGTGGATAACCCCGTAAAGCCGTAAAAGTAAAGTCCAAATTTCAGCTAGCAGAAAATTGAGTTTTTAGAAACAGGTGTTGCAATTTGAAAAACATAAAAATCTACTAGCAGAAAATGGAAAAATAGGGTCGTCCACTTTTTACGCTCTATAATTAGGCCTATAGAAAAATTCTTACAAAAGATCATGTTGTTACTTGCCTATAGTAGCGTAAATCCTGCCAGGAAGGAGATACATACCCCGATAACTTTTGATAAGGGGATAGATATAGTATCACCCCTACCTGATTTCTGCACTGGAAATAAAGGCAAACATAGCAACGTCCGGTCAATATGGCTCCGCGAAAACATAAAAATAGCTGTAACAATAGTGAAATAAAGAACCAACAGCACCCAAATTTTATATATAAAATAAAATTGTTTGAAAACCATCGCGAATGGACGTTAAGTCCACAATAATAAATTATGAAAACACACCCTTTTTCATATAAAATACAACGCCATAGTGTCGGAATGGGCGTCCCTTTCCAAATGTTCGATTTTCCAACGTCCGGAAAATTTCGAGATTTTTTGCCATCATCGACATAAATTCATGCACTTGATAAGCATGAGTACCTCAACTCCTATTCTGTAATGTCACTCAAGAAAAGAAATAACCAGAAGGCACGGGGCGTGTCGGCTTGTTTGTTGTTGGTCACAGACAGCCAGTCAATACCTGACTGACTGACTGACCGACGGTCTGACTCCCCGACTCACTCACTGATAGTCACTTGTGAAACTGACCGTCAGTTATGACTGAGGCAGGGCTGGGACCAGTTTTACAATGTTTGTATATATTCATGAGACGTGGCATCCTACACCACATGCGCCGTATGTTTCATGTACTGTAATGATACACATGAATTATGTATTGGCAATAAGTCAGTTCTCCATGCGACGGCGAATGTGGATTTTTCATTTCCGTCACGTTACCACTTGACAGCCTATCCTGCAAACGTTTGAGCCATTTTGAATCATTATTGAATAGAATTTTGTGCGCTCTGGGACCAGCTTTACTAGGCTTGCCTTGTCCTCTTAGCCTAGAAAAGTGCAGTGCAGCTTTGGTTAAGCGTTTTGATCTCAGCAGTTTGGTTTTCACTGTCTTTGTATTAACATAATGTCTTTAGATCTGTTTTGATATGTTATTTTGTGCGATTGGACGTTTCCCCATGCACTACCAAAGAGTTCTTGCGATACAGTGGGTGCTAGTACCTCCCCCCGTAAATGTACGGAAGAAAAAAAAAATCCGCTTTGGACACATTTTCAGAGAGGTTCACTAATTTCAAACTACGGGTACACTACTGACTGTAGTACAGTACTACGGGTACACTACTGACATTAAATTAAATATCTCTAGTTGAGCAGTTATACCACGGCCCATGATTAAACGTCAAAAGTGAAGACCAATCACGTCGAACAAAAAGTGGGATTTCATCTTTTGGTATCGTATTTGTTTCCATTGTCTTGATATGTTTTCTCATTGGCTGTTGTGTCTTCAGATCGAATGTCGCCACCATGCTTCAACTGCAGCGACAACAATAACAACAACAACAACAACAACAACAACAACGGCTGTAGCAACATCAGCAACAGCAGCAACAGCAATAACTCTGGCAATATCAGCAACAACAACAACCCCGATGGCAGCACCGCAGAGAGCACCTCAAGCAGTAGCGGTGCTGACACCGCCTGCCGATGGATGACGACCGTGGAATCAAGCCCTCCGAGCACCGGCCAATCCGCCCCTGTCCACCGTCCACGCAAGAAGCGCAGACCTTACACCAAGTACCAGACCTACGAGCTGGAGCGAGAGTTCCTCTTCAACATGTACCTGACGCGGGACCGGCGGACTCATATCGCCCGCTCGCTGACCCTGAGCGAGCGACAGGTCAAGATCTGGTTCCAGAACCGACGGATGAAACTCAAGAAGATGAGGGCGCGGGAGGACTATGATGGACGCTCACAGATGATGCAACATCATCCAAATCATCCTCCTCATCTGCACCATCACCATCACCATCACCAACAGCACCTTCACCATCTACATCACCACCATCACCCGGGAGCAGATATGACTGTGGCATTACATCATCACCCTCACCATCAAATTCTCTGATTATGCACACCTATTCCAATTCAAAGAATGACGTAAACCTGTACATGCCATTCATTAAATAAATGTAGATTTTCCCCAGTTACTTAACACCGTATCACTGAGAAAGATAGGTGAAAGAGTTGATGTGGGAATAAAAAAAGTGTGATGACGTTTCATTCACAACTGCTGAAGACTAAAAGACTTTTAAAAATCTTGCGTTCTTTGGCGCCCATCAACAGATAAAACCACAGGGCTCAAGAGGTGTACCGAGAGCTGTCAAATAGTACATAACTTTGTGAAATTGAGGGATATTTATTCCATGCCAACTAAACTTGTTTCGTCTATATAGCAATTTGCAACATGCAGGTAAAACTGCATGCTGACTAAAACCGGGTTTGTGATTGTCAAACATAACATGGTGACAAATTTTAAACAATTTGTTGACCTCTGCTTAAACTATATTTAGTGCGCCCTCTATTTTCTTGAAACATCAGAAGATGGACTATTTTGTTTTGGTATCATTATAGCAGTTACATTATTCCATGGATCAAAGACTTTCTGATAAATATAAAAAATATAAAAAGCGGACGTCTACTTTTTCATTGAAGATCATGTTCACATGGTGGTCTGTGTTGTACCATTACAATATCTAGAGTACTACGGAAGAAAACTGACCACGTGCTATTACCAAAAAACAGTTACTTGCTGAAAAGTTACATCATGGTTCCGCCCACCCATAGTGACGCAAAAATTGCCAAAGATTCCGAAACTGAGGATGAGTTCAACTCGTCCTTGTTACGATTCCAAGAGTACTTTAAGTTGTAAAACCGACCAGCAAAATTCTTCAACTTTCGCTAATGTCATCCAGTCTTTTAGTCTGAGTGAATGCTAACATTGATTTTTATGAGAGTTCAGCATTTAGTTGTCTCAGATATAAAATAAATAAAATATTTAACATAATTTGTATCCCATGATTCCTTGAAGCCTATTGTACACAATAATGCATACCTGTAAGGAGTAATAATATTTATCCTGAGGAACTCAATCTCATAATTATGGTATATCTTAAATAAACATGTCGTTTTAAGCAATTCCAGTTAAAGTATCGTAAAAGCAGGTTAGAAGACGAGATACATTTCAATTATGTTAAATCAGAGTTACTTTTTAAAATAAAAAGGAAACTGTTACAGCCGTTTGTCAAGTGAAGTGATGCCTCTGTGTTTACATGTCTGCCGCCCTCTATCTGTTTTAACAAGCCAATGCAAACAATAACTATTTCCCTGCATTTTCTCGCATCCTGAGAGACACATGCCTGGATATACATATTGTTTCGATTATTTCATTGACATACATGTATCCCATCAAAAACGTTGCCTACTTAGGCTACCAGTATTTTTTTTACCTGCACCTACGAGACACCTCGCCTTTGTCACGCCACAGAGGGCGTTGTTCTTGGCCTAAAGAATATTGACTTATTCACTTTCAAACCGTTTATGGATCAAAGATGAAGATAGCGTTAGAATGACAATTGCTGATTTTTTTTTCGTTCTTGGTGATTTTAAAGATCAGGCAGTATCTTTGTAATGCAATTTTAAAGGTTTTAATATTCAAATAATTCTGAACCGTTTGCTATTTGATAATTGCTTCGTGTTCCTACGAACTAGAAAACAATAACGAATATGGAAATGATATGAAGGCGAAGAATGACAAATAACCATCTGCTCGCAATTTTTTGTTTATTTATTTTACACGCAAGTTAAAAGAATGAATGGCGCCCTCAGTCAGTCTAAATTCCCGATCTGGCGGTATTCTATCACAGCAAGCTCTTGATATTCTTTCCAGAAGGCAAATGGCGAATTCATACGAGCACAAAGTCGGTTTCCCAATTCAATTACTAACCAAAAGATGGTGACGGACAGTAACTAATAATTCTTATATCAGAAACACTTTGTTGATAAATCACTTGAAAGACAGGACGAAATAGGATGAATTTAGGTCATTAACTGTGCTCACTGGATAATGTGCATTTCCACACTCCATGTCTGGTGCCTTTACAATGCTGCAAAGTGTTGTAGGTTTTGAATGTGATGTCTTAGGAACATACTGGAAAAAGTCCTCCGAGTCGTAAAGGCAATGAATTTTTAAAGTTGCACGAAATAGGTTGCACGAAATAGGTTGCATTTAGGTCATGATGCGGATAACACTGTGCTCACTGGATAATGTGCATTTCCAAATATTTGAGATGAAAGTGCAGAATAGTCTGGTGCCTTTACAATGTTGGAAAGTGTTGTTTGGTTTTGAATGTGATGTCTTAGGAACATACTAAAAAAAGTCCTCCGAGTCGTCAGATTGGAAAGGAAATGACTTTTTAAAGTTGCACTCGTACTGTGATTGACCTAATCATACGCAATCAACCAGCGCAATTACACTACGATGATGGCAAAAAAAATGGGAATAATCGTTTAGGAGTAGGATTGGACATAATTTTCGCAATGAACAGCAGAGTGCCAGAAGCAAATTACAATCCAGGGTCCCCTTTTGAGACCGAGGTTGAAGTTAACAAGACAGTTCGGGAATGTGGTTGGTGTTTTACAAGTCCTACACGGAAGTTACGTGCATTGACCATGGAGGTGAAATGCCCATAATGCTTTGCATTTCCTGAACAAAGTTGCATGAAAGAAATAATTATCCATCAGTTCGTTGGATACAGCGATGGTTAAAACTAATGGCGCCCTCTACTGTTCTTTTAAAAGAGCCATCAGAAGTCTAAAGTATAGACGAATCCGGGCACGTGATACATGTACACCCCCCCCCTTGCGGCCGGCCCCTTCATGGCGAAATCATTGTGCAAGCTTTTATAAAAAGCTAGTGCCCTATATGACCGATGATGTTACAATAGCTAGCACAATGCTTTCGCCATTGAAGGGGGCCTTACGTGACAGAACCGATGGCGTACCAGATTGGTTTATACGGGCATATACTTCGCCAACAAATGTGCTATACAGTAAACAAAAATTGTTTTGTTGAATCAACGACAAAAGCAGGGAAATGGAGAGAAACAGTTATGGTGGCACTGAAGGGACAACACACATCGCAAATATATTTGCAAGTATTTGCGAAATTATTTCCGATGTTGCAAATACTATCGCAAATATTTGCGATGTCGCAATTTGTATCGCAAATATCTTTGAAAATAGGGCCTATCTGTGCAAAAATTTGCGATGTCGCAAATATTATCGCAAATATCTTGAAAAATTTGCCACAAAATAATGTTATCGCAAATATCTTGGAAATATTTGCCACAAATGTTATCGCAAATATTTGCAATGTCGAAAAGTATCCCCGGTAACTACAGCAGAAAATTCCGCGCCAACGGTCAGTATATGCACTTGAATTTCAAGGGTTAGAAAGCGCAGAATATCTGTTGTGTTAGCGTTGATTGCCCTGTACCTAATAGAACCTTCGAGGAACATTTGATAGGGCGGGTGATATGGTTAGAAATCTAGATTACTGACAAGAAAAAAGTACAAGAAGCACACAAACACCAACGACACCAACATTTATACGGGTTTACGCTAACTGCGAGCAGTAGTAGTGTTGAATTTATGTTTAATGTGTGTTGACACAGCGATATCTTAGCGTTTATGAATTAGGCAACTTTGTAGAAAATTCATATGCACTGTAACAGATTATTGGGGCAGGGATCGCCGTTAGCGTCTCCCGCCCCAAATTGTATTCGTGTCCCCCATTTTTTATGCTGGGATCGCCGCCCATGCACATCACAACAGATAAACGAGCGGTAAAAGGACAAAGTGATGTTAACGGTCAGATATCGCCAATTGTCCCTTTTTTACCGCTGAGGGCGGCATGCGTATATCCTTTCTCCCATCTACGTACATGTACTTGCTCCAAATGATAATGACTTAACATTGGTGGCGCTCTATCGTGTCTGCATGGCACTCTGATTTTTCTACCTTGATGAATTCCTCGATTCAGGACTCATTACGAACTGCAGCTAGCTTGTTTTTAGGAGATTTCTCTGCCACAAAGTTCAAGCTGAAACACAAATGATCAACTCCTATGTTTTATTGAGGTTTTTTTTGTCTTTTTTTTTGGGGGGGGAGGGGGTGTCTGCAACTCACTTAGAAAATATTGTGTTCACACAGATCCGCCCTTTGAGTAGACTGGTTCCTGGTCCCTGTATTATCAATTGTGATATGGGAAGGGAACCAGACTACCCTGCAGAATTGAATTATTGTCGGACAGCAAATATTTCGAAATTAGAAAAGTCATTTTTCTATATCTTAACGTGTGCCGATTTTTGTTCGTTCAATGTGTCAACACAATAAAATGTGAATAACTTTTGTTTTGCGTAATACAAAGCAAGAAAAATAGCAGTAAAACGATATATATCTTGGTTGCAACTTTAAAATAGCACGGACAGTATATTAAAAAGATAATCCCTGGTGGAACTTGGTCTTCACTTATATATACACAGTCTTTGATGATGTTCATGTCAAAATGTTTCGAGATGGGCCCTAGTCACGAACACCATCTTGGATTGATGTATAGGTGTGTCCACAATCCCCCGCCCCCCCCCCCAACCTGGACTAGTGTGGTTTCCGAATCTCTGTCGATATTCAATTGCATCGTTAACTCCCAAACCGAACCATGTTTTCATTCTCTCGTAAAGCCTCCTCATTTTAAGCCTTATGTGCTAGTAGCTGACAGTCAAAATTCTGTGTTCCGAGTATGTTTTCAAAATAGGTTCAACCATTCGGAAAACCGATCCACTTAAAACTTGTAACTGTCAATTATAACATACCCGATCGATGCACTCCAGATTATGAGAGACACCACACTGTTTTGTTTTTATTATATACAGAATTGCTTATCTAGTTAATTTTAAAATTATTGTCTTTTTTGTCTCAAAGTTCAAAGCACCTTTAATACTTTGATGTGTTATTATAACAATGGACAGGCCGGGTTGTTCTTTTGAAGAATAAAAACCCTGACAACTTAAGTTAGTGCGAGAATTACTTATTTGAAAATTGTGCACCTTCACGCTGGAAGGGTGATGTTCAAATCCTGATGAGTTATGACAATGGAAAATGAAGAGAAACATAACTTAATCTAAAACAGATCAGGAAGTTAGGCGTTGGTTGCGATCGACTGCTTCGAACTCGAACAGCGCCACCTTCCGTTTAACGCAGTCGTTTCTTGAATGTTTGATAGCACTGTGATTTATGGCGGCGTATGTGTTATGGCGTTGCTTCATATTTATTATGTCAATTAAATAATGACCCTGATGGACCTGTAGTCGACGTTCAGGTCTTTACTGTCAAACATTTCCCAAAACAGAACATGATATGAAGCATGCAGCAATGTGGATGTAAATGGCGGGAACATTTCAATGCATCAGCTCCAAGTTAGCCTATATATTTTGATGGTTCATGTCATGCTTTTTCAAAGTTTACAAATACAATTTTCGATAAACCTAAATATGAGGTTGACGCTTTTATTAGGATGAAATTTTTACTGGAGCTTTGAATATTTTAAGGGCATGTCATCAAAGGAGTTAGGTTTGCTTATCAGGAAAAATGTTTCCACGAGAACATCCTTTGATCAGTTCGAAACTCCGTGTGTGTCAGGGGCGGCGGAACGCTTTCAAACTGGGGGGGGGGGACACCAAAAGGGGCACTTGCGCAGAAAAAGGGACCCCTTCCATCTGTGTGACAGTAGAGGAAAAGAATATGGTCCCGTTCATTGCGTTCATTTCGCTATAAACCTATATGACGAGGAACAAACTATGAATACGTTGTCCATCTTGCTCTTTGTGTTTCTTTTACCTAGTTATCTAGAGAGACCATTTTTTTATCGCAAGAGGGGCACTGTTGGTTTTGATGGCCAGTTCAGTAACCATTTTCAGTATTGAGCACTTTATTATTTGGGACCAGTTTTCCATCTTGAGAGGGGGCACAATTTTAATGTTACGAGCGGGGCACTAATTGTGCTGCAGTTTTCCATCTCGAGAAGTTATCGCGAGAGGGCACTATTGTTTTTGATGGCCAATTTTACATCTCGAGAGGGGCCAGACTTTATTATTGCGAGAGGGGTATTTGTGCTTTCGAGGGGTAGTTGACCATCTCGAGAAGGTGCACAACCATGTTAATGTGAGAGGAGTACTTGTGTTTTTGAAGGGCAGTTTTGCATTACAAGAGAGGAGAAAATTGTATGTGTTTATTTGTAGCGTGCTTTCATGTATGCGTTTGAGGGGCAGTTTTGTTTTCATCTCGAGAGGGCACAATAATATCCGCGAGATGGAAACTTTTGTTGGCCTGGGAGAATCTGGGGGTAGGGGCAAGTGCCCCCTGCCTGCCCCCCCCCCCCCGGTTCCGCCTCCTCTGGTGCGTGTGTGTGTGGGGAGGGGGAGGTCTGTCAATATCACCTTTAAAAGTGCACGATTATTTTCGGCTTTTATATTTTTCCATCCATTTTTGTTTACAGTTGTATAAGCGAGTAGGACATTGTTTGTATCATGTGAATGGACATTCACAATCTTCCTCATCCAACTCCAAGAAGATTCCGTCACTTTTCCCTCACACCCAGCATGCACCGCGCCCGACTCAGGAATGCGTCACAGGTCACTGGGTCAGTCAAGTCCAAAACAAACCTTCCGCAGCTCCCTCCTGGCCTGCACACTGCACGCACGCACACATGGCGTGGCTTGATCAATCGGCACCGGCCACAGACGTGGGTGATCAGGTTTCCGACGAACGACAGACGACCAACCATTTCTCCGCGGCCTCAAAGACAAGACCGACCCGTCTCCTTGATTACCAGCCGTCCGCTGAGTTCCTCAGCGACCCTTTTTTTCTCTCTTTCCCCTTCTCCGGTCCCCTCTTTCATTTTCTCCGCACAAAATTTACGACCAACTTGCGGGCAGCAATTGCCCTTCATTTTCGTCCCGATCTTTGCTTTTGGTAAAGTGAGCGCGAGCAAGCAAATAAACGCGTACAAAAACTGCGCATGAATTTTTGATGTGGACTCAGGCGGTTTTTCTCGCTTATTGCCTTTGCCTGTCGGCCAGCCAGGGCCCACCGAAGACACAATTACGACCAGAGATTTGTAACTCAATTCTGGTTCCCCTTTCTTTGTTTTAATGTTCATGAAATGGCCAGGGGATCTTCAAGGTTGGGGAATGCCACCAGGTGATGAAGAAGGAGTCGGGGGGGGGGGGGGCAACCAAAAGTCTTAAGTAATTGTCCCTTTTTGCGTCAGGCATCCAAAGCATTTCAGCCTGCAGTATTTTCGATACCAATAGAGCGTGTATTTACTAGAATACAGCACATCCGGGCACCATGTATATGATCTACAACGTGTGTAACGTCCTATTGTTTTTGGCATTTATTTTGTGTCCTGACTTGGCCCAATCAAGGAAAATAAATGGGTATTTCGAAAGAAAAGAAAGCATTAAAATTTACAACATACTGATAATATGGCGAATTGATGACTATTATAAAATTGAAATTGTTGACCTCAACTTCCGTTCAATCGATCATGCAAATTTCAATTGAGTATATTCAAACACGTGATTCTGTGACTAGACTACTCAGTGTTTGGTACCAAGACGTTCACAAAAAACAAGTGAACGTGGACTGCCGAGACGCACCCGCTCTATTGAATCAGACGAGTGATGTCGCCCACTTGTTTTTAACGTTAAGAGTGTAATAGGTTAGGGCCTAAGTGTGTAACCTGCCAAAATCCCAAATGTAAGGACTAACTGCAAAAATCTGTGGTTTTATCAGAATAGAAGTGACTGTATGGTCATTATTTATAGCGGAATATGTGTGAAGCTAAATGCTGTACAGTTTCATGTGTGCCGCACCCATACTACGGATGCTTAATTCTCGAACAGCCCCAGAATTGGGATGGGCTAATAAGTGTTTACACCTGTTAACAACAGCATGAACGATGTACAGGTGATTTTTAAAAATCTTTCAGGTAGTTTTATTTTATTTCTTTCAATTATGAAATGGCCTCTGTTTCAGTGCACATATGAATTATTTTATTTTACAGGCTTCAGTCCAGCTTCAGTTTCGCACCAGTCTCAAAGGCGCACCGTTAGTGCACGTACATCCAGGAAGTCACTATTATGAATTCTGTTAAATGTGTCTGAACTTGGGCTTGAATTTTTCTGTAAGTACAACTTAATGTCAACCAAGATGCAAGGATTGAAAGCGCCTTCACATCTTCTTTGAAGTCATCAAAATTTGGGGGAATATTTTGATTTCTTAGTGTACGGTAGGGGGCCTGCATGACCTCCATCTCTCTTGTGTCAAGGGCGAAGTTCTAAAACCGTTTTGTCTTTCTACCCACGTTCAGTTCAATTTGGTGCGATTCAGTACGAGAAAAATAAAATGTGCCAAACAGCGTTGGTAGAAACTGTCGAGCTGGATAGGAGTTTCAGCAGAAAATGATCCTACAAACTGCTAGCAGATCGAAGGGTTGGATGTTCGTAATGTTTTCTGCCTTGGGCTGCAAAAATGGGAAAAAAACAGAAAAAAAAACAGCAAATGCCTGCTACCCCCCCTTGCTCCGCCCATGTAAGTAGGCGCGGATCGGGGGGGGGGGGTCAACCCCCGGCTCTGTCAATATTTTTCCCCATAGAAATTCATACAAAATAATGCTACCCCCCCCCCCCTCTTCCCGCTCTGGCACCCAAAAACAATTATACTAGTATTAATATACGCCTGTGCACAAAACATGGACAGAGCCTGCTGGGTTACGGGGGTATTTGTACACTATCCTGTAATATAGTGTTAATAATCGTTGCATTTGAAAAGCGCCCTCATTGAAAGTGTGGTACAAGCCCCCACCCCCACCTATTGATTTTACCTAGCCAAGTATCTGGACAAAAAAAACCTGTCTACATTTCAGCATTGATTTGCTGATAAACCCCTCCCCCCTGCAAAACTTTCTGGATCCGCCCCTGGTTAGTAAAGGTCGAATTTGGTCAAGTCTTTCGATCTTATTTGAATTTAATAAAACACATTCGAGTAAAACACGATCGATAGACGCAGGACGTATAAGTTCAGACGGATACAAAAAATGGTTACAATAATTGCAAATCGTTACGATGGGAGATGAAATTGATCAACCTTTGTCTCACGATTTATAAACTTGCAGTGAAGATACTGTCAGAAGCGGGTACCGGGTCCGTATACAGTGGGCTGTATCTATGTAAATCAGGGTCAGTCACTGCTTCTATAGTTATGGATAATAATGATTTAATACGATGATCTATTGAAAGGCAATAACTAGGTAACGAAATGTAGAACGAACTGCAGAATTTTGATGATTAAACCACTTCGGTTATGGTTTGTCCGCGATCCATTCTTTTTCTTCAATGATTTCATCTCTGATGGAAATCTTGGCTATAAAATAAATTAAATAGAATTCGAGTCGGATGTAAAATCAATCAACTTTTTTTTCTTGGCATTTGAAGGAAAAGTAATGGAAGTCATGAGGTGAGTGGGTCTCGGACTCCGAGGCTTCGGCACACAGACCGCGCACAGGCCGCAGCGACGCCGGTCGTTAAACTGTTTTATCGGTGGAGCTATGGCCCGAGACAGGTTGAAAAATGGCACGCGCCTTGTAGCGGCGCTTGGCTCTTTTTGCCTTTTTTATGAATCGGGGCCAGGCCCATCTTGTTAATTGGAAGACAATTGCCGAAGACATGGCTAGGATCGAGTGGGCGGAGCCTAACAAAGTCCCATGGGAGGCAGGAACGATGGAACATAATCGACAATGAAGACATCCATCCCTAGATTTGCCAATGATGGGTATTAATGTAACACGCTGTGTAGGCCTATATTTGTCTATGAATTTCTAATGGCACATCACCATAAACGTGGCATAAACAAGTAAAGCCAACAGAAACGCGGTGTCTTCCGTAATGTCTTGAGTGCCTCTATAATGTTTTTGAAACACTAACAAAACAAACATTTCATTATTTTTTTTAAAAGATAACAATGGAGTTTCTTTGTAGTCTTCTTTGTCCCCTCTGAACTTCGACTCTCTTCTCATCCTGAAAATGAGAGAGTCTACTGCAAACCATGTTTTTCAGAGAATAATCTGAACAGCAATGCTTCTTTACGCGTTGTCTTAGTTAGATTTAATACTTTTTTTTTACCAAATAAGGCTGCTCTCTTGTCTTGACCATTTCAACAAAGGAATTGGCCGATGTATATAATGCACTATTGCCTTTACGTTGATCCCTTCCGATCAATAATGATCAAAACAAAACAATAGTTTTCCGGCGTCTGTTGTATTTTAAGATGATTCGAACACGAGCAGAACATTAAAAACTTCATTCATGTACGAGTGAGGTGCTGTCAACTCGAATCGTCAAAATAAACTTGAAAATGTTTAGTTGATCATGAAATCCAAAAACAGATTAATTTAAAGTTGTTAAAAGTTAAAATAATTTATAGTAATTTTCGATTAAAACAAAAGAAGACAGGAAATGATAGAAAAGGTTTTGATTTTTCGTTTATTTCAAAGCTATTACTTATATCTAAAACATAAACATAAAAATTAATTGCTTCACTCACATTCCTCTATGCGTCAATTTCTTGGCAAAATCTGACTGATGACATGAAATATGTGAAATATAATCTGGACATAAAAAGCCGGCATACAGTTACCCAATCCACTGAAAGGCTATCGTAGCATTTATTAGAGACAATCTTCAAGACATGTTATTCATCATAATTTGCTCAATTTTATGAGACTGATGGAGAATCAAACAGACAGATTTTTTTTTCTAAAAATGATGACTTTATTAAAGTGTTTTCACCCATTTAAGAGTCTGTGAATCATTGTATACCGCGAACCAACCTTAAAATGTCTCTTAATAATACACCCCAAAGTAATGCGTGTTATAGCAATAAAAGGTAATTGCGTCTTTATTAGAATTGATGTTAATGGAGGCTGGGGCAAGTTGGTGCCGATTTCTCCCATATCAAATCACTAGCAATCCAGGACGGCAGCTGAGGCTATAGAATGACGGCCGATTCCTGGGCTCCCTTTGTCAGATACCTGACCCACTTCGATCTGTACCGTTTTCATATGACCCGGTTCCGTGTGATTGAATCCTGGCCAGCCTCTTGCATGACATCTATGCAGCAAGTGTTACGCAGATATGATTTACTCGGTTGGAGGGGACCAAGTCTCACGGATTTTGGGCGCGAATACGTGTTACAATTATGACACCCAGCGGAGACCAGCGGATATCATATCGTTCTAACCTCGAGATCAGTTTCTAAAGAATAATGTAGTGAAAGTGGAGGAAGAAGTTGAGTAATCTGCCGTATCATTATTATCACGAAAAAGTTGTAAAATCCCCACAACAAACAATCCGCTTGTTGTTGTCATCTCAAAAACAGAGAAATTATAATAATCTTAGATTAAGACATCAAAGATTTTAAATATATTTTATAATAAAATATTCTAAGATTTTAAACACTTTAAAAGGTCAGACCGTTTGCACGTAACATCCAGCAGGGGTTTTGGGTTCGATTCTCATCTAACCAAGCTTTTGACTTTCTGTTATTGCAAGCTCTATACGGTGGAACGGTACTTTTCAAATGACGTCGATGAAGGGCAACACCCATACTAATTGCACAATTAACAAACTTTTTCAATCGCTTTTGACATTCCAGGTTGTAACCCTAAACAATAATAAACGATAAACCACAAAGTAGTAGAAAGTCACATTTCACTAATGATGCTTCTGTTTTTTTTAGGAAATGAAATCTTAAATATCTGTTACCGTTTTACAAAGCCATTCAAGACGAGTACAGATGAACCAACCAACACGTCTGTATAACCGTTTGGACATTTGATTTGTAATCCCTCCAAAAAGAATAATTTGTACACATATTTTTTGTATTAGTATAATAACATAATATTGTGGGATTTAAATTAAATTGTGTTTGTTTTGAACTGAAACTGCCCATTAAATTCTCAAACAAGTTGCATCCATTATTATTATTTTGTATGGGGTATACCAGAGGCACAATACTTTATATATACCCACGGAAATAATTCCTGCAAAGTATGGGCCCGAGGGAAAGTGGCGATTGTGACATCATTTTAACTCATTCTGACGGTGCATTAATGGCACTCTAGCCACGGATGTATTCATGTTGATCTCTGTCACGGGGGAAATGCTCAAATGGACCGGTTGGTACGTGCCGATCGACACGGTAAAAATCTCCGGAACCCAGGCGGACGGTGGGTGTAGTCCTTTCTCCAACTGTGATTTTGCACGGACAATGGTTGAATATCGGTGTTGCACCACGAGGGTTGGGCAGTGGCACAACGGGCTTATGTTGCTTTATTTGAAATTTGTGGATTATTTTTGGCGGATAAATTGTTTAAACGAAGTGTGTATACTCAAAGAGCGTTGATGCAAAAGAACAGCGGAGTAAATCTGTGTCGGCGAGGGATGGGGGATGAGGGATGACCATGCCGCAAAATGCAAACATCACCGTAGTCGTGGAAATTCGAAAAGCGGAGCAGGGGAGGGGGGGGGGGGATGGACACTACATCACACTAGGGCGCTGTTCATGATACAATTGTACATGTAATGCAAACATGCGGGCTAACGCCCCTTAGCCTTACATAACAACGGTGCATTCAAATATTTTGTGCTGTTTTCTCCGTTTTTCAATACTATTAGAAATTTTGAATGTTGAAATTACATATAATTACAGCATGAATTAAAAAAAAAATGACGTGTCCAAATGCATCGGGTGGCACGTACTAAAAAAAATATCAAATAAGTAGGGAGTGAATACTTTTTTGTTTTTTTCTTTTAAATCGATGCTACCCACCCCCTTCCCCTCTGCGGACTCGTGAAATACTTAATGAAAAGAAACCTTGAAGGGACATCCCTGCTTATCGAATCTGCAACGGCCGGCCAGCCCAACGAAAATTTGGTCAATAATCAGATAAAAAGCGGTCTAGAACCATGCCTAAAAGGCATAACTGAGCATAATGGTACGATTAATGAGCAGCAGCAGAAGATTAGAAAAGAACAATGCCTGACAACCGTCTGAAAGATCACAATAATCTGTAAATCCTGAAAGAACCATTGATTTCATACCACCTTTTCGCTGGTGCTAGACGAGTTCCGTTTCATAGGCCTGATTACCAGCACTCATTAGCCGCATGACCAAGTAATGGACCAAGGATAAGGCAACTATATATGAATAGTAGGTTAGGTCACATAGCATTTTAGCTGGTATCCCGTTCTCGCTAAGCGAATCTTCTGTACTCGGCACATTGTGTGTTCGACAGCTCCACATAGCGTCTATGGTGCAGTAGTTATTGCTCTCCATCACGGGCAGCACGCAGTCCATTTATTCGTCGCATCTGAAACAAAGGGGAGATGACAATAATGAATGACTGTTATATAGTTAATTTCTGCCCTGGACGACTGCAATCCATGTAATAAAGGCATTCGTTTGTCTTTGACAGCAAACAACATAAAGTTGGATTTTCCATCAAACTGCTTTTTGTAACAGTCGGTCAGCATGGGGTTTATAAAACACATTTAAGGCCGATAAAAAAAAGAAAACATGTTTCTCGTCTGGGTTTTTGAAAAAAAGGAGGAAGAGGGGCTATTTAGTTTTTATTTTTTTCAAGATGGCCGCCATTTTTAAAATGTCCAGCAACCGTTGGAACTGTTCAAAGACACTTTTAAAATGAAAGACAAGTTGGACAAGAGAACTGAACATATTTACAGTGTCATTTATTGGTCTACAATGAACAGTTTTAGATGCATTTGCTTTAACCGTGGACTTTTCGGTGTTTTTTTACTGCATTTTTCAAAAAAATAAAATAAAAAAAATAATCCAGGCGGCCTCCAAATAGGAAGCGGGCGGGGACGAGAAACATGTTGTTGTTTTTTACTTCGCCTAAAATCGAAGTTATTGTTGTAACAACTATATGTAGGAACGCTCAAATAAAGTACCGATTTGAAAAAAAATTAAACCAAGGTTTGCGAATTTTTTCAGGAACCTTTTAATAAGGCGACCCAGAACGGACTTCACAGCCGCAAATTTCTTTCAAATGATCATATTTTAAATATTTTCAATTATTTACAAAATATGGAGTTGTGCACGCGTGACACAAAGAGCTGATGTTCGCTAAAATAAAAGAAGAAGCCACAGATAAAATGAACAACTACAGCGGAATAGAGACGCACCGATGGTCTTCTGAACACTTTGAATATTTTAATACAGATCTCATATAACCGCTATCACATTATGAATTACAGAGGGGATTTTACTCTTCCGTTTAAAAGCAAATGATTTAGCGTTGCGACTTTCCGTTTTGGTTATAATCAGTATAATTGGATAAGCTAAAGTCTACATTTTTTTAAAGAAAAATATGAAGAAATCGTACCACACTCCAATACTGATTGTGATGACAAGAAATAGCATTGTAAGGGAAGTTCGACACTATCATAAAATTGAGCAATACTATCGTCCTGAGTATTTGCAACCCGCATGAGTATTTGTATTTGCAGCCATGGGCTAATACAATAAACGAACGCATTGTAGGCAAAGAATAAGGAACTAACGCATGTATGGGTTTCTGCCATAAATGTCAGACTTTTGACACTTTCGAAATTCTTTCCAATGAATATATGACCACGTTTAGCGACATTCTGTTAATATTAACCCTTCATAACCCGATCGAGTACAAATAAATGCACGGAGTTCCTGGAGACTTGTACAAACAGAAACTCGAGTGTATCTATGTGTCTGGTTTCCAGCATTGCAACCAACACACACCCCCTGGTTTTATGTTAGGGTGCAGGGAGGGTGTATAATCTAGCCCTGTGAATGCTCCCTGACCCCTAGCCCTTTGTTCTTCGCCGAAAATTCCACCATTTGGCCATATGTTGGCCCATAAAATGACGAGACGGTAGTAAAATGCGATCGTAAAATTTGTTTGGGCGGGTATTTTGTGTGTGAGCCGGGCGACCGCGACTGCTGGTCCGTTGCGGCTGTAAACCGCTGGTCATCGGGCCGGTGGGAAAGCTACCACCGTGACAGCCGGCTCTTTTTTTGTTTTAATAGAGACATTTTGTCCGATTTTAAGTGATTCATCGACAGATGATAACAATTATGACCAGAAGTTTGTTTTGTAAAGGCAAATTGAGAGATTGTGCTTGAAATCAAGAATAAATATTAAAGTAACAATGCCGTGCACTAACCCCCGTTGTCTGCACGAAAACGACACAATCAGGAAAATTCCATTTACTTTTGTTTTAGTTATTTGATTATACTTCTTATAGTAAATTATGCAATCTACTGTACCTGCATGTATGTATTTTCCGTTTTTAAATTGTGAGATGCAAATTTTAATACTACTAAAAATGTGAGATCTTTGAAAAAAAATGTATCATAATTGGGGAAGTATTACTGTGTCGAGCTTGGAACGCGGTATCTTTAGCCTGGGCAACAGATTAAAGCAAGTGTTAATGGTGCACATCAGTGAAAATGAATGAGGATGAGGTACGGTCAGAGGAAGATCATTTAGGTAACAATTATTTCGAGTTAAAGGTGCACAGTCAATGAACGTTCGTTTAGAATTTTAACATAAAAAATTAATGGTGAGGGTGGAAAACGAGATATTGTTGTAGGTTGAGTGCACCTGAATTTAGGCAAACGTGAGGGCTTTTGTAAATTCTTGTTTGTCTTTCTGTCTTGATTCTCTATTCCTTTGTTTTGGGGTTCTGAAATAGACCATTATCATGGTGCGGCCACCTTGAGTTTTCCCATTCAAATCAACGTAACCAAAGCGAGGCTGGAAGGATAAAATAGTCTGGTTCCTTTTCGCACAAAAATATTATCACTCGGTACTGTTATTGGACACAGGAAACATGACTAAAATGGTGGCAGCATATAATAAAGGTCTATCGATCTCCAATTGTGCTCACTTTCCTCACTGTAAACGAATCAGGCACGTGATCACTGTACACTCAAGTAGGAGGCCCCCTCCAATGGCAAACAATTGTGCTAGCTATTGTACACAGCAACTGGTCCATGACAGTTATCCTGAACAATCGCCAGCACAATGCTTTCGCCATTGACGGGGTCCTCCGTGATAGAAGTGATATAGCGTGACGGGATTGATCTATATTGTAAAAAGGTGCGAGATTATTACTGATTATTTACTCAAGCCGAATCGTTTTGAAGAGGCTTACACCGGATCACAAGTGGACTGAAGCCCGAAATGCTTCCAGGATGGACAGTGGGGGTGTTGAGGCGGTGGTGGGCCTGTCTAATTGGTTCAGGAAATGAGACCATCGGCACGTACAAAGGACAACCAAAACGCCTGAAATTCCACTGTAATGACCGGCTCGAGTGTGTTGTCTCTATGTACACGGTCTTCATTAAGAGAGGCTTAGGACATTCCTATGACCCGTGCTTCGACTTCAGCAACTTAAAGGGCTCATGCGGTGAATTTTTCTTTGGAACACATTTTTTTGCAACTTTCTACTCCTCTTAAATGTATGTAAACTATAGACATCCCATTTTGGTTAATTTTATTAAAAAGTGCACTTCTTTTAACTTTAAAAAAATGTCCATGCTTTTCTGGGCAACTGAGAGCGCTGTTGCTGTGATGTCATTATGGAAGACACTGTTGAGGGGTTTCTGTTCAAATTGTGAACCCAAAATGTGCTCATCAAAAACATTTGAGAAAGGTTTTCTCATTGGCTTACCTCAATGTACTGACACAACAACGAATCACCAAAGACAAGGACATTTACGACAGCGAAATATTCAAAATTCTAGTAATTTTGTGTGCTGAAAAAGCTGTAACATTGAGGTTTCTGTCCAGAATGACATCACAGCTTTGCTCATAAATATGGAAATTTACATCAGCACATAAGAACAAAAAAGGCATCAAAATACCCTTGAAAATGGCAAAACGAAAATTGAAAATAAGGTTAAATGGGATAAACAGTTGCATTTTCAAGGATTGCACACACAAAAAAACACACAAAATGTCATGGGCCCTTGAACCAGTATACACATTATGCGTTGAAGGTATCTCCAAGTGTGTTTCGGTTATTTTGATTAAATAACATTAAATTTACAAGAAAGTTTACTCATGCGTATCCAAGCGATACAATTACCAAACACTCTCTCACTCTATTTGCCAAAGATGGGATTTTTGTGTGTGTGTTTTTCACTATAGAGAAGTTTGTAAAATTTAATGTTGACAGTTTTCTGGGTTTTCTTCCCTACAATTTTCTTTGGAGAAAGATCCGTTTTTCGTAAAATACTCAGAAAAAAAGGTTAAGATTTCCGAACAAAAAGAGATCAGGAAGTGGTTGATTACAAATGAGAATTGCCTTAATATATTTCCACATAAGAATTTAACAAAACGTTTTATGACTGTTTTGAAGCATTCCTCAGAAGTGTGATTTTAACTTAGTTTTTGGTTCATTTCAATGATTAGTACTTCTGAAATGTAAATTTCTGATATTTGAAATAACAACACTGGCAGTTTAACTCATGTGTCATTTTGCATTGCTTTATCGCCAAAATATTGCAGCACAATTTGGTATGTTGTTCATGTCGAACATTATCCATCTTGTGTTTGTCTAAACAGTTTCTATACTATGCTCAGACGGTTTTGCTTCATTTTTAATTTTCAAATTTAGAAATGAAAAATCTGCCGGTCGGCTGCGTTTATATACCGCGGAATATGTTTATAAACATCGCCTGCTATTTCTCTCCTTTTTCTTGATACGTTCCAGTTGCCTTGCCCCCCCCCCTTGCTGTGAGACACCCCAATCACGGGGTGATAGGATCGGACGATGAAGAAAGCAACCCAAAAATGAAAAATTCCGATCACAAATCTTCGATCCGGCCAGATTACCTGCCAGAACTTGGCAAGATTCATAGAGCCGGCGACTTATGAACGCTACGCCCGATCGACTAGGGACCGAGACCGTCTCCGCAATACTCAGTAAATGAAATTCTTGTATAACACCGAAAATGAAAAAAAAAAAGCCTGCAGCGAGCGACCAGTCCCCATCGGGTCCCTCCGCGTCTCTGGCGTTTATTATAAATATGGAAATCAATCTTCTAATGATAGAGTTGAATTTCAGCCGGCTTTGGGGAAATTTTGCTCTGGCGAGTGATTTGTGTGCGGCATTGAGTGGGGTTGACTTAAGAAATACGGGCGCGCCAGTGCAGATCGGTTGTAATATTCTGTGGGTGGAAGGCCTGGATCAGAGATCAGTGTTTGTGAGTGTCGTTAGCTTTCTTTGTGTGGATTTAATATCTAAATTCAATATTGCAAAGGCCAAACTGGTCACGAATGGCTTATGTTAATGTCTAAATGCTTTCATTTATAACTGTATTGTATGTTAACTTCAATAAAATAACAAAGATACTGGTACATGAAAACACAATTTCAGGACTTAATTAACACAAGAAAGAAATCATTTAATTGGACAATATTGGTAATGTCGCAATTTAGTATTGAACTGTTAAGTGCCCGAAAAGCAATTCTGCTCGTTCAAGAAGAATTAAAAATGGATATGAAACCCAATGTTATGATAGCTACCCGTATATTCGCAGACAAAGATATCATCTCAATTTGTCATTTCAAAGGTAAAATTGGCCCGCAATTTTTATTAGCCTTCATCGCAAATGCAATAAAATTTCATTTCCTCTTGGAAATTATTGCTTTTAGAAAGCATTATCCTAGATGTCGTACGTCATAACCCATTCATGCGTTCTGCTCAATGTAATGTACACGCGTATACGCCTAGGATCAAATGAAGAAACATATACCAGAACATGACGGTTTGATATACGCTTTCAGAGAAATATATACGGCAACAAAAAACCAACATGAAATGGCCGGTCATTTGTTGTCCTACTTTCCCAATCAAACCGATGCCAGCCCTGACCACCTACCGCTGCGTGTCAATAGTACATATTGAATACGAGTTCCTATCTCTGAGGGAATTAGAAACAGATCGCATGAAAGTATACTGTTACCAAAAATATAAAGACAGGAACATTCTTCCATAAATAAGAATTCCATGATAACACATGTGCAGAATACGCACTAAGTGCATGTATAGAGCTAGAGATACGATTAGCTGCATATTCCACGACACCATGTGTGAACAATTTGCTCATGTACTTTAGGGAAACGACTGATACTAGACCGGTATATTAACCCATAAATACACTTTTTCTTTCAAGTAGTGTTTTCACACACAATAAGTAATGGAGAATGTATGCGAAATTACATTGAGGGCGCTTGAGCATTTCAAATGAGTATGTCTACTGTTATACCTCAGCACACTTCGCACGGGGAAGATATTGGTTGAAAATGTAAATCAGAAATCACTCACTTAACACAGACGGAGTGAAGCATTGTATTTTGTACATATATAAGATATTTCCAATCGGATATCCAAAGATTGCAGCCGGATTTAGCTCCTCTTGTTATTTTTGATGTATATGTGCATTTTCGGCTTCGGGGTGTGATTCAAGGAAACCTCTGACACCTGTTTCACTTTAATAAAAACAAATTGATTGTTGTTCTTTGTACATGGACTAAAACATCTGAGATTTTGCAAAATGTGTTATCTATCTGTAATGCATGGTTGACTTAAAAAAAGGGGGGGGGGCCTAACCTGAGACCTCCCCCTAGGAAAGCAGAAATAAGTTGTTCTTTTTATTGAGAGTAATTACGTCCATCCTGACTGCGAATCCGCCCCTGATGGCGAATGATAAACCCACACGAATAACAGTGCATACACGTATACACCCAGGCTTTCAAACGGATAGTTCTCCGGCCGGAACTTCGCACTGAAGAGGTATGTTACACCTATTGTTAAAGTGCATCGTGGGGAGTTAGGCCTAAAATTCTTCTTTTTGGCGCAAATTGTCCATGATGCAGCGCAGACGTTTCCAATATGTCCGTAAAAGCTTCGGATGCTTCGATGTCAATCACATTGCAACGCCGATGGCCCAATACATTTGCAAATACTACGTGTTTGATGGAAAAAACAATACTCCCAAGTTCTGGTACATAATCCTTCACAAGCAGTTACTTTGCTTAAGTTTAGCATGGAGCTACGGTTTTAGCCCTCTTTTCTGATTTTTTGTGTGTGTTAGTCACTACACGTAGACCCTAAATGTCAGTACACGTAGGCCCTAAATGTTATAAAAACGACTGGCATATATAAATACCCTCCCCCAAAGAAATGGGAGGCAGCCTAGATTTCTTGTGCGATCTACCTGCCTAAACAATAAGCTCAAAGAATAAACCAATTGGGATTCTCATCAGGAACAGAAACGTAATGTTGACTCCTTAACGTGATTTACAATGGAAGAAAACATGGAATACGCAATCACCGGCTATCAATCCGCCGGCACTTGTTCCAATTTTACGGCCATAGTTCGCTCGCTCTTGCCCGAGCGAGGGAACATCGGGAAAGGAAAACAAATCTATTCCTCATTGTGATGCGCCCGGCTGATGGTCGGGTGATGGGACATTGATGTTGTTATTACAAATGCGATTAGTAGTAGTCCCCTTTGGCTGTGAACAAGGTGCTCACAACGCCTGCAAGAGGACCGGGCATATCCAGTGAGACCATGTGTCCTTTCTGTATGGTGAGACTGTGTGTGCTTAGTCATCTTCAGAAGTGAGCTGAAGACTGCCCGGAAACCGTTACACCGGCATATACGTAGGATCACAAAACATCAAGTAGGCCTAATTGTTATCATTTATCTCACTACAGAAGGCCACAAGTTGTACTGAAAACATGGGTTTGAAGTTGTTAAAGCAATTCCAAACCTTTGACCTAAAGATTACATTGGTTTATCACCCCCTCTGGGCTAATCACCTGACCCAATTATCGTGCCAGGAACAATGGCTGTCTGTTTTTACATAGGCGAGGGTAACCTCTAATCAAAGTCAGCCTATGAAAGAGCGTAACACATTTTTCTTAATGCATCAAACCCATGCTCAAACCCGTGCTCAAACATAATCGCCAGCAGTTACAAAAATATTATGGGATTCGCTTGTGATATCCTTTGCCTCATTGTGCGTTCCTTCAGAATGACAAAATAGGACCATATACGTTTCCCATGGTTATCTCACGACAGCAACATGTTGCAGATCTGGCATCTATTCTTTGAGTTCGAACACCTGCGGGAATACACAGACTTTAACAAATTCTCTATTTTTAGCCCTCCGAAATTTAGGGTAAATTTATGTTGCACAGATGATATGAAAATAAAAACAGAACAATGACGCTACAAGACATCAAAGAAAAGTTTCAGCCGTCTTTTTCATTAGTAACTGCGCATACTCGGATTACCCAACGACTCACATCCTATGTAACTGGCCAACCGGCTGATGACGTATCTGGCTCATTTACATATTATACACACGACACGGGGGTTCACACATGTGGACTTCTTCAGTAATATTTTGTTGCCTATAGTCGTGCCCGCCCGCCCCTCCGCAGTTAGACGTTGCTCGCCTCATTTTACGAGCAAGCCTCGACGGTTCAAGGTAAGCTTTTTATGGTTTTTCTTGCAAGTAATAATATAATTTTATGACTTTTCGACTGGAAGTTTATTTTGTCCTCAACCATAAAATCAAGCCGATCCCTTCATTGACAATTGACCCGCAGCGTGTTTTGTGCAGAGGAATCTTTTTTTATATTTAGACATACGAAGAAGGGTGTAAATAGTGGCTTATTTTTTTCATGAATGAGTAGTACAATCGTCTTCCTGAGTTTGACACTTGGGACCTTTCTGTACAACTTCGGTTTCCACAATTGAAAAACATGGCTTGATAAACAACACGACCACCGCATTGCATTCGTGCTCTGAATGACAATTTTATTCTCTTCCTATACCTTGAGTCACATGGGACGGCCGTGTGTGCCAGTCCCGGTCCCGAGACTTGGCCATGATGAGTCCAGAGAAGCGTGAAGCATGCAACGCTAACATAGCCTCCAACTACATGTTCATCCAAATATTTCTATCTTTGGAGATTATGGAACACGCCTTCGGCCTGGTTGTCTGAAGTTCATTTTTAAAAGAATTATTGAGAAAAATTAGTTACTGGCTTGAATGTGTCATGTGTGCTGCACGAAGAGATCTAAAAATATCTAGGATAACATGATCTTAGTTAATAGGTGGTAAAAATGTACTGTTTTGTTTGCCTGCTGATTTTGCTATTCAGAATTTAATGGATCTTCAGTTTTTGGTTTAATTTCCTCGAAGAACGGCCTTTTCTGGGCCTTCCCATCCCACACCTTGGATCTGAGCAATTTAACATGCATCGAAACCACCTTGAATTAGGCAAACGTTTATTATTTTACTTTTGATAAAATTTACATTTAAGAAAATAATTTTCTCTTGCAACTTAACTAGAAAGGAAACATTGAACATTATGAAAAATCATACTAAGAAAACTAATACACCACTGGGCACAGAATTTCCCACCCTTTCTCCAGAACTTGCAAATATATATATATATATTTTTTTGGGGGGGATGGGTATCATCGTGAGTTTTAAATTAAGAATCATGATAAACGTACGGGTTTTTAAATAGGATCTAAATTAAATTAAAGAAGTGTTCTGCCAATTTCTGGGAAAATTTTTTCAAATGACTATTATTTGGCATATATTCATTTTACAATAGTGCACTAAAAACTTTTATAGTTTTAAGATGACTGACTTAATTTAACAGGGGTGTGAAATCTCAGCTTTACTGCTGATTTCAGCTTTTTTTGTTTTGGATTTCAGCTTTTTTCCTTCACTTGCTGTGTACAAAAGTATTGGAGATTTCCAAAGTTCAGCTTTTTTACACCTTTTTTCAGCTGTTTTCAGCTATTTTCATCAGTGGTCACTCAAACCCCTGATTTAAAGTAGCATTTAACAGTTTTGTATTTCCATGGTTTTCATATTGTAAACTACATAAAAACAGGTTACTATTTGATACTTTGTCGCTTTTAATGGACTCTTAATAAATGGGTTTAACTATTTAAAATGGATTTCATTATTTAACAAAAAGTTTTACAAACACTTCTCCTTCCTTTAGACCAGGCAAGTGAATATCTGAAGGTCAAGTAAAAAAAATCAAAATGCCAGAAATATACACGCTCAGCATCGTTATCAAAAGATACTCAACACGAAACATGTCAACGACTTCGCGGTTATTGCCCCCATTAATTACCAAGGAAAGCCAAGGGTCGGTTCCAAAAAGTGATCTTTAAATTCAATGCTATTTTCCCCACCACAAATGGGCAAAACAGATGTTTTCGCACTCCATGGTTTTGGGGCAGAAAGAAAATCCTCACTCGAAAAAAGAAAAGACAGCAAACGGGGGGGTACACATTTCGTGGCAATTTGTTAAATATTAAGTTGGCGCTAATCTTTGATTGTTGGAATCGTACCCAGTTACTGACCCTAAACAGGGGACCGACTCTTAGAGAAAACCATAGATTACGGTTTAATTATGGCCCTTGTTGGTTCTCCCATGGAAATTCTGAAATTTTTATATACGAGCTGGGATTTAACGGGCTGTTGGACCGTGTTAATTCCTTGCTCATTATTAATTGATCGTTTTAATTCTCTCAGCCGACGATGCGGAACGTCCAAGCGCCGTGATTCACTGGTTTTACTTGGGCTGAAACAGTCAGAGCTGTGGCCCCCCCGTTTTCATAACACTCCCCGGGCATCCCTTTCTAGGTTCTGACAGTACAGCTGTAGTTGAGTGAAACACAGAGCCATGTACTATAACGAATCACAATAACGATTCTAGAGTCTTAAACAATTCAGAAAGGAATTAGAACATTAGGTTAACTTAGAAAAAATATCAATTTAGTGGAGCTAAAGAAAAAATGCGAAATCGAACCAGAATACTTCGCAAAAATAAAAATAAAAATGGTGGCTTTAATTGTCAAAGCTGTGGGTGTCATGGTTATTGTCTGTTTATCACGACTTCTTATCTATTAACGCTGAGTGTTAAAGATGCGATTAGTGATCTAAAGATGATTTCAGTTATTTGTGGGTCTTATCCTAACTAACATTGAGGGAGTTAACAGCCTTATGGATTGTGTTTCTTGAAGTTGGCAGACATATCGGTGTCAAACCCCGCTGTTATCCTTTCAACGGATAATCCTCACCACCACGTGCCCCTACAACACCAGCTCCGGCCGTAGGCGGTCAGCCCCGGCCACCCCTTACCGTCTCCCGGCCAGTGACAGGCCGGGAGCTCCCCGGGGCTCGCTTGCTCCCGTCCCGGGCAGATTACGACTCCGCGGCTCTGGTTAGGTTTCTCGCTTCCGCGGGTGGCTATCAGCTCGTTAATGTTAGACTTGACAATTAATAGCGTTAAGGGAGCAGTATGTCTATGGCCTTAGATAGATTGACTCATCAGACCTGTTGATTTATGGATTAAGCAGGAGAAATTATTACAGGAGGCGCGTCTATAACTGGGACTTACCACAAGAGAGTTTGCATTCTTTGATGACATCTCAATTGATTCTACTACAGACTCAGTTAAAAGATTAGCAAAACAGGAAAAGACAACCTCACTAAAAAAAGGTCATTATCAAGAACGGAGTAGGCCTATATTTGTCTTAATTGCAACTTAAAAAAAACGCAAATAATTTCATCTGAAGATCACTCCAAGCCCTGTTTTCTTTGCCAGCGCAAAAGAATAGAGCCACTCCCGAGGCTGATAAATGGCGTGAATTGATGTAATTACAGTATTGTTTTTATAATTCTTGTAAGAACTTTGTTAATTTATTTTTTTCTTTAAATAACAGTGTTACTCAATTTCGGGGTTTTGTGATAGATTTCCACCTTTAACATATTTAAGTATAGGTCTAAGAGCGGAATCACAAACGGTATAAGATTTCATTCCCAGAGTACATTGGCGAATCCAGAATTTTCAGATAGGTAACTGATGCGTTGAAATCCGGGTTTTGGCCTTTGGGGATTTTATCCAGCAATATGTAAATAATTAACTTGACGGAGAGGTGGTTAGCCACCCCACCCTTAAATACGCCTGTTTTATTGACATGAACTTAATAGGTGAATCATTACACTCATCATTTCATAGTACATGATGTCTTTTTTTGCGAGTAAGGCCTAGCGTTATTTCAGGTACAGTGTCATGTTCTTTTATCACAGGGACCACTTGGTTTGTCATGGACGCCCAAACCGTATATAATGAGAACTGCAAAACTATTTGAGATAACTTTCTAAAAATGACTGATAAGCTCATTGTCAAAACAAATATGAAGAAGATAACATGGAACATTTTAATATTCTGAAGACTTAATGACCTCAGCCCAACGTGAATCTGTTTTTGGTGAGGGGTGGCCGGGTGGGGCACTTTGGTGGTGAGGAACGGCCAACAACTGCTTTATTACAAGCACGGCAGATAGTTCATCTTTTCAGTCGATAAACATTTTGGCCAGGAAGAGCTTCGCACGCACGAGCTGGCAGCCACGGGCGGTCGGTGTACATGCACCATCTTGTCACAAATACCCCAAACCCAGACATATCACCATCTCTTGACAATGTCCAGCTTGCCCCTTCTTCCCATGCGGATGTAATTAAGCGGTCCCCCTTTACCCTAAACAAATCCGAAGCTGCCGAGTATTATCTCCCTTGCCATGGTGCTAAGTAGGTTAGGTGGGCAGGCTATTTAGAGGCAATGTGATACCCCAGCCGGGAACGCTGCTCGGACCGGCTCAGCATTTAGCGGTGTTCGGTAAAAGGAGCGTGCGGTGCTTCAAAGTGCTTTTTATGGGCGTCATGTGAGGAGATGATTCAATCAAGTAATTAGCACCCCTGCTAGGGGACATTTATCTGTCCATTGTCAAACAACCTGTGGCCTAAACTGTTTTAACTCTTTGGATTTAAATTAGGGGCTTCTGTTTTTGCATAGTAACACCATAGAGCTAGGACCCATGGGTAATGTACTGACCCCTGGGTCTACAGGAAGTGTGGAGTAGGGCATTCCGTGAATAAACCGCAGATATTAATTGAATGTTCTCGATACAAAGATTTTTTTTGTCAAGTCATACATTATTCTCGAAACAATTAACACCTGCAATGTTAAGATTATCAAATGTAAGGAGAGAGTAGTCCGCAAGGTGTAGGATTCGAAATCGATATGTAGTTTCATTTTCCCCCACGATTCAGTATTAATGTTCTGACCACTGCTCTGATCGTCACCAGGAAGCACCCTGAGACTGAGAGCAAGACCGAAAGTTTTCTGGAGAAAAACCACCTAGAATCAAGCAGAACCACCCAGAGTTCAAACCGCTCAGGTTTCTCTGAAGCTTAACAATTACCAAAAATAGATTAGTTAAAATGGTGCTGCTGCTATCTTTCTGGGTGGTCTCAAAACCTCATTATTTATGGTAAAGTTAAACATATGTAGTGCTATCATAGTCACAATACAATTTCTTAGAATATCCTTGACATTCCAAATTTGCATATTTTGAGTCGCCGCATAGCAATCACTTCAAATGAGCTGCATGCGATATGAACATGAAAGACAATTATAATAGTAGAGAGGTATAATGGTTTCGTATTCCAACATACACACGTTGGATTAAGGTTTTAAAAATTCATGGGAACATATTTTAAATGATATGTGGGGAAGGGTGAAGGGTGTGTCACTTGCGATGGTGTTCTGTCACGCCCTTATGCTGAACAATTTTAGAATGGCACCCGGCCTTAGTTTTGCTATTGTGATCTGGGATTGACGGTCGGTGATTGAACGGGGGAACTCGACCCATGAGCCCGGGGCCTGTTGGACCCATCATCAGCCTCTTTGCCCCAATTGATTTAGCAGTTAACCCGGCTTAACCTCTTCCTGCTCTAGGTTATTGTTCGCCGATGCTTCGGTCGCCAAACTTGGCCCTGTATATATATCCTGTTTCTCCTCTAATGATGAATAATTACCAAATCAATTTTTTCCTGGCGAGTGAAAATGAGCGTGAAAACCGCTAGCTAAGGAGGAACGTATTGAGGTTTCGTTGAATATGAAATGTTGCTAAGTAATTGCAAGGTGCTTGTTCTGAAAGTCAAATCCACGAAGAAATAAAAAACTATTGAACGAAATTTTATTTGTTATGCTGTAACTCGAAGCGAGTAAAACATTTCCGGCAAGCTAATCAAAATAATGAAAATCATAAAAAGGCCGTTGTGCTATCTTACTTACTTCCTTTCCCTCTCCCCATTTTGGTCATCCACCAAAAAAGAAAAGAAAAAAGTGTTGTTGTTCCTTTTTGATTGTGAAAAAGTAGGGTTTTTAAACTGATTTACAAATGTTATTTAACCTAAACAGTGAAAACGATAGATGTTTACCCATGAAGCCTAAAGTTTTATACATGCTACATTTCACGGTTTCAAAATACAATTTTGTCTGAAAACGAAAATCGCAATTTCAGAGGAAAGGTATTGTTAAAAATGGGTTCCTGGTTCCGGAACTTAGTAATTGTCAAATTTGCCTCACTGATATGTGAAGCTGATTTCCTCAAAACATTCGTTTTGTGGGGAAAAGCCGCAGCGTTTCTCATCTTTCCGCGGCGGCTAAAACACCGGAACGAAACCTTAAGTTTCCGCGCACTGACGGATTTATTCAGCGGGAGGAGGACGGCGCAAGCTGCCGTAAACCGACCGCGATGGCCTGTAGAGGTTGGTGGAAACTATCGACGGTGTTTTTTTCTGATTCTTGTGGAACATGTGCCATATTCCAGATTTCAAACAGCATCTTTTCCCACGCCTCTATCATTATATGGCATTGATTTTGTGATCTATCGGAAAATATTTTGTTCAGGAAATTTGCCTACTTAGCACTCACTTAATACATTATATATAGCCGGAAGACATTCGATAAACTGTTGTCGATTTTCTCCAACCGTGCCGTGCGTTTTGAACTTGTACCTATAAATTACATAATATAACTACATAATACTACCAGATCACTTATCAAAACACAAGTGGAAGATTAGATTTCTAAAGTCACAAATTACGTAATTAGATTCATTTCAAAACCAAAAGGAATTCCTTGTTATATTTAGACGGCGTATGAAATAAATTACTGGGAAGTGGATTGGTTTACCCATCGCCGGTTTCCGCATGGTTGATTTGAAAGTGATACTGATGTCGAAACATTTCTTTAGTTAGCACCGTGTACATTAATATTTTGCGTCTTACAGTACACGACCCCTCGAGTTTACTTATCTTTTCATTCAGTGTGCTGACAGCACTTTCTTAAAAAAGAAAACCTTAATCATTTAAATGAAACTCGAAGAAACACAACATTTATATAGTATTACCGTCACTGCGATATTTCTTCTGATTATTTCGTGCACAAAAACGTTTGCGAAGAAAATCAACAACATCCAAAGAAGTGGAACGGATGAAAACAGACTTCATAAATTGTTGGATGGAAATGCTCCCTTGCGTAATGGTTTAGCTTCGCAATGACCGAAATCGATACCGTAGCCTTCCCTTGAGACGTCAAGAGGAACCCGACGAGGTCAGAATATTTCTGGTTCATTCTTTCAGGTTAAATGGCCATTTTTAAACGGCCATAAAAAAAAGAAATATATTTATTGATTGTGCTTAACTGCAAAAGCAACTGGGGACATTTCCATTGGGAAATATGATGAAAAATCTGTTTATTTTTTAATTCCATTTCGTCCAGGAGCAAGAAAATACGACAGACTTTTTCCTCATTTAAAAATAACACTTTAAAAAAAATTGTATTAGGTTAGGATATTGTTTTGATTTAAATATTAATGAAGGATGTCGCGAATTAAGTAATCGCAATCATTTACACAATTAACCGTGCCAAAATAGTGTCATTAATGGTTGATGAAACGATACAGAAGAATTAATAAACGGTTTAGCACACCATTGCTTTGAATTAGTAGCATATGCAATGTTTGGTCGAAAAGTTAGTTATTTTATGAGGTTATTTTTGGATGGAACATCCTTGCTATTTTGTTTTACTGTTATAACATGTTATAAATGCCCCTAAAATCGCTGTAATTTATTCAAACGAGGAAGACTGCAAAAGCTGTCGCTGTTCAAATAAGATTTCTTTTCGAGGAATTATTCAGTTTTCACTGATTGCTTCCCGACACATGTGACAATAAACTGACTCAAAGTCAGCGTACACCCCATACCTAAAGTCAAAGCACGGCGCAATCTATGCGCTTTCCAGAAGCTGAATTGTCCAATCACATGGCTCGCTGCCCATATGTTTACTTTTTACAACGAAGTAAGATCAAACGTACATGTACACGGAAAATGGTTACCTGTGCGCCGTTGCATACTGGGCTCAAGACCTGGTGTCGAGTGGAACGCTGGAGCCAAAATACTGCGCACCGCACGATGAACGGCACTCATCTTTCACGGACTCGGAACCGAAAATGAGCCAGTTCGGACCGGGACCGATTTATTAACGCCCCGGCAGTTTTATTTTCCAAATTTTATGCCGTCATAAACTCTAGCATTTACGACTTTATGAAGCAGAGGACATCCAATTTTGACAAATAAAACTGAGCTATTTTACACCACCTTGGACGTTCGCACTGCGACTCCAGGTGCGGATAGCCATGTTTGATTGGTCTAAATGTACCACGTGACTGACTGAAGCCCCCTCTCTTTTGCATGTTTTTATACCAGCAGGGTCGTATAAGGTTTATCGCCCAGAGTGACTTGGTTCAGCCGGAATAGCATCGCCAGAAAAATACGACCGGCATTAAAATGACAACTTCGGCGTTTTGTGTGAATTCCTTGATAAATTCAGGGGAGAGTGGTGCCATCCTGAAATCCGGCCAGCAGACAGACATTCATGGCTCGCCTGGACTCGCTGCCACCAAATGTGCCAGCGGCAGTGGTAGCTTCGCCCCCAAATTCGCCGATTCGCCGGCACAGGCTGTCGCCGGCCACAACATGCCGCCGGCCGCCGGGCCTCCGTCAGCTACCAACATGTACTCGTTAGCTACCGACCAAAGCTGCTATACCAACCCATGGTTATACTCATCGGGTGATATGACCCACTACCCACCAATGTCCGTTGCAGGGGTGAGTGAGGACTACGAAAACAACCCTTCGTACCCCTACGTCGGCTCCCAAAAAGGGTACGATACAGCCCTAGTGCCCAGCTCAGGAAGCTACTACACCCTCAATCGACAGGCATACGAACGATACACAAATCACTCTACGAATGTTTACCACACTTCCGCTCACAATGGCCACGGACTACCAGCCAGCTTCGCCGGCAGCTTTGCCGCGAAATTCGTCAGCGGTACGGCCGATACGGACAGGCAACGCTACGGCAACTTCGACTCGTACGACTCGCCCACCTTCGGCACTTCGGTGAAGGCAGGCCAACAGGGGAGCGGAAAGACCCAAACAGCGTACACAGCCGCACCAGCCACGGGGAACACGAGCCCTCCACTCGGGAAGGAATCTTCCAAGCAGACGACCACGAGTACGGAGTCAGTCACCAAGAGTGAAGGTGAGGTTAGATTAAGCCTGGAAAATTTATTAGATGACAAGTGGCTGACGGCCTGTTCTATACAGGGATTGACCTTCGTTCACAATCGTAAAATTGCACAGTCAAGAGGATTTTCCCACACAGATATGCTTCTGACATTTTTGCACCATATAAAAAATAGGTGTTGATTTTCAGTTTTGAAAAGTATTAAAAAATTTAACAAGGAACGACCAATATATTACTATATTCTTTATATTATCTCAATTCCCTATGTTAAGTGTCAATTGAGAACATTAAAACTCCCCACGATTGTGACATGCTGTAACAAAGTTATATTTTAACGACTTGTACTAGAAAAAAATAATATAGGCCCCTAGTCCAATATTTATAATTAATATTTCTATCATAGAGATCACTGCCAACTGATGTGAGGATCAAACCAAGTCATTTAAAACAAAAGAGTTGAGTTTGTTGTTTAGCTCAAGCGAGATTCTCTCGTAAGGCAACTTGGGGGTAAACTGATTGCCTACAAAATGATTCACATCATGATTGTTATCCTATAACACTGATGATATCTCCATATTTCGATAATTCTGTATTATTTGTCTGGCAGAAAAAAGCATCTGGTTCTGCCATTGGGTAAAGCATTTATCGTTCGTCGTCGTTTTGTTCGGACTATAACCGATAACCTTGAGACTAAATTTGCCTTGATTGAAATGCTTTGTTGTCCACGTGCTCCGACAAAAGCAAGCTTCGAAGTGAAAACGAATATTCTACTTTGAACCTTCGATTATAAAATTGACACTGTGGATTCAGCCTTGGATCTAGTATAAAGGGAAATCGAATTATTGAATAAATGATTTAGAAATTGGATACATTTTCATTATTTCAAATTACATGGTGACGTCCCTGGTCCTGGCAGGCCAGCAAATTAAATTTTACGCTGACCAACAAGCCAACTTTTCCTAAGTAATACTAGTATTATTTTACAAGAGAGCGAAATATACTGTTCCAAAATCCCATTGGGACAATATCAGTGTTCTGTTACATTGCAAGTACTATACCCGTGCCCCCCGATTTACAAATAAGCTCTGATTTTGTCACCCCTTTTCTCCTCCCTTGAATGAAATTCACAATTCTGTGTTTGTTTTTGTCTCGTTTACAACTCAATTCATTCCACCGTGGCACGATTCGCACAACACGTGACGACAGAAAGGATACCGAGGTAATAGTTTGTCCATAGTAACGAATCACGCCTTTTTTGAGTTACAACCATAACGGTGTGGTTGTCTGAGGTGGCGGCCGAAGATGAAAGCACGGTGCGGGCATCGTGCTGTTTGGATATTGCCCACAGACATTATATGACACTCTACTGCTTTCAATCATAGCCTAGCAACCGTTAACAGCTCAGGCCGACATTTGGTCACGTTTTATGCTCCTTAAAAATGTCCCGCTCATCAAATTGAATATTTACTGTTTTAGCTTTATGATAATGCATTCATTAATCTATTGTTGCTGTTCACTCTATCTTTGTTCGTCCCAGCTGTGCATACTATGCATAAGTAGAAGTAAGTCCCTTACACACGACACATACAAGAGGAAATCAAACACAATAACCGTTAAACTCTGGACCCTCAAAAATCTAGGGCATTGTCTCCGATTTCTTAACAAGTTTCATTAACTTAATCTGTGATTATTGTTTTATGGGTGTGAATTTAGGGTTCTAGTAAGAAAGTGAAGGGGGATGTTGCAGCCTGAGCAAACAACCACCCCATTACATAATACATTCCATGTTTTGTTATTTAATTCGAATCTAATACACATTGCACTGCTCGAATAAGAAAAATGTACACCGGTGTTGAGAAACTATTGAACGATATTTCTCTGTTTTTTTGTGCGTTAAAGTATACGGGACCCATTTTAAATAAACGCAGCCAAGCCTTAGTCACTATGTATCTTCATTACTGTATTCATTCTACTAGCACTTGGCTGCTACAATGTTGCTATTTTTTTTCATTTGCTGTAAAACATGCCGTAAAAATCGACTCGAAATCCGCCTGCAAAAGAGGAATAATAAAAAAAAACTCATAAGATTGATTGATGGTTAAAAGCTAGGGGCTATTTTACAAACGGATTTAGGGGTTTAACGTCTCATTAATATACGTCTCCCGCTGTGCAAAAGATGTGGCACTGACAAATTGACAAGTAAAAAAATGGATTTTCTGACAAATCGGAACCCTCAAGCAGGTATCACAATCCATGAAAGTTGAAAACTCATGAAAGGGAAATCGATTTGATGCGGAAATCCCAACGGTTTTACTATATCATCAATGAGCAGATGATTGATAAATAAATCAACTAGGTATCGTCAATCCTGGTGCATCTTTTGTGGTGGGCACTTAAACACGTTTTAGTTAATTAATGAAAAAATAAACAGGTGCAAAAAATAACCAAGGTGGAATTCGACGCTCATTTGAGGACAGGGAGGGGCGGGTGAGTTGGATTGGGGAAGCAGAGTTAGAGTAATTTGAATGGTTACTAAAATGTAATGTTCAGAATATTTAAAAGTTTTCAGCTTCACTGGTAGTTTGAATAAACTTAAATAAGTTAATAAATGGGAGCTGAGACTCAAATTGGAACGGTGCCTCGTATAAACATTACGCTAGCTTTGGCTTTGCTTGTCATAAAAAATACCAATGATGGTGAATCCGTATCAAACTTGATAGAAATCTGTGAATACCACTAGACACGGATCAATACCGACTGTAATCCGCCGCTGCTATGAAATGGCGAAACAACGAGATGTAAATACAGATATGAAAGCATTTGATCAAAATGGTGATTTGAACAGGTGATGCTAATCACAAAGGAATGCAGACGGTAGTATACATGATTTTATTACAACCTCAATAGTGGGACAGATAGGGGAAATATTTGGGGGAATTGTGCCTTTGATGATACATTACAAGCATGGCATTTGGCACACAGAGTATGTCTTAAGAAAGATATTTGGCTAAATAGGACCATTGCAGATTTGTCCTTTGAAAAAATATAGGTAGACTTTTCAAAATTTTCAAAATGGTTGCCATTGCTGGTTATTCTACCTTTTTTTTTCAAAGAACAAATCTGCGATGGCCCTATAGCCAAATATACTCATGACATGCTCTGACTGTGTGCCAAATGCCATGCTTGTATCATTAAAAGGCACAATCCTATCACCCATCTGCCGTACTAAAACAATGGCAAAATATAGGACACGAAAATATGGCCAGGAATTCACGTACAAAACATGATAGCTATAATTAGGTCATGGAGCATGGTAGCGTGGCCTTTGACCTTATTATGACGTGGTATCAGTTGATTGTTGTTTGTCTTATATCTCCTCATGTTCTCGAGAGGCATATAATATGTTAACATGAGCTCAGGTTTCAAGTAATAAAAGTGGATTTTTATGACTCTGATGATCGAAGAACATGAGGTTCAAGCTCTTTTCGTCTGCAGAGCCTCAACAACAATATTTTTTCGCAAATGCGAGATATCAATAAATGTTTGATCCCCAATATAGTTGAAGACAATTTTTTTTTTTAAATGCCATTACATTTTGCAATTGCCAAGTTAATAGCTGTTTTCTTATTGAAAAAAAGCTGTATTTACCAAATGTTGAGTCTTTTTATACAGACTGCTTACCCAAAATTAGATCTCGCTTACAAGGTTTGTTTCTGTGTTCACTTCTGATAAAGGGTTGTAATATGTCGAAAGAGATACTATTATTTAATAGGGAAAATCCTAACCTGTTTACAAAATAATCATTCGCTGCCTATCTTAGTTAAAAGACCAGGGGTAATTCGCTTTCACGGAATAAAAATCCTTTTGGTTTAAAGGAGAAATATTAACTTTTTCAAACATGTAACTGGATTTACATTGGAAATAGTCAAATTTGCAACAAGCTGACATTTGTTTTTTTCTTCAATATTGTACCCCTTTGTTCCGCATAGCTTTCGTCTGAATATGAAGGTGGTGGGCTTTATATAGGATACTCTGTTCTTGTTTGATGAGGCTTTACGTACTTTCAAGTTTTCCTTGTAACATTACAACCACCATTCAATGCCAATAATTTCAGGGTAATTATTTCCAGCCAATTATGATCAACGATATCAGTGTCTTATTATTCATTTAGTCGAGATAACAATTTCTATATACAAAATGGAAAGAGGAAAGCGAATAATAGCAAAACGAACCTCGCATCTATAAAGTTAAAAACTGTTTGCAATTTCTCAATGACAAATTAACAACATAATTGAGTAATATGATTGATTAGAACTGATTAGCAATGATTTCCAGCCACCCCATGATGGAACGCAACTATACATTCACTGTTCTCGACTAGACTGATGTGAATTGGTTTATTGTTCAATTTCTACGCTGATTTATTCCCAAATAAAACCCATTTCTGGTGGAGCCATCGTGAGTTCAGATTTCACACTTGATTATAATTTGAATTTCTTTCGGAGGACTGGATTATTTGCACAAGTAATTAAGTCTCCCTAAGAATCCTTCGGTTACTTTTGCACCCTTTTGACGCGCCACAACATAATTTACGACATGAAATTTGGCAATTTGTGTTTACACATGGCGGTCTTTGCACCTTAAGATGATGAAACAAACTACCCAGACTGCCTTCAATGACACCACGGTATTAAGTGGTATTGTGGCTGCTCATTAATAAACTTTAACAGGTGACATTTCACAGGATAATATAGTACCAATTAAATTGTGCCATTAAAAATGTTGCAGGTCCCTTGTTCTTTATTCGATAGGAGAACTCGTTATAACGGCAGCACACACTCTAGGTAATTCTAATTTAAAAAATGTGTAAACAAATATATACTTCTTGTACAAAAAAGAGATTGTTGTATAATTTTATGGTGCTCTTGCGTTACCAAAGATCTCGTCATATACCCAGAGATGTTCGAAGAATTCAGCAATTTAGGCAATTTAGCAGTTTAGGCCTATACATGCTGATATTTGAATCAAAACATACGTCGGTAAAACAAAGTGATCCGCCAAAACAATTATGAGATTTTAAATTCAATTAAAAAATCGCAAAAAAATACCAAGTGTCCTTTAATCGCAAGATGTAGGAATTTGACTTCTTTGAATTTTTTTTTTGACTTTTGCGTACGGGAGTGATCGGACGGAAACGTATTCTCCAATAACTGCTAACAAATAGGACACAAGTTTTTTAAGGATTCAAAAAGACTTTAGTCGTCCTGTTCTTGACGGTCGGGACTGAACTAGGTTACGTAATATTGAAAATTTGGTTTCTGAAAAAAAAACACCCGTAAAACTTAACTGTGATGGTGGTATTGGGTGTGTGGTTTGGAGGGTGGATCACCGTGGTTACACCCACTAATGTGCCTCTGTCCGTACATGTACTTATTGCTTCACAGTGGTCTAGCACGAATGCACATTTACAGTCGTCTTCGATAACTTCATATCCAAACGTGAATGCGCCATATGATCTTCGAATGACAAATGTTGCCGATTTTATTTCATTTGTTGGAGAACATCTTGAGAAATGTATGTCTTTTGATAGGTGAACATTGCCCATAATTAGATGGAAAAATATTCACAAATTTCACAGTGATGTTGGTTGTTAAATAGAATTGTGGTGAGACTTGAAATGCTGCTACCTGTGTGGAATTACGTCCGCTATACCATGCTAAACAAGTTATCAAACAATGCCGTGATTGCACATTCTTTTCTTCAGGTAACTCTGATGAATATTACAAATAAATAGGGGTATGTACGCCTGGCATTGTTGTATTATGTCGGCGTCTTGACAGCAAGTTATACGCCAGTCAGTAATGTTCCGATGATAAATCGCTCGTTTATGGAAATAATTATGTCAGTTTTGCATACGTAATTCTCTTGACGATCAATTTCGATGCTGTAATAAAGAGGCACACTTTTCTTGCAAGGTAAAGTTGCCAAACTTACACAGGTCTAGTTTCCGACTACCGGACATATCAATTTGTCTGTTGTCTTCCTTGGGGCGTCAACGGAGGGCGGCACCATGCTGTTTTCGTTCGAATACAAGTTATTTTAGGTCTAGAGCGATCTTGTCGCCTTGCCCGCAGGTAAGAGGGGTGATATTTAGTCAGTCGGACAGGAAACTATGTTGACGATTAAAATGTGAGGTACGGACTCAATCTTCACAGGTGATTCGCGATGAATAATTTCGCTCCAATGGGAATATGCGATGATGAGGTAATGTATAGTTACACATCAGGCTTTATGTACAGTGGGATATGGAGACAGGTGAAGTAGACTGCAGAAAATTGAACAGACTGTAAAATGATTCATATAAATATAAGTCATGCTATGTCATACTTTGTTTTTAAAGGAGGTACATGTAGCTATTAATAAAGGAAAAGATAAACTATATCTAAAATAAATTTAAGATTCAACACAGAATTGAAGCAAATCATTCCAGCCCACTTCTTATTTTACCGAACTAATAATGTGAAATATGAAGAAAGCTGGCGTTTCATAGTCTAGTTTGTTTTATATTCACTCCTTTAAGTTTTATTTGTTTAAAGGTCGGATGAGCTTCAGGTTGCATATTTGCTTTGTATGTGTCATTGTCTACCTATACATAATGGTGTTGGGGCGGGGCATGCGTCTTTAACGCTTGCCAATATGCATTATTCTCTCAAAGATTATAATGTCTAGAAAGCTTTGCCGTAATTGCTTTGATAAAAACAATCCCAAATTGGATACCCTGCTGCCATTAGAATACCCCGAGCTATATCATCACATGTAACATACAATGTTCTAAAGGTTTGCGTGAAAAGAATAAGACAAAAATCATTATTTTGTGACCAGTACAGTGAGTCATCTAGTGAATTTTAAAAAAGTCTTGGTTGTATGAAAAACATGTATTAAATTCGTTATAGGTGAAAAGTTAAACAGAATGGAAGAAATTCCCGAAGACAATACAATGTTTGTTGAGGCCTGGTTTTATTATTATCAATGTTACTCATGCATGCTTCGTTGCAGTTTGAAGGAGAGCTGCAGTTCTGAAAATACAGTTTTGAAAATAAGGCAAACATTATGTATATATATATTTGTAAGTGCAGTTTCTATTCCAGGTTCGTCGCCCATATTGGTTCTCTTTAAGCAAAACTGGTTGTTGTTTTAAAATCTAACCTTAGTACACTTTCCAAGCCGCCATTGTCTTAAATACAACTTGTTTTGAGAGACTTCTTTCTTCGTATATTGTCGCTATTAATTAAACTGGGAGAGGCGCCTAAGAGTTTTGAGAAAAGGTTACAAATACATATCAATGATGATTGAATACTAAATTGTTAACCAGGTCATGGAGCTATTAAACAGGTGTATATAATGCTTTGCATAAGATAAGAACTTCTCCCTAGCAGGTACGGTTCTAGGGGGGGGGGAGGGGGCTAGGGGGGTTTAGCCCCCCCCCCAAAAAAAAACCTCACACTTTTTCAAGCCCCCTCCCCAAAAAGCCATTAAAAAGTGGCAGTAGCACATGTTAGAAGGTGACGTCACGAACGGTCTCCCCCCTAAAAAAAGTAGTCGTGAGTAATATCGTGTGCATGATTGTAGGATTTTATCAGCGCTCCCCATTGAAAATATGAGCCCCCCCACACCTATTGATTTTCGGAGGCCTAAGTGTCCGGAGAAAAAAAACCGGTCTACATTTCAGGACGGTTACCTGCAATTTTTTTTTGATCCACCCCTGCTAGCCCCCCCCCCCCCTAGAATATAAGCTCTAGAACCGCGCCTGCTCCCGTGGCAAAAAAAAAACTCCATTCCATTTCATTGACTCTTAAAATGAATGTAAGTCATAATGGACAATATCAATTTAGACTTTGGAACCCCAGACATCGGAAATGAGTGGAATGGACTTCGTCAGGTGTACTTTGAGACGATACCGCTTTATGTTAACCGAATTGGCTCAGTACAAAGCAGTTCAGTAGTCATCTTGCTGTGATAAAGGCAAGGATGTATGATTCAATGAATGAAAATTTTTCGAAGATAGAAGGACCTAAGCGATGACTTTTTTAAGTAGGTTCGGACCCATTTCTTTAACTGTAGAATCGCAGGTGTAACTCTTGACTCGAAAGTTGGAACTCGGTCTGGGACAGATTTGGAATCAGAACATACAATCATATAGTTTATTTAAAAAAAGAAGAGGTAATTGTCGCCCGTTGGTGATCGTTGATACTATAGATTGCCGGGACGTGCCAGTTCCAATTAGGGGCGGATCCAGATTTGGATCAAGGGGGGGGGGGGTTAGCTGCCAAGAAAGGGTTAGCAGGCATTTGCTGTGGTTTTCTGCATGATTTCCTATTTGTATGCAGCCTAAAGGGGGGGGGGGTAGACTCCCTAAACCCCTCCCTTTCGCTACTGCCAATGAATTTGGAGGATCCCTGATTCTTTGCATGTTGGCCTGCTCTTTCCGTTATGAAGTAAATGAGTAAAGAAATTGCCTAATGAACTTTGGTATCTATCCTTGATATACATCACTGCTTTGCTGTAAATAATTGATTAAGAGAAAACAGTGAGTTGTCATCCCGTTTGGACTAGATGGTTTCACCCTAACAGAGACAGACTTCTAATTCCCCTTGGGGTTTCCCCATGGGTTTTCCTTGCGATTTCTGTCCCGTTCTTGGCGCGTTATTAGAGGTAATTTGCAATCATACTTAAGTTTCCTCGGCATGTGTGATATATTCCTCCACCGAGACTATAGCGGGAGAGGTATACGGGGATCCATCCGTCCACTTCCGTACACGGCCGCGCTGGGTTGATTGAGATGCTTGCCGTCCGTTCATGTTGACAGAGTTGTATTTTTTGTTTTGGTGTTTTGAAGAAAAGAAAAAATAATAAATGAAGGAAAACTGTCATTTACACGAAATGGGGATGATCTTTGCCTTTTTGTCACAAAACGCTTAAAAAATAGAAAATCGACAACTTAAAATTCGTTTCATTTGACTTATTAATTAAAAACAATTACGGTTGTTCTGGAAAAAAAAAGAAAAAAAAAATCGATAACGGGAATTTTCTGCACCCTGAATTCCTTTTGTACTAAAAAAGAAGAAATCATTTGAACCCTTTCTCTGATCCTTTGAAGAAAAATATAAGTGACAGATAATTAAAAATAAGCTTCCGAATTTACGGCTTCCGAAGTTCAGAACTCCTTTTAGTGGCAGTTCTTATTTAAATTTCTGGGAAAATCGTTTACATCTACAACTTTGAAAACAAATGAAATGGAAGTCTTTTTAGAGTAGTGCGATTTTTCTCAGTCTTTTCTTTTGTCCTGCAGTGATGTATGCACATTTGCGCATAGGTACATCTACGAATGCACTGCCTTCTATTATTGTCTCAGAACTTGAAGGATACAATTTCGACAACAGCCGGCGCATGAACTTAAAAGAACTCACTGCTGTCAGCTGACTGGTATAAATTCATTATCAGTCACCTGGAAAGATAATTACAGCGTTTCAAATATGCAATTCCCCGGTCAGATTCCCTCGCGGTTTTCCAAAACAGCTCTATTCAACTGACCCCGTTCTCATGCCCATCAGAAAATAGAAATTTATCAGGCCATCGCGCCAATATTTTTCCCCCAAGTTGCCGACGTTGGTCTCGGTCTTGCCAGAATTTCTGGAGGACGCTGGGTAAGCTGACGGTACGGGGCACTTGCGTCGACTTGTAAACTGAATGAAAAAAAATCGAACTGAAGGGCGCAATTGTTGAATTCTGTCATGGGTGCGCTATGGTTATATGCCTCCGTATTGAAAGGAATCCCAAGGGCTTTCACCTTTTCTCCCCTTAAAAGTTCAGGGTTTTGATGTCGAGATTGCACGCATATTGCCGGGTGCGTTGCCGTTGTTAACATTGGAATGTGTCACTTTCGACTAGTATCCCCCTCGCAACTGCAGACATGACATGGTCTGCAGTTGCCAGTGAAACCTTTGTCAGGAAACATTGTAGTTCAGTAAAAGAAATATGCATGGCAGGTTACTGAATAGTACACAACATGTCTATAGATTTGAACTAAGTTGAAGCTGTGTCAAGTATAGGCCTGTCGTTTGATTACGATCTTTCTACAGACAACCACACAATGTATAGGAAGAAACAGGGGAGTAATCAGTGAAGTTCGTTTTAAATTTGATACTTTCATACCTATGTTTTAGTATCTGTAAAATTATATTCTTTGTGCCAATCTTGAAGGAAATTAACAAGGAAACTTATAATGTGCGGATACCAGTGCACTACAATTCATCCGTCAGCTGAAACATCAAGAAAACTGAAATTCAGTCCAAATTACGTCAACATGGTTATTTACTCTAAAAAGCATAAAGCGAGGGGGCACATAACAAGACAGAATCATCGTGTCAATAAATACCGTACTGGAAATAATGTTCTCGTTAAATGAAGCAGTTAAATAAGAGTTTTGAGTAGACTAAACTACTAATTCAAGACGATTATGCTAATTATCCGGCGTTTTATGGTTGATTAAAATCACATAGACGAGCCAGGTACCACTTTTTTCGTTTGTCAGGATGTAAACAGTCACAATGAAGTTAATTTCCAAGATAGTAATCATAAAATCCGAGAAACGCAAACATTTAGCTTGCGATCCCGACTCATATGATTGAAACTCAATCCATCTTCCGCGCAAACGATACAAGAAATTGTGTGACAGCAGCGTGCGAGAGGAAAACCGAGCGGGGAACCATGCCTGAGGGGACGGTAGGGGAAAGGGTTACAGCATGCATGGATCATTTTTTGGGTAACGTCCGGCACGCGACTAGATGCTGGAGTTTGGTTTGGAAAAGAAAGGTGTGGAAATTAGACGGGGATTGATACGTTAATCCGGCGGGGAGCACCAGAGGTATGACTATTGTCAAGTTTCTGGACGAAGTGGTACAATATGGGTTTGTGAGTCGACGGGGGTGCGCTCTGATTTCAAAGCACCAATCGGTGTGGTTTATTATGATACCTTATTGGCTGCCGGGAAACAAACGACCTCAACCCTAAAACCCAATTTACAAAAAAGCTTTAAGTTGTAATAACTTTGGAAAATAGTGACATTTTGTTTCTTGACAAAAGTTCAACCTCTGTTAAGTGTTGTTACATGTGCTCGTTATTAAAGGTAATATACAACATTTGCAAACATCAAAAACTACCAAAGTATTATGAAATACCTTACTTGACCCATGGGGGAAGGAAAACAGAGCGTATTTATAGTCCCAAGCATCCTGTGAAATCATGGCATCTGGTGTGCTGTCATTTCAAGAAAAAGTGGACCATCGTTCGATAAAAAAAACCCTGACTTTCTAAATAATGCCCCCAATTTACCAAATTTAGTCAGTCCATATTTTGTTTGAGATCGGTTACACATCCGTGAACTGGTGCAAGTCAGCTAGTTTGGTTCCCTGACCTGACAATTCCCCGACGTCTATTAATTACCCCGTTTCGTCTGAAGTAGAGGCAGGGAACCAGCCCACAAGAACAGCTTTTTTTCCCTTGGTTTTATTCAGCATCTATGAACACAAAACCTAAAACTGGTCATTCTATTACTATAAACCCCCAAATCCATCCATTTTTGAAAATTACAGCAAAAGCTAATGTTGTATTACCTCTTATCAGAGAATGATGTTTCTTTATTTTTAATTTCATGTAGAGTAAAGAAAAAAACCCTAAAGATTTCGGAAAATTTTTCTATATTGACGTAGGCTATGTTTTGGCTGTGTGTGGCAGGATAATAAAAGGCTATAATGTAATGGATGTTAACCAAAACCACTTTTAATGAATTCAAGTGCAGGGCAAAGAGTTGAAGCAAGAACTGATACAAGGGGATAAACAAAACCATATACAGTCTTTCTTTTAAATAATTGTTTGGGGGCAAATTTTCCTACAATTTCCTACCGCCTTTTTAAAAAGATTTTGAAGTTTGTAGTTATCACTTGAAATCTGATTTTGAAGACTGATTACATTTGTGAAGCTGGTATTTCTTAGCTTTTGGCTGGGCTTGCATTTGTTGTCGACTTAGGGTAAAGTTATGCTATGTGTACTCCCTGCCCACAATGCACCCTTATTTATTGAGTAACCGTTGATGTGTAAAACCTCACATGAACGTGAATCAAGCAAAAATACCTTATCAATTATGCCATGCACGTGGCGTAATTCAAAATAATGAGTAAATTATCATTGCTAAGTGGGAAAAGACGTTATGACCTGTTGAGTACTATTATGAGGAAGGGTGTTGTTTGAACATTGGATAAGCGAATATTAAAGATTGATCCGATACACCGTGCCCTCTGGAGACGTGCACACAATAGGAAACAAAAGATTGTATACGTCTCCAAAGGGCAATTTCTATAGATGAATACGTCTCCACAAGATTTAACACGAAATAGATATATGGATTTTACTCAAAAATTAAGAATTTCCAAGGTGGGTTGATCGTCGTAAATGGAAGAGTTTTAGAAAAGGGATATTAAGTCCGAATTTCAGTATGTGTGTGAACAAACTTGCCTGACCGCAATTATACTAGTCACAGTGAATACGTTTCTCTCACAAAATCTGTACGGTATAGACAAACTCACGATTTTTTCCCCTGCAAAGTCAGGTTTTAGACAGATTCCTAGCATCAAACGAAATGTTCCACCGTAGACCTGAATTTATACTTAAAACAGAGAAGGTTTTAACCCAAAATTATCACTTTCTAGACAGAAACCCGTGTCTTGACGACCATAAAAGTGAGCGGACATTGCATTGTCCACTCAGATTTGAGATCAGAAGGGAGCAGTCATGTGTAACACCTTCCTTTCCTATATACATGCATATAGAAATATGAGGAACAAGTCGAATCAAATATTCATCATAAAATGTACATCATTTTAACAAAAACTCGATCTTGCCTCTTTAAGCAGAAATAATTTCGGTTTAAGCAACATTTGATGTTGCTTAAATCAAGTCTGCAGGTTTTTTTTTTTTTTTTAAGACTGCATGACACCGACAAGCTTCGGATACATGAATAGAAACGTACGTCATTCATAGCCCAGAAAGTTGCATCTCAATGACGCAAAAGGGTGTTTGTTGTTCTCGGTCTTGCTTTTTTCCAAATCGCAGCAAATGCCATGTTGGAATAAAACTGAGGCCGCCAACGAAGACTTCAGCTTCGTTATACTGTTAAGATTGCTTAGCTAGCTATTCATGTGGCAAAACCTTAAAAAATGTTCATGTATGCGTTTTCATTGCAATCACCCTCTTACTCAAACGGCGGTTATCCAAGCCAAAAATATACAGCAGCCATGACACCACAGGTGTGGGGGAGCTCATCTGATGGCACAGCCCCGACAGACCACATGAGCCGGCGAACATCAAAGCCTTCCCGTGTTATTTTCCCGCTAGATGCATGCCTGGGTCACCCTGATGGCGGCAATATATCTCCCTCCTCCCTTCGCCTTTCCAAACAGATTTGAAATTTATCGGCGCGGAGAGCTAGTTTGCCGGTGTTTATAAGGATTTCGCGGTTTTCTAAACACAGAATCCCCGGTACGAAATGTGCCCGCCGATGACTTTTTTTTTGTCACTCGCGTTTCTTTGTTTAGGCAATAATTCGACGCGTTATTAAGACTCGCGCACAGATCCAAGCCGATTCTGATCCTAATTTTGATTTATTCCACTCCAGACGAGAACATTTTCTTCAAGAGCAACGGATAATTGCAAGTGAAAAGCGCGCGACTATTCATCTACGATATAGACCATACGCTTCAGCTTGATTGCACTCAGCATACAGGCTGTTTTATAACGGTACGGCAGACTTACTTGCTACTCGGCAGCATACAGGAAACCATAATGGGGAAACCATCTAACAGTATTTTTAATGATTAAGAATTTGACCATTTCTAGTGCAAGCAATGTTAAACTCTTCATTTTGCTATTACATTTTGTTTAGGCTGTTTTAGATCGGCTAAACTGCGCACACCAAATAAAACCTTGATTTACCAACTCAACTGTATGTTTCATTTTTGTATGCATTAACTATTTACTTCTATTGATTATTTTCCCCCAATCGTCTTCAAAAGTAGTTCAGATCCCTCAGTCATTAAACAAATCCCTCCATCACAGTCCGATTTTCGGCTTCAATTTAATTCCTTAGAAATGAAAGCTCGAGGCCCTGTTCAAATCTCGAAACCTTCATTTTTGCATAATCTCAAATGCAGAGGCTACAAACTTCTTTCCAGATATAAAGTGACAGCATGCAAACCATGATTTGGTCTGCGTATGTAATATTGGAACATAAATACTTCCCCGTAACCTGGTTGGAGGAAACCAAAGCGGTCTGGTGCCCTGAGCACCATTGCTTCAAAACATGAGAAAACAAGGAATAATAGTGTTTAAATCACCGACGATTGGCAACTCGTTCGTGGACTGGTTGGAAGACGTCCTGACTTCTAATCAGGTTATCCGAGTTCGAATCTCAGTGAGCGGTTTTTCACTTCTTCTCATTTTACCTTTTAAATAAGTAAAGTGATGAAGGAACATTTCTCACCAGACGTAAAGTCTATCTTGGGTTTGTGTTATGGAGAACAAGGCATTAGATATGCATGTAATGGACCAATCAGAACATGGAAAGCGGATGTCGTTTGGGAAAAAAAGATTCGCGCCCAGGATAGGCCCATAGCTTTATTCGGGCTGAAAGGACAAATTCCACTATGTCGACTCAAAAATACCCCTTTTTGTCCGCATCAATGCTTTCTCTGTATTGCAATCGGGCTTCTTAAATTTGACAGTTATATAAAATGTATATTGTGTAGTTTGACAAAATGTGAATCCCGACATTTGTGGTTTTGTGGAGTCTGTAACATGTGATTGGGTTGCGTCTATAGATAACTTTGGGGCGTGTCTTCTAAAGATGGCTTTACTTGGGTGCGCCATGAGATGTGAACATGTTTGAGTTTTGATTTTCGCGCATAAAAGTCATATAGGGACTATAGGCCTATTTGTAGTGTCACGAAATGCATATTTGCTTGATGGATTTATGACACATACAGTAAAATTACAAAGAGTGAAATCACCAAACACTGCGTGGTAAACTCGAATTTACGGTAGTTTACCTCAGTTTTTTTCCTTTTACGTCATGTTTGATGGTCATCCACAATAAATCTCCGGTCTTTTACTGAGACTTCACGTGTACGTTACATGATGCTGTGGTTTCCTGGATGCCAAAATATAAACACCTACTGATCAGTGGAAATGTACCGGCTGGTGTGGCGGGTTGGGGACGTGTTATATTGGTAGTTTTCCTGTTTCAAGAGGTAGTTGGCCTCTTTCTACCGGGGCCAAGGTACCGTGCAGGGGACGGAGTTGACCCTTGAATCATAGCGTGACTAGCACCTATCTTACGAGAGGGTTTGTTGTTCGGTCTGTGATGCAAAATGTTTTTTATCACGTTTCGTAAACTTTGGGGCGTGTCTTCTAAAGATGGCTTTACTTGGGTGCGCCATGAGATGTGAACATGTTTGAGTTTTGATTTTCGCGCATAAAAGTCATTTTGGATCTAATTACTGAATTGCAAGGCTTAGCATGGCGCTCAAAATAAGTACAAGTTGCATCGTCGCCTGTGCAATGCCACTGTTAGTGTTAGTGAGAAAATTAAGAATGTAGCTGAGAAACAAGACATGAGACACATTCGACGATGTTTTCAGGAAGTGACAAAAACCTGGAAAATCGTCATGCGTCAAAATACAAGATGTCGCATCCTAAGACGCAATATAAATACAACTGGCCAAACTGTTATCTCAATGGCTGTTAAGAACAATATGTGACATGTTCATTATGTCTATCACTTCTACACAACCCAATACTTACAGAATCATGCACATGTACATGTGCATTTACATCCGACTTTGATGAAACTCCTACATGCCAGATTTCACTAAAACTATTGCCGAAACAGAATAATATGATCATGTGTAATTGCAAGACTTGCACAGGAATAAAGATGTTGAAAGTCATTACCAGGATTCATTTGCTGTTGATGTGTTGTTTATAATAGTAACATGACGTAACATGTGATTGGGTTGCGTCTATAGATTGCACAATGGGACGGGGTTACTGCTCCTTTAGTTTAAGTGTGACAAGTCTAGTATTTGATGATTTATAAAGTATGTCCTCTTCAATAACATCTCGTGGCAATCTTGGGCGAATACCCGTAACTTAAACTCGCGCATTTTACTTTGAGCTTCATAATTTTCAAGACAGTGAAAACCAATTAGCATCTCTGACTGTTAAACAGTTGACATTACTAAACGAATAGACACATTCAGGTCGTTATATAGATCTGTAATTTAACCACACTTCCAACTATGATCAAATTCATATTTTTTTTCCACACTCATCTCAGTTGTGATTAATAAGGAGATAATCCGAAAAGTTATGTCGACATGGTAGTTGGTACGGCGTTCCCACGTCTCTGTAGCAAGCGTGCGTACCCAGAACCAACTTGAACCCGAGAGCTCCGGCTAATGGTGCGGCGGTGTTGCTGTTATAACACGGGGCCATGCTAACATTCTTCCGTCAATCGGCGGGACCATCAATCACACGAGTCTACCGTTCAACGGCGTGCTTGTCCCGTTGGCTTCTCTTTACCTGCTGCGTGTGCGGGGAACCTCCGTTGGACACATGCATGGACATGTTGCACAGTTTGCTTGGTGTTGCGTCTGAGTGTATTTTAGCGTATGGTTATAGGGTTAATGAGAATTGAAAATTTAAGAGAACGCATTTCATGGTGTTGCATTTTGTAAAAGAGCTTATCTCTGAAATTAATGTTTTATGTTGAAATGCTGCAACAGAGCCGCGTGGATGAGCAAGCATTTTTAAAAGAAGACGCAGTAGGCTCGGCGAAAATGTCGGTTGCTTCTCAAGTGTCCTGCTCTATGTTTTGATGCTCCCCTGTCGAAATGACTTGATAACAGTTTGCCAAATTTGATTAGCATTACAATTGCCGAACTGTTAAGTTCAGGACATTCACATTTAACACCTCTCCATCTGCCGTGTTGGACAAGAGCTCCTCCGCAGGTGTCAAGGTAAAGTAATTTGTGAGAATCGGCCCTGTTTGTCCAATAAATCTTCCAGTGATTCCGCCAGCCAGTAATTGACTCGGATAGAAACGTACAAGACAATTAAGTGAATTTCGCAGCTTACAAACACCAAACGCGCGCCCGTGGGTCCGGGCCCCCACTCCGCCAAAACACGTCTGAAACGAGCCGCATGCCTTACAGCAGCCAGGCAGTCATCTTCCGGCTGAGGGGGAAATTGAGTTGTGAGGGGGGAAGTCTACACCAAATCCTTGAGCGTGAAAGCCTTCCGTTTTGGGAATCACACAGACACGTTTTGCCTGATTTACATTTACCAAGCCCACTGAATACTGATCGCTTGATATTGAACAGTTGGGGGTATAGGACCTAGACGTTAATAGTTTTGCCGGTGATGTTACTGGGATTTTTTCCCCTAAAATGTCTATGTTTCAGAGTTTACAAGCTGAACTTATGTGTAATGATCCAATTGTAGATTATATTTTCTGTCCAACATTTAAGTTGTTTTTGTTTTGTTCCTCAACTTACATTGTCGAAAGACCTTATACATTACGTAACAAAATAAGTGAGGTCTTACATAGTTCATCAATACGGTGAGGCTGCCCTCTGTTGTCTTGCATGAGAAAGTTGGCAGGCAAACTTTCGTTAACCGGGACGTCACAAAATGTCACTGGCGTATATTTGCGTTGCTATAAATTATCCGACTGCTGATTGCTAAAAATGATACCATGCAAAGTATCTCATTTTGAGCAGGTTTGGCATGAGTTCAAGTATGATATTTGCTTTAGAAGCGAAAGGTCAGGTATACAAAGCTCCAGAAATTGCACAGGTCAGTTTTTCAAGTTGTGAGACCGTCCTGAAGTAACTTTGAAGCCCTTCCGACGGTCTGGATAGCATAACCGAGACATGATTCATTCCTGGAGCGACGCCTGACACAGAGATCAAAACGAAAAACTCATTAAAGCTCCGAAAAATATCAATATTATTTACAAATTTTGAAGAAATACGACCGTCCCCGTGGCTCTCTCGGTGTACACTGACAGATCTATCGGTGGAAGGGTGTCAAAGGTTCTTCAACTTGAATTTTTAGGAAAAAATTCGGAATGAAAAAACATGGAGACCTATCGGATTTCATGAAAGATGTAGACCACGCGCTTTTGCAAGCGATGCAGGCATATTTTAAACATGGACTCAACACTTGGTAGATTTATGCTAGGATCTGAAGTGCCGGCATGCGGCCGGGTAGTAATGGCAGTAAAGGGGGGCACAGGTATTCACGGCATGGATAGAATTAGGCAGCAAATTTGCGCACATTGGTAAATAAAACAGCATTTTTGCCATCGGGCCAGAGGTGGAGTTGGCCCTTACGTTACACTTCCAAACCCGGGTAGTGTACAGGAGCAATGGTTGTACAGATATTTGACCTCAACTGACCTCATTATCATCTACATATGTTGTAAAATTACTTGATGTGACGGCAGACAAAAGACCGAACATTGTAGTTCGTTAATAGACTTCTTAAGAAGTTCATTCGAAAAAAATAAGAAGAAAGGTGATAGGTTCAAACGCCTCACAAACTAACTGTTGCTTTAAATTACCGGTAAAAGTTTTGGACAATCATCGTTGTAATTACTGCAATGTAAATGCAACCATAAATTGTGCTATTGTTATTAAACAAGTTGCATCGTCAGGGAGACATGGTCCCTTTGAATGTACGTTGGTGATGAAACATCACTAACGGCTCTGAATTTTAGAGACATTTGACTTCACGGGGAGTGATTACAATTTGGGAGGTTGTTTTAAGAGTCGGTTTATTTATACTCGACAGGACCCTTATTGGAAATCGGCAATTCATCATGGACCAAAAGGGAGAAGAACTCAGTGAAAGATAGGACGGAGATACAATGTACGGGACGGGTAGCCATCAATTTTGTATTCCGATAGGATTTCGTCAAGTTAGTTCAAATGTTTTACTGCTGTTCGTGGAATGGCAGTAGTGTCGTGCCGTGTTGTGCGATCCTGGACTTTCGCTTCCCTTCAATTCTCTAACCTGATAATCTGTGAATTGCTTTTTTTTTCATAAAAAGGACTTAAAAGACATAAACGCGAGCCCAAGGCGCCACCAGTATTCTCTAGCAATGACAAAAAACGCTAAATTGCTGCTTAGACTTTTATGATTTGTTTTAGGATTTTCCGGTAAGGTCATGGTCAGATTATTGTTCTTCAGTTGCGTAACTGTGTCCAATTTGCAGTGGAGCATTTAGAAGGGACTCGTTTTCTGTCGAGAGGCACTCGACGCGTTTTTGAAGGTAATTGACACCGTTTGCAAAAAAAAAATCGATTTAAGAAACAGCAGTACAACCAAATTGAAGCAGATTATTGAAAAACCAGCCTGTCAAATGTTCAGCTCAGTAGAAATCACACGTTTTTAGAAAACTGTGAAAATGCATCTTCATCTATGCCAGTTGCGTAAGTAAATTCGTGTCGGCGAGTGTGTGTGTTGGGTGTTGGGGGGGGGGGGCTTGACCATACCGCAAAATCCTAAAATTGCCCAGTCGTGGAAATTCTAAGGGGGAGGGGGGGGGGTTCATGCAAACTTGCGCGCTATACATCCCTTAACCTGCTTATGTGCTGTTTGTTCTCCGTTTCTCAAAATTATTGCACAAATTTGGCCCGAAGGGGGGGATGGCCCCCCGTTCAAAAAGTGGGGAGGATAATCCTCAGCATCCCCCCCCGGGATTTACGCCCATGATTTATGCATAGGTTTCCGTTGACAGTGCTATGGTTTGGTCCAAACCATCGTGAGGAAATGATGGGAATACCTCTTTTCTTGAAAATGACAGCATACCAGGCGCAGTGATTTCACAGGATGACTGATCTTACTATCTAGCCTACTTACGATTAAGTAGGATATTTCCTGATAATTTTTACAGTTTCATTGTTGAATGTTTGCACATGGTGTCCGTTGCCTTTAACAACAAAAAATCTACAACGTTTGCCTTCTCCACATTCTGAGCGGGTGTGGGGACATAGAGGTGTCGAGTGGGGAAGACGTGCCCGTCCCGTCCCCTTAATTACACCACTGTTTTCGTGGGGATTGAACCTGCCAATGAATAATGATTGTTATGATTCCGTCTTGTTTTGTCATTTCGAATTGCGGGCAAGACTTTTTGCGATACATTTAATGAATTTGTGCTGGTCCCAGAGGGCCTGCCTAGTGTCATCTTTGTACCTATCTCACTGACTGACTGTCACTGCAGACTCGACCCCTTAGCCAAAATTAGTCTGGTACCAGCTTTATTAGACTTGCCCAGTCTTTCCTCTACTCAATTGAGCGCATTCCACTCGAACTAACAATGGCATAACAATATCTTGGATTTGGTATCAGTCTGCATCTTGCTTCTGACTCAGTCTATTCCTGACAGTCTATAGTTTGTGCATTTCTCATGAGAGGTTCATTATTGACCACTGCCGCCGACCAGAGAGTCAGCCTTGAACCACGCCCTCATTTCACCTTTATTCGTTGAAAACAAATGAAAAGTACGGAATGAATGGAGAGGCAGCGCATGCACGGTAAAAAATATAGTATGTCGGTCGTCCGTGATCGTTATGATTGAGACCTCTTAAGCTCATCCCGGAAAACAGAATTCTCGTTTGCCATGTATCATTTAACAGAGGAAACACAACCGAACAGATAAGGAGCCCACCCATAACCCCATGTGGGAAATATTTCCTCAGAAGAATAGTTCCCGAATTGTTCACTTTCAAGATGAGTTCCACTTGTTTTAAAAACAATCAGACGTATTTTCACACCGGTTTTAAATATGAAATAAAAATACAAGATGGCTGTTATTTTTGATCGTCATATGCAAATTTCTGTTCAGTGATAGACCGTCTGGATTAAAAAAAACACCCTAAAATGGTTGCTGCATGTAGCTGCAATCTTTATTTCTACCTCTTGCCGCGTCTCAATTAATTTGGAGTTCGTCATCGTTGTATATGTTTATTGAAGCCTGAGGAGGTTGCACTGGACAAAATCAAAACAAACCAAGATGGCAATGAATCACCAAACATTGCCAGCAATTCGGTCTTCGGCCTTCAAGGTGACCTTACAATTCCGGTCACTTCAATTTGACATTTTTGTTTTTGTCGTTAATACCAGAGTAGTGTCTGGTTGGGAGAAAATTTATGTATTTTGTTTTTCGACGATTCCAATAGCATGCCGCCAAATAGAGCTCGATCTGTTGTTGTCGTTTGGCTACTTCTTGGAGAATGCGGGGAGTATACACATCTTGGCCTTGACCTGATGGGGGGACACGGAGGGAGGTTGTTTTTGAAACAAGGGGAGAGGTGGAAAAGACGGGATGCACTATCGTCTTAAGCGCTCACACTGATCAGTGGCGACATACGCCAGTGATTTGTGTGTCTGAAAGGGCTGATTCACGGACATTTGCGGTACCAGATGCTATAAGAATAATGCTGACAAGGGTTATTTTCGGGTTGTTCGTTTTCTCCGTGTCACGAGAAACGAAAGAGATAGAGTAGCTTAATTGCGTCTACGTAAAATATACGAATATGTTTCTCACCTAAGGGGCCACACCTTGCACACAATGCTGCTATATGTCAAGGGCAGTTCATTTATGAAGCTGAGTTTGTGACCTTTCCAAGTGGATATTTCCGAACAAAGAACGTACATTAACAGGTGTCTTTTGCCAAGGTTTTAGGGCCAAAATGACCCAGAAGATGATCCAGAGAAGTGTCATTTAGACCAGGAAAAGTGCACTGTTTGACCAGGAAAAGTGTCGTTTTTCCCCGGAATAGTATCAGGCCGAAGAGAATCCCGATTCCGGATCAAATCTGAAACGGGACTTAGTGAAGTGCAAGGTCCATCATTGATGTGGATTGGTTTTCAGTCCGGTTTGAAAGTGTTTTTCTTCATCGTTTTTCCTCTTCATGCTTCTCAGATGCAAAGAAGAGTCCTTCGTTTGTGTACTAGAAAGAATTAAAACAAATAAACTAAAACGTAATAAAATATAATGTAGAAGGCTTCGCTTCGATCGCGTCGCAGTAGAAGGCTGCTGATAAGGTGAAAATGCACTGACTTGTGTAGTTACGTGTCGATGCCATTAAGGGAGGAAAGATGTCTGTTTACTCAAACAGAAAGAGGACACAATCAAATATTTAAATATATAAGTGATATAGGTGTTTGGTATTAATTTAGTTATCGTTCAGCATTATAGAAGTGACGGATGCCAAGGACTGCAAATGACATTGAAATAAAATTGGAAACCTAATTTTCCGATAACATCAACTATATTTTTAACGGTTTAACTTGTAATTGTGTTTTTTCTATCTTTCCGTTGCAGACGACGATACGACGAAGACCGATGGCACACCCAGCTGGCTCTCGGCGACCTCAGGCCGCAAGAAACGCTGTCCTTACACCAAGTATCAGACGCTGGAGTTAGAGAAAGAGTTCCTCTTCAACATGTACCTGACCCGGGACCGGCGGGTGGACATTGCCAGGATGCTGAATCTGACGGAGAGACAGGTCAAGATATGGTTCCAAAACCGGCGGATGAAGATGAAGAAAATGCACCGCGCCCAGATTCTGAGCTGCTGATAGGTGGCGCCCTACACAAACACACACACCCCAGGGTACGTTAAAGATAAACAGATGTGAAGAAGGAACATCCCTTAATGTTGTACGTGGATACATCTCTCAACTTACTCAGCCAGCGTGATAATGTGTTTGATTACGGACTGTCTGACAGCACAGCAGTACTTCGGGGGATAACTCCGTCTGTCTCGATCTCATGTTAAGTATTAGTGTCATCAGTGTAACTTGTGCGTGACTGCGTGACTATGCACCGCAAATGACTGGATGTGAGGTGGTTTTAAGACGAAAACATCAAGATGGGATAACAAAAAAGGGATTGATTTTCTTATTTATGTTGATGGAGTGACGTCTATGGCCCTCAGACTGAGGTTTGGTCTAGCTCCTGGGATTAGAGGGAAGAGAAAGCACCGTTTTGCAAACACGAATCCCGACTGCGGAACCGTTTGTCTGAGCCTTCGCAGGGGGGGGGGGGGTTCCACAGTGCTAAGAGTACAGGTAAAACGTACAATTGTACATCCTCTGGAATGATGAGCATTTTGCTATTTGGTGAATTTCATGGTGCAAACTTCGAGATAGACCACGAATTAGAGACTGTGCTGTTTTCATTTGTCGATTGATGTTCATAATGTGTATACATGTATTTATCTTCACCAAAGCACCAGTTATGGCTAAATCAGTTCATGTAAATATAGAAGAAAAACAGTAATCTCCTGGTACGAATGATAAATATAGGTATTGTCGTGGTTCAAATTTTGTAGGTTAACAAACCTAGTATACGTATGCATGTGTAACCGGGGGAGTGGTGGTTACACAGAATACTGCCCTCAGCGGTGAAACATGATTTGAAACAACATTCTAAAATACGGTGAATAATTTTTAAAAAAAAAGGTGTTGCGAATGAAAACTTTGGCAAGTAACGCTGGCTTCGTGACTCAATTATAAACAAAAATGATCAATTTTCTCGAACTCACGACCCGGACTTTTTGATTAAAGTTTCGGACAACGGGCTATATAATAATTGTATTGTATTCATTCATATGCGCATAAATGAAAAAAAATATTGGTGCTCACTACTTGTACCTTGTCCAAGCGTATCTTAAAAAAAATTAATTAAATTCAAAGGCTGTTACGATGATGCTGTTGATTTGATCACAAACCTTTCTTTCCAGCAATGTTTTGCTTCTTTTGATTTTCTTTTAACAGGTAGTCAAATTTGAATTCTCATGGGGGCGCTGTTTAAAGCGACCGAGTTGTCTGAAATTCTGACTTCTTGTGTCATAAAGTAATCGATAGAGCGATGTACACAATCGGAAATGCCATTGTAAGAGGGCCTACATTAATGTCAGTTTTATTGTTGCTGTCTCTTTGAATTTGTCAGTGAACTATCTTTCGTTATGGTCTTGTATCTACATTTAAGTGGAAGGATGTAGACGTAAAATCAGCCTGCTTTACCAGAAGTAGGTCAGATCTTGATGCGATTGACCAAATCTTGTTAAGTGAGGGCGCCCTATTTGTTCCTAACCTACATATCAGTGTATTGGGAGCTTTTTTGTGGCCTTTCGGCGGGAACCAACCACCCGCCTCACGCAATCATGCGCCGAATACACGAGTTAATTCCACGCTGGCCCAAATCCGAATAGTGAAATATCGAGTACAAACTGCGGCTGACACATTTATGACTTGGGGAAACTATGTAAATTACCCCGTCGGTCGGGCCTCGGGGTTCAAGTCGGTCGGGTTCGGTATTCTCGCTATTTGCAGTGGGAATCAGTATTGTTTGGTTTTGAATTTTGTATTTTTGCCTTTTTTTCTAATTCTGATATTATTGCACGAGACACATTAATGCATTTAATAGATCTTTGCATGCACACGAACAACATTGAATGTGAACAAGGTTGCAGTCTAATGAAACTTCTCAAGGTGCTTAAACATTTTCGCATAATAGTTGGACTAAAGATTTAAGGAAAGACTATAGCGCCACCACTTGAAGTATTTCATGTGACGGGGAGCAGTGCAGCACGCAACTTGCCCATCGCGATGCTCCAAAAAATGGTTTGTCAAGAAAGAGAAATGGAAACCAAACTATAAAGCAAGAAACAAAATTCTCAAATGGTGTTCCAACAGACATACTCTCTTTGCACACCCAGTGGGACTCGGGTTTCCCAATACCCAAAGGTCTGTGGTTCAGCTTCATAATTATGAAAATAAAATGGGCAAGAAAAAATGTCCTAACCAGCCAACAATATTTCGGAATTTTGTCTGGTTTTTGCAGGGCATTTCCTATTATTAATATTAATATTAGTATATTTCATGCGGCTCTTGAAATATTTTCCTAACCTTTTTTGTATAGGCCTCTGTCTTCTTTGTCTGTGACTGGAAATTAACTGTTGAGGCCACACAAGAATGTTCCCTATTTGTGTAAAAAAAAAAAGAGAACAAAGGTTTTTTTTCTTCAAAACAATGAGAAGTGAATTAACGCCAACAATTTGGTAAGCGGCCAAAATGGATCAAATCGTAGTAAGTAAGGAGGTGTTTTGGGGGGTTTTTTTTGGAAAAAAAATTTCAAGGGTTCATCGTTTTTGCATTGACTAAACATGGGTAGTCTCCCTAACTATATATCTGTTGATGTATTCATTTTATTTCAGAGTAGAATTAGCTGTTACTGATAATTCATTTGTTCTTTTACTTTTGTTTCTCGATGTACAATGTAAATACCGTGTACATTTTGTACGTAAAGAACTGTATGTCTTTGTAAGTGTATATGCGTTAAGTCGATAAACATGTAGAGAAAGGTTTGCCGATAGAATAAAATAGTCTTATGGAATGAAATTCCTTAATTTGTTTGCTCTTTTGTTTTCTACATGTATGGTGATTGTTTTCCTATATGGAAGCTTGGAATAGTCTTTGAAATTATCTCCCAATTTAGAAATGATTTTTTTAAGACTCCTATACTGGTCTTTTGATGACTTAAGAAAAAAGCTTAACATCCCCCAGCCTTGAAAAAAAAGGAAAAACACTCTTTTTATAAAACTCACTGAACAGCTCTGGAAGCATACACAAAACATGTCTATGATTTATATTAGCTTATTCAATAACCCTAGGGGATAGCACGAACAGAGTGGTTCGGGGTATGGCTTAATGGTAATTTATTACACTGTCCATTGGAAAAAATCAATTTCTAGAAAAAAATTTAAATTAATAAATATTCTAAACTGGATATTAAAATGGCTGTCCTTAAACAAAAATAGCAAGGATTCGTAACTGCCATTTCTTTCTCTTCAACCTTATATATTTCACTTGAAAACAACGTTCAGCCCAAAACGAACTACTTCGGAAAAGGAAACTATACAAGGGCGTACCTGTGACGAGTGCAAGAGGGCGCTTTATACGTAAATGTAATGGTCCAGAATTCAATGATCATTTCAAAACTTTCATTCGAAACCTGTTCCCCATAGTAGTAGTAGTGGTAGCTTCTGATGCAGAAGACCACGCCACGTCACCTTCTTTCATGGTTTCTTAGATATACTGCCTAATTCTTTGTCTAAAAGTCATCCCTTCTCAAGCTTTTTGGGCAACATCAGCGCAGAACGATGTTGTAGCCGTACCGGCCGCGAGTGAGTGCGCCCTCTGTAGTCTCAGCCCGGGAAAATTACATTCAAACAGCTTCTGAAAAAAATCCCAGTACTTCCTAGCAGCCATAATTATAGCCCTCGCTGTCATGGCTTGCGAATAAAAGTCACTATAAAAAAAAACAATAATAGTTTATGTTTTCGCCAACGAATGATTTTCATTTCTGATGTATGTTCCGCCGTAAACGGATAGAATAATACGAGATGAGTCTAGGACCTGATTTCACACTTAATTTCCCAAGTGATACCAGCCGTGGTGCACCATTCCCTGCCATGGTCACGCAAACGGGTCACCGACACTCCGCTATTCGACCGGGGTTAAAGCTCCGAGGCGCCCGCGTTCTGGCTGCTTGGCACGGCGGCAGTACAGGCCGCGCCGCGCGCGGTGCGGCTTGCTTTATGTATTTTTTTTCGCATCTCCCCGTCCTCGGTCTAGTAACTGATTTATGGACTTGTTGGCGATGGTTGGGAAGAAATCGGATCGGCTGCATACCTCCTGCACCTGTCCCAATATGTAGAAAACCCTGGGTCGCCATAATAATGTCATTGCGGTGGTTGAGATGTTCCAGAGCGCAGCATGTAAGCCTACACATCTTGGACATTTTTTAGACAATAATTTTCTGTGCCCTTTCAGGAGGAATCGCACATGTTTATTGTGACAGTGTAAAGGGCTTTGCAAGTGTAAAACAAAAAGGAACGGGATAACTGAGACGATGTACCTGTGAGTGTGACTAGTTTGTGGTCATGGTGTCTCATTTCTTTTTTTCCCTGCAAAATGTAGTCTAAAACGCTATAAGTGTTAAGGTTTAGATTTATGACGCATCTTTTGGTCATTTTTGGTAGTAGCGTCACTGGGGGAGGGGTGGAGGAAGTAATGGAGGGATGCTCCCAGGCCCCCTGATCATTACTCCCTTTTACCCCTGCTCCAAAGATGGAGAAAGGGTAAAATAGGATCTTTTCATTGTTAAATCATATTGAACCTCCAGAAAATGAGCCCCCCGGTGACTGCTGTAAATTCATTCCCAGTTACGCGTACACCACCGCTTCATTTCGTCGGTGGAGCCAAACCAAACTTACCGCGCAAACTATCATTTTGTCCCCACCTGACTCCCTATTTAATTTAAAATGCAAAGCGATTAGCACATGGCGTCATTATGTCTTTAGCCTTATTTATACCAATTAGTTTTGCCAAGAATCTAAGGTCACCAAATGAGTGGATAGTTTGTTTGTCTATGAATCTCGTGGATGCGGGTTCGAATTATTACCATAATAAAATATCAATGGTGTCTTGGCGTGATGATGTCAATGGTGTCTTGGCGTATTCTGCTGGGACTGTCCGCGAAGTCCAGGAATAATCTTCGTAAAGCCTCAAGGCATTGACTAGCCTCTCGGATGCCATCAGGGCTTAGGTTGCTGGCAGCCTTGTCTCCTGCCTTTTATGCTGCTGAACCTCGGGGTTACATGAATGGGCAGGGAAAGACGTGTGGTGGGCCTGGAAACCCGAGATCCCAGAAGACAAAGACAAAAACTGGACAAACTTATGACTAATTGAAAACTGCTATATTATTATTAACTACATGTACATGCACATGAGAATATACCAGACACTTTACGACACAAGTGTCTCTTGCGAGGTTTCTAGGGATCATGCCTTCACTGTGGGCCACAATCTTGGCATAACACACAGGTAGTTCCAATGGTACAGACATTCCTGCAAAAAGTACATGGTAACATGAAAGTGGCCCTGTTTATCAATGCCAAAATGGCGTTCTGATGATCAGCCATGAATGAAAGTAAATATGGTATACAGAAGAAACATGATAGCACATTGGCAATGAGTTATGTAATCTTTGTCGCCTTGGTGTCGATGTTGCCTTTAAGAGCCACGCTAATCATGGGAGCAGATGGCACTGTTTGAAAATTCTAAAAACAAACTTGGAAGAATGCTATACGTAGAGCTCTCAAAGTAATTGCAGAACGCGCGCTGGAGGTGAAACATTGTTGATGAAAACTTCGAAACACGGAATACTGTTTGATGCCGTATAATCCATCATGCATCGTTCATTGACCATCAGAAAACCTGACTTGTTAACCAGTCCGTACCAGTCATACCGAGAAAAAATGGCTCCGTTGACAGTAAAGCTAACATATTTACAACATAATGTTCTTCCTGACATTTTTACGCCGCAGTTGCGCAGTGATAGAGTCGGTTACACCGAACTCGCGTTTACTTCTCGGTTGCAAAGTGTGTATGCAAAAGTATACTCGGTGCTGTATCACTGGTAGTATGGCACTGGTGCTGATGAATTGCTAGAGTTATCGAGGTCGCCCTAATCGGAAATTTATCAGCTGATTCTATTTGCTTAACTCATCCGCTCAGTTTTTGGAGTGTGTCGTTGACCTGTGGCGATGGTTCAGATCCCTTTGAAAGGGGCCGCCAAACAAGGCAACCCTGTCTCTAGCGATGTCAGATAGGTAATGTTTACGGATTGACGCTCGGTAAATCAAAGCTTAACTTAGGCTTGATTTGAACAGCTCTGAAAGGTTGGTGGATTTTCATGTGTCACACAGACAACTTTCAAAACAACGAATTATGGCACCCTTAGTTTTGAACATTTGTTACAATTTCATTGACAGTGGATTTAGGATGAGGGTTTTCGAAAATATTTGGTGTATAGTGGGTTACCACGGCAGTGCACGAAACTATGGATATGCCTCCCTTGAGACGAGGCATCTTTGTTTTTTTTCGATGTACAGGAATTTCGGATAAAAAGCAGGGAAGCCGCAACTTGCAGGATTTATGGGCTGAGAGGGTAGTGCAGGCAAGACCCACGGGAAGCCAAGTGGCAAGGCATGTTTGTTTGAAGAGAAGTCCATTGTTTAACACCCCCCCCCCTTCTCTCTCTCTTCTACCATGTCTGCTGTTTGCTCGGAGCTCTGTCTGCATCTTTCTCTTCACCTCGCACCAAACCCACTGTCCCAACCCGTCACTGGCGGCTCCAGTTTTCTTCCCGGGTGCCGCGGCGAGTCGGTCGGGTCGGGGTAGACTCCGCGCCCCCATCGCACATAAATCCTGGCCGCCTCTGACAGCTTACCCGTCAGGACCCGACCGGGGGAAAATTTACTGGAAGCGGACTCAAAGGCAAGGCCGCGCGGTGGTGCCGCGCGATCTGCGCCGGCCAAATCGGTGCTGACAGGCCTTCCATTAGTTGGCCGGCCATGATTTACATCCGTGCATAGATTTAGTATAGCGGCCTAATGTAAATTCACCTTAAACGTTAACGGGACTGATGTGTTATTTACTCTGCATGGGAAGAATATGTGAGGTATGGGGATTTGAACAAGTGCGTTATGCATTGACACATGAGTAGCAATGTACCAGATACAGGAACCCATAGTTTGGGCGGGGTAACAATATCTGAAACAACATTTTCCAGAAGGTAAACGAAGTTTGAAAACACGAACACGACACACCTCTTTAATAATTTGTTACCTTTTGGGTATTTTTGGAATTTAATATTTAGCAGGACCTTATTCACAGAACGATGTCATATAACATGCTTTCAACGATTTTGTGTGTTCAGAATCATTGCCCTATTATTATTACTTCATGAGCTCAAGATTTCTTGTACTCTTGTATACAGCTGTCATTGCAATGTCATGAAACTTTCTTAGTAACCACTCGCAAAGAAAGAGGAGTTCATGTTAACGAGGAAGGTTTCAATCAAGTCACCTCATCCATGATCTGGTACACGGTACCCTGTGGAGACAGGTGTATAATAGGGAACAAAAGATTGTATACGTCTTCACAGGGCAATTTCTATAGGTGAATACGTCTCCATAAGGTTATCACGAAATAGATATATGGATTTTACTCAAAAACTAGGAAATTCCAATATGTGTTGATCCGTCGCAAATTGAAGTATTTTATGTAAGGGATATTATGTCCCAACTGCAGCCCATGAAATTAATTCTGGTTTACATATGAGCATTTTGAAACTACACTTTCAAACTCTAACATTTTAGTACACGAGAAAGAGAAATGACTCCACAAGGATACAAATTCCAGTATATGTGTTCTTTTTAGGTTAAGCAAACACCATCTTTTATGCACCTCAATCTAATTCAGGGCCACAAGGACAAATTGTCCGCATGGATAATAGTTAAACTTTGGTAAATAATAGTGGTGAGTGGATTCAAAACATCCGTTTTGTTTGGCAACACATTTCCTTATTAAATTTCAAAAAACGATGTTGTCTAAAAGAATATTAATTGTGCAGATTCACTACCAAGCGTTTAGGCTTCAAACAATCAAAGTGTTCTTCAAAGGGAACAATCTCGAATTTGTATGTGACCTCATCTGTTTCAGAGCGATAGCGCCATCAACGATGACTTTGCACTTGCCTCTTCGGATTGGCGAAGTGTACAGCTTGGTATGGTGTGAATGCGCAGGCAACGGAAACGAGCGGGGCAGCTCACAAGACTCCCTAATGGTTCATGTAAATTTACTACCTTCTCACGAGCAGTGGTTGGGCATGAGATGGTTGGGTGAGAGATGTATGTGTGAACAGCGCCCTCTGTTGATTGGCATCAGCCTATAGGTGTAGCAAGTTTGTTTTTGCCGCTAGCGAATCGCATGCCGAGAACAATTTGCTGCATTAATTCGTTGTCACACCTATATACTGATGCTAACCTCATTTGTGTCCGATTTCTTGATTTTTTTTTCAATCTTGAATTTTAAATTCCAATGGCCGTGGTGAGGCATGGTGGGTAAGACTGGTGGAGATACATAGCGTGACGGTGAGGTGGTTGTGTGGTGATCGCGACGGTGGTGGGGGTGATTGTGATGGTGATGGTGGTGATGATACATGTAGTTTTAATTGTATGTATGGTGAAGGTCTTGGGGTGATGTTTGCATGGTTGTACAGATTTAGTTTTCCATGCGCACATATGCTATGCATCGATGATCTTGAGGTAAAACCAATGGAAATTTCTTCTCAAAAGTCAAAGGTTTGTACTTTGGTTCTTGTCACTGTGTTCTGTTTGTTTGCTTGTTTGTTTGTTTGTTTGTTTGGGTTCTTTTTTTTGCATGTTGTTTGCAGTTGTCTTTAAGTTTTTTCTTTTGTTTTAGAGAGATGGAGTTGTTATACAATTACATGTGTGTCTGTTATATTCAAAATGATCATCTAGTAGATCAATAAATGTCATTGCAAGCGATCGTGCTCATTTTCCAAAAGTAAAGAGAAAATGATTTATATACACCCATAAGAAAATTTTGAAGGAACTTAATAAAACAACGTACAGTAGGAACAAAATCATCCATTAATTAAAATACTCATGTAATGCCCTTAGGCTTAAACAATATTAGAAGAATATTAGTTGAGGTAGGGGGCGATATTATCCCTACACAATTCCCAGTATCAATTTCAAAGAAAACGAATATACCTGTTATTATTGGAACACCACACCGCGTACACACATTGCAATCAACCTATCAGTCACGTGACACGATAATGAATTAGTTACAGCGAGTTGGCGTTTGTCTGCCGTGTTGCATAGCATGGGGGTAACGGTAGCCTAGTATATACCATTCCGCATGGAGGTTATTTGTCAGCAGCTAAGTGGGGCCACATCGCTAACACGCAGCTAAACTGCTTCCTGGATTCAATAAATCCATCGTAAAAACATCCCAACAGGACTATTAGAACTGGAGGTAAGTTTCTCGTTTAGGTAAATCAAATTGTTGTTAGTAACCAAAAAAATCCATGAGCCGAGGCAGGTATATCCGGAAGAGATATAGTAAAGAAAAACCTGGAAGAGAAGACGATAGTTTTATGATTGGTAGGTTCTAATTAGTATTTTAAAACACTCCATTCACAATTTCAAATTGTGGGTGCAACTTAGCTTTGTCAAATGCATGTTGCAAGAGTTTTTCATGGTCACATCGACGGTGCAACCATTAATATCCAACGACCTTGAAGTCGCCGAACCATAAAAAGCTATAAACCAAAGTTTACGTTTCGGTGAGGAAAAAATGAGGTTAATGTACATGCACAATTGTCAGTTGAACTGTTCTTGTCACAGGGGAGGTTTTACAAATATCAATATTTCAAAACATTAGTAGCCCCAAAATTGAGGTAGGAAAAAAGGCAGAGCGTATCTCCTCTGCCGCACGCCGCTCCAGCATATACCGTAAATCGACGCGGGTGACCGGGTGTGACGTGAACGCGTGCCCGGTGAGCTGAACGCTTACTCGACTCGCGGAAACAAGACTAGGGCATTTAAAAACGAAAGACTATCAACGGAGAGATGAAAAAGAAGATTCTTATAAGTGCCGTGTTTTCTAATTCAAACAAATAATGACATCGACCTCAACCTAAAAAAAGTAAAATAATCAGAAAGTAGAATAACCAGAGAAAAAAGGAAAAATCTAAGGTAATCTAGTATATCCCCGCTGACAGTACTATAAGAGAAGCAGACCCTAAGTTTCTTGGTATTTTCGCTCACATGTTACAAACCAATCAAATACATGACTTTTTATGATTGTTGGGATTTGTTGACGACGCAGTATTAATTCCCAAATGAAAGGGGAATCTTTCACTTGACGGCTATTGACGTTAATTCGTGGACTGAACGCGAAAGCATTGAGTTATGATGCGTAGACTATTATTGTTTTCCGATGCCGTCGTGATTAGAATTATTGCTAGTAATTGGTCTCTGCAGTAACCAATCAAATAAATTGTCCATTTTGGTCAACTGAAGGGCAATCCTAAGGCATAGGCCTATCCCTGTGCTATATAGGAATGATCTCACGGCCGCTTCATCCACCCAAGCAATAACTGGTCGCACCACAAACGCATAAATTGTACCGCGCTGCTGGCTGCGTCAACTTTTACGGCCGTTTGCGTCGTATAAACGTCACTTTGAATGGTTTGTCTGAGATTTAGGGAAAACTGCCTGATTGGTGTCGAATTAAGAGGAATAGTCGGTAATTCACGGGACATAACGAGGCCCGGACATCATAGAAATATGGCTCAATTCTACCGTCTTCACATTTCAAATGTAGCGGTTGTACCATTAACGTGCAGTCGGATAGATGCGTTAAACCACAACGGACATTACGTTTCGTATTCTATTACAACTATTTGTCTCCCGATTGGAGACAAATACACTGTTCTGTGTAGACTATTCAATCTGCACCTCATATGGTCTGACCATGAACTAAATCTTGCAGTGAAACTGAAAATGTTTAATTAAATGCATAGATGCTTCGTCGTGAATGAACAATGGCTACCGTTCAAGAATACAGTTTGATCGCCGCCGTATTTTTACGGTTGCACTGTAAGTCATTTGACAACATCCGGTTAAAATTCAGACTTAGTTTTCAGACGTTTTCATGAGAATTCATAGAAACATGAAACGATACGTTGAGCACATTCCGATGGGGGCCTTTTTCATTGCTATCTTTATTTAAGATCCAGATAATGAGTGGTGTTAGTCATGAAAAAAACTATTTTTTTTTTCACTCGCTTGTAATTGTTTTAATAAGTGGACATTTTTACTAATGCTGGTTGTTTCACATTGCCTTTATTTATTAGTCCACCCGTTAATTCTGGATTGCAAATAGTTGCCACCACGGGTGGCCTTTTAGCCTTGTAGTTGGAGAATTAAACAAAAAAGTAGTGAAACAAAATCGAAAGGATTTATTGGATCGTTTGCTCCTGAAAGATCAATGGTCTCGGTGATCAAAACGAAAAGGGATCTTATGGGTTTTTGAACCTCGAGAAATGTATCTCTTGCATACAAACCGTTTTTAGGCCTAAATCTTGCAATGGAAAAAGACGATATTAGGAAATAAAACATGTCATAATTGAAGTCCATATATATATATATAACACTATATATATAGCACTTATATGTATAGGGGTTGTACGATGACCCAGTATATACATTTAGAAGATATAACATAACATTTGAGGTAGGGCGGATGGCGAACAACAACATTTTTTTTGTTTTTACTTTTTGTCATTGGAAATGAGATCTATAAATAATGCAAATCTAACAAAACAGACCTCATTTGAACATTTTGAAAACATTGTAATTTTCATATACACCATACTTATTTCTTACTCATACATTTTATTTTACATTGGGATTATCAAGCAGCGTTTACACTGCAAAGCAGCTGTGTTAAAGTTAACACCAGTGGTGTGGGATCATCGGTGTAAAATATTACGCCACTCGTATAGATATCCCCAGTGTTAAGTTTATACTGCAGTTTTTGCAGTGTCAGCATACTTCCTATACAAAACATCTGGATAACAATATTTACCTGCTGACTAATTAGTAATACAAAAATCATTCTAACCAAACACTATGGCTGGTGTAAACGCAGTATAAACTATAACGGTCATCATGTCCTGAATATCACAAGGTGTCAGGTGACTTGCATAATAATTCTCCGATATACAAGGGGGTTGTGTTCCCATGAAATTAATGAGACTAAAGCATCAACTATAGACCGGAGAAAAAAAGGAGGATTCTTCAGAAAAAAAATTAATTGGCTGTCAGTTTTGACGGTACCTTGTACCTTGATGAAATGCAGCGAGGAAGGCCAAACACATAAATATCCATTTGTGCAGTGGGTGGCCGAGCACGATTCCGGTTCCTCATCGGCCGCGTACTGCGCCGGTTGAGACGGATGGATTTCACTTCCATCAGATGGAGATAATTTTTAATGGATTGGCGCGAAAAAGGAGGCTGTTGCGATCTTGCCATTTTTTTTCACGAGGAGAGAAAAAAGAGGCGGTCTGCTAGATGGAACGAGAAGTGATCGGTATATCATATGGTAGGATAGCCGCCTTGTTATTGCATTAACGCAGAGTCACGAGAGGTAGACATTATATAGATGTGAAGTGCGCAAAGCATTTTATCAATTCATTCGGGAATAACAGGAAATGAAAGGCAAAAACAAACTCAACAAGGTGTCTGGCAAGTGGCAACATTTGCATTTTGTCTTAAAATATGGAAGACTAATTTCAATCGGCTACTCCTGCCTCAAAATCAGCGAGGGTTTGTCCGACAGAATTGAAATGTCTACTTGGCAAGCTGTTCGATTGTGTTCATTTGTAAAATGTTATTAAAATAAAACCATGAAGGAATATGGGGGATTGATAATAAAGGATTTGTGAAATTAATCATGATTGTGAAGTTTCACTATGATATAGGTGACATCATGGAGCTCTCAAGCAGTAAAATACTGCTAAGCAGATTTTTATGTTAGGCAAATATCAGCGGGGTACCAGTTACGGCCAATTTACATTGCATATAACTGGCAAACCGGTTTGCTCAGTAAATGTTTTCTGTGCCTTGGACAAATTTCCGTGATTAGAAGATCCATGAAGTCGGTTTCCGATCTGAAATCGCAGAAGATCTAAAGACCAACGTGATAGTGGAAACCAAATTAAAAAAACAACTCTATCGCTTAACAGCTAACGGTCGTTTAGAGAAAACAAGCAAAGTATATATGACCTATTTGGTGCTTTTGATTGCCTTGTTTTTACTCATTTCGTTCATGTTCACTCAATTTCTGTGATGTGCTGCGGCACTTATTAAGCTAAACAAACAAGACTGCGATGCTATTTTGATACACGTTTATGTCCCACTAGAAATTTTGCAATGTTGGTATGTTTGTGCTCGTTTGTAATGATGTGAGGATGCATGATATGGAAATAAATAAACATTTTTTCTCTTGCGGTTGTTTGTAATCGTAATGAGTCAGACTGATCCTGTTAGTGCTAGATGATAATTAAGCTTCAAGGTTTCATGAATCTTCAAGCGTACTGACTCTCGAAAGCCGAAGACGTAGGTATATGAATACCCAACTTCTCATATATTGAAGTTTCGATTTATATAGACAGTAACGTTCCGTTGGATCATTTTGCGAGGCGATTATGAATTCAGTGGCGGATCCGTCATTTACGGAAAGGGGGCGCCCAAGATGGAGGCGAAACCCGAACATACAAGCGGGGCATAATATTATTTGCTCAGGTGGATGAAAATTTCTGTCTTTGAAGTGATCAAATAAACATGAAAAGTAGGAGGGGGGGGGCGCCGGGTGCGCCCCCTCTGTATCTGCTACTGAATTTCAGGTTGCTACGTTTTATTTTGTCATTCGTCACAAACAGGTGTTTGGATTTAGTGGGAGTATAATATTGTTCTAAATGATAGAATTGATATGAAATGATGCCAATATGAATAGTATAATGAAAAATGAATAAAAAAATGCTTGATCGTAGGTTGTTCACTTTCTTTTTACTCGCAACGCTTATTCTAAGTCATCGGTAGTATTACGGGTTTTGTGTAGAACACCTCTGATTGAATATCGTTTTGTATATCAACATTGGCTGACTTAGGACTTGACGGATTGTGTGTGTTTTTGCTTAAGGAAGATTTGGAAGCACAAGGCCTAATTAACCAGGCCCCAACTACCTTTAGAGTACTGTTATAAAAATTGAGTTTTGTAAAGCTGATCAAACTTTTTGAGAGGTATCTTTAAGGCTGCAAACGCATTCACACGATATGGTTCGTGGTTTATAGAGGCGTGGCCTTATGTTTCACTTTTATATTATGAGGCTGAATAAGTTGGTGTTAAAACTCTGCAGCGATTACCTTGATAAGAATCCCTGGTTAGTTCATTTTTTGGAAGGATCATTCAAACATGGCCACACCCAGACCTAACGCACCATACGCGTAGCTAACTGTCAATTTTACTTCAGGACAACATACAGTGCGAGAATTGAAATTAGTCGGGCACAGACCTCTAAAACCAATGCGGTCTATTAAATTATCGGTTGAATATAGGTCAACATGACACACACTAATGATTTATAAGTCCAGTGCACGAATCCCACCAGAATGGCCCGGGAACAAGCAACCATTTTGTAATGGTGAAGGTGTTGCATCGTGAAGGGAGCTACAAACATCAGCGTAACGTTACCCTAAGCTTCATTTTCTCCTACGTCAAAAAGCCTGATTTATTCGGGAGGAGATTTGCCGAGGGAGGCATAAACACACGTTCCGTATCGGTGGGCAACTGGCTCCCCTCGTACGAACAGCATTAGATGACACAATTTTACCACTGAACTGAATTAGAATACATTTTCTCGGACACGTTAGTTTTTCGTCGGATAGGGTGCATGATTTAGGGGTACAGGTATAGTCATGGTGTACAATTTATTAAAGAATAAGGATATCTATAGACTGTTGGGATAATGCTCTGAAAATTGCTGCAACCAATTTGGAGCGTTAGGCCTATACAATATTTCTGCGCCGTTAATTGGAACAGAATACTAACGGGAGAATAATATGGGACATCAATATTTTCGATGATTACAAGGTGAGGTACAATCCAACACCGGATTGTACCTCACCCGAGGATCTTTCAAAGTAAAGTCTATTGTGATATTACATTCCAAAACCCCTGCAGCGCTGTATTAGGAAATTAAATGATTCACAAAAATTATAATCATGTTGCCTGATGGTTCGACTTTCACCGTATAGGCACGACCCCTCCGTCTTCTTAGGTCTTGAAATACTGTGTAACCGGACATGCCGGATGCAAAATTGTTAATCAGCAAAGAAATTGGAGAACAAAAACGTCGCAACTATTTAAGCCTAAATCTGCAGGGAAAGATGCGCAACGCCTCTACAGAAAGATGATGATAAAGAAAATGGGAGATTATTATATTACTGATGACACCCCTAATAAGGAAAAAAGGGCATTGTCTAGTGCTGGAAAGTCAGTACTCCCCACGCTCTCTGGTAAAATCCACGATGGAGTTACTGTAGGCGCCACACGGAGATCAGCTGGTATCTATTGCATAAGACTACAGGCAGGTTCTCCATCCAGTAAGCGAGCGGGAACGAGACGCACTGGTCCCCAGGGAGGGCGAGTCGTCAGGTCCCCTCAACGCACGAGGGCAGAACAGTCGCCGGCTAATTTGTTCGCGGGGCGGGGGGAAATCCATCTTACCCCGAAGAGGCATAACACCCAGCGGGGTGCTCTCAACATCTTCGCTCGTGTTTGGCTGCATCAGTGTTGTCGGCTCCTCATCAGGGGTATCATACTGGTTTTCAGTGTTTGGCTCTGGTGTCACTACGTCTGGTGTCTTATAATGGTGATAATGGGTTTATCTCGATAATTGACGTTATCAAGAGTTTTAGGGGATCGGATTTTGTTTCAATGTTGCCCAGAATGATGAGAGTCGAACGTGTTATGCCGTTGATAGAGTCTTCGTGTCCGGCGCATGAGTGTGTTCCATTTGAGCTGTGTTTTCAAACTGTTCACAAAATCGGAGCCCCTATCGAAGAAAATAAGCAAAAGCCTACGAAATTTAGCAATAGGCCTGTGTTATTCTTTCTAATTCTACTCAGTACAAATATTGCTCAAGTCCTCACTCTCGTATTTTCTCAAACACATCTTTGCAAGGGCTGACAGAATATGATTACGGTGAAAAAAAATAAATAAATACAGCTGGGTGAAATCACGGCTGTAAAATAATGTTTGTACAGTTTGGTCACATGTTTTCATTACTAATATCAATTTACTTAATGATATAACTGACATTGATCTGATAAACGATGTATAGTTATCAATAGCAATGAGTATTATGTTTGAGCTCAGTGTTTAGATGGCTGAAATTAGGTAGGCATGGGATCTTTTGGAGGTCTGCTGTATAAAATTACGATGGAATGCCAGTTAAAAAAAGGGTTTTTAACCTTGGCTTTATAACTAATAGTTAATAGTTAACTAATAGTAATAAAGCCGTGGTTAAAGAGAACATTTTTGGGGGAAGTGGATCCACGGAAAACAGCTACATTTATCTTAATTATGGCATGGTTTTGTTATTATAGAGATGAAATACGATGTAATAGAGGTTAATGCTCTGCCGTTTTCCTAATCAATTAATTGATCTCAGACTCACGTAGCTCTCCTTAATCTGACAGCATCATAACATTCATGACTATGAGTATGCGGCGCAGAAAGCCTTTTCTTTCAGAACTATAACGATCGGACGATTTTCAAATCAACTCGGCCTGAAAGTCGACGTACCCTCATTTTCTCTGCCAAAAAAACTCCCCGTCGTGAGCTGTCGCATCCAGGCCGGCCAAAGATCCATCATGTCTGGCCAATGCATCTTAGGCACACAGGTGTGCGGGCAAAGTATCGCCTTTCAGGCGAATAATATCAGGAAATACCCGCTTGACACCGCTGAATCTGAAACACCTGTCTTTATTTGGGAAGCACGTGTAAATTATTGCAGCTTTGGCTAATTGCATCACGGCGACGGGATATGCGCACACCACGGAGCTGGTCTGCTGGCATTTGCTGCACTTAACAAAGGATAACAAATCATTCCGTAGGCTATTGTGGGTTCTTTCTTACTGGCAAGTGGCGATGCGCGAGTCTACCCCATGACAGACAAATGTCTTCAGGGAAAAGAATATGTAGTTTTAAAGAAACTGTTTTCATGTGCGTTGACATTTTGGACGGTGAAACTGAACAGATAGGCCTATTCCTGATATAAAAACAGAATTGGTTGAGTAACGCGATCTAGTAAAAACAGTTTCTAAAACTCTTTATTGAAACTGTTAAACAAAAGTGTGGTCTCAGTCGCTTCGAAATCCTACCCCTTTGAATAAACATTCATTTAAAAATAAATCAGGCTCTAATTTCAAACACAAACCTGTAGGCCCTATCATCACTTGTTTCATTTTCAATTTTGATAACTTGCTCATATGATTTAAAATGAAAAAAAAAACATGTTCCTTAATACATTCAGTGCAGTGGTGTCTCTATGCGGTCATCTATTGTCCCAAGGGAGGCCCATGGTCCCTGGAAGAACGTATATATTATCACCGTTTTGTGATTAGATTTTCTCAATTACGATGATAGCAACTGCAATATTGAACTGTTTATGATATCATAGAGAAAGTGCGATGATATGGTGAGGATGATTAAACGGTTGAGCAAGCATGAGATTAAACTGGGATAAAACATTATGCATGTAAAGGTTAATGGATGCAGTGGTGGTGATAGTGGTGATAGTGGTGATGGTGGTGATATTGTGATGATAATGGTGGTGGTGGGGTGGTGAACAATATGGTGGTGGAAGTGGTGGTTGTGCCAATGTTGATGGTGTAGATGGTAAGGACGGTTGTCGTATTATAATGGTGATGATATGATGATCATGATAATGGTGGTGATAATAATTACCCTGGATTGGACATTTTGGGAGACATCCCCATAGACTTGTGCACACAATTTTTCAAACTTAAATGTGCCCTAACCCAATTTTCCTGTGTCCTTTTCCCACGAATTTCGGTATGTTTACTAATTAGACCACGAGCAACAAACATAACCTAATTGCGACGATGAAATTGTGCCTCTAAATGGGGGCTGTGACATTAGGGAGACATGAAAATGTTTCCTTAATGACCGAAGTCTCCCATCGTGCGAAGAAATTACGATAACGTGTCTCCTTAGTGTACCTTTACACGTTTAATGGTTCATAAGCCCTCTTTGAAGCCGATACGAGGAGAGATCGTGCATATGGTTTCTCCTTGGCCTCCTCACCAGTCTCAGCTTGAATTCAGCCTTCAGGTTCGAGATTCATGATGTCACATCCAGGGAGGGATGGAAACAGTCAAAGAGTTGAGACCGATATCTGGATACATAGGATCATTTGATACGTGCCCATTAATTTCGTTTATAGACAAAACTGCTCCAAAATAACAACTTACCTGTTGATTTTTTAGCTCGGTTGCTACTACATTTTGAGAAAACAGAAAACACACCACATCCTGTTTTCGGGCTCTCGTGACTGGATTCCGTTGCTAACACACGTAAAAAATTGTGCCAGTGTGGCAAACTTTAAATAGAAAAACACAATTCAATTATTGCTTTCTTTCGATCGAAACCACGTCTCGCAGAATAATTTCACAGAGTATTTGATACCAGCCCCATCTTCACTTTGAGCAAGGCTTTCTTCTTAATTCGGTGGCCACGTTTATAGGTAGGCCTAGTTCACGTGCATTTCTTGATATCATGGGGTATATAGGTGCATCCGGTTCAGGAATTTAAGATATTTTTTTTATAATTGTTTGGACGAAGCCGCACCCAGAATTGAAGCCGTGGTTTGGAAATCCTCAGACTCAGGTATTTTGATTTGGATGGCAAAGGTGAGGATGGTGATTGGGATGATCTTAATGGTGAGTGGTGATGATCGCTAAAGACTGCATTAACGAGAAGGGTGATAAAGAATCGGTGGATAGAGGAGGGGTGAGAGACTGCGATGTGAGCGAACAGCATTCAATGTCGTTGGTAATTACAGATTATTTGCGCTCAATAAAACAAGCCAGTTACTCATTTTGTTCTGTTCCTGCTGACGAAATTTTGTCCCCATCTGGAAATCCATCTCAAGTGGTTCAATCGGAACGACACAAGCGCTCCCGTACTCTAAATATTTGGTAACATTCGTCCGTATCTGACCTAGAAATTGAAGCCCGCCAAATTACCTCAGGATTCGGGGCCAAAACAAAGGTTAAAAACATAAGTTCCAAAATGTCAGGAATAAATCACGGAGCGGCCCACTTTCAGCCGGTCCACTGCCGTCACATAGCGTAAACTACGAGAGCCAGTTGCCGGCATATCTTGGTACTCGTCATGACGAATCACAATAAATAAAACAACGATTCCCGATAGGGAGACAGACACTGCATTCCTCGCTCTCTGATCTGAGGAGAGAGGTTCCCCCGTGCTTCACATTCAAAAGGTCGACGAGAACAGCGCGAAAGCATATGTTTTTGAGAGTCGGGAAGGGAGCCCCACCCGTGAAAAATTTATGATTTCGAGTTTTTTTTCTACCGGGGTTTGAAAGGAAAGAAAGAAAAAAAGTGGGTTATAGTTGAGCTTAACCCCTGGTCGGGTGTACAATATTTGATTTATAACGGTATCAGAAGGAACTATTGGTATCTGATTGTTCCTTCAAATTGGAACCAGGTTTAGCAATTTTGGAATGGCAACTGTGTGTCAGTGTCCCGGATGCATTACTTCCCTGCACACAAACTACAAACCGCAAGCAATTTTATAATGGCAAAATCTGCGAATGGCCGATTACCAGCGGAAATAATACAATGTCCTGATGGAATACTGTCACACAATGTCTAAAAGCTTTAGGAGCAGAAAAAACGAACAAGCTTGTTTATTTGCCTGCCACTTTTCATTTTCAACGGAGGGCGCTATTTACCGACCCCCCCCCCCGTCGGATTCCGAATGTTGGTACATCGTTGTAACTCAATTTAATTTCTCCCATCAATTTGTCCTCCTTCCCTATGTCAATGCATGCCTACCTTTGTTTTTCTACGAATGCCCTATCCACGCCGCCCATCATGTCGCTAAGCTACGGTATTGGAATCGTGTTGGTTGTTGGGTCCATATCATGCGGACGAAGTGGTGACGTCATCCTTTATAGATATAGCCACCACTGAGTATAGACATATGAAAAGAAAAAAAACACAAACAAATTCAACCACCATGATCTGTATCCTATAGTCTTGTCCCCTGTGTATCGTGTTTGTACGTGCACGGAAGTTACCCGAAACCAGAAACCACCTGACCAACCTGCTTCTCATTCTCTTAACCACTTTTACTTACCCAACAAAATAAAAAAATAATTTCGTGTCGACACATTTATGAAGCTCCAAGCTATGGAGAATTAGTTTGCCTCCGATGTATTATAAAAGATGTATTGTACTTTTTGTAGACTGTATTATACCTGAAATATCTGACAACTATATGAACATAATTATATCTGGTGAAGGGTATGTACTGTAGGCCTGTAGCCAGCCTGGTGTTAGGAAGTCGGTTTTTTTTTGTTGTTTTTTAACTAAAAAGTGAACCAAATTTTAAAGAAAAAAATGGACTTTTTGACCGAAAAGACTACCGTCAATGCCGCTACCGCTAGAAATGTAAACGTGCGCCCACGACGTGGATTTAAACTACGCTGTTTCATAAAACAGTGAGTGAAAGTTCTTGAAAATTAATTTAACACTTGATTATAAATTTAAATAAAACTGGACATCTAAATATCGAAGCAGTAATTTGAACTGAGATCCCCTAGGTTGGCTGCTTGGGGCTGAGGAGTGGCTGAAAGAAGATCCCCTCTACCAATACTCCTTTCAGAAAATAGGACCTCAATCCTCCAAATGGAATTTAGGGTTTGTTTGAGGAAATCGGTTTCGAGATTGCACCCAATTCAGAAGGAGAAAGGCTAGAAGTTGGCCGCATCTTGCTTAGTCGTCGTATACAAAAATAAGTAGTTTCTCGTTCGGCCTGTTTGGAAAAAAAATGAAGGAGACGGGAACTTGTTTTTCGTTTTTTCCCCAAGATGGCGGATTTTCCAAGATGGCGGATACAATCTACAATCGACTTTTTTGCTGATACGAAATTGTGTCCAAGGAAGCCATAACCCTTTTTTTCTACATAACTTCAACTTTGTTGGAAAACAAAATATTGAAAACTGAATTTTAAAAAAAAGGAGGTGGGGGAGGACGAGGAACTCGTTTTTTTTTTTTTTTAACTTGGCTTAATCACGGGGCATGGTATGGTATTTGTGCCAAAATTCGGATGCTACTCGACGTGAAGTCTTGAAATCTATAACTAAGTTGAGTGAAAGTTAAATCTGGACTCAAGAAAATATGAGCTAATAAATAATAATTCCTATAAAAATTAATATTAAGACTTATAGCCTAAGCACCGGGTTTGCACTTGTAATGTCCCAAATATCTCGTTTGATACAAATCAGGTATTCTTCATTATATTTTTTGCGCATTAGAGCAACGATACATGAATAAAAATCCAAAGCGGAAAATGAGGATTATTATTTGTCAATATTTATAGGATTTTAATTTTCTTTATCGAATCGCACTATGGTTTGCAATGTGTTTGGATTATTTATTGTCACCGATGCCTCGCTGAATGTACATGTATATAGCCCGGCAGATGAAGTAGTTGATCTGTTTTTTTTTCCACAATGAATATGATAAATGTTAATGCATTGTTGTCACTAGTCATGTGAGTTGATGACATCAATGGTACATGCACGATTGCATAATGGTTGTTTCTTTCTCTTTTACACTGCGCACTTTCACCAGGTCGATCTGTGATTGGCTGATAGCACGCCATCCGGCTGAGAAGCCCGCCATCTTGTGCCATACAAAGGCCGCTCCACTGACAGCAGTAAATCCACAAATTCCTCAAGCCAGAAAAGCCATAAAACGGGCAAAACGAGGTCACAAATCAATCTCTCAAATGAGCCAATACTTTCTCAAGTCGTTGTTCGAGAAATATCAGCCCGGCGAGGCATGGTTTCCGAGCGGTTTCGAGCCGGTGGCACCCAGTCGGGGCACGATAGTGGGGGACTCGACGGCTCCGGGCGGCTGGCGATGCGCAGCCGGCGTGCCCAGCGGCCCGTTTGGATCCTACGATAATTCCCCGGCCGCTACGAACTGCATGGCCGGGGCTGGGCTCAACTCCCAGGCCTTCACCGCCGCCTACAACTACCCATCCTGTTCTTTCAATCCCCACTACTCGCAGTCGGGATACGAAAACCAGTTCAACTCCTACACGGGTGGCTATGCCACGGCGAACTACCACCACCAGGGGGCTTGGAATACCGCCGAAAAGGGGCCCACCAGCGGAGTGTTAGAGGGGGCCTGCTACCCACTACAGATCACAAGAGTTACGCAGTTAGATTCGGAAAGACAGCACAGTAAAGACAACCTTCTTCAATCAAATAAAGACAAAAAATCGGACTCGAATACTACAACGTACAAAGGTCCCGTCTATGGATGGATGAAAATTCCAGGTAAGAACTGAAGAAAGAAAAATCATCTTTCAATTTATTTTGCTATTATTGAAAGCAACATTTAATATAACCCTCTCCAAAATATAGCAAAGAGTAGAAAGATAATATTATGGGGGAAAAAACTATTAATAACTATTAAAAAAACTAAAAATAAACTAAAACTATTGAAAATAAAGACTAGAGTCTGTAGAGAATAAAAAGACAATTCGTACTCCTCTGATTTAGAAAAAAAGTCGATGGTTTTTTCATTGGTCCAAATTCTATCATTCAGCCAAATGTATTATTATGAATTACTTCAATGAGTTGATATTCATTAGTTCATTGTCTTTTTTATCATTGAAAGTCAACCCATTTTCCATCGAAGCAAACAGAGCATTATCTGTAAAAAAATATCACCTTTCATATTGTTGCGGCAAAATAATCAACTTTCGTGACAAATTGACGGTAATATATTACAGTTTTGGGTCGAGGAACACAGTATGCTTACACATTTAATCAGTCAAATAGATAGTACAGTAGCTTCAGTGTGTCACTCATTATCTCAATGTCTGTTTTGTAAGTTAATATTTGGTTCAATTTCTTCCCCAAATATTTATTTCAATGTAACTTGTATTAATTACATGATCGCCCGTAATTACAACCATGTTGACTACCGTTGATATGCGCGTACTGTCCCGCTGTGCTTGGTATCACGTACGCCGCGGACAGATGTCCGCGGAACAACCGTGTTTTCTGCGGCATATTCCATCTCTGCCAAATTGTCAGACTGTTGGGCAGGTTAAAATGAAAAGTAGAATCATAAAATTGTTTGTGCACACTGCATTTTGAAATTAGGGAAATTATGAACAAAATACATGTATCTATGTGACATTTGGAGGTTTCATGCGAAGGGCCGAAGGGTAACATTGCAGTTGTAATGCATTTTAGTTTGTTTTAATTGTGTGTTTTTTAACTTATGTTTACATTATTCAGTACGGAGGCCGGGAACCCACATTTTTTAGGGAGTATCATGGTATTCAAGAAATCATATTTAATTGTGTATAAATTACATCACCGAGAACAAGATGATCATATTCAAGAGAAATATTTAGATATTTCATAAAACAAGTTACAATAAATGTGAAAGGGCGAACAAATACTTTATTAACTTTCCTAACTTTTTGACATCAAACAATGAGATATCTATTCCTCCAATAACATTAATAGGCCTATCTCAGTTTTTCATATTTTTCTGGGAAATATTGTAAACTGTAAAGTAACGGTATTGAGCAGACGCAGAGTTCTATTAGAAAACTCCGCATTGAAAGTTTTAATAAAGCAGGTTCTTATAAAACGACTAGCTTAAGACTTGACTTTCTAATTTATCGGGAATCTTCAAGGACTTTGTTCCAAGATATAAGGGAATCGAGTTAAGTGTGCAGTCGCTTTTACTTTTAGTCACTTGTCGTGATGTCCCTAAGCGCACCCCGGGTATATACAATGATCAGTCCGCATCCTTTATGCACCAATTTGTCTTAATTTCGCTGTGGATCTACCAGACGGCAGCCCAGCCGAAGCCTTTGGCTTTCTTATTGGTCCGATTGCTGTATAATCAAACATTGGGCATATTTACATCTGTTTCCCAAACTCTTCCAAGTCCCATGCACGATCTGCACCCAAAAGTGTGTCCGAATTGGCAACACGTGTTCAAAATCAAGTGGGAAAATTCAATTTGCCAGTTGATTGAACCGAGTTGAACTTATGGCAATGTTGACATTGATTCATTTTTCAAAAGCAAATGTTTGAAATCTTTTGACTGTGTGACGACCGTTAGGGGTATAATTGAATTGAATTAAAAAAAAAGACTATGTAGTTTGTTTTGTGTGTTGTTCGTCTTAAAACAGTAAAGCAAAAGGGGAAAAAATTAACAACGAGGTTTTTGATGAGCTAATTTAATTAATCAACGATCGGATTACCAAATGATAACATTAATTCCGGCAATTGTAAATAACAAATTGGGCGGATTAACCGATTGAATAATACATTATGGTCCGTGGACAATTAGTGCCTGAAGCCAAACCACACGCTGGGCAATTGGTGCGTAAAAACACGCCATCGAGCATGTAATAAAACAAGGAAACACGGAAGGTCATGCGGGGTGATATTTTGATTATATCCCCGTTCAGTTTACGCAGACTATAGCCCCAGTACGCGTGCCCTAAGTTGCTAAATGGATGATCCATTCAACATTGCTGGTGTCGAAAAACGTGTTGAAAACAACATAGCGTTTTAAAGCCTTGGTGGTGGTGAAAATGGAATTTTCAATCTTCTCCCGATATGATTGTAGAGACATATCATCCGTTTTTATTTGAACAATGGTATTTGCAACGATGCCCAGCTTATATGATTCACTGAAGCTATAGCTATTTGATTTAAGACTACAAGTTTGGGACTTTTTCACAATTTTTTGATTTTGTTTAAGATGTACTGTTATTTTAGTTTGATGCAAATATCCTAAATTTACAGAAAATTTACAATGAAGTTTTGCAGTCTCCGAAGTTTATTGTCTTCTCTCGACTAACACCTCACCAAAGTTGAAACCATGCTTGAAATACTGTTCAAAATATAAAAGTTGCTATAGATTTTTCTTCATTTCAATAACGATTTCATTATTTTTTATTTTACTATTTTTATGAATTTCTACATTAGCAAGATTGCTAAGGAAAAACGGCAACGAAAGGTACACGACAAGGCCAAAAAAAAAAACCATTTTCTTTTCCCAAGAATTATTCTCATCTGAAACGTTGAGAATCAAGGCAAAACCTATCATATTGGGGTAAAAGTGTTGATGTTTCCCCGATTCTGTCGTTAAATTCGTTGGGCACCGAACATCACGATTTGAGCGCACTGAAATCAGGGCGGTTTCTTCAAGAAATACTGCCTTTGTTACAGAGCCGGAGTTCAGGGATAAAAATGCCTTGCCTTGCCCGCAAGATTGCAAATGATGTTTGCTGAGGCAGATTACAGTAGCATGCTTCCTTATCTGGGGACAGAGAGACAGAAAAAAACCATACCCCGAACAACCTGCAATATTGCGAGCCGGGAAAATAAATGACGACAGTGGGCAATGAATCAAACAAAGTGAGATTTTTACTGCAGGTAGTTAAACTAAAAACCCCGCTGAGAACATATATGATTGTGATTCGAATGTCAGTAGCGGTGACTAGAAAGGACAAGAATTCCGCGGCGTAGGGGAGCGTCCTATCGCTAGGCGGGCGTAAACATGGTTTTTATCAAGGCACGGCAGATTTGATTTTTTTTCGCTTGCTTTCAGGAAACACATTTGTGTTTGGAATGCAAAGAATATTATCTCATGTACCATGTAATATTAATAATAATGAATAGATGCGGTGCCCGATATCAAGATAAGCGCTATTGCGCAAGGGCTTAGTTTAAAGGACGTTAAAAATGGTCCCTGTAATTTCAAACCCAAAAGAAACTCAAAATCGTTGAAATATCTGAACCTCTCATCTTCCGAGGTATATTTTAGAGCAAAGCAAATTAATGTCCCCAGTCACGGCATCCTCACTTTTTTTTTTTAAATTTGGGTTTGTTGATTATCTAATAGACCACGCTAACAAGGACATTGCTCCTCACAAATCAGGAATCCAGTCCATTGAATTAAAATGATTCTACAAGTCATGCTTGTGTATTAATACACGAGAGTTTTTACAGGCGATTTTCTCGAAAATCGCCTTTCACAAGATGTTGAATTGGTTAATTGATTTAGGCGCTAAGATATTCACATTCTACGACGAGAAGATGCAACGTGTAGGAATGTTCTGGGACAAATTTATTTCAGTTTTACAAAAAAGAGTAATAAGTCGTTGCCGTAATAACGCTATCAGTTGAAAACTTCAAAATAATTTGGTTTAAGTTTTTAAATCTCATACAAACCCACGTTTCTAGAATTAGCGAATAAAAAAAACCCACAAACACAAACCTTTCGATTTCTGAAACAAAAGGCACACACATGAACATGACCTATAACGTTCTACCTACAACAGAAACGACTCCGCTGGCAACATTTTGTCATCTTTTATGTTTCACTAAACCGCCTTGGGTCTTGGTAGGCCTAACTCAAAGATGTCATTCGCCTCATCAGTACAGCTCGCCTTTCAGAGGAGGATTCTTAAAAACTAACGAATTGGAGACCAGCTAAGATCAATGGTTACCTGCGGGAAAGAAGTTGGAAGCAGCAATTCCCATGCTGCCAGGTTACCACCTTGGATAAATGGGTAATTTAATGAAAATTTATGGCGCATTCGAAAAATTTCAAATCCTATTTAAATCCCTTGGATATAGCTACCCATTAAACTGTTATACCACTGAGAAAAGGAATTAAACAGCAAAAGAAGTCGGCACCGCTTATGTACAATACAGTTGAATCTAACATCGTTCTTAATTTTCTTGAAACAAAAACCAATTCAATCTTATTTTGTTTGTTATAATCTTTTGGAGGTAATACGTGTGAAGTTTATGATTTTTATCCGGTTGAACTAAGATTCTTTCCTGGAATGGGATTTGACTAAACGCTTCATCGGAAGGTGAAGGTTTGATTTTTGGTGTTTCTTAAGTCTCAGAATATTCTGTTATGAAATTCCATTTGATAATGTCCTGCTTTTTCATCATACTGCGTAGTCAGAACAGATGCAAATGTTTTTGCGGTTTTTTTTAGCACTGTTTGCGGACCTAAGATGATCAAATGAAACACTAAGTGGCAGTCAAACAATCTTTAATATGAACTACAATATTTGATCAAGGTCATTGTTGAAGCAATTTTCCAGAACTTCACAAGACAACGTCGTGTCTCTCGAGGGAGGAAGTCAAAGACAGAGACATCTTTTACTTTGGTATCTTTAATTTTTGAATGGAACAAACAATAATACATTACGCCCGTTCAAGGCAACTTTCTGTCAACTTGTGCCTTTTCAAATCATTTTTTTTTACTGCAGTATGGACAATGTCTGTTTTGGATTTTTAAAAAGTGCTCCTATGGTTTAATCTTTAAAACGCGTGGAAAAGAGATCATCAAGGATGATTATAAACTCCCCACTGGCTTTGTTGTTGTCTTCGAAAAAAATAGTGTTTCTAAATCTGTTGGGAAGATCGAAATGTTTGCACAAAGGCAAATCAATTCATAAATTTATTTTACAGTTAAAATACTCTTAATTAGGCTACATAGATAATCTACATTTGCCCAATATCTAATCAAGCACAGACCCTTTTTTAAATTGATGCATATTTCTTCGTTTGATCAAAAACTTTTTTTCTGAAATACCTTTTTTTTTGGTTTCCATTAGAAAAAACATGGTATTTCCGTTGAATAGGAGGGGACAGGTTGCACATTGTGTATATACACGACAGTTGGTGTAAAAAAACAACTGGGTGAGATTGAAAAAATGAAAGCGAACAGTAACCTTTCGCTTTGTAGATGTTATTTAAAACCCGCATGCAGTTTTATTTCCGTGTTATTGCAACACAAAGTTATGCTGCCTTTTGAAACGCAGTACTTTTTACTTGAGATGTTAAACTTTTTTCGACGATTCCATTCACCAGTAGCGTGTAATTTCAAATAATTGCTGTTATAAAAAGCTATACCTTGATCGTGGCCTTCCATCCGTTTATGTGCTGTTTGCTTGAATTTAACTGTTCATGTGTCATTTTAAAGAAGAGTCGGCTTCGATTGAAGTTTCGAGCTCTCAAAAACCTTGGAATTATTCATTTGAATCCCAATGCCACGTTTGATTTCGCCGTTGGGATCAATTGGTTAAGAATTCCAATACAACAAGAGGAACTACAAGCAAAAAATTGCAATGGCTGGCTTGAAACTATAAATAAATTATGGATAAATCATTAGCTGATGAAAAAAAAATCAACTGCTGCTGTAACAGTAAATTGGCAATTTTGGGCGTCTATACTTTCGTATTGGCCATGCATGTATATAGTCAATCCTGAAAATGTATATTTCGTTTCAATCACCGTGGTTGGCATTTCGTTCAAATATTCAAGAAATTCCAACTTTTCTCATTTTAAAGGGGCCAAATGTGGTTTCATTTAATCCCAGAAATGACATAGCCATCTTCCTTTGACTGTTGATAGAAACAATAGGATTGAAGCTCGGTCGAAGTCAAAGAGAACATGTTAATGAAATTAGAGTAACAAATAGGTTAGGGTCAGCTCCCGCAAAATGACCCTGTCGAACGACTTGGGCTGACCACAACTTACTTGACCGGTCCGCCAGCCCAGGAGACTCGTAAATGTCTTTATTTGTCATTTCTAAAACAAAAAACCCAAATGTCCCCCTCCCATGCCAAACCAAACCTCCTCGAAATGGTGAACCACAAGGGAACAACAAGCAAAAAAAAAGTCCCAATCAGCGGGCAAAAAAAGCAGGTCGTGCGAGGTTTCTATCGGGTAATTTATGGGGCGCGACGCGGCCCAGGCCCCGGGAAGTTGAACTTGGCGACCCGGTGATTACCAAAGTTGCGGTGTGCGCACCGCCTAGAAATAAATATTGGCTAAAAGGCGAAGCTCTGTGTTTCTCTGTTTTCAAGCACAATTTCTCTTCTTTTTTTCCAACTTCTATTTTCTTTTTTCAATTTCTTTTATTCTTTTTAAGTTTATCTGGTTGTATGTGGAGTTTTTAAATACAAGGTGATATGGGCATTTCAATAGAAAATAATAGCAAAAGATTGTTGCAATATGGGTTATTTGTACGGCACTGTTATGTCAGTTTTTTTCAAGTAATCTCTACAAAAATAACAATGCTCGAAATTACGCAAAAGATAAAGAGTTGAATGTTCCGTGGCGCCAGAAGTAGCCTACTGTTTGTCAGCTTGATAATATCGATTCTGCTTTTCCAATCTAAGAAGCAAAACTCTGAAACATTCATGCACCGCGTGCATCAATTAAAAACAGTTTCCCCTTAAAATGCCAATGTTTCCGTCTTTTATAGCCTGCAGATAATTCAGGATTTTCTCAAATGCCGCTCGTCACCTTTTCACCGGCGGAAAACTGTAGCGGGAAATGAAGCTTTTTCAGCGCGGGTCTGCCTAATGTTTGTCACCGGGACTGCATCACAGGCTAAACCTGTACACAAACCGCGGAATCGAATTACATGTGAAACATGTGGAAACATTGTTCTCGGTTTGTTTATTGTCAACACCGATTGATTGCTTGAAAACAACATTATCCAGCTGAAGTTTTCTGCCTCAACCAAGTCACTGTTTGCTTAGAGCTCTTTTTTGTTGAACAGTTTTGCAAATGTACATGTACCTGTATAAACTTGTTGTGCTTCACCCTCCCTCTTGGAACTTTTGGCGATTTTAGAATTGTAATTTCTAGGTAAAAGTGCACAGGTTTGATACTTTATTTCAAGACGCCTTAATTAAGAAACTTAAGGGTTGTTTGGGAGGCAAAGACACCCAGCGTTTCCTTCGCTGATTTCAAGGGCACATCACGTCGTCCTAATTGGCAAAAAGATTCTCAAAACCCAGGACTGAAAGACGCCTCGATGTGAAATTGAACCTGGTCGAATCCCTGAAAATGTGCACATGAGGTGGGTCTGGACTAGTTGGTACTGATCGATGCTTTCATTTTTCCCTCAGGGACTCAGATGATTGGGACAGATAAAAAGCGCGGTAGGCAGACGTACACGCGGTACCAGACCTTGGAACTGGAGAAGGAATTCCACTTCAACCGGTACCTGACAAGGAAGCGGCGCATCGAGATCGCTCAGAGCGTCTGCCTGACGGAACGACAGATCAAGATCTGGTTCCAGAACCGACGGATGAAGTGGAAGAAGGAGCAGTGCAAGGACCCATCGGCGGAGGACAACTCCCCGGGGAAGACAGAGAACGGAGACCGGGACGAAGACGAAGACGAGGATGAGGATGTGGACGAAGAAGATGAAGAAGACGGGATGGAAAAGGGGCGGTCGGACGAGGAGGGGAAGAAGTGATGGATAAGACAGCCGTAGAGACTGGTAGCGTTGAATAATCCTTGTTGTTGTGGGCATCTGTTCTTGCTGTTCGCACCCATTAATACAAACATGGCGGACAGTGCTGTACTCTGGCGGTCACGTGACTTTTACATCCAGAGAATATTCCCACAGAAGGCCGCATCGTATTATATTGACCGTGTAATAACCTACATGTCACGCTTGCGAGTATCGCCGAAGATATATTGGCATTTTCGTGTCCTCTTTCCCCCACCAAAAATTGGCTGTGTATCGTGTTTCGTTCGCTGGGGACGTATAGTTCTCTGGTGAGAAATTCATTAGCTGTCCTCCTAGTGGCCTATCACATAGATGATATGGTGCAGCTGTATTATGACATATTTTGTTTTAAGTGGGGATGCAAAAAAAATTATCGTCGGAAAAAAAAAGATTGATTTGACACGATTTCTCACAGATGTAATGATGTTGGCCTAATTGTTGCGATATTTAATTATTCACTGCAGTTGGTTCGGACTGCTTGCCGCAGATGTACTGCATAATGACAAGAACGTGCATGCATTATGATCCTGAATATGTGATGCAATGATGTTAAATTTTGCATGCGGTAGCTCTTACACTTAATGACACAAAACTAACCGAATTCCGAGCATTTTTAATAAAAAATTCATACAGAATGGCAAATCAACTGCTACTGTACATTGCCGTCATAAAAGACACAGAAAACATACAGCCACTGTCGTGTTTTTCAAATCTATTAATGTATCAACAAATTGGAATTAGTATCACATAAACAGTATTACATGTAGTACAATTTTTGTGTATTTAGCTATTATGTTGAAACAACATAATAAAGGAATGCCCCATGACTACATGCATTGTACAAACAATAATCCACTTCAACTTCGATTGGTAACATTCAACTATTTAAAAAAGAAAGAAACGAAAGAAATTAGTTTGGCAATTGGATGGCAACATATTTTGAATGATTTCATTCTTCCTAACATAATATTAATTGCGATTTGATCGTCAGCTTTATATATGGCTTCTGTTCCGTTACATGCAGCTTAATGAAGCACAAATTGCAAGACAAGTAATGACTAGAAGAATCATTGAATTGGCCAATTAATTCATATCTTGTTCTTTGTTTCCGTTTCTTACTGTTTGTACTTTTGTAAACGTGTAAGAACATTGTAAACGATCAGACATGTTTCCAATCTTATTATTTCAAATTGAAGCCATTTATGCTCAAACGGACGACAAATCCCTAATGTAATATGAGTTGTACACATTTGTCATTGTATTATGAATCGTGCGTATATCAGTAGCAGTAAATATGTTATGGAGATACTGGGAAAAAACTGGCGCTGATCTTTAATTTTTTTTCTCGTGTCATTTCTATCTCTTTGGTTGGATGTGCTTTACCAATTTTCTTTTAAAACATTCAAATCCAAGACAATACAAAAATTAATCTGTACGTCCGTCTGCATGTTTATGGACCACACTTTGCCTTAACACAATTTAGTAAAACCCCTGGAGGAGAAAAAGGATAAACATGTTTATTTGTTAACTATTGTTTACATGGCTGTCAACAACAGATTTATATATTTCAGTGGCGCAAAGGGGCATGCATGCATCTGATAATAGGCCATATAATGTGATATTTGATGAGATAATCCTACAAGGCCTGGTTTGCACTAGCGTTGACAAAAAAAAATAACGAGCTTCTTCTTATTCTAGAACATCCTTTCCAAAGTTTCCCTCCAACCCATATCAATTAGCCACTATCGTTAGTTACCCATCAATCTGTTCCTCACAATCGCCCCAATTTGTTATCCAATAAAACCAAACAATGTTTCTCCATGACCTTAATATAACATTCGTGACTCGACACACTCCCAACTGTCCACACTCATGCATTACACCGCGATGTGGTGATGTAAATAAATTGCCCCGGTCGATTTTGTTGGGGCCCCCTTTCGGAAGACGACCTAAACTTGAACTCCCCGAAGGAGAAAAACATGAAGATATGTTACTCATCTTCAGTCTGACCTGGGCCTATCATCCAGACAGAAACAGGAAGTAACTAAATAATCACGAACAGCGGCATAATTTTCTGTGAACTTGAGCAATAGAGCGGATTTCACTTCTAAAAGCGTCGTGGTTATGGGGTTGGTGTTTTTTAACCGTCTCGCCACCTACAGTAATAAGTTTGTCTGACTCGGCCGCCATTTAGATTGGGCGCATTTGTAATTTCGAAACAGTCGAATGAAAATCGGTTCAAAGGGAAGCAAAACGAACAACAAGCGATTGTGTCTAATGCATTCCATTATGGTTCTGAAAACACCGATATACTGTAAATAACTTTGTAATAACAAAAGATCATTACATTACACTGATGGTAACCCTACAAGAACGTCTCTGGCTTTTGCAGTAGCATTTATACCTCGAACTCTAAGTCGGGAAGACAAATTCTTCCGTACTGATTTGCATGAATGCAACGAATGTTCAGCTACATGAAACGCTTGCTTCAATTATATTGCCGTGGTGCGAAACGCCTACCGAGAACAACGGAATCGCACAGCAGTGATGCCCGTTGCAGGTCGACACGAGCCGCTGCGATACCGTTACCTCGTTCACGGATAATGTACGATTTCGTGAAGTTAGATGTAGTTTGTTTTCTTCGAAAGAGCCATCTTCATGGGAGAAAATAGCATGTATAAGGTTAATAACGCCGGAGATTTGTGCATGTTATAGATTGTGGTCGGGCTGCGCACATAAATTCTGAACTTGAAAAATCTGGTAATCATGTCGTGAAAGTACCATTTGGGAAATGCTTAGAACCGCATATTGGACCAATGTGACAAAACCGAGATAAAATATAGCCGCCGTTTCATTGTGGCATGGCGGTTCACGCGATCAACTCCCCCTGATAGTGCCGATTAATTGACATATCCCGCACAAAAGTTCATTTGTTTCCTATTGTCTATGACTCCGGCAATGATATTGACACTAGATGGAAATTTGGTGTGTGGTGTGACAAAAGGAGAAAAATCGGTGTGCCTCTGTGGTGGTGTTTTCTTTTTGATTTCAACCAAAGGTTAAACGATTTGTCAACAGTCGTGGTGTGAATCTAGGAAGGGCAATATAGTGCCACAGGCGCTGCGGGTGTGCAATCTGTATCGAGACAGCATCGTGTCAAAGGCATGCCGCGTCCACTTTTAACTCACTTCTGAGGTCCGTTCAAACAGACCGGCACTCGCTAAGCGCCGCAATACGTCGGTCATTTTCACACCAAAATCGTCTTTTTATCGCCAGCGTGTTGGAAATCTCTCGGCACGGTAAACATAGACTTTGGGCCTGATCACCACGGCCTCTGTCGGGGGGCTTCAAACGCTGCCTCCTAACGAGCAACAAATTTGGCTCTTTTCTTTCCGGTAGAGTTTTGGGTGGAAAACACAGCTGCAACTATTGTCCTTGTGCATTTAGGTATAATTGCCGCTTGTGTTGGAACCATTTTCCTGAAAAGTTAATTTTGAAAGATTATTTAATTAGGTCTGCTCCCGTAATTGCACCTTTTGAAGCCCAAGTTTTCCGATTGCCAGTTGGAGAAAAAGTGCAAATGGTTCAGGGTTGAAGCGTTTAGAATGGGCGGGAGGTGTCTGACAGACGGCAGACATCAACGAATCCAAAAATCCAAAATATCACCTCATTTATAGCAACAGTAAGCCTACAGGCCAACAGGCTAGAAATCACATTTGACTAAATAAGAACGTGTCTACAAGCCAAAGGAAGACGCTGATGTTGAAAACGTAACTTTGTGGTATCTTATAAGATATTTATTTAAATAAACAAATAAACAATTTGTTTTCATTGCAGATTTTACAATCTACATTTAGGGCCTAAACTAAACTCAAATGGGAATTGCATTATGTTCCACTTCAAAAGATGTACGGCAGTAATGGTCCAAGTGTTTTCACTTTCAAAACTGCTCAAGTTTATTGAATCTTGTCAATATATATGTCAGTGCATTTTACGACTGTGCAACGCAGCACGTGGATGAGGCAGGTAGGACAGAGTGTGCGGACTGCCTGGGTAACTCTGAATTTACGATGTCTGCTCGGTTTGGATTTACACAGTACAATAGACACTCCTCTTCGCTGAAATTGGTTAACTAAAGATCTCTTAAGCCATAAACTTAAATTATAGTGATATTGTCTAGCGTTGTAAATCCTGACAGGCCCAATGATATGTCTTCGGCTTGTGGGATGGCTCCTCAGGGCGCTACCATGTATATTTGCAAAGCTACGAATTACACGTTGTTCCTTTTAACCTTCAACAACTAGTCGGTGTCACCTACAAATTAGGTGCGAAGTATGGCGCTCGCCGCAGATTATCTCGTGCAGAGTCATTAACGGCTGGCTCGGCAACTAGTCCCGGTGACGTATTTGCGTGCATGGGCGTTGAGGCTTCACGGTATGTGCGTCTGTAGTAGAAAGAGGATGGAAATGCGCAACATGCCGTGCTGTCTCTCATTATGTTGGCAGTGCGTGCTTTGATGGTAGCACACGTGAGACTATTGTTACTCATTAATCAAGCGTGCCAGGCAATGCTGTTTAAAAACAAAACATGTATTAATGGAAACAACCAAGTATTTCAAACACGCACATAAATATTTCAAAATGTGAATCTCTCTGTAGGTAGTTTTAGATTTGATCAACCTTTTTAACTTAAAATTTAAGTATGTCGCTTGAAATACACAATAATAATAATTTATGATAATTTAAATGAGTACAGAATATATCAAGGAACTGTGAGAATCAATTGATGTTCCTTGCAGATGTGAAAGCAGTGTTTTTGAAGCTTTGTTTCAAGGTAGTTTAAGAGCCTACAGGGACATTTATGAAGGTGCTTCGGATATTGGAAAGCACATGATGTGTTTTTAGTATTATTTCGCCGAATTCCCCACCAACTGTAATATGTTATTGCTTGATAACATTGACTTACAAGCGGCAACAAAATTGGAGAAAATTAGATCATTAACACTTACGAAATGTGTGCGATGGCTGTACTTATAGTAGGCCTACGCCGTAGCTAATGAAATTAACTGTATGCTGGTCAATCTTGCTCAAACCTGGCGCAAGTGTCCGATCCATTCCCAAATGGCCGGATCTAACGGACATGATACTTCACACCTCGGCTGACGCTAAACACACACACCGGGCGACAGACGCTTCCTTCCCCGTGTTATTGTCCCGAGGCCCCGCTGGGCAAGGCCGCGCCTGGTCCGTTGGCCGGTGATCTCACGTAATGTACACGGGTCTGTCTAGCATCAATGTAGGTGGAACCTCATCCGCTGTGTATACCCAACGTTTATAGGGTCTTGCGGGCTTTAGAAAAAAAGGGATGGAATTGGAGGCTTACTCAACCTCAAAATTACCACTTCTTTACAGTTAAACAATTTGGGAGGTTATTTTCTCCTAAGTTTTATCATTTTACTGCAACCCCCCCCCATTAGCGACAACACGTTTTACACACTTGGAGGTATACCCGTTCGTTGGAAAATAAACCGAACTAATCGAAGAATAAGAAAATAAAATGCTCATACCTCAATGAGCATTGGTGTATTTCGTTGCGCAATACCCAGCCTTATTCGTCTCCCATATTCTTGATTTATAGCTTGAACACCAAATTGTCTTGGTAAAAGATATAAGTGATTAATAAACGAACATGGGGGGGGGGGTCATAGAGCAGGGGAAACAAAGGAAAATACATTCACATTAGTGTGATCCAGACGCTGCTGTCCGAGCACACTTCTTATCGAATTTGTCTACCAAATCAGATATAATTTTCTATCTTCAGACTAGCCTACTCGATTGAAGCAAAATTGTGAAATCAAACTGGGAAAGTTGCATGCTCAATGAATCCAAATGTATGCCCATAGGGGGCCTAATTACAGGGGCTAGTTCAACGGTGGGTCAACGGCTTTGAATTCTGATCGCGATCCATGAAAACGGTAATTTGTTGCGAAAGATTTATAATGGATATATTATTAATGTTTTTTTCAGCCATAAAACTGTATTAAAAGGACAAGGTCACGTGACGAGGGATGACGTAAGCTTTCTTCCCGCCACTACTGTATAGCGGAAATCTGTTACCGTCTCTGGTTTGTCTCTGCTATTTTATGGGGGTGAGACTTTTTTGGGCAGGGCAAAGGCATCCCATAAATCAAAGATGCTTTGGGCAAAGATAGGGAGTACAAAGAAGAGTCTGGGCAAGCAAGTTTTATAAATACTGGTTCTGTTGGGGGATGGAAAGCAAAGTTAGCGCACGAACGGAATCTCTGGGGATGTTTTGTGAATCCACCGGCGACTGAACTCCCCCGCAGTTGCCACTGTCGCAATAGTTGCTGGGGCTTACGGTATCAATTATTTCAAAGCTCGGGTTTGGATTGTTTGGATCGATTTTAGAAGCAAGTTTTGAGCAAGTTTTTCAGTGACACAATTGTTTTAAATATTAAGGCATCACTACAAATAATCGCAATAGTCATCCAAGATTGAACATTCGGTACGGTAAAATAATGTCCGGACAACTTTCTGTTCAGCAGAAATCGTTTTTTCTACAAACAATTAAAGCGACACGACCGACAGACTGACAAAATGAAGGACGGACTTCTTCGGCAACAACATTTTGGTTGCTGAGTGAGAAACGAACCGCAGGCTCAGACAAGGGTCCGTTGCTATGGAGATACGTGATTTTCCGACCAAATCCGTGCCGAGTTTGAGTCTGGTACCCCTCTTAGTATTTATTCTTCTTGACAGTAATTGCCATGGCAGTCCTGGTTTAAGAATTCCATCCATGGTCTGGATGCAAAGGGGCAGCTGCGGTGGGCTATTTTTGTCCGGGCGGTATAACTCCGTCGAACTCAGGCCGAGTGCCGCGCTGGAGGATGGCGGGAGATTTATGGGCGCTGCACGGACGGTTTGCCCCCCTCGTCGGCCCAGTCCCTGGTGGGTTGGCGGGCCCCGTGTCGATAGACGAAGGTCGGGCAAGCATAATTGAAAAATATCGAATCGGAATCTCAACGGCACCAACATCGACTGCATGGAAAATAATTATTTGATTTGGGAGGAATGTTTTGGCTCTTTATTGATAGCACATGCATGTCTTTCTAACATGCCTTTTACATTTAAAGAAATACAAATTGCACGTGAAATTCGACACAAAATTAAACAAGGCAACTCATCATAAAACTACTGTACAAATGTACTTCGAAAGAACCCAGTGTAGTTGTAGTGATGTCATGCGCACTTGTTAAATAAATACATTGTACACAACGGATGTTGCAAGTTAGAGGTGCACCAAGGATCTCACCTACACGGACAGAACGACATTCGTATGCATTGGTCTCTTGATTTTATGATTTTCAATAAGATGACTTCATCCTTGAATATTTTGTGTCAAACAGCCAAATGCAGTGCAGGACAAGAGAGCATATATTATTCGATGGAGATAACATTTGATCTTCAAGCAAACCCAACCAGAATACTCTCGGATTTGTAACTCATGATCAGGAAAAAAAAGAGAGATAAAGTAATATTAAATGCCTGATGCTCGGGCGGATGCTTGTGATAGTATTAGTAGAATATGTATGAAATGTTGGAAAATCTATTTCTTATACCTCAACATCAGCGCCTAAAAAACTATTACTCTTAGTTGAAACTACAAGCATGGGCCATTTTCTGAAGCTGATTGGCCCAGAACTGTTGATACTTGAGACTGGTACCCTGCTAAATTTTGCATAGCACACCAAATTTACCGATTAACCATAACATTTCCTGCTTTTTGTATGCTCCAAAATATTGGACTCGGATGCTCAACAAAACTCCCCAAACAGGCATTCGGATTGATTATAGGTAAGACCACGAAGTGTTTTTTGTTTGTGCCCCCCAAAAAAAACCCAAAACCAGAGCTTGAAACACACAGAAGGATTTTCCTCACGGGTCAAAAATAAACAACAACAACCTCGGATGACCTAGGTTGGATTCGGGAAAACAAATAAACTGCCGCCGACCCCAGTCGTTTGCCGCCCGACCCAGGGGCTCGTAAAGTAACAGCATCTCATTGATTTATTATGTGTGTATTTGAACTACAGGCGCGACGAGACGTTGATTTGTATACCCACTGTTCGTTTTCTCTAGTGTAAGTTATTCCAACCCCGATCCAAGGCTCGGGGCCAATGGTGGTTTGTGACTACTTTTTTTTTACCTTAAAAAATTATGTTCATGCGTCCAGGAATAAACATGATTAACGCAAACTGTTTTGGTACATTAAAATATCTGGGCTGTATAGTTTTAACATCAAGCATTCACTAGAACAATATTTTCATATCAGGAACAAATTTTTACACCAAATGACGAATGTCAAGTTTAAAGATCATTTTTAAGACAGTTGACGCCATATCAGATGCAAGCACAGAAGTGTTATGTTGATGGAAAGAAGGCCGCCCTCTGTAGAGCAAAAATATGAATATTGAGCAAGCAACCCTGCAGACCAACGTGAATATTCCACGTCTGTTTTTAATGATGTCATAGATGATTAAAGGGGGAGGGAACATACAAAATGGGGGGAGAGGGGGGCGCTGTTCAAAACTATTCATATACGTATTTATGTCCATAATAGCCGCGTTTTTGGGCCACAGTCCGAGGGTTTGCACAGAAACATATTGACTTCGACTAGTTCGAGTCTCTTCCTTTTTTTCTTTTCGTTGACTTTCATTGCCCCTTTTCCACCCCCCCCCCCGGGAGCGCCGCCAATGGTCACAAACCACAATGTGCATTAGGCTGAAGGCCGTGATATAAAGCACGCGGCAACCCGTATTTGCTAGACACTCTTGACAAAGTTTGCGGGTCAAGACAACCCGGAAAGTGGTCCAGAGAAGTGTTATTTTGAACAGGGAAAAAGTGCCATTTTGACCCTTCAACGTATCAGGTCAAATTTGAAGTGGATTTGGAGAAAAATATTACCCAGGACTTATGCAAATGTAACGATAATCAGTAATCAACAGATACTACAATAATAAGGTACCGGGAATCTGTCCCTCTACCTGGCATATGGATGCATTGAAATGAAACGAAGTCATCTTAAGGTTCAATTCCATTGTCGAGGGGAACGGAGGAAAAGACAGTGAAAACAAATTATAAAGAAAAAAAAAACACCCGAAACTGAAAGTGTGTGAACCAGTCAAAGGAGACCATTAAAAGCGATAAATTCACAAGAAAGTCGGTCCTGTGTTTTTTCATATTCGTTTGATTTCTCGGGAGAAACATCGAATTTTTTTTTGACACCGCATTCCCCAATTTAGTCCGCATAATTCCGTAAAATAACGGGACATAAATTCACAGCTTCGCGGTTCAAGGCGGGTAATATACGATGAACAGATGGTTTCACTCCGTAATGTGATATCGAAAAGCGGTATAAAAGGTTGGTGTTTTTCCTTTTTTTATTATTTTTTTCTTCAAACTTCGTCTTCCTACTCTTTTCGCAATGTCTTCAAGCACTGAACTTGAAGTTCTCTGTTGACCTCTGTGATAAAATGAAAGGGGAAGGCTCCTGACCCGCCGGAGACCCCTGAAATTCACTTCTAAAGTCCCTTGAATAAAGGAAATGTGATTTTAACATAAGAACTTATTGCATTTAAAATAAGAAATTATTGCATTTGGGCCATTACCCTCTTTAACTAAAACTAATTGTTGCCGAACATTGCTTTTTTATAAGGCTTGAGAAAGGAGTTTCGGAACACCCACTTTTTCATTCTACACTTGAAAATCAAGATCTATTCTTCACTTAATAATGAGCTACAGTGCATAATAACACTCCCAATTAATTAGGCTCGGCAATTCAACATCAACTTGCACTACATCCCAGTTTTCTTTCTTCATTTGAGAAAGCTTCGTCATGATTTTCATAACCTTTTATTTTATGATTTTAACAGTGATACGTTTTCCCCAAATACGTTACTGGTAAACAGTTTTAAAAATAAATTTGACATGTTTGTACACTACAGTCATCAATATATATTGTGTAAAATTTAGGTCGAGTCTTGCCCTGGGATTTCAAAATCATTCCCGATAGAGGGCGCAATACAGACATTAACATTTATACTCCCCTCTCCAAGGCATGACATCTTCAAAAGTACATTCACTATACAGCTGTGGCGGCAAAACATGCATTGGCGTACCGAACCAAAATGTACATGACTCACTAATATCACATTCTGACGACTATGTAAACATAGCCCGACACAGAGCCTAGCCGCTGCGCAAGATGACATGCAAAGTATCAGCTTGCTAATTTAGTGTCCTCGCTGCCGTGAAATATGAGTGCTAATCAAATAAATTATCAGCCAATCGGAATCTTTGCCCAGCGAATGAACTAATTATCAGAATATCAATGGGTTTCTGGCAAAAAGAAAGAGGGGGACTCATTAAGGGCGATGCACGATGAAGTGAAATTGGCTTTCTCTTTTAGGCAAGTTGTTTTTTTGTAAATAAACAAAATTACAAACGATAACTTTAGATTCGCGTTTCTCTTAATTAGGCGCATATGTGGCTTTTTCAATCATATGGGCCAAAACTTGATAGATTAGGGCATTACATATATTCATGTAATTTTCAGTTAGACTTATAATGTCATGTTCACGTACATTGGCGCTGCTATTGCTTCACAGTAATTAAACTAAAAATCTATCGTCCTCTGATACCAAGCGACACTTTTCAAAATAAGTTGAGAAATGAAAATATCCGTATTAAATAAAAACACAACAAAAACGTCGCTTGCATATTTTGTTGCATTGCTACTAAAATGTACAAAGGCATGCATGCCTGTATAATTAATAGTTTATTCCATACACCTGTATTTTAAAGTACAACGTCTCCACGAATCAGTCATTAGCCAATAAGACAAAGCAAGTTTATTGATTATTGTACGACCTAAAGGCCACATTTTCATGACTATGACCCCAAAGTTCCTCGCCAGTTAACAAGCATTTCGGGACGGACGCATCCGAGAACGGCAGACGAATCCGACCACTAAAATTTAGCTTGCGACAACCGATTTACGGCGACTTTAACGAGTGTATTTACATGAGTCGGTCATTGTCTCGTTACTCGATGAGATTTTTATCGGAAACTTTTCCAGAGATTTACAACCTAACATACTGAAAGTTGCTCCTAAAGACACATAAGATAAAATGACTAGGATACATATTTAAATCTCAAATGTTAATAACTTGTTTTAATGACTTTTGAAATTCATGTTCTAAAAGAATTTGTCGCATAATAACGGCAACTCTTGCTACTGTTCACACGTCGTTATTCATTAGATACCAGTGTCAAACGTTGACATTTCCATGTGCCGTAATTAAATGCCTTTTTGAAATGCACACTCCGTAAAGTACTTTGGTGACCGAAGCGGGTTTGGAAAAGGATCATCAACGGACCGTTGTTATGGCGCCCTCTTGTGATCCTGAACGATCAAAGTGACGGCTCAGTCCAGAAGACATAACACAAATTCCAAATCCAAGTCCAAATTCAAGTTTATTAACCACATTAAAAAGTGTAGAGATTCAGCTCCCAAGCCTCATTTTCAAATAAGAAGCTCAATAAAGACTGGATCGTTTGGACAATACTTTAGTCACTCTTTACAATGACCTTCAATAAAATAAAACCGACCAACAAATTACTTATCTGGTTTTACTTATCCAAATAATCTGTATGCAATCGTAGCATACTTGGAATTTACATGCATGGACTTGTGACAATTTTTGGGAAGTGAGCAGTAAGCACACAACAGAAGTTAGCATTCCAATGTTCTTGTGAGGATTATATTACACAAGGCGTGGTAATCATAAGGCTCTATGCTGTAAGGCACTAAAAGCTCAAACTAATTAAAGGGAATATACAACATTTGCAAACATCGACAAATAAAACTACCAAGCTTTTACGAAATACCTTACTAGGATGTTGGTAAATGACAGTCTCAAGCATCTTGTAAAATTATGGCACCTGGTGTGAAGTCATTTTCAAGAAAATGGTATTTTTGTAAACATTTCCAACGGTGGTCGGCCGACCAGCGTTGGAAAAACCTAACTATTTTTCAACTACTGCTCCAAATTTACAATTTTTTTTTTCAGTCCAAATTTTGTTTGCTATTGGTTAGATGTTCATGAACGGGTGCAGGCCAGCTAGACTGGTTCCCTTGCCTTACAATTTTCCATCATCTATAAAATGATCAATTTTATCTTTTGTGGAGTCAGGGAACCAGACTACATGAACATTTTGTTTTTCTTGGTTTTTCCAACCTTTTCGAACACCAAACTTAAAATATGTCAGTGTAACAATATTTGATCTATTATACTAACCTCTCAAATAGTTCATTTCTGAAAATTACAGCAAAAGCCAGTGATGTACATTCCCTTTAAGATGGTTTGTATCAAAAGAAAAAGGAAACGCAGATCCATTTGTTAGTCAGAGTCCATCAAATAATCAGAAGAGTCTTGCCTATTCATCAATCCCAATCGATTTTAAAAAGAACTCTTAAAAATATCAAATTATATTTGTATGTTTCCCCCTGAAAGTTTGGTTTTCAGCAGAGAATGGACGGAACCTGGATAAAAGCTGTTTAACTTAGGAGGTTATTCCCATGTGTCAGGCACACTGCAGTATTTACTGATTTAGAAGTTTTGCCCATAGACCAGTTGAAAATAGACGTTCTTTTAGTTGGAGCTTCATGATAATTATAGCGATGCTGTACATGCAGGCTACAGCGCCCCCTCAGTATCAGAGGGCAGTTCTGTTCCCGATGGACAGAGTCACAAGATTGACCCGACAGAGGGCGTGCTCCACCAGCACTCAAACCGGGAATCCACAACAGAATTAATGTCCAGTGACTTACAGGCTATATCACGCTGCACTGTGATGAATTTCCAGCACATAGATATTTTTTAATTGCCATATAGTCGCTCGTTTACTTGTTCCACTATCCGTTTGATGGCTGATTTATTTGTATGGATTAGTTTGCTTTTGCTTTGAAGGATTTGTTTCATTCGTTTGCTTGCTATTCAGAGATGTAGCGAAAACATCATACAAAAAGAGGAAACTATCGAAGATACACACACAAATGTTAATTAAACTGTGAATCGTGAGGAAAGGTCATGAATATGAGACTTTTTATTACGCGGTGTCACCCTCACACCTTTTTTACAACGTTCTTCTGTAGGCATAGTGATATATATCCCATTTTCGTCGGTAACCGGTAAAATTTGCGAGGGCAGGCACACGGGGGTGGGGTAGGGGTGAGTTATGCGTAATTATGGTCATATTAATCCCCCTTCCCACATATTCAGCTACAGATCCGTAAACTGTTGGCTTTTTGAGTACCAAACGTTATGCTCTTTCCCCGTTGTGTATTCAGTTGTTTTATTTATATATCCATTGATTACTCCATTAACGTCATTTGAATTTTTTTTTTATTATGGATATTGTGCAATTTCCACATTACCTACTGTTTTGGTTATGCAAAAAAACAAAGGGAATTTCCGTGGTTTAATATGGTGACATTTTCAGTCTGTGTAACATGATACTGATGACATTTCCACTGCCGGTATCGTACCGGAGCTCACATAGGATGTAGGAGATTGCTGTCCCACTTATAGTGACCGGGTCTGAAAAAAACCCGATTTTCTTGACAAAAAGAGACCAACGAAGGAACATGTGTGGTCGACGAAAAAAGTGACAGTACAACTGAACAAAATGACAAGTAAACTGAACGACTGACCGATTGACTGACCGACTCTCTCCCCCTGACTGACCGACTGCTCGACTAACTTGCTGCCCAACCAAGACAGCCGACGACCGACATACCAACCAATTGATTGACTGACTGACTGACGGACTCACTGACCAATATTGAATGGCTGAGTATTTCCTGATCAATAACTTTCCAAGTGACCAACTGACAAAATGACTGACCGACTGACCAACCGACTGATCGACTGATTGATCCACTACAGGCCCACACCAAACTGACCTGCAGTCCGACCACCGACTGACCAGCCAATGTACTAACCGACAAAACGATCTTATGACTGACTCACCAAACGTCCAATTTACGTACTGACCGACTGACACACTGATTGACAGTGAAGCGACATACTGACTAATAAATCAATCGACTAATCCACAAGCCGACAGACTGACTGACTGACTGACGGACAGATTGGCCTATCGACCGACCGAACTGGAAGCTGACTCACCGACTGGCCGACTGATAGCTAACCGACCAACTAACTGATCGACGGACAACCTGACCGACTGACTGGCTTATCGGCTGCCTAACAACCGCCAGACTGATTGATCGAAAAGGAAAAAAAAACACCGACACCTACCTGCCCGCCAACCAGCTTTCAAATCATCCAAGGAGGGGATGGATATAGGGTGCAGGCGTAGAGCAGGAACGGTAACCTCTCAGCCAGCCAATAAAAAAAAAAAAATCCGAGAAACTTTCAAACAACCAACAACAAAATCACTTCCTTGAACATGGGCGTCGCCAGGATTTTTTCCGGGGGCAAGCACGTTTTTCCCCAAAATTCCTTAACGTTTTCAAAATATTCTCAATTTATCAAATTTTCCGAGCGTGGGCAGGGGAACATTTACATTTGCCCTTACCCTTAGTAATCTCATTAAAAGCAATATGGCTTCGCACTTCTTTTTCCTTTTTTTTTTCTCCTACCCCTTTTTCGGTGGGGGGGGGGGGAAAGCGCCCTCCCTTGCCCTCCCCCCTTGCGACGCCCATGCCCTTGAACAACCTTCATTTCTATTTAAAAAGAAAGATTTCTTTCCCAAGTCTTGTTAAAAATGACCCCGAAAGGCCTATAATCCAAACGTTAAATGAGAAGTATTGCTACAGGGAATCATTTGAACAAGTTTTTAAATTATTAATACTATTTATCGAATGGGCAAACAAAATGACGCTTTGAAGTGGTTTTACATTAATGCCTTCAAGTGACATATTTATGGTGTGGCGTTTTATCAGACAACCGATTTTTCATTATTGAATATCAGTTAACGCACAGGTGTATATCAAATCCTTCCACTTCCCGTTAGCTTTTGAGGACTAAATATAAGGGATGGCATTCAGCTCAAAAACCCTGAGAATCTACATTTGTATGTGTGTGCGTGGGGTTTTTTTGGGGGGGGGAGACAAGTATACAAAACCTTCTTAAGTGTTATATGTATAATAATTTGTGACGGTCTAAGAAACGTCCCCCCATTTAATTTAAATATTCATTAGGTTCTTTTATTATTTAAATTAAACGCAATTACATAATCCGGCTTGGCCCACGGCCCGCCGCACTCTCACTTTTGTATTCGAGGAGACTGCAGCTCATGACATACCTGTTGACTCACATTATCCTTAGTCAGTTTTCTGTTTCAATATGATTGGTTGACATTTATTTTGAAATTATTAATTAGCTATAAACCAGTCCAGAGAGATAAATTTTATTTAAATTTATTTATTTATTGACCATAATGAGTAATTTGCACTCTCACTTCTGTATTCGAGGAGACACCAGCTAATGCCATCTTCTCCTCTCATTTCAGGAATGAAATAAATTATTTGAGAGAAGCTACAGGCCGTTTCCTCTATCTCTTCTTCTGACTCCTATACCCCCGGTGTCACATATTGATATTAACTGTTATTATCTTCAGAGATAACAGTTGCTTAGAAATTTGCATTATGTATCTAAATTTGATAAGTTGATGATAGCAGATTGCTCATGCGATGTCCTGTACAGATTGGTTCCTTTGTGTTGTTATTGTTATAGCGTCCTCCAAATGACATGCTGTCGATATGGGTTTTTTTTTTAACTTGCTTTGCAAACTTTTGTCCAGAGCATACAAAGGAGAGTACCAGTCACAAGCAATACACACAACATGGCATTATGGCTGGTAACCTGCTTTGTGCTAAACAATGATATTATTTTCGCTCAGCAAGTATTTGTGCTTAAAAGCTGCAAATACGTGGAATGTGACGGGATAATTATATAGGCCTATGTTATTTTCTTTTAGCCGATTTGTTTTTATTCTTGAACTTCAAATATGTTGTTTCTGTTAGACAAAATAATTGCATATTATGTGAAAAGTAAATCTAACTCAAGCTGATTATCGAAAGGTAATTCCTTACAAAAAATAAAACAAAAAAGTTACCCTTTGAATCATGAGCTAGGGACAGAACCTTATTTCAATTTGCTTCATGAAACAAAACGAACTGGCAACCATCATCATCATCAACCATCATCATCTAACATCAGATACCGACCCATCTTCAACACTTAGTAAAGACAAAAGGTTGCCACTTTTCAGGAATTTTGAAAATTCTCATACATCAAATTGCTGAAGCAAATTTGGAAATAATGTGTATGCCTATTTCCATTTCCCCCTTTTCAAATAACGAGAAAGTACACACGAAAAGATACCAGTGCAGAAGCCGAAACAACCCATTTGAATTTCATATCCACATTTGAAATCAAATTAAAGAAATAATGGCCAATAACTGCCAAATAACAGACATCTGGAGCATTTTTAACTTCTCTGACGGTTTAGGTCTGCCCTTTGAAGACGGCTGTGCTACATCGAATCAAGGAAGGCTATACTGCATCGAGAATTGTAAGAAAGGCAAGTTAATATCGGTAAAGAGGCTACCTAATAACTCTATTCGATAGACCCCCCACCGCCCTCACATTGGCTACCCTCTCCACCCTTCCCCTCCCTCTCAACGTATGCATCCCTTAATACAGTCACTAACACTACGGTAGACCCGACCAAGCATCGGAAATAATGACTTCTCGAAGTCTCCGACATCGCATATTTCTTTTAAATCTGTTTTTTTTTCTTTTACAACTTTCGTGAAACAATCACCATGTTGAAAATTGCCATGTTGTGAAAGGTATTTCCGATGCCATATTATGAGCGAAAACTCATGAATGCACTTCCTCTTACAACTCCCACGAGGAAGTATTCGCTTCCGATGTCGCTTCGTAGGCACCGTACTACTCTTCACCGTAATTTATTTTGGTAGCCAACCGGATCAATCCTTTTTTTTTCAAGTCTTGCAGTGAAGGTTCAGAATCCGAGTCAAAAGATTACCCTTTAGCTTTTTCGGAGTACTTTTGGTAAAGCAGATTTTCGGTTATGTTTTTTTTCCTGCTTTATCTGTTTGTTGGGATAACTAGTTAGATTTATATTGTCGCTCTCAAATTTTGGTAAAGAATTTGTGATCTGGCAAAGAAAAAGCCGTTGTAATTTTGACAGTCACAACGGCCGTCTCAAATCCGTAATTGCTTGTAGACGGCTTAAGATAACATTCCCTCGATAGGTTTGAATGTAATATCATAAAAGAAATCATTTTCAATCACCAAGAACTTGCATTTGCATGGAATAGAGAGGGGATTGTTTTATGATACACACTGGGTAGTTATTGCTGACATGCAGTCATGTTGGAAAAAAAAACCCGGTTTCTCTGTGGCCGGAATAATGAGGCAACGGTGCAAGTGCAACAACCAACGACACTTTGGAGAAGGAAAAGGAAGGACTCAAAAATATTTCTTAGTTTTCGACTTGTATGCTACATACTGGACCCTCTGTGATCTGAATATAACCTTGAATAGTTCATGAACACAAAAAATACAAAGAAAATCATACTGCACTATGTTTGTCACGTGTGTATTCTATCAATGGCCACCATTACTGAACCACAAGATGCTAGGCACCGGATGCTAAATTTACAGGAGTGACAAACGCATGCGTTGGTGGTTTCAAGGACCGCGACTATTATGAATTCACGAATGCACCAGCTCGAGCCTAATCGTATAGGCACTTCGCAGCCAGGGGAAAACCGGTATAATTCAGTGGAAAGTGGGAGAGAACATTTTTTCCAAAAATTTCCAAAGTGCGTAATACATGCTTTCAGTTTTCCTGTTATCCACGGTCAAGGGCTGTTATAATTAATTCCCACCAGCGGATGTAGTATTGCTGCTGCTATTTCTGTCTCATGCAGGAACTACGTAGGCGACGTCAGCGGTGGCCCATCTTTCACAGACATGAGTTGTTTCAAAGTTCAGCTAAAACGATTCATGGTGTACGTGCAAAATATATACAGGGTGGCTAAATATACTTTATATTGAGCTGTAGAAGAGAAATCTGCGATTTGGTGCGATTAGAATTTTCCCTTTATGAATGGGAAACTTAAGCACGTAGGACATTGTATAGGAGTAATGTATAATTTCTAAGGTGAGCAAGTGACAAATTCCAGCGACGAACATACCCTATCATTGTTTAAGAAGTGTCCACGTTATGCCTTTATGACTGCAAATACGCATCATGTCATCGCGCAGAGGTGGGGGTGGTGGGGGTGGTGGTGGGGGCGGGGGCTAAGGAATGAGTTGGGAGTTTGGGCCTTTCGATTACAGCTCTGGAATCTTGTGAGGCTTCTTCTACGGAATTAAAGTAAACCTAAAAGTTTCATATTGCAAAAGAAAGCACTCGGGAGAATGTTTCACGAATTTTTCAGATTTCGATTAAAATCGAGAGGGCGAACTTTGAGAAACACTTCGTTTTAAAAATGTTGTAAAATATTTCAAATAACTCCAAAAAGAAATTTTGAGTGTGTTGCCTTTACAAGACAAACTACTCTCAGGCCAAGCGCAGGATAACAAACTGCCAATTTTGGTCGGCATGCATTTCACAATGTTTGAGGGCATATTTGTGAGGCAATGGAGACATATTCCTGATCTGCCTATATATTGGAGGGTGAATGCATCTGACCCCCAAACCCCACCCACCTTACCCTCACCAAAAAAAACCCAACCTTTTTGCTCCATTTCTGATGGACATCATTTTGGCCATACATTGTATTGTAGATGCGGTACGAAAATGGCATGGGTTAACGTTTTGAATCGAAACAAATGAAAATGCATTAATCAACCGGATTGCACCAGGTCGCGATTATGAATCGTTTTAACAGGGGAATCCCAAATTGTTCCGCGAAATGCAAATTCAGATTAGCCAATGCTGTTACCATGACGAATTTCCGTCTCTTTTCCCAGGCAGACTGATTTATTTTAAGCCTATCAACAATTGACCTCGGTGGTTTACCGGTGTAGCATACCAACTGCCTCTTCACAGATTAAAGCTGATAGGTTTCATAACGGGTTTAATTAATACATGACCCGAGTTCAGCGGAACCATTGGTCGGAACTCAGGTTCCAGTCTACTGAACACAGCGCGCACCCGGCTTGTCAGTATACTAGCGGCAGTTACAAGGCCCATGATTGGCTGAGCCCAACACACTCACTTCCATCTGATTGTGAATGGCACTGGTTGTGAAATAAATGGATGTAATGTGACTGGATCACATTGCATTACCGTAAACTTTCCTGACCGGTACAGACCGCACATCTCTCGGTGCTTTACCGTTCAGTGATATTATAATATTTATAAACATTGAAGTTTGTTTTCGGGTCGCGTGTATGTTGCAGCCATGAATTCCAGTTCGTACTTCGTCAACACTCTGTTCTCCAAGTATCAGCCGGGTGAAGGCTTCTACCCGTCAGGCTATGAGCTACCTTCCTGCGCTTTTACCAAGACACAGAAGGGGTCTTACAACTCCGGCAACATCGGTGGGGGAATGAACGGGGTATCGACTCACCACCAACAACCGCCTGGCTACTTCAGCACCCCAGCTACCAGCGCCAATGCGTATCATGGGTCCTACGAGCCCCACAGTGGTGGCAACACGGCCAGTAACGTGTACGGCACTCTCAATCAGAGCGCGGCATCGCCGATCACCTCGTGGGACACTCGCCTCGCATCTTACGGTACCTCCTGGCCGGGCAACACGGCCGAATTGGACTCCTCGTACAGCTTGAAGGAACACTCAGGAGCCATGGGGGTGTTCTCACCGGGTTCCCAGTCAGATGTACTCAATAATAACTGTCACAATTCCATGGTTTCGGGAGGCAATTCAAATTTTCCCTGGATGAATGTTGCAGGTGGGTGTTTTTGTGATGTTCATGAAGTTGTAAATTTCTTTAAACAAATAACTGGATTTTCGAATTATAACTTTAAACGTAACTTAAGATCCCTCGACTTAAATATGGAAAATCGTTCTTTTCCGACACTTTTTTTCGCACTGTTTCCCCCACTTGTCATGTCGTACGGACTTATTGCTTGCCTTGCAATCGATGATGCATGATGATACGGTGTAGTAATGACTGATGACTGATGAGTGGTTTGATGACAGATTAGCTTAGGAAACCCCAGCACTAATAATGCTCATTTCAAATTCGACTATTAGAGGGGGGGGGGGGGTGTCTACTGTAGCCTCTTATATACACTTACTCATGCTAACTTTTAACATGGTCATGGGACGCACCTATAACTATTCCTCCATGCTATAACCAAGATACAACTTCCTTCTCTTATAGTTATACGTGGTGCACATATTTCTCAATTTGAACATGGAGCAAGAAAAACAGTATGATGCTCTAGCGAATTTCGCTTTGCTGCTGGTAGCTAGGCCTCGGATTGTTCGCGGAAAGCATTGGTATAGTCCGATTTCGTTTGTATGATTATGGCCGGTTGAATGTTAAAAATAATAAGTCTGTAGAGGGTACATTTCAGTTGGAACGCAAAGTCTACGAACTCTAACCATTTGGAAGCAAGCTCATTTTCAAACCCCTTACATTTTTATTACAACTTAGTTAACTCTTAACCGTCGCAACGTCCGACCCTTACTTGTCGTTTAACGCATCTAATCTGGCTTCCCTTTATACTAGTAAAAAATGCTAGAATGGTATACACCGCCGAGAAAATTCAAACAATTTTGAAACGGTCGTTCTTCACTTTCAGTTGACAGATTTCCTTGTATATCAATTAAGTGCATTGTGCCGAATTTATTCAGAGGACACAACAGTAGCCTAAATGTTTTGAAGTGAAAGAGAAAACAAAGCTGGAAGAAAAACCGCCCCGGTAAATTGGATTAAGAGGGGTCATTCCGCATGTATATTGACAATTGCCGCTGAAATACGCAAGGAGTGATGGATGTGATCGTAACTGTCGTGGGTGGGCTGCCGGCGCTGCAGCCCCGGTGCACCCTGTCTCACTACCCGTACCATCCACTTCACCCAGGGAAGTTTTAGGATTTTTTACGACTCCATAAAAATAACACATGATTAACCCCGAGGCCGCCAGGAGCTGCTTAGTACCGGCCCAAGTGATGGAAATACGGCAAGGGAGTTGAGTACATCATGTGAGGGGTTAACATGTTGGAATACTTTTCTCAATGCTGTTTTAATTCAATTAAGTGCTGCGATCCCCACGTGAATCAGACATGGCTTTATTATGTCTGTGTTAAAAATCTCGGTTATGTTTACTTTTATTTCTAGTTCCTAAGTGAGTACGTTTTTTTTTGGCGGCCGGGGATAATGAGATAGTTTCAGACTTGTCTCAATAGACGACAAAACCAAAGAATTGAAAACAGCCAAACAATTAATGATAAAACCATAATTGCAATAACTGATAACTTATGAAATCGGCTTTGATGTTTCTGTCTTGATTGTCACCAGGAAAAGTTGGCATACACTGCATGCACACTAAAATGTTTCAAATTATGCAAGTTTAATTATGACTTTCGGTAAACAGTGCTGTGATATTACTCTTCTGTTTTTCGCAGCAACGACTTAACACATGCGATATAGATAGGTGGTCTACGTAATTCTCCACTGATTGAAATTCATATATTAAACCGTAGACAATGTGGCGTTACATAGTGTGATTGTTTAGATAGAGTTTTGAGAGTTTTACTTTTGCCAAATTAGTTGCGTGTGGCGATGCATCTTGTGACTAGTTAAAATATATCAAATAAGATCAAAACCGCAATGGATACAGTTCGGTAAGTTGTAACTAGGCCTACCCGCAAAGAGGTTGGGTCATCGCTGGTAATGGTTATTGCCTTTTTATCGTTTAGCAGTGACCCGCTAATGGTGTGGAAATATGTATCAACTATCATCATAATGGGACAAGACCATTGCAGCCGTTAGGGCATTAAATCGGATCGAGGGCTTTTTAAGATACGATTAACGATTTATTTTCGTCATAACACAATCTAGAAGCTCAAAAGTTCTTAACTTCGGTCCGAGTGGGATCAGAAGGCCTATTTTGTCACGAGTTCACAACATGGATACACGGCTGGACATAATGTAGGCTATAAAGAGAAAATAGGAAACATAGAGAACGTTTATCGTTGTTGTCACAAAAATCGATACTTATTTCGATCACCAGGCGATGCCTGTGCGATAAAATGCTCAATTTGTTTCAGTTCCTTTTTCGTTTAAATGAGGACTAGTGGCAATAAATAAATATCTTTAACATTTTGATGTTTAATCCATCGCAAGAAGTTGAATTACTGAATTCAAAAATCGTTTCAGGTCATCGTCATTACAACTCCCCCTCGTTTTCCCAATTATGTTTCTTCTCCTCGAAATTCGTGTCGCGATGTGCCGCCCCAAATAAAATTTCTGTTTATGTTTAAACACGCTATTTAAACCTCTTCATCTATCCGGACATGTGTCCGAGATGCGGTCAGCACCATCACCGCAGTATAATGTCCATGTTATATATAAACAAGTGATATACGGTAGAAAGGTTAGACCCGTATCGTGTTTACCAGACAACAGTCACATCGGCGGATCAAATGGCAAGATTATTGGGGATTAAGTCACCCGTTATATCCCATTAGCTACTGTGCAACCGTTTTGACTGACATGTATGCGTCGTTGAGTGCATGATGGAACGATATGATGTTTGCGGATCTCAGCATACTCAAAACATCCAATATAATTCGTTCGTTCGTTTGAATGAGGAACATACGTCTTGGATAAATACTTTGATTTCGAATATTTCTTCCATTAGCAATCAAGTAACACTTGTGTTTGCCAGAACCCATGTCGCCTTTAAACTGGATTGAACTGTCTACATTACAGATCACATATTATTGTCGTGATTGGCTTTTTTTGCCGTTAAATTTGAAAGAAATAAAAAAAAGCCAAGACCACATTGCATTTGTGTTAGGGGTGACAGAACCTCTGAATATTGTTATGATTTGAGTTTTTACTGACATAATGAAGGAAAGAAATAACCGGACATTAAATTGATATCTGACCATGGCCAAACAATTTCGAACGGAGTCATAATGATCCGTGATGCGTTTAATATGCGAATGTAAAATCAATTTCGCGCCAAAGTTAAGGTGACTGGCGAACTCAAAACGCGCGATTGTTTCCATTAAAGGTTTGGTTGTGTGCACCGAACTTGAACGTTGATCGTTGAGGGCGTCGAAATAGGCAGTAAAAAAGAGTAAAAACAAACAAAATCGGAAAGTTTAATTAAGTTGCGGAACGTCTATGATCGTTAGTTTTGAGTCTTGACCATCGAAATGTGCACTCTTGATCCACTCCTCATTTCAGTTTTGGTACATGTAAAAGAAAATCTAGTGTGTTAGAATATGAGGCTCCTAAGTTTTTTTTTAACGCGGAGTTTTACCCTTTACCTACGTTGATGTCTAGATATAGGTTAGGGCACAGAGATAGGCTTTTAAGTCAACTCGTCATCAACGCCTTATCCAGTTTGTCTTGTAATCTGTGGCGTACAGCCTTCTTATCTTTTCCACTTTTTTCCGCATAAAATATCGAAGATGTAGGTTACTAAAACTTGTAAAAGTATAGCTTATATTGTACATGTACAAAGGAATGGCGTCTGCAAAGAGAACTAATACATTGTTTAGAAGATTCTGGACGAGGGTTGGAAACTGCAGGGTCATTGGGAGTGAACACTCGTCTGATCGCAATATACCCATGAACTTCGCTAGACTGGATTCAGTGTTAACTTCAGACAGTCTGTTGTACAACTCCTCAAGTGTTGACTTGGCGAATGCAATAAACCAACGTCGTAGGGAGTTAGCTGATTATTTTGCGGGTCCAGTCGCCCGCGCACTCAACGCTCAGATTTGGCGCCACGTCCGGAAAATCGGACGGGTCCGTAAATTGTGCAAGGCTTTCTAATGCCTGGGAAACCATTGGCGAAGTGGGTGCAGGCGACATGCAGGTCGGTGCTTTCAAAATGCTGAATGAAGGGTGCCCGTTCAATGACGTTGTATCATTTCAAATGAATATATCATTTCCCCGACAAACATCACTGCATAGTGAGTGTCAACTTGTCAATAAGTCAACTGTTTTGACGCCCAATCAGACATTTTCTGCTTCACTGTTTCTACAGAGAGTCGCGGAAATTAAAGAGACGGTTGTGTTGTGGTTTCTAGTGAGAGGGAGAGGCAGGGGTCACTTCACAGCTGATCAGTGAAAGTTGCTGTGTATTTCTGACAAAGCGCGGGGAGGATGGAAGTGGTCAAATTCACGCATTTCCGTGCAGAAAGTAAAGTCAATAAATTCTGTCCATGTTTTGTCCATTTGACACCAACTGTGTCACTCATTCATTGTCTTTACTGCCTCATCTGTTCAACCGTCGGTGAACTCGAGTGCATGCGGCATACCGTGTTCCAGTCTACTGACCATCATACATCCAGTTCATACACTGAAGTATCAAAACTTCAATCCAAGACAAATAAGCGACCACTATAATATACCCACAACCGAAAAATTCACAGCCAGTACTGTTAGGCGTATTGCCTGTTATTAGAATTATTGGATAAAAATGGTCTACTTCATTCAGCAGCACACCATGAGCTATTTAGTGAAACGTCACTTCAATAGTTCTTGTGCCCAATAAATAACAAATCCTGGTTAGTGCCACAATTTTTTTTTACATAGTGTTGTATATTTTGTTTTGGTAACATTCACGCTTAGTAAAGCTCTTTCTTTCGAATTCTCTGCTTTACCAGTACCCCTCCCTTTCCCGTCACCTCTGCAACTCGGTCATTGGACATAATCACATCCTATAGGCCTACTCCGCAACAACAAGTCATACTGTGTCAAACACATATACCCATAGACCAGACCAAGCATGCCCTAACCGATTAGCATTCCATTGTATAATGCATTCACAAATACGGATAAATACCGAATCATTCCAGTCAATTGGCCGGTAATCAATATCGCACATCCTGCCTCCTCAAGTTCCGATGGTGTAAACTTGACCAAGATAGCTGGTTTCCTATGATGGGTTGGACACCGGACTGCCGATGTCACCCGCTGGTAACGGGCCAGACAGACCGACCGGTGACGCCTCACGCTTCCCGTTGTTTGGCACTAGTACAAGTTGTCGGTGGGCCTTCTAAAATTGGAAAAAATCCAAATCAGGGACTTGTTTTTTTGCTGGCTGTTTTGATTATAAATTCTTTTCCAAAATAAACTCCATGCAAATACAATAGTGAAGTATTATAAAGAGAATGGTTAAAGGTTGTTTCAACAATAAAAGCCGACGTTACAGTCCTATGTGGGAGAACGGCGACAAACCAAACCAGAATTTGTTGACAAAGCATCTCCCTGGTGTAAATGTAAGCATTGGCTTAGCAGTGACAATCAAAATGCCTCCCGAAAATAAATGTCATTCATAAAGGCCGTTAGTCAGCAAAGAACCCGCGCGATCAATCATGTGAGATGAACCTACAAGCACTCCACGGAATTGATAAATGCACCCGGTAGAATTTTAATAATTTTTAGGCTGGGGGTCTCATCTCTCTTTAGGTTAGCCTGAGAAGACTGTACATTTACCATGCACGATATAGGAGGTTGTCTATGTTAAAAAAAAAATGACGTTAACAGTGAGAGCCGGTCAAAGAAATATCATAATTTAGCTGTTTCATTCTCAAGGAAAAGAAAGTGTGCACTGCTTCCATTAAATGAATACAATAATGATTTTCGTTGTCTTGTGTGGTGTACAACTCAACCAAACGAGGCCCATCCATGCAGACTCTGCCCAGTATCGGAAACTGCAGGTCTATAGATTGTATGATACAAACTTTCGGCAAAACTGTATCAACGGCACAATAACGTTGAGCATATAATATGTGTCATGTATATGAGTTTTTCGTTAATTAATTTTGTTTATGTTTTCCAACAAACTCTTTCGTTGCATTGCTATATACCCACTCCGCTCAGCCCATGCGTGAAATAGGCTGAGCAATGTTTGGGGCGGCATGTGCCTTTATGTGATGAAATAAGGAGACTTCTTCCGTAAACAGCTATTGTTGCCCGTCGATGTAATCTCTTGATCCACCATTGAGGTGTCTATGTGGGGTCCGATGATAACCAAATCTGTTCTGTCGGTCTCCATAGACTCATGACCCGTCTGGCGCCTGTACGCTTCAAACACCATTCAATCCGAAGATTAGCTTCGTGTCTTCGCCTCTCAACATCATTCAGTTCATTTGGGGTGAACCCCTCCCCCAACCAGTGCTACGCTCCACTTTTAGCTTCTAGAGAGTAACCGCTGACGTTACGGGTGGAGGGGGACAGAACTGAACAAGACACGGGTTTCGAACTCACATCTATGATCCAACAAGTCATATATTATGCCCCAACCCTCTAAAGTTAGATTTCTATGGAAATAACCATTAAGACCTCTAACAATGAAGCATCAACATTGAGTCTGGTTCAGATTTTGCCCCAAAGCGGCTGTCCTTTTCTCCGATGTTAACTTTGTCAGACTCACACGCCTACACAGAATGACAGGCATTAACATATTCTTCACAGGACTGAGTTCAGTTGCTGCATAAATATTTAAGAATGAGAGCGTTTATGACCGGGAAGAGGTACTTGAGCTTGATCGATGATTTGCTGGGTGGGTTCTGGGTTCCCTTTGCTGTTCACTGTTTCATGCAAACGATCTTAACCTTCCTTTTTTCTCTCTCTGTCTCTCTGTTTCTCTATGATAGGAACAGTTGCCGGTATGGATGTGGGTAGGAAGCGGTGCCGCCAGACCTACACCCGCTACCAGACCCTGGAGTTGGAGAAAGAGTTCCACTACAACCGCTACCTGACGCGGAGACGGCGCATCGAGCTGTCCCACCAGCTGGCCCTGACCGAGCGACAAATCAAGATCTGGTTTCAGAACCGCCGCATGAAGTACAAGAAGGAGAACAAGAAGGAAGGGGCCGGCTCACCGGAGGAAGGGGAGAAGATCGAGGCGGAACTGGGCAGCGTGACGGCGCTCGGCCCCGGGGCTGAAGAGAGGGGCACCGTCCACGAAGTAGGCGACAAATGATTCAAGAGTCCCCAGCAGGATCGGAACAGTTTCATTTCCCGCTATTCTATAAGAGGCTTGGTGTAAATCTCTTGAGGCTGTGGATCAGATTGCACCGTACACGCTGCCTGAAACAGTACTCACTTCGAACTCTCGTGGAATGCACTGTGCGAATACTTAAACATATTCAGCTTTTGGCAGTGAGAGATCGATAGTTCTGACACTGAATAACATTTGTAACTATTATAATATTGAACTGCCACGTCCCATAGTATTAACCACTTTCTTGTCGGTGCACATTGGTTGCTTCTCAAGAATTTATTTCGATTTAAACTTAAACATTTGCGTGAATGACAGGTGCAATCACCAGTACTATTCTTGTCCATTGAACAAAAGGTCTAACGAAATTCATCGCATGGTAGGAAGAGTGATTTCACGTTTCGTTTTGTGGATTTAATCTTAATAATGCTAGGCCCATCCGATGATGACCCAAATATGACTTTGGCAAAATGATAGGCCCGTTAGCCATGAAGATATGCCGCCGTGCTGGTAGAACCTTCCTTACCTCCTTATGTCTTAGGGATGCAGAGGCCTTGTAAAAAATGCATATAGAGTATAGCTTCATCGGTCCATGAACATACGTCACAGGACGTTCAAAATCAATGAGTATCGAACCTTCTAGGTTGCATGACAAATTACGTACATACGGTACATCAGACGAAGCAGTCTCAATTATAGTTTTTTTTACTGGATTATGTACAGACTGACATCTCTTTACATGCTATATCTTTGTTAAGTTATAAAAAAGGACCCAATCTGTGACATGAAAAACCCAAATCCCAGACCCGGTGCTCACCCAACCTTTCCAGCTGCCGACCACCCCCCGCGGTCAGTCATCCAACGCATCCCTCGTGGAAGGTCAAGAGTGTTTTGTCTTACGAGCTAACACCCGACGAATACAACAGCTGCTTGTGTTGATCAGTAATAGTTCACACCGCATGTATATACATGTACAGCAAGTAATCTCTCACGGTATTTAGTGTTCAAACGTGATTTATTTATAAAGCCCTTCCCCAAAATGTGCATGACAATACCGAAAAAAATATCAATTTGGATATTTTTTTTATAGTTAACTTATAGTAACTTAATTTGTTTAAAATTATTTAATTGAAACGTTTGGACCATTACGGAGTAAACCAACCATGAGCCAACTGGATAAAAAAAATCAAATTGAAACCTTTTGAAACTCGTATATCTACATCACTGCAACTGATTTACATCGAGGGATGCTTGGGGAAAACTCTCCTGTGCCCTACCATGAATGCTGTTTGACCTCACTCAAGAATTCACGAAGACCTTCATGAGGTCAATTGCAATTAAATTTGTCCTACAGTGAAACTGCCACCACACCTTTGAACTATTCCCTTCTATACCCTTAGGCCTATTGTATAAGACCCTTCTACTGTATGAACGCTAAGTCACATCTTTTGGGGAATTATAGAGAAATCAGATATTGATCTGAATACAGGGAACAAGAAAAACAAGTTGACATACAATCTGATATACATGTAACGAAACATAAAAAAAAATGTATGCCATATAATGCCTGCACTCAAACCGCAGTACTTTGTGCTTGTCATATGTGAAGCCGTATGATTCCCACTTCTATGACGTATCCGCCACTTGAAATGTTGTAAGGTTTAGACAAACTGTAAAAACAAAATACAATAAACTGGATTGAAAAAAGTCACTCACAACATACGAATGTTTATGTCTTATCCATTTCATAAATAACTTACAGTCCTGTGTAAATATAGTCTCCAAAATATGAAAATACAAACTGTTGTAGCCTATAAGGCATCTTACGTCGAAGGAAAAACACTGGGAACATTCCTTTTTATTATAGCCGCCTACTATGGCTTTTGGCCCGGATGATGGTGTAAATGTTTTGTGTCTTCTTTGTGTTTTAGCTTGAACTTTTATGTAAATACTGTACATATTTGGAGCGAGTTTAGGTTCTACCTTGTCTTTCTATGGTGACTTAAGTGATTATTAAATACTTTAAATAAGCAAAGAAACAAAGAGATCACCTGTATTTGTCTTATTGTTTGCCTGTATAATCAGAGACATATTGCGATCAACAGATATGAGAACGGCAGTACATGTATCAGTAAATAGACTTTATATATAAAAACTGCGTGTTGTATTTATGTAGGGGTCTACATGTGAAGAAATATCTAACTAATCACCGAAGCTGGCCTACAACTGAATGAGACTGCATCATTGCATGATAGGGCTTTATAGATACACACAGGCAATACTCATGGTCACGATCAAGGGACAGAATGATGGGTAAATGTTAACGAATTGCAACAAGTTGTGACCCAACTATTTGACAACAGATCAAGGTCAAGTGAAATCCCTAAAGTTCAGCACCGTAACTATAGTATATGTGTCAACAGCATAGAATACAGAAGTTATATAGACACAATAAGAAGACATGTATGAATTTACATGGTGAATTCACACAGCATTCCAGCTTGTGTTCACTTACTGGTGTATGGACGCGCCCAGGACACTGCACGAAATATTAAATGAAAGTGATGCAGACCACTGCAAAATTTGAACTTCTTTAAACGACCGACAACCAACAAACCCAGCAGACAATCGGATCGAGTATACCATATTGAGACCGTAATAGATCTGTACCTGAATGTTGAAATGGGGGAAAAAGAAACTAGATGTTTAGGGTCTGCTCCTGCCATATTGTATTCTGAAAAGAAGACGGTTTCATTCAAACAAGCTGATATGTGAAGAATATATATTTCAAAGGCTTTTAAAAATCCCAGATATGTAAATTGAACAAAATGTAACTTACATTTTATTAATTTGCTGAGACTTCGTATCACAGTCTTACTGAAAAATATCCAACTGCGAATCCTTTACAAGTATCTTAAAAATCTAATCTGAAAACCTAAACTTCTCTGTTTATCGGGATGTGAAATTAAATTGAAATATAAAAGGATATATAATATAACGCCATAGCAAAATTAATTTTCTGTACCTCTTTCGTTTCAGAAATTAACGATACACGTTTCCAATCTGATATTACCGCTGACACTTCTTAAAAACGCTACAGTGTCATATCAGCGAACCATGAGGTGGTGGTGGTCGCTTATCTAAAGTCTAAAGTTTCTTCATTGAACTTGACACATAGAAAGACACATAATAGCTTGATGAATATATTTGCATAAAACATAAGTCAAACATGCTGAACCAATAACTTTATCAGAGTCAACACTCTCCGCTAGCCTCTCGATTAGCTGTTGAGCCCTTTGTAGCCCTCCCGCAACCCCCACGCGGCGTATTGCCAGATAATTACTGATAGGTACGGCGGGGTGCTGCCTACTTCATTTTGGAGGCTCGATTGTGTGGCGGTGGCTTTTGAAGTTTTTTTTTCTAACCTTTTGAGGGACACTCCACCGAAATGTACCCAACAAAAGTACAATGTGTGTGGAAGAAACCGCACTCACCCCGAATTGGTGGCGGATTGTGTACAGTTGGAGTGCGATTCCCCTATTTGGTCTCCTGGCGTTGTATCCGTAAATCCTTGTTGACAGGTCTATGACAATTACACCACCGTGCCCGCCATCTGCATTGTTGTTGTTGACACGATTTCGTTCCAAATCTAAACCGCATTCTGATCAGATCTGTTGTGTTTTTGTCAACACTGTTAACACTGGACACGACGCCGGCAGGACAATGGGTAGGGGGCTGATATGGCATTAGGCATGGCATCCGTGACAAACCTATACTCCTTGACCGGATTTTAAATTTGTCTCTGTGTAAATACTAAACAATCAAAGACACCACATCTCGAAGGAGTATTAATTTTAATATGACGCACAAGCTAACTTGAACAAGTGTGGAAACTGTAAAGGTGCAGATCCTGGGTGCCTGAAGGACCACATCCTCAGGGAAACAACAACAATCAATCCTCGTTCACCCAAGCATTTCCCCATTGTCCTATAATTGAATTGTAAAGTAGAGAACCACGAATAGTCGGCTGTGACTTAACGAGGTGCCTTTTCGTCTAGCATGGACGCACAAACATCATACATCGCCATCCTTGCACATTTCCCCTAGGGCGACATTATGAGCAAGCGTATATACAAGCAGCAACAATATTTAAACTTTCTTTGGGCAAAATCAGGGCTTTAAAGTCTATTACTCACCACTGTGGAGTATGTAATTTATTTTAATCACCGCCCTGACAAGTCCGAAAAAAACATGATTTACATGTATTTTGACTTTCCGTTATACGTTGCCAAGTTGAGCTTGGCTGGTTATGGAGGTTTCAACAGCTCGTATCCTGAGCAAACGTAAATCAAACATGTGAAAAGGGCGATCTCTCAATACTATAATATTATACTCCGAAGTTTTAAAATACAAAGGAGGGATTTTTGCTGAAGTCCAAATACTCCATCATACACAGTTTAGTATACGTTTAGCCACGTGAACAGTATCTTCCAAAACTGAACTGGTGAGAAGAAATGACTGAAGTTTGTTGTCACTAGAAAATTAATGAAAAGGGTGGACCAGGGAGGGGGAAGCAGTACCGAACCTTACCCGACCAAGAAATCGGAAAAATGCCAAATATAACTGGGTAGGAATCATATAAATGAATAATTACCATGCGACTTTCATAAACTGCGTAACCTAGGCTGGAGGTATGTTTGAAAATGTAATCAGAAACCATTAACTGAAGAGTGTGCGGATTGACACAAGAAGCACTTTTATAAGAACAAAGTGAATGGAAATATCGAGAAAATTTACAATTCAGACCACTCTGTGTCACGTTTACCCTAAAACTCGGAACAGTGGAGGTCGATCGATTTTTTTTTGCTCCCCTTCAGTTTGAATTGTGCCACGCGAATTCCAAGGCATCACGGCGACATCTTTGACTGGTTTAGGGAAAATAAGACGGTTTCTTTGAAGTCTTACAATGTTGGTGGTCTGTTATGGGTTGAATAGCAAGACCATCGTATAAAAGGCATGAGGGTGAATTGGGACCAGTTAAATGTAACCTCGGTCGCTGAATGGTGGCGTGTCTACAGTATTCAAGAGACGACGTTATTAATGGATTAGCTAGGAATGAATAAAGGAACGGAATTATGTTGCGGCTATATAGGCAAAAGTCTATTCTGACCCGACTTGATTTTTTTTCTTCTTCTTTTAATCTAAGCAAACTGAATGGTTAATTTATACAGTCTCCTCAAAGATTTGACGCAGAAAAATACTATTCTTATTTTTTAGGTTAAAATATGGTGAAACATGAGCAATGGGCTTGCCTGCCAAATGGAAGGTTAAATATTTCCCTTTCTTTAAAGGCATATGATAACTCAAAAACGGCTTTAAATACATCGTAATGTTCTCCACACGTCGGAAGAAACTGCAAAGAATACCGCAGTAACTTTGTTAAGCCATGACAAACTGAATTCGAAGCTTTGATTTAAAATGATAAACTCCACTTTCCGCCAAGAGTGTTCCTTGGATATCTTTCGGGAACCACCCCAAGAGGTTTGCTTTTGTATGTGTCACAATGTCAACCACTCAGCGTTACAGTCAAATTCCAGAAGCCATTTTCAGGGCATGAGCAGTGTGCTGTAGGAAAAGTTACACCACTCAAGGTGTTTGGTCTTAAAAACTTCGCCAATACCAATAGAACAAACATGAGACAAATAACTTGTTTGCTCATTGTACAAAAACCAATGCCAACGGATTCAGTTCACAGAACGATTGACAATTTTTAGCTAATCCAATTAATTAGAAGCTTTTTATAAGCTGAGAATGACATAGAACGGCAAACAATAAACAAAATCGACTCTCACTATCAAATATTTTGATAGTCCACTATCAGATATTTTGATCGTCCAATGTACATGTACTGTGTTCGGGACGATAGCAATGGAATTGGGCGGTATACATTTTATGGATTTCCAATCCGGAACACTTTTGTTTTTGTGATTATTTCCTCTCAGAAGATGTTCAAAACAAACACATAATCTAAAGACACGAATCCCCACCCATGACCACCCCTGCCCAGATAGACTACCAATGTGCATATTATTGACCACGGAACAAGGAAACGGTTGTAGTTCACTCGGACAATTCGAAGCTCCAACAACAGAATTATAACAGGGGCAGATCCAGGATTTTCCAAAAGGGAGGGGGCGTGAAATGTAACATGCAGCAATGTGAAGGGAGGTTGTGGCGCCCACGCCGAAGGCCAAGGGGGGGGGGGGGTGTGATTAAAAGTAATGTAGCGCGAAGCCTTAACGGCGTTGGGTCCGGGGCCCGCGTGAGGGCCCAGGAATATTTTTGATTCTAGATGCTCTGTGGTGCGATCTCAGGCAATACCTGACCACTTTAACCAATTTGTTGAGGAAACGATCATCATTTAAGCATCATTTCGAGCTGGAATCATTGAATCAGCTATCCTAAGATAAATAAATTAAACTGTAGGCTACTATATTTATCCGGGGACGAAAAGGGGGGGACGATATGATTTGATACTTTTTAAAGTTGGGGGGGGGGGTTCATGTCCCCCGTCTCCCACCGATTGACGCCCATGCAGAAGGCGTGCCCGCCAGCCCTGCTAGTAGAGGGGTTGGGTACATTTTCCTGTAATCTACAGCATATTTTACAGCATAGGTCTCTTCTCGCTCGTCGCTTCCATTTATTGCGTCGCGCGCTGTCTCAATGCAGTTCTTGGTCCTGTCGCGCTTTAATTTTAGTAAAAGTATGACAGTCTATGTTGTCTTATGTGCAAACTCATCCTAGCAGGCTACGGTCTGACGTGAGTTGCCCTATGAATTTTGCCTCTCCCTCTTTATTCTTCTCTTTTTGAGTCTCTCTCACTCCCTATATTTCACCCTTTTTTGAAGGAAAAGGGGGGGGGGGCTTGCGCCCCACGCCCCCTGGATCCGCCCCTGTATAAAATTTGGGAATCAAGAGGCAAGAACAACTGAATTGCGGGCATGGGGGGGGGTGCCTGATTAACCTGGAACAGCATTATCCAATCCGTCGCCAGATGTGACTATTCAGGGGGTTCGGCAATTTAACGTCTGGTTGATTGTGACTTGAATGGAGCCGAAACAAGAATGAATCTTGTCCGATAATGATCAGCTATCATTATTTTCCAAACATTTGACGACATCATGGAGGTGGTTGTATTTAGTTTCATTTGAACCTAATCGGGGTTGGTTTAAAACCATCTCTTTTGAATCATATGAATGTTGAAGCATTTACCTTTGCGATAAACAGGTATATAAACAGGGGGTTTCAAGAGTGCTTGATTTTCGCCTCTTTTATGAGTCATAAACACTAGAAAGTGGTCATCCACGCAAAAAAAGATGAGGTTTGTTTGCAATCACTGCATTTATTTTCACCTAATAACATCCCTATGGCAAAATTGCTTAGATCGTTACAGAATTCCACTCTATGACATAAGACTTTAGATCAAGAATACCGCAACATGATTATTATGCATATGTATAGAATAAACTAGTCTTAATAAAACCAGTTGTGAATTACAAGAATGACTTAAGTATGTCTCCACTGAGTAGGTGGTCAAACAATTTCAAATTGTGTTGGGAATAACATGTTCATTAAGGCCGCATGTGGCATTTTGTTCTCTTGTCCATGGCACCCCCTACATAGATCCACCTGTATAGCAATCAAAAACATCAAGACCTATTAGTTGGCTTTTGAGCATGAGGGGTTGATCTTTTTTTGCAGCAACTTGCTAATAGTGTAAAGAGGTGTGGTTACAAGCTGCTTGGACGATGGACGCGGAAAAGCCTTTACGATCCCCGACGGGGGCAGTGGACATTAGGGGGCAGTGGACATTACAGTGCATTGTGCATCGGTGGCAACACATCATAAAATCCATGATGGAGATTAACAGCTCATAACACGATTGAGACAGGTAATGTGTGAACATGAGGGTAAACAAGAAGATGAATTGGACAGAAATCTGGCCGTAGACTCAACGGTTTGACAAAACGCTAATGCTCACCAAATGGCTAAGTGGATAGGTTTGTTGACCGTGGATGGATCACCGCGGAACCGGGTTCGAATCCTGGTTTTGAGTTTTGGTATGTTTTTTGCGTTCTCCCGGTCCTTTTTTATAGAAATGATTTGATTAACGCGATGGTATTAGGTAAACTCTGCTGCTGGGACTGTCCGCCAAGTCCAAGGAAACATCTTCAAAAAAGTTCAAGGCATGTAGCCTGGCCAACTCGAAGGTCAGGCCTTAGGGCCGCCTTGTTAATTCCCTTTTAAGCTGCTGGATCTTCGGGTTACATGGATAGGCATGGAAGGACGGTAGGCCGCCTCGAGATCCCAGAAGAGTCCTATATGGAAGTCGGTAAGGCCAAAAAAAAAGTCTCCGGTTTCTGGTATGGAGCTTGCCCAAAAAGTGGTGCGGCAACGCGGCTTTTTTTTTTTTTGGTTACCTGATTTTTTTGCTTCAAGTGTCAGCTGATGACTGCAAATGGTGCCCGACTAAACTTAGTGCAAATATATGGGAGTCCAGAGAGGCCACATAAAGCTTATTCTCGACCATAACCCAATCTAAAAACACATTAAAATTGTGCAGCAGCAGGATTCCAGTCAAACCAGTGAGTTTGGCGGTTTTGAGACATCATCTTTCATTGAAAAAAAAAGTGTTCATTTTGCCGACGCGCATGGCTACGGCGACGCGCGCGCATACCAGAAACCGGAGACTTTTTTTGGCCTAAGGGAATTACTTTTAATTCCCGAGTTCGACTCCTGAATGCTTGGCCAACACCACATACATTTTTGGTTTTCTGTCTTATACTGTTTTTTTTTAATGGGCGCAGTATGTTGCATTTTATTTTTGTTTTCAGTGAAAACCTCAGTTTGATTTTTTTTTCACGATTTGAGATAATGCATTTTATTGTTGTCAACCTAAATGCAGTACTGATTCGCGTCAAATTCAGCCCTTTTTTCCGACAGAATTGACGGCATCTTCTCTATACAAAACTATGGTTATGTAATTTGATGTAAATGTCAACTTTTCTCGAATGTTATTGGGGCGGGGATGGACCTCATCTGACACTTGGCGGGGAGTTGGCGACAGGTTAATGATATCACGTACGCGTAGCCTCCACTTCAGCGTTTTTCAACGTGTAATTTACACCGACTCAAGGTAATCATATTGGGGTCAGTGACAGTGTCAGAAGGTAGAAAGGCCGAATGAAGAGAATGTTTACTGTTGGGAAACGTTCATTTGCGCGGATTTACTGTGTATAAGGACAGGGGGGGGGGGGCGATGAAAGAAGTTAGCTCGCCAGTACAACTATTGAAATGTGAGGCTTTAAATATCAAGTCATTATAAATAACACAGCTGAATGAAAGATAATGCGTGTACTTTAAAACAAAATACAACCGATGCATTTCCCGATAACAACAATGTACGCTTGGCATATCAGAAAGTAGTCGGATTTGTTAACGAAATACGCATCCTTTGCGATGACTATTAACAAACCTTATCAACTGGTTCCGTTTGTCCGACTCAATGCTTCATGTCTGTAGACCTGTCGTTTCCACGTAATTGGCTATAAGTCTCACTCCAGTAGTTTTTTTTTTCATGCGGAAAAAAGGAAAATTGAGCAAGAATTTTTCACAGTCCCGAGGGGAGTTGGGAGATAATTCGGCCTATGTTTATGACGCTAATTGTTGGACGTGATATTCAAAGGGGAAAAAAGACAGAGAAAAGCGGTACGCAGATGTGCGCTTATGGAGGGAGAGATGATGGGGATGCTCCGGGGGCAGGCACCGCACGCCATCCGGCAGAGTCGCCCGTAATGTACCGTGAAATGTCCGCCGGCGGGTAGGTAACGACTCGCTCAAGCTATACCGCTCCCCGGGGATTAATCCAGGTATTGATTATGCCTCGCTACGAATTAGAAGGCACGCGTGCCGTACTTGTAAGGCATTTAGCCAGCGTGGTCGTTGAGATACACTAGGGAGTTGGCTTGAAGGGGGATGGAGGAATGACTGTCGTCTGGCAAAAAGACAGGCTGGTTGAACGGCAGAGACAAAACTTGGTTAACTTGATCAAGTGATGGATTATTGCGGCTTTCCCCTTTTAACTGTCGAACATTAGGGCTGAAATTGGCAAAAATTGTCTGTAAGGATTAGCATAATACGTTTTTCCGAAGCTTAGACAGGTGAGAGTTAGTTTCTCGTACAAAAAATCCTTGAACCGTTCCATGCTATGTGATGATACATTAGACAATGGAGTAAAATAAAACGTTCTGACCAGAAGACTAAGATGTACAGTTGTCATGCTCTCAACCTTTATCTTAACGTTCACGGTTTTTTTGGTGATATTTGTTCTCCGATTTGTTTTCGTAATTTCGACAATTCCTATGCATTTCGATTTAATTTAACGGTTGCGAAGACATTATATAGACTCTACAGCTATGTCATATAGAGAAATGTGTTTGAGGAAATACATCTTAATAAAAGTCGAAGAAAAGGTTCGCTTGTTACTCAAAGAGAGTTGCTTTTCCAACCCGGAATTCATACAAGTTATAAAAATACCATAAGTTAAATTAGTTGAAGTGTATAGGGAGATCACAAACGATAATTGGACCGTGCCTCAAAAGGAAAATAGAAGCAATTTTTAAAGTTTATGAGTTTCCTTTTCGGATGAAGTGACTCTAGTTCCATTAAATCATGGTCAAATCTTACAATAAGAAACAATTACAAAACTCTGGCCCTTTCAAGGATAATTCAGATGCCAAATTTAATCAATTAAAAGATCATTTAAAAAACGAAAGTAATATTATGCCCATACTTTCTTTACACAACTACAGTAACTGTAAATAATAATGACAATAGCAACATTTATTGCCCATTCAAAACTTTCCCCAAACGTCAAACAGCCTCGCATAATGATGCAGTAATTCAAAGTACACGGCGCGAATGCCCCAACCAAGGTCAACGAAAATGACCGTTTTGCACTCTTCCAAAAAGTACAAGCAAAAGCCATAGAACAAAAATTGTCAAGTTCACAGAAAAACATGACATGTGGTCTATCAACTGAGCTAATTAAACTGCAGTCTGGCCCTCCGTGCACTTTTTAATGTCTGGCTACTTCATTCATTGCAGTGGACCATGCTTCCTTGGTTTCACGTAAAACAAACGTAATTTATGACGTCACCTCATGGTTTTCTCAACTGGTTTTGGCGAGATTTTTGTTATCATTTGATTTTTTTCCCGCCAGAAGGTTCCCCAGTAGTTTACATGGAAGATTTCCGTTATCGTTGTTTGGAGCGCGTGGACGTGGGTGCGCTACGTGTACGTCGCTGGCCTTCGCGGTGGGAGGGCGGGGGGAGGCTGGTCCGTCGATGCGTCGCTTAATCACCGCAGGAACCTCTGCTACGGCAAGCGTGACGAAGCTCGGAGTAAAAGCTCATCTCTTTCTTTACATTTTGTTTCCCTAAGTTCACGGACATCAGCAGTGAGGACGAAAACAAGCTTCACTCCTATGTAATGTATTCTTCACTGCAGCAAACAGTTTCAAAATGAGGCGCCATGCTAGCTAAAGACAAAGATGTTTTTTTTAAGTAAGTACGCACAAAAAAAATGCGATGCTTATATCTTATCGTACATCAAACCTTTTCAGATTTTATTCTAATTCAATAACAATGATTGCACTAGTGGTCCACAGGTGACCTGTTTAACAATAGCACGCACCCTGAACGATGACTACAATGTAAATCATCTTTTCATTTCATCTCGATTCCCGGGGTGTTGCACTTATTCGCATTTACATTTCAGAGCTTCGAAGCTGAAAGCACAGTAAGTATGAGTATGATAAAAAAAAAACACCATTAGATTTAAGAAGATTTTACTAATAAATCTAGCGTGATACTGTTTCTTAGTAAAGGCCATAATGCTAATGATGTGTTGATTATTGATGTAAATCATATCAATGACAGCAAGCGGCTTCCTGCAAATATCAATTTTACCACATGGACATGTTTTGTGTTTTCTGATTGCACAATGCTTTTAAATACGATTCCGGAGTAATGTATTTCTCCCTTGTTTAATTCTGCGTAAACATGGATTTATCCCTTACTAACGAAGAAGAAGTTCAAGCTAAGATTGTGTGTGAGGCTTCACTCATCAATATAACCCTATACCCTTCATATAGTCAAACTGTCAACAATATTTAAGTCTTGAAAGGGTGAAATTCAAATTACCCTCGACACAGATGACCTCAGTGTTCCCTTTTTTTTGAGGACTGAAAGAAAAGACGAATCGGGACCTTAATATCGTACTAGGGCTTTAAAGGCATAACACCTTTTGCTTTTTATGCATTTTGTCCGTTTTTTTCCAATGATAAACCACTCAAAATTCAAAGAAGAATGTTCAAAACTGTTGAAGTTCAGCTCAGTTGATATTACACTTTTCGAGAAAACACTGAAACAACCACGCACAACCTTTGAACACGAAACACTATTTCAATTCATCAATAGAATTCTTTATTCCAAAAATCAGTCAATTGACTGTTTGTTGGAATTCACCTACATTTCTTGATTTCCTCTAAACGACAGCAAGCCAGACGGAATAAGTTCACGTGGTGTTCAGTACCAGTAGGACTACGAAGTTCAATCCAAGTAAGCTTTTTGATAATAATTCGCTAAAGTTACTTTTGGGATAAATGCAAATGATCCTATATGCCATTAACATTAAAAGAATCGATTTCGATGCTACTTTTAACCGATTTTCACAACACTACGCATGACAGCAATTCTATCCGCTGTTCCTATCATAACATTTGGCAACGAAGACTACAGCGAGGAACGAACGGATGAAAGGAATTCCGACCCACAGAGAAATTGTTATGAATGAAGAGCAGGGTGGTGACGTAGAGTAATATCCGGCCAATCGGCTTCCGCTTCTACCATTCAGTGCTGGCAGTGTTTGTCCGGTTAAGAGGAAGACAACACGTTTGTGACGGATATTTTTGGAAGTCCAAACACTAGAAGGTCTGCCACCGGAATTAAGAGAAAAGAAACACACGGGAAGAAAATGCATAATAGGAAGAAGTGGTTTGGAGGGAATAAGGGGAAAACGTGATTTTTTTTTAATAGAGAGACTTGGATAGATCACAATTTGAAGACAGGACAAGGGATTAACAGTACGATTAATCTTTTGTTTGCAGTGGTACTTAGATTTAAGTCATTTGCCAGTTGCTGTGGGTTCTGATGTCCAAGGTAAAGTCAAGGTGATGGGTGGGCAAGCTATTAACAGGAAAGCCCAATTAATTGAGCAATAAAGTCCAAAATTTCGCCGTCCTTGAGCCCACACTTCCAGAAACAATTGAAGCTATAAAATGGGTAACAGAGTTATTAGATGTGAAGTCCGAAAAATAAACCAACCACCAAACAAACACACAAACACACAAACATTAGTCTAAGTTATTTCGTATCCAATATTTATGTCACACACGCACATGCATGTCAATCTCATTAAAATCAACATACAATTGCTTGATTTTTTTTGTTGTGAGAAATAAAAAATACCGATTTTAAGGTTATTTTCTAACTTACCAACAGCCCATGTATTAAATAGCACTGAAAAATGGGGAACAAAAAGTAGAAAAGCTTTAAATGCACGGTTTTGATGTAAGGTTAAGTGTGAGCTCTCAAGTATGCATAAGATGTACACTTTTATCATGAACAGCTCCGTTTGTGTCGTGTCGTATCCAGCCTAATAATTTGCTAATATTATTGTTTTTGTTACACCGTATTAGCTGTGAAATGCCCTTTAATATCAAACCTCCGTTTGCTTTTCCGTTGGGCTCGAGTGCTGATTTTAGCACCAGGCCTAGCTAGCTAGCTGCGCGGGGGCCGAACTCACAGATGGAAAACTCATTTTTCGGTCTTTGCATGGGCACAGGAATAAACACATCAATCGTATAGGTGTCAATAAAATGAATGTCCTAAAGTAATGGATTTGACAAGTTGTGAATAAACGCTGACTGGTTTAGACGGGGGAGGGGGGGGGACTTTAACTACCATACAGTTCGGATAAACGGAAGTTTTCTTTTGAAGTCCGCTAGATTTTGATATGGAAGATAATATTTTTTTTACGACTTTACCTATATCATTGGGCAAATGCAGATCAACATCTCTTGTACAAAAATTATCTTTAGGGACTAGTACAAATGCCTTGATTTTGGAAGACTTGATGTCTGGTTACCTCTGATTAAGTAGACAGGAGGTTATTGTTAGCACTACCGAAGAAACCTACCGAATTATTATCAAAAGCTTAGGTCCTACTTGGATTAAAGATCATAACACCGCGTGAAATTATTCCATCTGGCTTGATGTCATTTAGAAGAAATCAAGACATGTAGTTAATTTCCAACGATCTGTCAATAATTGAACGATTTTTGGAATAAAGAGTGCTTGAAGATTGAAGAGAAACTTCAATTTTGAGTGGTGTTATTATTGGGAATGAACAAAATGCATGAAAAGCAAATGATCCTATTTGCCTTTAAATGTCATTTTCTTAGTCTCTATATACTGCCAATTGATTGGCCTACACTGCAGGGCCCTTGTAGGTTTGAGCTTGTACTATAAATTTTGTTTTTACATTCTATCACAACCTAAATCTGCGTCTCTGTACTTGTTCAGTTATTTCTATTTCAGTAACTTTTATTAAAATGCAATTATTTCTTTTGGTAAATTAAAAAAAAAATGGTCTCTGGAATGGATGACACGTAATGAGTGACTTCAACCACTGTGCAATTAACCAACAATGATAAGACTGAAGAACAAATCAAAGCTAAGGTTTGTTATTTTAGAAGACATCACATTTTGCAACACATGCTTTGTCAAAGAAAAGATACTCTGTCTCTGGATTTGTTATAGTGAAATACACACAATCTTATACCACAATAAGGGACTCGAAACAAATGCATACTTCATGCTATAGATCTTCCCGGTAATAAACACCTTACAACGTTGGTGTCCGCGGCCAAATATCTCACTGAACCTGACACTGAATCACGATGATTCTTACCTTTTCCCCCACGAGATTCAGGATGATGAAGGTAAAATATATCCATGGAACTTCTCTAAATGCGATATTATTAGACTTATGTCGAAGGAGGATAGGCAGGTTCACCCGAGAGCTTTTGGAAATGACAGAACCGACCGCTCCACAGCTTATTCACCGAATACCATAAACTAAGACAAGCCTCCGCTTAAAATTAACAACCTACCCGGCCTTGTCCCTAGATGAGCTTTCAACTACCACTAAAAACCACCTTATAACTTCAAACCAAACACATTCCGGCCATATTGGGGACACTGCGCCCTGCATAAAAACTGGACGAATGGGATCATTCAAACGGCCATTCCGAGCCCCATTTGGAGCGGAAACTGCGGATCGCGGACGGCCCAAATGTTGCTCGTAAGCCGCAAATGTGCCCATTTTACGACAGGCCTAGAGAGTTTCACACAACTGAAATGTCCCCGGCCATTGACAAGCTAAATAACAATCCATGTCTGAAGTGCAATTGTCTATACAAATAGCATAATGGCGCGGTTAGCGGGGCTGGTAGCAGATGTCAAGGGGATCTAATTCCAAGGCTGTCATCTAGACCAAACCAAACCCAATGTATTGCATTTATATAATGAAACAGAAAATCGTGCATGGGAAACCAGGAAATTCGCATCCCCTGCCTCTCTATTGTTTTTCATTCAGATAAAGGTTAAAGATATCTACGTTGATGCTCCGAGGCCATAATTACAAATGATCCAGAAAAATCTGTTGGTCAACACATTTTGTACGTTTTCTCTGTTTCCTCTGGATCAACTAACATGCCTAAAGTTACACAATGCAAAATGGTGTACGTGTACTGACATGTCATTCAAGCATTCATATTTGAAACACGTTGATTTCAAATTACAAATCTGTAAAAAATATTTAAAAGGCAAAACACAGACTTTCTTGCATACATGAAAATGATGGTTGATTGTATGGCAGAGCAACGTAGATCGTATGAGATTCATGACAAAAACCATTTTATAAGACCTGACACAAGAAGTCCACATCAAAATCCAACACCCACAGATCTTCACGTTTGTTGTCGACATTTAGGTTATCATTAGTTCCCTGTACCTCGTTTGGAGATTAATGCAGACAACTAAAATTGTAACAATTTCTGGCCTAGATATTTTTGGAGGGAAATCATTATAGAATTCTTATCAAACACGATAAATCTCTACCTGTAAGAAAAAAAAAAGGAAGAAAAAGAGACTGAAAAATTCCCGCTTTTATTACGTTCGCATTAAGGTCAGACATTAATCTGCGTCAATATTTAGGACGCCCTACATGGGGAAAAAAAGTTGATGACTGAAATAGCTGGCCTTTTGAAATAGGCCGACACATTGTTCCCGGGGCTACCCCATGATGCACTGCGGTGCTTTGTAGTCGCCGATTGGTGGCGTGTATCCGGGTCTGTTTTGGAGTGCCCAAGCCGAGTAATTTACGATAATTATCCACGCACATTTTATCGCGTAGCCACAATGAAGGGCTTTTTCTCCCCTCGCGGTAAGGACGAAACTGCATGCTGCCAGCGTGTTGTTACCGTCTGAAAAAGTACCGTCACCCTCTGTGTTTGCTCGCTTATTGAAGCTGTTGGTAAATTTCTGGGGTTCATGAACATTATATTGAATTTGACACAGGGTAATGATATTGACGGTCTGTCATCTCTACTCCTAGGCTGACCGCGATGATTGATAATCCGTGTTAATTAGGCCTTGTTCTTTGGACGAGATCGCAGGGTGGCGTTGCCGTTTACGGTCTTGCTTGTTTTGCAATTTATTACTGGAGGAAATGCGAAAAGATCAGTTTTTGTGGTCGGGTTGCTTTATTGAAAAAGGGCAAAAAAGTATTTTAAAATACAGAGCTTGTTTGGAAAGAGTCTGGGGTTAATAATCCCATCCTAAAAACGACCCCTTTTTTATTTGGGAGATTCAAATTTTAAACTGTGTTAGTGACTTGCGATGTTCGATCGGTTGGTTCTCGGCTTTTAGAGACTCATAGTGTTCAAATTGTTAAAAGTTGTAAATCGAATGGCCAACGTATACGCTTAGTGCTATCTTAATTTATAAAACAAATGCTCCCCACTTTATATTAATGTGTTCATTTTATGACAGCTGTATCTTACCTTTTTTTCACCGGAATTCTCAGCTATTTGCCAACCAAATTGCGACCATTTGTATTTGTGCAATTTGAAATTAATCCCCACCCCAGAAAAATGTCTCTTGTTATTGGGGGCTATTGCATTACAAGCACAAACTTGCTAAGTATAGACCAGATTGGTTATAATTGGATGCAGTAGGCCTACATCACACTCAGAATATGTTTTCTGTCTGCTGGATATTATATGTCCTGCCGCCACGATGTTGGTGTGTACTATCATTCAACGGGTGTTTAGCAAGTTAAACAAAAAAATGATGGAGCTACATAACAAAATCTTTTAAACAGATAAAAGCATGACAGCCAGGGCGCACATAAATGTTTCTCGGCTGTCGAGACCTGCATACAGCTGTCGAACTAATCCAGCTGAAATGTGCTAGCCTAGCCGTGGACATGGATATTCCATTTCAGTATGTCATGCATTGCATGTTCATCAATAGTTAATGGTCCGTTTTCCAGCGCTTGGGCTATTTTGCTCAATTTGGCTGGAACGCCATTAACGTCTGCCTCTAGAATTACACGCAGCCAATCGTCAAATTATTATGCCGCCATTTCGCCTGTTCGGTGCCCTGCCTTTCCGTTTTTATCCAATGCCACCGAAACTTAATACTACAATACACCGCCAGAGCTTGCAAAAGTCCTTAACATATTTCTGGGGGACTTATTCAGATTGTACAACACTGACGAGTGGGGAAAAAATGTGTTGAAAGAAAATCCTTCAAAAGTCGCCGAACCATTACGGCGATTAGCCAAGCTTAGAGAATCACAGGCACAGTTTCATCCCGAAGCAGGTAAATAGTTTTTTTTGTCCTAAAGAAATGAGTGATTGATAGAGTTGACTTCCCGTGTCAGATTCTCTGCGTAAGTTATGTAACCATCTTTTTGTACCGAAAATATTCAATTTTGGACACTAGCCGACTTGTACATGGGTGAGTAGTTAACGACAAGAAGTCATATCGAGTGTCTTACTATATAATCCAGTCAGTCCGTTTCGCTCCAATGCTTCGCTTTTTTCCCTCTCACGCGACTGCAACAGTATCGACAACAATCAATATTGGTAGGCAAGGTTGTTACACCTTGATTGATTAGCTTATTTGCTGCGCCTATAATGGACATGCCATAATTGCCGGGGAGATCACAATAAAGGCAGGACAATCACATGGTGAAATTCAATAAAGTCAATTCAAATTTACTCCGAGTTTAGAACAAAGCCGCTGAAATAAAACGCAGACATACTCTGCTGGGCCGGAGAATATTTCAAAGAAAGCCTTCTGCAACAACCACAGCTGAATAGGGCTTATATCTATTTCAGACAATGTGGGAAATATTCCAGGCACAATTTATGGCATAAGTCGATCAGTGTAGGCTGGTTCCCTGACCAGACGATCCTGACGTCTCACAATAGATGGTATGTCAGATAACCGTCACATTCAAAATAGAACACGAAGCAGCAAAGCCCGCCATCGCACGAATAAAATGTTTGAAGCACAATGATAACATGGATTTGCATTGAGCAATACGCCCGGCATTGAAATTTATCCGTAAATGGAAATCTTGAATTTATAAACTAAAATTGTAAGGACTGATAATAAGCATGGTATAGGAATTTCAGAAGAGGAATGGGTGTGGGGTGGGTTACCCCCCCCCAGCTCTGTCAAAAAAAAAATCCATAGAAATTCATGAAAAAAAAAGCGAACCCCCCCCCCCCCCGCTCTGACACCCAACAAGTTTTTACCAGGTAAATAATGTCCGTCTTTGCACAAAATACGTGCAGATCCAGCTTGGTTAGGGGGTATATGTGCACTATTCTGTGATATAATAATCGTCGAATTTGAACAGCGCCCCCATTGAATTTCGCTCGGAAATACCCAATTATCGCCAACTTGTGCGAGTGTCTGGGAAAACGTATGCGGGTAACTTTCGGAAACAGGCAGGACCATCCTCCGTTTTTGGTCACGTGCCGTGCCGCCTACCTGACCAAGGATTTGTCAAAATAGTCAGAATCTTTTGGTCTGGGAACCAAACTATTAATAAGAGCAGATATTCCTACACAGAGAATATAGAGCAGCTGCTGTCAGACCCAAAACAAAGAGCTTTGATTTATTGAATAACTATTATAAAAAAAAAATTTCAATTCGTCAAGAAGAAATGAATATTGAGAGTGGTATTCCAATTTAAGCAGTTCGGCATCATCGGTACGTTAACGTTACGTTGAATAACTGTTATTAAACCACAAAGATTATGATGTAACGCTATCTCGGCGCGCGTAACCGTCTAACCTAATATTCATCCGGAGTGAATGGAGTCAGCAAAACATCCCAGCTGTTCACTGAATACAGTTGCTTCCTTCGACTGCAGTTTATTGTCCTTAGTGCCAAGTTCAAGTTTGTTTTCAGGAAGCCAGCATGAAGCTTCCCCTGCTGGATCCGTAGTCTGCCCCGACAAGTTGTTTTTTAGTTCAACATTTGGGTCCCGGTCCAGAATCCAGATATCTTTGGCGCGTCTTGTCCTTCCGCAAACAGGCTGTTTGTCACCCGGGTCGTTCCTCCACACGGAAACAATCGAGTTTTTATTTCGGCGCTGTATTGCGACATAATTTGTTTTGCAAAAGGTTTCCTTGGGCCGCCAGTTCAGGTTGGTGGGTCCGGCTGTCCCCTAGAAACCCATTTAATCGACACCGTACCTTCTCCCGCTCAGATAATTTTGAGTGGGGACAAAAAATCTGGACTCATGTTACCAAGATGTTTAATTGTTTTGCTACATATGCACAGGAATCAATAAGCAATACTACTTTTGGGTGCTGAGCAGGACTTCCCTCATTTAATATTCAAACTTATTTAATATTGTACTCATCGTAGGCATATTCTAATGCGATAAGACATTGGACAGATCATTTACTTGGGGCCGTATCATAAGTCCGACGCCTCATAGGTCCGACGCCTCCAAAGTCCGACGCCTCATAAGTCCGACAATGGACAAATGCTGTTTCGGACTTATGAGGCGTCGGAGCTATGAGGCGTCGGACTTATGCGGCGTCGGACCTATGAGGCGGAAAAAATATATTGTATGCCTCATAAGTCCGACGCCTCATAAGTCCGAAATTTCGGACTTATGAGGCGTCGGACCTATGAGGCGTCGGACTTATGAGCGGACCCTCAACAGGGGCGCGGATCTCGGAAGCTGCGGGCCAACGAATGCGTGTTCATGCATGAGTCACGTGATTGTGCCATGTAAAGGAGTAGTGTTTTGAGTAAAACAAAAATCTGGTTATTGACCCCAGTGACCCCATGATGACCTTTGATCCCAGTTTGGTCATGTGACATGTTGGGCTGGGCTGGTACCATCTGTCAATAAGGGCGCTGTTTAAACCGACAATTATGCACACTAACGGACAATAATTATATGGTGCTTTTACAAATATATTCGGGGATAAGCGCTGGTGAAAAAAAGGGCGTTTGAATGGAAAAGTGCAGTCTTTACAAAATATGGGTTGGGTTGGGAATACCCCCTTACACCCCCCCCCCCCCCCCCCCACTGGCTACGCTTATGGTAATGCAACCAATATGGGTCTGTATTTCATGAAGTCCAAATTTTACACTATGATGCGATGCGATGATGATATGCGATGCGAGGGTGCAGCCTGGCCTACACCAACTCGGGTCTAAAACCTGAAGTGTGGAAGTGCGCCCTCTCTTAACCACCACGACATTCATAAAAAATACTATACGTGCAACGCAAAAATGCTCTCATGCTGTTATTCAATATAGTAAAAAAAAAAACCGAATTGTGCAATGTTACATTATGTGTATATCAGTGTGGAGAAAAAACTTCAACACGAAGTTGGTGAAAATATAATAACAATCATAATCAACTGCAAGCCTCATGACAAGTATTCGCTCGTACCCCCGCCCTGCAAACAGGACGCTGGAATACTCTGAGCTTCACAGAATCTTGTGAAGGAAGTGGCCTATGACCTATGTATAAAGCATCTGGCTGCAGCTGTTCAAGACCGCAGTTAGACAATGTGCGTAAATGCTTCCCGAAAACTTCCCATAGAAATGCACACATTCAATACCGGATGTGATTTCTGTTTCATTGCGGACCATGTGGACGAAATTTTGAGCGTCGCACAGTGCAATCCGACCGTTCGTGATTCGAAACGGAGCCTAAGCAAGTGACGGGAATTGTAAATTTACAACACAGATAAGTTTTACAGAATTTCCTACATTATTACGCTTTTCAACGAAAAACCCCCAACTAAACTGGAATAAAAGAGTACTGAATCAGTCTTAACGGCCGTTTCAAACCTTGCAGAGTCATGACCGTGATGACGCGCAGGTCACAGGTCACGCAAAATCCAACCAATCAGAGCGTGAATTCATCAGATTATCCCAGCGTCCTGTTTGCAGGGCCGGGGGGGGGGGACGAGCGAAATGAAAAGTATGGCTCACTGTTGACAAAAGAGGGCGGTATATCACACAAGCAGTTGTGTTTCTGGACGTTTATGTCAGTGGCTACATGATAATGGGAAGTGTCTAGAAGTTGATGCGTATATATGCATACATGAAAGGATAAACCAATCTTTATTGTCACCGTTAATTATTAACACTGTGGCCTATGACCGGACCTTTTCTGTATGTAATGAAGAAAAGAATTTAGCAATGTGCTCTCTTTGCACTGAAGAAAAACCACTTGATTTCTAATGTTAGACCGTGATAATAATGACTCACGACGAATATTAAACATGAAAACAATACAAATTGGAAAATTAACCAGTAGCCAGAATTTTTCCCGTTCCTGGAACGCGCCGTTCTTAATGTCACAAATATCCAGTAAGCCAAACCTACTTAATTGAATGCAACAAAGCACAATAAATGTAATGTTACAAATCCTTCGTAATAGCGCCACGCTCGATGTAAGAACGGCGAAACTGCGTGTGGGGAACGGCAAATGTGGCCTACGGTTGACCAGTAAATAAACTTCCATTGACCCCAATGATAAATGCTCCCACTTCAGAAATTCGGGGAAAATACTCACAACTCTCCAAGGTGTTCGAGACACACATCAAAGCTCCCACTTCAGAAATTCGGGGAAAATACTCACAACTCTCCAAGGTGTTCGAGACACACATCAAAGCTTATTTCATCATCTTTCATTTTCTTTTCAATTTACGGGGGGTCAACTGATGACTTTTAGGATTTCCATCCGAAGATGATCACCCCTTAAAATTGTCCTGAAGCCCATCACCATTTTGAAAAACGATGCCTACACTCCATTGCAAAATAGAGCGCTTTTAAGGCCCCAATTTCATCCAAATTGAACTGTGGCCCACAGTATGCTCAAATACTGAAGCTTTTGAGGGCATGCAAATCGTAATTTGGCCGGCGTAGGCAAGTTTTTGGACCGATTTACTGGTCTGCAACCCTATGGTCCAACCAGCATGGCCATCATTACACTGCGACAAATCAGACGCAAGCGGGCGCTGATCATATTCATCGTTAGTCACATTTGGAATGGAAACGCTATAGTAAAGGTAAAGTACCCTCGCCCTCCCCTCAATTACTCTCACACACACAAAAATCTCCCTCCCGCCCGAAAATGGCCACGGTTTTTTTGTGTAATTCATGAAAGGTTTGGACAAGAAACACATTTTTGGCTGACACCATTTTCAAATATCCAACCATGTTGGCCTAATGATATAAAATGATTGAAATATGTGTATTTAAAAAAAAAATCGTAATGACCCCGATAAAAGGTACCCAAGTTCAAGACAGATATTATACATGAATATTTCACCCTTGTCAGCTTACAACCACAATTTGTTTTGAATAAATTATACGGTTTTTAGAACCAGCCATGTCTTCGATGTCATTTCAGGCAGAAAACTCAACGTTACAGCTATTTCAGCACCAAAAATTGCCAGAATTTTGGATATTTTGCTGTTATAAATTTACATTTCTTTGGTGATTCGTTGTTTTGTCAGTACATGGCAGTAAGCCAAAGAGCAAAGAACAAATATTTTCATAAGCACATTTTTTTGGATTCACAATTTGAACAGAAAACCCCTGAACTGAACAGTTTCTTCCTGAAATGACATCACACAACAGCGCCCTCAGTTGTCGGAAAAAGCATGTAAAACTTTTAAATGTTTAAAGAAGTGCACTTTTCAATAAAATTAACCAAACAGGGATGTGTAAAACATTTTCATACATATTTAAGAATAGTAGAAAGTTGCACAAAATATGCTCCTCCGAAAAATTCACTTCATGGCCCCTTTAAAGTCTTAGAACCGATATATCGACAAGTAAAGATTCGGACCCTTCATCCCCTGAAAACTAACTCCAAAAACGAGTCCAAAAAGCGTCATCAATTTGTGTATATCAATTCGCACAGTGTTTAACCGCAAAAAGAAACAATATGTATATAAATCCGCAAAATGCAATAAATCTGTATTCATTTCATTAAACATCGACCGTCGTCCGGGGAAAAAATACATGTTCCAAATGCGGATATGCATGGAAACTGCATTAGACCGAGACGTTGGAGTCCGGAGACTGATTTACAACGTTGATTTGTTTTTGAAAAGTGGAACCATCCTGCCAATGTTGAAAGACCTTCCAATTCTCGTCAGTGACACCTCCAGCGCCGTATATCACGTTAATTTACGAGGATTCGAAGGGGATGAAAATAAACCAATTGGTTTAAGTGACGCTTTGGCATGTTAAGTTCGCTGCACATGGATTTGCGAATATATGCACTTCGGGATAACGTCACTGCATGCATCACATGAGTTAGATGCCTGAGGAAAGCTAGGCTAACTGGGTAAGTAAGATAGAACATGTAAAAATGCCCCAAATTCCTAAACAAAAGCAATGTGTCTTATACTTTTAATTGGCCCCTAGCTAGTAAGGACCTCTTTTAAAAACTTCCTCTTAACAACAAAACAGAACACCATACACAACTGCATTAGTTTAAAATCCTGCTAACTAATTAGATTTTCCTGTTTTGTGGAATGTTACACATTAATCAGTATAAAATATATGTAATTTTATTTCTGATCTAAAAAAATGAAACAGGATGAAATTGCTTTGCGACAATGATTATTTCATTGAGTTTAGTATGAAAAAAACCCAAAATACTGAACTCTTTGTCAAGAGATCATATTTTCATTAGCTAAACGTAACTTCACTTGCAATTGACAAAAAAAGTTCCAAACAATTTGATGGGAAATTGATTATGTTTATCTGTAGGGTGTTTCATGCTTATTTTATTTTTGGAATATGCTTTACGTCCTTTATTTTCTGCCAGCATTTTTAAAGCCTAAACACAAATCGCTATTATAACAATATATGCGATGTATTTCATCGTGAGACCTCATTTCCTTGACGGGGCCATAGTCATGAATTTAGCTGGGTAGATGCAGGGCCAGCCAACGCCATCAACCCCCCCCCCCCCTCCCTCCCCAACCCCATTCATGTTGCCTTTATAAACAGTCCATGTGTCCGTCTCCACTCGGGATTTTTTTCCGCAGACAACTCCAAATCCAGGGGGATTTATGGTCACATCGGCGAAGAGGGGAAAAATATTGTTTCCAAACAACGGGGAGTGACAAGATTGACGGAGATGGATGGGGGCAGGGGCGCCAAAGAGGATACCAACTGAATATTTCATGGCCAAAATACGATGGGCTGGGTGGTGAAAGGGCCTTTCAAACTTCTTTTTTTCCTTTCTTGCAAAGAACCAACGGGTGAATACATGCGGTTGCATCTGACGAATGTAAAGTGGCTGCTTTGTAATCGGGAGATTAGGAATATCTCCTTCGCTGGTAAGAATCGCTATCAAATATGTATGAAAATCCATGGAATATTTGTTGTGCCGATCAGCGACTGTTCAGTGCAGAGAGACAAAATGGTTCTACAAAAATTGACAAAATGGTTCTATATGCAATGTATCATGCCTTAACCCGGCAAGATTTCAGTCAGAGCAGGGGGGGGGGGTTCACATTACATTTTATGTATTGATATGAAGAAAAAAAACCAGTTTGAGACAAAGCGGGGGGGGGGAGCAAGGGGGGTTGCAACCACCCCCCCCCCCCTCCTCTGGATCCGCGCCTGCTTACAGCCGGGGATCGATACTTCCGATCTCGGAAATACAATGACCGAATGTTAAGGTATGGTTTGCATGCTAGCAGCGACCTTATTTATTCACTCTTCAATCTGGGAGTGAGCTCGAATGACTAAAATAATCTCGTGGCTTTAAATATGTTATATTTATAAATTCTCCCTCACAACCTGATGCGAATTATTCTTCGTAACTGTCATTGTCTCAGCTTACTCAACTGAACTAACTTAGTGAATGCAGACACGTCGGCCCTGGCTTTGTTGCTGAATGAAACGTTTGTAAACCTGCGTGCAACAAAAGTGGGGAATTCTTGTGTACCGCCACTGCAACAAGCCTCACAAAACGCTTCTGTTATCAGTTCGTGTCTCCTTCAGTGCTTTTCACAATCAACCCTAGGAAATTATAACAGAAAGACCTCATGTCAGTACAGTCAGTTAGAGAAATAAAGCATGTCGGTCAAACATTTCTCCAATTCGGCCTGACGCCAAAAAGGCTGCTGCGATGCTTTTCCGTGGCCTTGAGCTTGCACTCCACTCACTTTTGTTCGTTCAGCGAATGGATTCCAAAAAAACCTGCAGTGATTAGCATTAATTATGAATGTAGATCTTTCCTCGCTGAAAGCTCATTTGGGATAACTGATAATGATCTCTGAAAAGACGTCTTGCATATGAAAATATGCAAGACTTATAATTGTCCAAATAATGAAAAATAGAGGAATTTACACTTATTTCGTACGTAAATACTGCATGGTGAGTACGGGGCGCGAATAGATGGATTGCATGTTTTGTGACGTCAATACCAATGAACGCACACGAGGTATACCCATGCATAAAAGCAAATATCTCAAAGAACTGCAGTGCAAACGATCTACAGGGTGAGTAAAAAAAACGCATCCCAAATGGCAGGACCAATGCTTGAGTGAAGTTTTGCCTGGATCATTTTCAAAATCTAGCATATAAAAGCCCAGTCATTAAGCTTTATTTTAGTACAAGAATCATTCAGATCCCTTATGTACTTTTAAAGTTACGGCATTTTGAACACAAACACCGTTTTAAAGTTAATTCCACGGATCACAAAAAAGTGAGTGTTCTTTCGGCAAAACGAAAACAATTCTCATAGGGATGCAGGTGAATTGTTTTCGTTTTGCTGAAAGAACACTTACCTTTTTCTGTGATCCAAGCATATGTGGAATGAACTTTAAAACGGTGTTTGTATTTAAAATGCTGTAACATGAAAACTACATGAGTGGTTTGAATGGTTCTTGTACTAAAAGAAAGCTCATTGGTTGCGCTTTCTTATCCTGGATTTTGAAAGTGCTACAGGCAAAACTTCATTCCAAAATTGGTCCTGCCATTTGGGATGCGCTTTTTTTACTCACCCTGTATAGGCCCACACGAATGTTGAGACCAAAGGCTTAAAGCTTAAAGGAACAAACTACGGGCCAGGCACTTCGTGTATAACGTCACGGTGCAGGTGACCAATTGCCAAAGCCCGGGCCAAGTTAAGAACGAATTCTGAGCGATTATAATAAAGCATTTTAAAGAATGGCTGTTGTCGAGCTGCCACATTAGCCTATATAGTGGATAGTGGGGTGATGTATGGATCGAAAGACCCCAGTTCGAATCCAACTATGTCCTTTTTGCATTTACTATTTTTCTTCTCCAAGTCTATCACTGGGATACTTTTAATTTAAGGGAAAATAAACCATTGCTACGACGTCAAACTATTGTGACGTCCACAAGTGTGGATTCGGAACTATGAATCTTTAGTAAAGTGTTGATTCGGAATTACGAATCCACACTTTGAACATGTCGGACAATTGTTCTCCATAATGAGCATTAATAGGACCGTCTGCGTGAAAACTTTCCTTCCGAAAATTACCAATGCATCTTCACTGTCAGATTCTCCGCCGTCACTGCAAAAACTACTTTGAGTCAGAAAGAAATCGTCGTCTGAACTATCCATGTTGACGTAAGGAGCCTACACACAGAATAATTTGGTTGTACGGGTGTGGCGATACACATACCAAACACGCCACAATGCTTGATTACGTATAAGAGCCTCGAAAAACTCCCCAGTACATATCCGTTTTGTGGTGATACATTATCGGATACACTTTTCTGGTAACTACATTATCCGTCGACACGTGATACATTATCAGATACACATATTACCACACTATCAGTCAATTTTTGCTACATTATCGGTTAGTGATACAATATCAGTGAAACTGAAACATAAATAGCCTAGATGCTTACGTATATTAGGGAGACATTAGGACCTATTTCATGACGCTGCTTAGAAGAAAATATTATATTTATATAAGTATACTTTCTATACATATATAATTTATGTCAGCGAAAATCAATTGAGAACCTGTTACAAGCAATATTAATTACATTACATTTTATAATTAAGTAATGTCTGCTAAGCAGCTTTATGTCACTATTATGTCACTATCAGTTTGAAAGTAGGTGATGTGCCAAAGGCTGAGTCACGATATCATGGCAGTCACACCAGAGCCGTTTGAGTAATCATCTATCACCGTTCTAGTATACGGCATATAGGTGCAGGAATTGATGATACAAGCATGGCATTCGGCACACATTCAGAGTATGTTCTAAGAAAGATATTTCGCTATAGGGCCATCGCAGATTTGTATACCATTTTCAATATTTTCAAAATGGCTGCCCTTGCTTGTTATTCTACCTATATTTTTTCAAAGGACAAATCTTCGATGGCCCTATCGCTAAATATCTTTCCTAGGACATACTCTGACAATTCCCCAAATATATCCCCATATCTGCCCCACTATACTTGCAAGTCACAAGGTTAATTTGTAGAAAATTGTAATGGGTGAATCGTTGATTGTGAAAACAGAAACAAGTAAATCTTATAATAGTTTATGCGGTACCCGCTGCTATGTACTTCAGATTCGAACCAGCAAACCGATCCCGTTAGCTCGGTGGTCGAGTGGTAAGACATCTGCACTAGAAAGCAGGAGGTCGTGGGTTCGAGTCCCACCCGAGTGATTTTTTTTCCAACTTTCACTCGGGAGGTAACGCTCTGAGTATACAGTGTTTAAACGTAGGTGAAGGGCAAAACCTAATTTGAGAAACAAGTACACATGGGATTTTTGCCCCCCCCCAGACCTTCCCACTTGTGTGTACGTTAAAATAATTCACACCATCAGATAAACTTATTTCGGTTCCTCAATTAAAAAGCGAAAACAGAAGGTTTAAACGAATATTTCTGAAAATAAAGTTTGCGTGTTTTGATGCCTAATATGGCCACTTGCCACGGGACCACAAGTGTATTCGTTTCATTTTGTTAAGGACTAATATCGAGAAATATAACTTACTTTTTGACTCGAATCCACCATACCACTGAAACTATTGCCTTTATTATGGAGGAACTGTAAGGCCGGTGTACTGTGCAATTTGTACTCTTTGAAATACAGGCTCGTTGGTTGGATTGCGCATGCCGTGATCACAGTGGCAGGTTTAGAGCCCATATATGATAAACAAAAGTAAAAACTTCATAGGAGTCAAAGTTTCATATGACACTGTGCCCGAACTTGGGCCGTTTTGTTTATGTCTCATTGTTTATACCATTGCAGCGGGCTCCTGTGTCCATACTGCAAATATATTCAAAATTGAATGAACTATAAACAACAACAAAACCAAGGATTATCCACTGATCATTCAACACTCTAAGAAATTACATATACTCGATGGTTTATAGGAATATAATTGTCTCTATTTATTTTAATTTGTTTTGGTTGTTTACTTATTATTTATTTGAAAAAAAATATGAGTTAATATATCTAATTATCTGTTAACAAAAGGTTTTACATTATTGTAAAATTCACATTATTTTAAAGGGTTTTCGAAAAAGGGGAAAAATTTCATTGGCATTCCGGCCAAAGGTTATGTCCCCCTTCCATATGCCTCTATGAAAATTTGGTTATGGTTGATTTATATTTTGTCTTGTTTATTGTTTACAGAAATTTTCATCGTATGTATCCTCCGAGAGAATTGACATGATTAATTGTCTTTGTGAAGAAAAATACCTGTTCACCTAATTTACTAGGCTCTGTACACAATAGCCTACAAATTGGCCTTGGATTGCTATAACATATTATTCCTGAGACAGATAACAACGTGCTTTCTAATGAAAGCATTAATCAACCGACTGTTGGCGTATTAGAGTGATTATGTTATTCTATATAGATTAATTATTCATTTCTGTAAATACTAAGATGATCTGCCCTGTCTTTGTCTTTGTGAATACACGGAATAATCATTGACATTGGCAACAACAATTATTATAGTTGTAATATATAACTTTAGTTACATATATACATCAGCGCTGAGCAGCATCAGTATACCATGTGCATTTCGTTCGCACAGCAGTCAGCTATAAGACTTTGTGATCTATCCCACATGTACTATATCAACCTCGGATCCTATACGGTGGACACTATAACAATTAATATGGAAGACAAAAGCTATGCCCAAATCCTCCCTCACTTAATAAATATGTTGATGTTTTCGCCTCTCTCAGAGGGCCAACCTAGTATTCTCTTCTAGTACCTGACTGACTGGCTGACTCCCCTAACGACTTTCAGATTGAAAGACTGACTGACTGACTGACTGACTGATCGACAGCCTCCCCATAGGCCTATACATTATACATGTGTACGTAAGCAGTGATGTCTCCATGCAAACGGCCAGTGAGAGTAGATTTTTCCATTTCCGTCACGTTACCATTACAGCTCTAATACTATACAAACTTATTTGGCCATTCTGAATCATTAGAATAGAATTGTGTGCGCTCTGGGTTTGCCTTTTTTAATAAAAAAAATAGTGATAAGTCTTTGTTATACAATGAATTCTCGAACATGAGGTGTTTAAATCGACACATTGAGATCTGATACAAACGGGCCATAGACGCAGTGACAAGCAGCCAGACTGCCGTATACAATAATTAGGTGCGAATTCGTCCCCTACATCAAAACCTCACACGCACGCCGTACAAAATGCTAAGAGCCATATATTCGGTCTTTCATACACAGTTAACATTTCAGGTTTTCCCCAACTCAATTTACATCATCCCCTCCCCCTAGAACCAGCGGAGAAAATAACATTGTCATCACCCAAACGACGCGCGCGGGAAAAACCGGCCGGCTGCGATTTGGGACCGCGGTCAATTTTCCCGCAATCTAAAAGCAGAATTAACTTTTGGTGGCATTCATGTCGGTCCGTTGCCCCGGGATACGGCGGGCGCGCGGATGATGTAAATTGCTTGGATACACGGGAGAGGCGCCGGGAGCTGGGCCGCAGCGTTGGAGGGATCTATCGTGCTCTGATGTGATCAGAGAGTCAGTGTTGCCGAGAGAAGAACAGCCATGAAACTAAAGGAGAAGAGAAACAAAAAGAAAGAGTGGCACAGGAAACGAGAATGCCACGACTGGAACAAAATGTGAGAAACGAATTGAATTAAACACGCGACAACAATTATTTACCACAAACTTCTTTGAAGGTAGAACGACAGAAGATTGATGACGAAAAACTATTTTCAATTCTAATATCCTCTTCCTGCTTGAGCTTATTTCATATACAAATTCACGTAAAACCCTCACAATAAGGTAGGCTTGAAAAGTCCAATCCACCAACGTATAGTGGTAGGGGTATAGAGCATCTGAAGACTTTTTGTATTTAACTGCCATCTTTGCGATGTTTATTGCTATTTCAATTCAGTAAAAATAACATTAATGCACAAGAAGACTTCCCATGCTTATCCATGTTGAACAAAACTTCACACCTCAAAAATGGACGCTGGCTGCATAATGCTGCATTTTGTAAATGCCTTTTGTAAAAGGAAAATATACATTTAATCGTTATAACGGATTATTTAATTCGTTATTACGGATTATTAATTCGTTATTACGGATTATTAATTCGTTATAACGAATTACTCATACGTTCTGAGTCATTACTCGGCAACTTAGTATAGCACAGGAGTGGTGCTGGTGTAAAGCAAACGTATGCAAAGATAGCGCCGCCTAGAGGCGCTATATACATAGGCCCCTGGTCACGTGCTCTCCACGTGTGAGAACATCAGACTTAATTCGTAATAACGAATTAATAATCCGTAATAACGAATTAGTAATCCGTAATAACGAATTAATAATCCGTAATAACGAATTAAATAATCCGTAATAACGAATTAATAATCCGTAATAACGAAAACGAAAGGTAAAGGGGACGAACCTGTATTCACAGGAACGGAGTGCCCATCTCTCTTTCATAGCGTGGGCCCGCCACACCTCCTGGCACGCATGCGGTGGGGTGTGGGGGGACAACCTCTCGATCACGAATCCTGTGCTCCACCGCTAGACCACACGTAATAACGAATTAATAATCCGTAATAACGAATTAATAATCCGTTATAACGAATTAATAATCCGTAATAACGAATTACATAATCTGCAACATATATACTTGCAGTGGCGCTAATGGGCTTTCGTAAAAATATCCTTCCGTTCACCGAAATGTCAAGTCATTCAGTGATTATCATCTATTGAAATCAATCTGCTTTTTGTTTGATTATTTTGGTCTCATTTAATCATGAGATGACAAAGCGGTGATTTTATGAACTCGAACCTTGAAACAAACTTTCACCCTTAACCCGAGATTTGCATAATCCTTTGACGTCATGCATGGCGATCATCAGGTAGCAAATAGCAAAGTGGTTAAGCTGATAAAGTGGTTTAATACACATTTTTACACTTCGAAAAATGCGCATGCGTGAAAGAACTGCGTTTTGAAGATGCGATCAAAAGTTTCAAAATGGCGGCGACTTGTGCAGAAATAGGTTCCTGTCGTTCATTTCAGTATTTAACAGTCAGTTGCCGTGTCACGCGTAGCTGCTCTATTTTCTCGACCACTGACAGCAACGCGAGGCCTGCGAATGATGGCCGTAAAAAGGGCTTCAGACAATTCGCAATTTTCATGGCAAACAAAAGTTGTTTTAGGTAGTTAATTCCTTCTTCCTTCATCCATCAAGGTATTTTTTTCTCAAAACAAAAAAGGATTTCGATGCATTTTGATGATATTATTTCATGGACAAATCGACTAAAAATTCGGTCACGAAAGTTTTTTTTCTCGAGAACGACGAAAGTCTCCCAATTGTTAAGATAATCAAAGGAAAGAGTGAACCTTCATCTACAAAAAATCTCTTGAACGTGATGTCATTTATATTTTAAGAATTCGATGTACACCTAATGTTTCCAACAACTTCCATTTTTCACAACGCGAAAAGATCGTCACCATTGTAAAGCATAGAGCGAGGAACCAAAACGCGATGTGACCTTGTGACCCATACGCCCACTGATTGGTCGAGCTCCAGTATGGCCTGTTTAATATTCATAAGTCATTCATTGCACGTTAGCACGTGCTATTCACAATGTTTTCAGGCAAACGTACGTCGGCGTACTTACGTTCGTTTACACGCGTACATTGTGATTGCAAATCATGAAATCTCGCAAAAGTCTTAATTTTTAAACCGGCGATTTGGTCCAAACGTTAGAAGTCTCCTGCACGTGTTTCACATGAAAATGAAGTGTATACTTTCCTCTATCTACTGAGCTTTGGCGTTTCTTTCGGCCTTTTTAAAGAATCGAATCTACACCTAAAAATTATCGGCCCTCGATTTTGTTGATAAAAATATGATTTTGTTTGACAGGCCGTAACAACACTTTATATTTGTCAAAAGCAGTTATTTTTGGTATCAAAATAAAGCACACGATTTCAACTTTCACTTATTTAGCCATCTTGGTCAAACAGTGCATGTATCCAGGCACTTTTCGTGTTTTCTGTAGTCTCGAGTAAATCTCGTAAAATCTCGCGTACGATTTTGGGCCATGCGTGCTTGACCTCGGGACAAGAAACTGAGGTCAAACAGGGCTGTGTGCGTGACACGGCCACTGACTGTAAAATCCGTTAGTTTTCTTCCCTAATCATTCTTGAATTAGTCGTCAAGGCACGCTAAAGGTAGAGGCCCTAGACCCGTAAACGTGATGTCAAACACAAAGCCACCTTTCCAAAGTCGGGTAAAAACAATCGAAATCTTTACGCGACACGTCATTCCCAAGTAGGCCTAGGCCTATTTGAAGTACATGTACTTACATATGGAGCGTTATGTATATTTACGCGAGTGTAGGATTTGGCATTCCGAAAAAAATGAGGGAAAAAAAGGTCCTCAACACAACAAACGTACGAGCACAGCTATTGATTTCCCGGGGCCGGTCACGCACGGTACGCTGGTACTCTGAGTCCGTCCTGGTACCCGTCGTGCGAATATATTTCGAGTGTTTTTGGCGACTCTGGAACGTGGCCGGTTGTCATTTTCAACCTACGTCAAAAAAATCAGAAAGTGACGTTAAAATGCCACGTTACTAAACTGTTGCACGTAATGCAAGCAATTTTACCAAAATACACCATAAAAATCGCATTTAGATCCCACTTTTTTCATGCAATCTGTCCAGGGAGTGGTGAAAATGCTGAATTCAGCGATTAAGGTGGTCACAGTCCGTGCGCTGTCATGTACGCTAACGAGTGGCGATACCGTTTTCATCGCAACTTCAGAACGAGGCTAAGATGGCCGCCGAAGTGTAAACCCGTGTATTGTTACGTTCCAAGTGAAAATCTGTTCTAATCACTGGGTGATTCCAAGCAGTTTGATCGGGTTTATGGACGCATGGATAAATCGAGCTTTTTGCTGGCAGTCCCTTATGTGTTTGCTCAATTATTAGGCCGCGATAAGCGCGTATTAAATTGTTAACACGATAAGCATATAAATGGCGAGCTTCTATTGGTGGAAAGTTTTAACATTGGAATGGTGGTTAAAACAACACATGCATTAAAGGGGCAGATCTAAATAGTCTAAATAATTTTGTCATTATCAGGGGGGAGACTGTTTTTACCTATAGTGTTTTAAGTTTGTTTATCGAATTTACACCGCTTTGGAAGTTGGTCCAATGGTTACGGTGTTCGACCCGTGTGCCGTGGTACCGGTATATGGGTTTGAACCCTGGAAGGGAACATGATGCTTGTGCGATTGGGCAAGGCACTTTACTACGATTGCCTCTCTCCACCCAGGAGTATAAATGGGTACCTGTGAAGAGACCCGAATGCGCTGATCTCGAGCTGCTGCAGGGTCTCATCCCTGATGAACGGGGGTAATAATAATTTGTGATGCGCATTTGATCATATTCTTATGGAAATTGTGCAATATAAATGTATAAATAAATAGTATTATTATTACCTAGATGCAAGCAACAGTAATCAATACTGAAGGTAGAATGTAAAAAAGGATTTAAATTTAACTTTGCCAGTGCAAACCTTATACGGACCTTGTGTAAACACTCATGTTTTTTTTGCAAAATAAACATCGTGCATAGAAACGACCAACAAGCAACTATGCACATGGCGTATTTCACTTCAAAACAGATGCCTTTTAACAAATAGTTCTAACTTCTAATCATCACGGGGAGACATCTTCGCTAAAATGATGGTATATGATTCCTACAAATTAAGATGACAAAGAGGAAGCCTCCTAAAACAAAGCATAAAAACAATTCCTTTCATCCAAGGCTAATCCTGATGCCTCCGGGGCAAAATTTCAACAATTGGATTTTAACAATTATTATCTTTTCTTAAGAGTAATCAGAACGAAGCGGTCACTACCGACTGACCGGCCGCCGGCCGGTACGCGGTATCCACCACAAATCTCACATCTTCATCAATATATTCAAATAGTCGAGTGGTGCAAATTGTTCTTGATTAATTCCACTGCCAATCAGTGGGGAAAGGACACTGTCGTCTAAACGTCTGCCTATTGGAAGGGCGCCCGGGCGAACGGGCTCGCTGCTACCTGTCAAGCGTGTCCAATTTTAGCGCTAAACCGTGCGCACAACCCGTGAACAAGACTCGGCTGACCTTGAGTTCTGAGGGGCGGCACGGGCGCATAGTTTTGGTAATTAACCGTTTTACACGTGCTCACTTTGCCACGCCTGAATACCAATGAAGAGAGCCACCTCACAGATATGCAAATAGCATGCAGAGGTAATTCCATTAACTAGCTACTTACAACAGTCGGTGGATGAATCTCAAACATATTCCCAGTAGGCCCTAAAGATGTTGAAATAAAGCAAACCTGTTTGGAAATTCCCGTTTGTTGTAACACAAAACCGGCCCACCGACTACGAAGCAAGTAGAGGCCCTGAGATTTTTCACACGCTCACATTAAAACTCTACAGATTATTATGCATATTTTACACTTTGTTATATACATACAACATCTGCACAATACGATCTTTTTTGAAAGACAGTTTTCTCAAACACGATAACCAGAGAGGCTTTGTTCTTTAATTAAATAAAAAGAAAGAAACTGGACACAATACACTCCTGGCAAAATGTCATGATATGCAGCCCTGCAACTACAAGGTACATCTAGGATACCTCTACGTGTTTTCCCAGACAGACAACTGTATAGTGCTTATTTATCATTGATCAACTGATTCTATGTACAAAATATACTGAATCTGAAGTCAAATTGAATATGATCGCAACATTCATTAAATGTTTAATGAGCGAAGTCATAATCACATTGTAGACCTATGCTACAGCCTTGCCAATGCACGACCTCCGCTAGGGTATCATGCGAATGTATGCTCCTCTAATTTCATTCTTTATTGCGAATGAAAGTGATTGACCTCAATTCAACCAATAGTTATGTATGGCTGGGCGGTTCTCGCTTGTGGTAAAATGCATGTTCGACTTTTTCAACCTTTGAATCGACTGTCATTAGACAACCCCACACGGACATCATGAAAATACAGAAACGATACACACTGTGGGCTGAATTCCTATTAATGCAACTCAGGGAAAGACGATCTGCAGAGCAATAGGCGAAACAATGTGGCCGAGCGATGCGATTTCCACCCTTCGATCCGGCGTCTATCCCCGGTGAACGGTAAGCAGAACCGGCAGGGTCTGCTAATTCATTCCCGGCCACGGACCATACCGGAGATGTGTTTACCAAAGCCGGCTCGCTTACAGTCAACATAGGCCGGATTAGATTAGTTACACGCGAAACGATTACCCTCTTGACACATCTACGGCCCTGACGAGAGAGAGGGGGGAAAAGAGAAGAAGAAGAATAGGAGAAAAAATCCAAAGAAATCAGAGACAAGAGGAGATGCGAAAAACAAACCCCAAACCGCGCGGCTGAGCATAGCTCGGCTGACGGGACATTTATCGCTCAATTACACGCATGAGGGAGGAGAGTCCCTTGAGTTTTGAACGCCCGTATCTCCAAGTTATCAAACCCATCTCATCCACCGGTTCGCAAAGCGATCGGGGTACCCGGAAAGGACGGGCCCCATCCTACGCCGTGTCCTGCGGGGACTTGTCGGTGTAAGGCAATTAAATCGGAGGTTCCGCACGGCCGGGTAACAGCGACTTTTCATTATACTTTGGGTCCTAAGAGAGAGCACGTCACCCGCAGCAGCAAGCAGCATCATCAGAGAGGACATAGTTGGCAAGAGGGTGTTTTTGAGGCAGCCTAAGACATCTGCTGCTGTCGGATCAAGGAAGAGCATTCAGTTGGAGAAAGTCTTGTCACTCGGCAGGGATCGATTGAGTTACCATCCAAGCAGGTAAGACCGAGAGATTGTTCTTTCTTATTCCCGCTTATAAATTAAATGTCAATTTGTTGCTTAAAAGTTATACACTTTTTTAATCCTCGCAGTGAATAATAACTTCCTAACTTTTCAATATTCACTTATTTATACCGCATTTTAACCACATTTTCGAAATTGCCACTATTGGAAAAAAATGTGCAAAATTGTAATACTAATTGGAGTAATTTTTCCTTTTACAGCTGGTATAAAGACGGTCGTGCATTAATTAAACTGTACGTCTCGCTACCTTAATTTCAAACTGGACGAAAAATGTTATTCCCTGAATCACCGCTATGCTAATTTAAAACAAGTTCAAATGGTACATATTCTTTCAGGTTCGCTTGATCAATAGTAACTTTTAATTGATTCCCTTAGCGATGATGTAAACCCCTCCCCCCAAAAATAAAATAAATAAATTACAATTAAATCCACATTTTAGCTTTTGATTTCTCAAAAAAAAACTTCTTTCATGTTGACAATGTTATTTCCATGGCACGGTTCCTTTGATCATGAATATTTATATGTGTTATTATTTTACAAGATATTTTTCTCCATTTAAAAGGCTCACGTTAATCGCTATTGGGTCTTTTCAATGTTACAGGCCAGATCTGATTGAAGCAGACCCGTGTCCAATCTCATACAGTTCCCGCCGACATATAGCAATCCATAATATGCTCCAATCAAACGTAGCGTGTAAATTTATGGCTTACTTGCAATCATTTTGAACTTGACATAATGGTGATTGTTTATTGCAGCACTGTACTCGTTCCCGACCGTGACTATCCTGAAAACAACTTACTATAATTTAGAATGGCATTGTTTAGACAGAATAACATTGTGCAACGGCGAGCGAGAGGCATTCTGTTCCAATCCCGTGTTTCTATCTTATGGGTCAAGACTCCGACCCAACACCTTATCGTGTCTAGTCTGTTCTGGGGGCAAATAACAAGTATCTTGACAGCCCTACGTGTTACCCTGAAACCTTTAACACGCGAACACCGTTGACATGCTCACGGGCAACTGGTGTATTGTCACCCCATTCCCTAAAAAAAAAAGGAGAACATGACGTTTCGAAAAACGAAGTTGCCAAATCGGTTGCTTACCCAGGAGGGGATTTTGGCACTCTGGACTGGCAGACAGACGCTAACACCTCGGCTGAAGCTTTGGTATTATGCTAGAAATAAAGTAAAAAGGGAGAAAAGCCCAGGGCCTAGCGACTCGCATCATGATGGCTGTTCTCATCAGGCCATGGCGTAGGTAGAGAGGCGCCGACTGAAGCAACGCGCCATCAATCAGATGCCATCGACGGATGCAACTCCGCGTCTGTTGCGGGGAGTGGGGGGGGGGCACGCTGGCACTGGCATCGGCTACCGTCACAGCGATGGGTCGGAAGGACAGTCGGTAGGCATGAGAGAAGCAAAAATCAATATTTCCCGTCCAGTAATGGCATAAATCCTCAAAAACCAGAACAATAAGAGCAGGGTCCGGCAATGAGCATTGGCAAATCGTGTAGGCATGATCAGTGTGCTGTTTTCCACTGCTTATACAAGTGACGTCGAAATCGGTCTGAAAAGTGCCGAAAATATAATACAAACACACATATCTAAATGAATCATCCCATAAAACACCATAATTATATATTAAAGTGGTTAAATATCATTATCTTCTAAAAAGAAATACATGTATTTGTCGTAAATCCATTGATCGATTTAAAAATGTGATGTATTGATGAATTGTTTAATAAAAATACATAAACTTGAAGATTCAAAGATAAGAAGCCAAAATTCAAGCAATTTCAACCAAATGTCGCTTTTCTTTCTGCAGATATTGATAATAATGTGTTGTGTTAAAATTCAATTTCTCCTTAAGATGAACGGCCTTTTAGCTTGATTTATTCAATTTATACAAGCGCGGGCATACTTATAAATGAATACAGATTGCCCGACAATGATGAGCCGTACCTAAATGAACGGGATAAATCAATATCAATTTCAAAAGACGACTCCATTTGTAACAATCTCCACACCATTTTAATGGGTATAATTCTTCAGTAAGTAATCACCGCGGCTTAATTTCACCGAGCGAGTACGGCGAAGCAGCAGCGCCGGGCTGATCGCGCCGGCAGCACGGGGCCAAAAGCAGTGACTGACGATTAGTCGGGCTATTACATACTCGCTGTTCCGGTGAGCAACAAAACCTCACATCTTTTAACTGTCGCTGCTCATAAAGACCAGGATAACTCCATATAATCATAAGTACCGGAGCCTCTGCTTGGCCCGCGATGTGACGGGCCTGTGTGGCTCCTGCCGGCGGGGAGAAGTGGCCGTGGAGCAAGATGAAAGAACAAAAAAAATGACGCCCTGTGAATGAAGGAGTGGAACCTTCCCAACGAATACGGACATTAAGTTGTTAGCCGGCGGCGATATGTAGCGCGTGGAGGGATCGCAATTGGCTGGGCACGCTTACGAGTACAATGATATCCGGTTCGTCTTGAGATGGCTGCAGGCCGAGCTGTGAAGGGCGGCTGTCGAGACGGCGATCAGGGGGCCGCATACACGCGGTGCACGGCACGTTGCCACCAACATACAACGTGCTGCTCTACGTGGATCCATTCCATTCAGAAACCACTGCATGCCAACAGGACTGATGTCAATATCTACGAAAGATATATTTGTCAACTTCAAACTCTTCCTACAACCACATTAAACAGTACAATACAAGTACAATGCCCCAAACGGAAACACCACACACACAAAAAGGAATATGAAATAAATAAATGTATTTTTTTTCTATCCCATAAAAAAACGCTATAACTATCTGATAGTTCTTGTTCTCTTATTTTTCATTCCTGCTGTCAACAAAATACACCCTGCAACAAATGTAGATTGTTCTTTCAACCCGTCACTTGATCACGTGGTTTACCCTTGGGCTTTCCCCTCCCAATCCAAACCTCAGATTTCTTCGAAAACGTAATTATTTTCGATGGCAACAGAGATATTGTAGCAGTGGTCAAGCTACCATAGATTTAGAAAATCAGTAATAATTATGCACATCGAAGTAATGGATTTGATCCAGAGACCCGTCCGTTTTCTTAAGCGTAAATATTTAATATCTGAAATCTTTATTTGAGTAAGAGGATGAATGTTTGTTTTGAGGTGCATCAAGTGAGATTGTAAGAAACAGTTCCCCTTATTTAACTGTCCACAAGACGCAAGCTACAGAGATTGCCATTATGATCAAACGGTGTCCCACGGGCACGATAAGTCGCTATTTAGATATAATAGTCGTATACACATAGCAATTGGGCCGAGGGAGATGACGTTAAAACTGCCAAAGCTAAATCCGATACAAATCGTATCATCTTGATGACGAAATGGTGTTTGGGGAATTCCCCCAACATACAAGCGAAGAGGCTTAAGGTCTGGATTTTGTACGTAAGCATGTCAATTCCCTTGCAAGCGGTGCAATACCTATCCAAAATATATCAAGTAGTAAATAATGCAGTACCGAAAGGTACTTGACAAAGCCGACTTAATGATTCTTTTCTGACGCCACTATCTAACCTACTTTTATATACCTTTCTCTATGACTGTATTTAAGAAAAAGGTGAAGTACTGCAGTTCGCACTACTACGCCTAGTAGGCATACATTATTGCACAGAACTAATTTTGCATTGGGGTGTCTCCTTGGTATTAAGTTTCATTTTTAAATTTAACTGGAGAAAAAATAACCGGATTGCAAAAGAAAATTAAAATGGTAATATCTTTCAAAAGTAGGCATATATTAAAAAAAAGTATCATATAGGAGTTGAAATAAGCGTCTTCGTTAGTAATTTTTTTTCTAAATGCACACAGGGTCCGAAATATTGACTGTGTAAGAGTAAATATTTAAGTGCGCCCTCTAGTGGTGGCCATGCTCACTTTAATTTTAGTAAAAGAAGGAAAATAGTTACATTAAAAACGACTTCCTGCAAAAATGACTGCATGGAGCCGTCCCTCAAATGCAACCAGAGCATGTGTGTACGGTATAGTGACGTCAATGTCAGGCGCGCAGTAATTTTTCTTGTTTTATGTTTTATGTTTTGATGAAGTTTTGTCAGAAGAAACCTTCCACAATTAAGTAATAATGATAAAAGATCTTACCTCAAACGAAAAAATCCCAGAACCAACAGCAACAAAACTGAGTTCACTCGTCCATTCGCGACCTCCATTCCAGTCGTGCGTCCAATTTATTAACTCAGCCTGCCCATCTTTCATCATTACGGAGGATGAAGCCAGTCCGAAGATGGAGATTTATGCGCCTGGCCAGAGGCAATCATGCTCCCAACTTTTTCCCCCTGAAGTTTCGGCATTATCCCGCCAAACTTCCCTGACGACTGTTTTGTGCTCTGAGGGCGAAGGCTGTTGCGCCCTGCGGCTCTTTCTGCATCGCTAAATTGGGAAAGATTTTGGAGGGGAGATGTTAACATCGCCAAGGTTAAACATACGGTTTGTTAGAATTAAGTGAAGGCATAATAATAGTAATAATAACGGCAATTTATACCGCGCTGGTATCCGCCATAAATGACGCTCATGGCGCAATACAAAAATGTACGTAATATTGCAAAAGTTCTTGAAAAGGTCATGTCAACATTACTTTGATAGACTGCACTAACTAGCACATTGTAACTAATGGTGTCTCAAACTGTCAAACACATCTTAGTGATTCAAATATCCCAGTTACTTCACACAATACCAACATCCTGCATTTGGTAAATGTGATTGAAAATAATAAAGCTAAATGTTAAAAGCTTCATGAACATGTTCTATGCGAATTGCGAATTTCAGCATTTGTTAGTCTCCAGATAAAAGCCAACAGAGATACAGTGTTTTGTGAGTTTTCAAGTTCTAGTTATCAACCTTTGTCAGTGACTGTTGGCCTCACTTCAAGCGAGTGACACTGACTGTTGTTCACATCTTCTTTCCCGGGTTTTTGTCCAGCACTGTGGTTTTACAGTACGAGAACTTACAAAAAAGAACCCACTGTTAGGTACAGTGCCTAACAGGCGTATGCGCTGAGAAAAGTTAGTCCCAAGCTCCTTCGACCATTGTAACCTTTTAGGGCCTACTGCAGCAACTTTCCCTCATCTAACACTGCGATTGTATTGACTGTTTCCCTGCTCAGCATAGATTTCCTCCTCCCTGTTCCCTCCGTGATAGCATTTTGAAGCTTCCACAAAATGGCCGTCGATGATAAAAAGGGGAGTATGGTGACTGTTGGTGGGAAGGGACAGTCAAGACAGAGTGTGTCGGCAGAGTGAGTTGGTGTGGTGTCTGGTTTGTGATTTACTCCTGAGCAAGCCGGAGGTTAGCCTCAATAGGGGCAGGCGATGAAGGAGGCAGCCACCCACTGACTTGACCCCTTCGTTAGTGCACTCTGGAGGAAGGCAAATACGAGGACAACTTTCATCGATTTTCTGTCTGTGTTCCAGAACGCATGCTGGCGTATAGCGCCCTCATACGGACCAATATCATAATTTGGCAGGCAAAAAAATGTGTAGGCAGTAATGACATTGTTATTTCTGTCTTTAAAAGCACGTAGGGATGTTTGCGATTATCCGGATATGCACCTACCGATTTAGCGAGAAAAATCCTTGCTCAATAGGACTGGTTTCAAATACCCTGTGAAATTATTCCGCCTGAAAAAGTATCATTCGGAAGAAAGCAATCATTGAAGGCGGTCTTTGAAACCTTACCGTCGATATGTTATACATTGTATTTTGATTCTAGTGAATTTATTACTAGCTATGAAGCTTTGGAGTAACTTCACGTAGCTGAAAATTAAAGTAAATGTACACCATATTAGAAAAAATCAGAGAAACCACGAAAGACAAATATAATTCTTCTGTTCAAGGATTCAAGCCGGTAAGATAAAGCATATTATGTAAATGCCTGTCTTGCTTGAAAAAGTTTAGTTTGGCGAGAAATTATCTTGCTCCCGAAGCGTGACGGTGGGGCTGTAGGCTACTGTGTCCCATCGGCTGCATGGACATGCATGGGTGAACACCGGAGCCGCTTGTGTATGCATCCCAACAATGGGCAGTTAGTTGCGCTACGCCGACCACCATCAATACTCCCTTATATCGCAGCTTAGGGAAAAAAATGCAAGTTATTATTTATAAGCAGATGACCGGGAACATTTATCACTGCTCACCCCCTAATCAGCAGGCTAATGCATGATGTAAGAAGGCCAATGGGCGCTTAGTTTACTTGCTTGGTGTCTGAGACGGAAAAATAAGCAAGTGGTTGCCAGATACACCCCAGCACATTATTCATCCCCGTTCGGTGCTGTGGTGAGTCACAGACATTGATCTATCGAGATCTGGAGGGGGAAAAAAGAGGCGGGAACGGGCAAGGTGCCACTTTGTGTAGGTCGCCGCCATGTCATTATCAGATATAATTGGTATTTTAAAGGAAAACCGATTCCTATGAATGCGTTCAATTCGCGTTTGAAGTCAGAATCATCAGCTAAGTTCTCTCGTTAGCTATCATAGGCTTGTTTTGTCTACAACCTAACGAATTCAACCTGACCGTCACCGACACCTGTATAGTCTGTCCGGGTTCATTCTCAGGAAAATGAGGCGTTTTGCCCTTTGATTGTAGCTCATTATTCAGTTGAATTTGAATTCTCTTTCAAATTTTGGATGAACTCACAGGTCGCCAAAATTGAAGCATGTCTAGGGTCAACACAAGCAGTACTTAACCAGTACGAATTTTCTCCGATGACTCTTGTCTTTTCCTTACAGGACAACGATTACAGGGCTTATTTTTTTTTAAATGATGCTCTGAGTCTCACGTGTTCTCACTGTTGTTGTTGGTGTGTACGTAGCCCTATAACAGAGAAAATTACGGCGGAATTTGAAGCAAGACATGCCGGATGTTAAACGTTGAACACAATTCAAACTTCGATTGATGTTTTCTGTCATTTTTTTTAACAAGTTGAATCCCTGTGTACATGCAATAGAAGCCAAAAGATATTGTCACAACATCTTTGTGAGTCACACGTAATATTTTGTTCTAAAAGAAAGCATACCGTTTAAACATGATGCACACACAATAATGAAAGAAGCTCAAGTCGATACTATGGAAATATTAGCACATGGAAGCCGCAACCATGGCGTCCCATAATTATATATACTTGCAATAAGGTGGTTCCATAAGGGGAACCTGGTATTTAACATAAAACAAAATGCCTTATTACTTCAAAGATCTTGTTTGAATTTTATTTAAATATCTATCCTATCTATAATCTATAACCCAGAATATTCCCACACTGTTGGTATCATGTACCGGGCCTCGACCTTCATTTTGATTCCATCATCGGGTGAACTCGGCACAAATTAACGCGCGTGTTTCGCCTTTTTCACACGTCCAACTCGGCGACGTTAGCCCTAGTTCTCTACTTGCACCAAACACAGACGAGAAATAAAATATACACCAACTTCCAAACGGAAAAGAAAAAAAAGTAGCTTCATTTTCTATGAATCTCTTCTCACCCGCTCCCGCCCTCCGACATAAATCCTTCCACGCACAAGTACATCTTGTTGTACGGCCACACATTGCGGTGCATTATATTGCGCCTGCGATGTGACTTCATCCACGGCCTATTCTTCGCAGGAGCCCAAATTACCTAGGTCATGAACTGTCGACACAGATGGCCTAATAACTTAATTTTGTCAATTGGTGAGGTAGAGCTATATTTCTTTTGACATCAAGTTCGCTCAGTACTATAGCCCCGCGATACCGTCTTTTCCCGGTCAATAGTGCGCGCCATAGCACGTTGTGTACACTTTTCCCGATTAAACGAGTACAACACAAAAGGCTGAATTCTCGCTTGGTGTAACATCCTTTTGACAGCGAATAGGTGTCTTTTGAAGTATCAGGTAAGCGTGCAAATCGACATTTACAATTGTGAATATCCCTATTTCAACGTAATTTATCTATTATGATGATCGGCATTTTGGTAATATATGGTGCTAACATCAATCCCATACGTCTTTTTCTAAACTGGGGATCTTGGTTTCTATTTTTGCTTTCACGGGAAATGTGATTGCTGAAATCCCTTCTCCCTCTATAATTGGCGGTAATTTACGGTGGCGGGGATTAACATGAAGAGAAGAAACTCAGGTTTGTAAACGACTTTTCAACTAAAAAGTTGTCGCTCGGGACTTGACTTACTTGACTTATGCCGTCCGTGCAGGTAGGACACCTCGTGATGGCTTCTGCATGGTGGTGATGTTGTGGCAAACTTTCCTGTGCATAGCCAACCTTGCCGCATCAGTTATTCTTGGGATTGATATTGATATGCAGTCCTGTGAGATGCAGCCATCGTTTTGGTGGACGGCCTCTGTGTCTATCTCCTTTGACATTGCTTTCTAGTGCCATTTTTGGATATCTTGTGGGTTGCATTCTTTTAACATGGCCAAAGTACTTCAATATTTTTATTGTTGATCTTTCTGATGTGTCTAGGTCCAGGTTGAGTGATTCTCGGGAGCATAATGGAAATAGGAAGGCCTCATGGAAATTACATATAAATTTGTTTACCATTGTGATTCCGCATACATTTCGATTGAACGTAATCACTGCTCAATAAAAAACACTTTAAGTATTTCAAATTTATCCCGAAGGAAAACAGATATATCAGTGAGATCAAGCCGATGAACATGCGGATGAACCTCCTGCATTATTTGAACTATGCGGATTGGGGTGGCTCTTTAATTTGTACCAAGATGACACGAAGATTTTAAAACAATTAATGTCAACTGGATTTTTTTATCAAACGCACGAAGTGTCGAATGCTAAATAAAACCGGTTTGACTTGCCTTTCAAGTTCTTTGCCAGGGGAAAAGGAAAAAAGAAGAAGAAGTTACATCACTGAAAGTTAACTTTTCAGAAGTCAAGATAAAAGCAGAGCTTTTCCGGCATCCCACTGGCAGCAGCCATGCAGTTATATTGTATGCAGCGCACCACTTTCCTTAGATCAAAAGTAATTATTGGCAGAACCATGCACAGACTTTAAAATTTCAAATATGTCAAATTCGGGGGGCCGGGGAGTTGCGAAAGGGTGCATTTACATGAAAAAGCAATTTACACATCTAATGAGCTGCTGTTTTTGTACTCCGTGGGGAGAGCTGGGGCTCGACACAGGCCGGCGTGTTTCAGATTCACACTCGCCGATAAATATTTCATTTTAAACAGGAGAGACCGGAATGAAGTGGGCGCGACTCCAAAAGGACTGTCCTAAGCTTTCATGACCGCTTGGCTATAGGATTCGCAATATTAATATTCCGTGTAGAAATATTTTTTTTTCTGAGCCACGAAATTCGCTTGCAAACTGATGGTGACGGATCAGCGAATATAACGATGATACAACGCATAGTGTGAATACAAATTGGATACTGGAAAGGCGATTTAATGCTAAACTGCACTATATAACCCCATGGGTTATATAGTTTGTCATCTGTGATGGTGGACGCGGAGGTTGGGATGGTGGTGATGATGGTGGTGATGTATATGATCATGGCCATGATGGTGAGATTGGTGAATGGTGATGATTATCATGATGATGCTGGTGATAATAATGTTGCCGTTAGAAAGGCACCAGTTATTTAGTCGAATTCAAATCACGATACGCACAAAAGTTACCTTAACTTTTTGAATACCGAAAGTCATCCTTTCATATCCAAATAGGCCCATGCGAGTGTTCATTCAATTTTTTTTTTAAATTGAAATGGCCAACCACTAAGCCTAGGAATTATCAATATTCACTGCTAATGAAGAACAGGGGCTTTTGAACCCGCGAGCGACTGAAAAGGGAGCGTTCGTCACGCGTGGATGACAATCAAACCTTTTGAAAAATATACAAAAGAAGGCTTTTTTTTAAAGGCTCCGATTCTTTGTCATCCATTTTTGGCTTTGACAGTGTTTTTTTCCCCTCTCGCATTTGGCTTGGAGGATTCATATTTCAGGAACCTGGCTTTTGTGACTTTTTGAAGGCTGGTTCGGCTTTTGCCAGCGGTGATGTTGGCAGACATCTTTGTTCCCATCATGCCTTTTTGTCTCACCCTGACTACTGACTGGTTACGCCAGGAACCCATACGATCATGCGCCCACCTTGCCTGTAGTGTAATCGCTACTACAGCAGCATTGAACCTAGCACAGGGCAGCTCAAACAGCTACAGTAGTAGCCTTTTGAAATGGTGCACACTATCGAAGCTCCAGATCAGTTATTTTACTCCCTGTTTTTCTCACAATTTTCTCACTTTTCCGAGACAGGACTCACTTTGGTGGAGTCTGGCGTAGCGATTGAACTTTCTCAGTGGATCTAGACTGTAACACGGCAACCTTCCACACCGCTGAAGCACTAGTATGGAGTCGGTCTCCCGACAAGTGGTCCCCTAAGACAACTTCGCTTTGGAACACCCCCGGGCCATAACCAACTTCGGCCTTGCGACCACAGACCACGGGATCAGACGGCACGGAATCCTCGCTTTCTTGCTCCAACCGAAGGTGAGAATTTATGCTGCTCCTGACACGCCTCGCGTGACGCGTCCAGGCGTGTTTGCACCTCGCCTGGCCATCCTTTAATTAAAAGGCTACGGTGCTGGCGTCCATGGACCACACCGACCAAGGCGGGGGTGACATATTAGGCTTGGCTTACGTGATCTGGGCCGCATATTTTTGGCACACTGACAGTTTTAAGATTGGCTTGATAAACTTGGTCATGCAGCGCTGTCATTACCTTTTGTAAGTTTAACAAAATTCTAAGTTATCTTAATACAAATACAGCAAAGGCCTACCCCTAGTCATCGGTTACTCGTACTTGCTATTCATTAGAGTATTGAAGTCTGCTCTGAAAGCGAAATCACGCTAAACCTCAACTTCTAGATGAAAACACATTACACATTATTCTTAATTATGTATTTATTTATTTTGTAAAGGTGTAGGGAGTGAGTAGAACAATTACAAACGCTCGGTAAGAATTTCACCTGTTTTGATCAAAAGTACGATTAATCGTGCTGATCTGGAAGTTGCGATAGTCAACATAATGGAAGCCTTCCTCTGAGTGTTTTGTGGTATTGTTTTCCCTTTATTTTTTGTTTTGTTTTGTTTTCATCACGAAATAACACGAAAATTGACAAAGCATGTTTCCAATATATATAATGTAATTTGCACATAATTACTGTGTAAGAAATGAGACGCACGTAATTACTGAAATTGGCGACCGGACCCAAGCCACGAAGGCTTAATGAATTTCCACGGAGCTCGGGCACAGTAGGTCGGAGCGTGCGTTAGCAGCTCCCAATTTTCCTCCCCCAACTCGTGTGGAGAATTCAGCCATATAGTAATGAATGACATTATGGATATTCCACAATCCATAAAGCGCCCAAATGCCGGCCGTCCATCACGATTGCGAGATCTTAAAAGGCAGTAGCGGCGGCCGGCCGGGCCTAATACAACTTGACACACTTCCTGTGTTTAAGGGCCATTATACGCCAAAGTGCCAGTCGTTACGGCTAATAAAGTGCGCTAACATACTCCTCTTTGTAATCAACGGAAAATTATTTAATATAGCACACTCAGAATGAATGGCTTGGAGGCGATACTGGAACTAGGCTGCCCGTCTTGCCATTTATTTCGTTCGGCGGGAGCTTATAAAGTGAAATGAAATCAGCTTGATGGAAAGGCTAACGGGCGGTTTTTAAGGGGCAAGGGGAAAAGTATCATATTTTAAAGGTCGAGGGCTTTTAGTGTCAGCGTTTTGGTTCCGACCAATTCATTGTGACTCTTTGAAGTGTCCCCCGTGTGGTTCAGTTTTGAGGTATATTTTGATATAGCACGGGAAATGATGCCCGCCCAAAACACAGAATAACCAAGCTGCATCAGGGAGTGCCCCTAGAAAAGGTTTGCTTTCCTTGCTGCCGCCAGTGGTTTTGTCTGTCTTCACGGCTGCATGGGAACAAGTATTTAACTTGATAAGGTGGGAGAACTGCAGGTAGTATATGGTTACATCAGAAATGTCAGGCCCATAATCGATACATTGTTTGATAATTTCACTTTCCGATTTTAAAATCCATTTCAGTTTTTGATACAGTTGATTATCTCGCCTACCGAGTGAAAAAAAGCGAATTGACCTCAGCGAAAATCCAAACTTGTTACTCCTTCTTATGTTGCTAAACGAGGCAAGCACAGTTCCGTATCGCAAGTAGAAAATTACGAAAGTGGATCATACTCTTATATTTTTTTACCAGCAGACATTTTCCCCAGTTGTGTGGGTTTTACAACTTGTTTGTGCAACTGTTCACCAATTTCGAGAAAAGTTTGCAGCATATTTTAATAATCCCATGACCCGTACTTGAGTGTGATTTCTCGTGGGATGATCAGAAGGGGTCGCCCATTGGTGCTCATTTGCCTAAACGTGTAATAAGTCATGTTGTCTCTCTGACATGGATTGAAGGCAATTTTAGCTAAAACACCTCAACATTTCACACTCCTTTTCCGTTGCACTAGGCCTACATCTTTTGTACAATAATTCTAAAGTTGAAGAAAGAAATTGACTGAAGCGGGGTTTGAATCTACGATCCCCGGATTGCCATTCCGTTGCTGTACCAACTCAGCTATCCAGCACTATGTTGGCGGTTCCCCGTTTTGTTGTTAACCAATCAAATCAAATCAAATCAATTTGTGATATGCGTAAATGTCTCTTTTTATTAGAACACTCCTGTCCATTTTTGTTAAACGGACATTTTCATTAGTTATCAGTAGAAATGTGCATTGAAGAGCATCCTCATTTCGTCATTACGTGCATAGATTCAATGTTATATTTGATTACGTAGATCTACATTTTGAGGTTGTCATTAAAACCTTGCACACGAAACTTGTAAGCTGGAATGTTGAATCATGATGATATTTAATTCTCTCTCCCGATTCCCCATTATCAAGTCACCATTTTGCGTTAATAACGGGCCTCAGTGCATGGAACCTGGGCACATGCGTTAGCAATAGTCTAATGATGCGGTGTCAACCGCGTCAGACCGTACCGTGCCGCCTCTGGAAGGCCGTATCGTACGGCGGGCCCAACGGGTGAAAACCCCACCTACCTGCTGCCCGTCTGTCTCGTGACTCGAGCAGGCCAATTACTCAGAGGCGTAACAGTAACACTGTCGCTTCTGGCGCCTTGTCGAGTTGTATAAGCTCCGGGGTAAGTCATTTGATAAGCAAAGCATTGGCTTTTCATTGTAGCCTTAAGAAGGAAATTTTCACATTGGAGCATTTTCCTTCATATTTGTTGTCCTTGATTCGGGTGTTAAGGTTGTACTTGCATGTTCGAACAAATGGAGGGTTTAATTTGTTGATGAACATTGTTGTTTTCAAGCCAACTGGGAATAACGTGATCGTTAAAAATGATAACAACAACGATAAAGGCTGAGGTTTGTTCTTTCTACAGAAACCTAAAAAATGTTTTTAGATGCTTTCTGCAGTCATCCTTAACATTATTTCCTGAAAAATTGTATGTATTTTTATTCAAATGATTAATAAATCAAATTTGCGTATGCCGTAATATCTTAAACCGTACGCCTAAATAAATCGCGCCGACCTTGACATAGATATAATGAACTTACACACGTATTTTTGATTGATATCTTTGTTAGCGATTTCGCAATCAAGCTGACCGTTCTCGCTAATGAAGGAATAGATAAATTAATGTGGAAACAACGTTATTTTTTAATGTAAATGACATGGATTGTGGGGTCGATGCATCTTATAACGCATGTAATCAAATCAAAACAAACATCCTCTTTTTCTGCCAAAAGTGCATGAGAGTTGAGAGGGATCGCACGCGAGGGACAGTGTTCACAGCGAATAGAACAACATATCGCAGACCGGTGATTTTTCACAAGTCACTGGGTCCTGATAGTCCCGAACCGATAGGAGTGTACTTGATGGCCATCATGACACTGAATGCAGAATATCCCTGTCATGATTACCATGTCATTAGCACACATGGACTATACGGGTATCGGCAATAATGTGGAAAAGAGACGCAATAATGACTATGAATATGCCTATTATTTCAAAGAACGATGTTAATATCGAGGGAAATGTTGAGGCTTGTGAATGGGTTTACTAAAAATGAAATTCCAACTATTACAGTAAAGTTGCATTGTTTATGGACCTTCCGTTTTTTTCATTTTGTTCTCTCTAATAAACATATCTAACCTTGGGGTGAAGGAATCCGTGTTTATCACTTTTTCACGCCCGAAACGTTAAGTTAGCAACCGGTTCTTTTCAAAACCACACAAAGTCGCAACAGAGATATATCTACATGGTGCTACCACAAACCTAAATTTGACTTTCAACCATACAATCTATCAAGTCTTAACTATTATTGATGTTATAAAATTTGTTTAGTTTTGTCATTTAAATTGTAAGTAAATGTTTGAAAAATGGAATTATTGTTGTATCCGAAGATTAAAATTTTGTTTTATATTTACGCACCTAATTATTATTACAACGTGGAGGGAAAACCGCACATATAACTGCATTTAGTGAAATAAATTGACAGAAATGGTGCAATTTTAGAATTAGCGCCTACTGGCCAATCACGCAGAAGTAAGGTTTCTTGTTCTCTTTGCTTGTCATGTAGCAAGGCTCAGTATAATGCCGTGCGATCGTGGTCATGACACACGTGTTCCTTCACCCAACAAGACAGTCATGATAATGGTTAAATCGATACCCAAAACAAAGAGACGGATTTACGTGGAAGACTGCACACGAAATGTATGCAATAAAATTAATGTACTCATTAGCATTGATGAACATAAATAAATAAGCGTGTCGAAACACAACGCTTCATGACAGTATAATACGATGTAAGCAACGTTATTTCATTGCGCGTGTTGCGGAAACCAGTAATCGGTTCAAGCCAACCTGTGTCGCTGTCCTACCAAAACACAGTCCCCGTATAAAAAGCACCGCTGGCCCGTAACAAATGGCTCCATCGAAGGTACCAAGTCGGTGGAACGGAACCGACGCTTTTGTCCCCGGGCCGAAAGATGGACCCTCTCCCTCCGGCGGTCGCGTTGAGAACGACCTTTTTTTTTAGCCAATCCACGGACTGTTGCGTCTGAGACATAGATGCTGTCGTTGGGTTCTCTTTTCCCCCACCTCCTCTTATCTCTCTGGGCCTTTTCAGATATTGTTCTTGGCTGGGGGAATTTCAAGGCTGCCGTGGTGTTTTGTTCATTTGAATAAATGATCAAAAAATCTGTGAGGCATACGGGCCCAGGCAGCGCAGCGCATGGCCAGGCGGCTGGCCGGTCGCGGCAGACGACCGCGTCGGTCATGCTCCAGCGACTTGGTATTATAGTGTGTTCAGAATAATTACACCATTACTAACAATATCGTGTTCTGTAATGAGCACGTGTGTAGAGAAAACAAATGTTCATCTTTAAATGCTTGTTTCCAACTGTTTCGTTCTCTTCAAGTGGTTTGTTTCGCGTATAATATAAGGTATTGCGACTGTGATACTATGCTTTATTTGGGCATTTGTAGTATTTCATTGGGTTATGCGGCACGATCGGTAGGTAATTCGGAAAGTGTAATACAGTGCGCCCAGATCACGCTAACTTTGGTGTATCTCCCTTTTGTTTACTATTCAAACCTTCCAACTTAATTACATGTCAATTATCATAATTCAGTTCCCTTTGGAAATCTGAGGTTCGTCCAATTCGTCACGCGCGAAGCGGAGCATTTTGATTGGTCCATTATGTAGCGTAGTCATGGAGGCGAATTGAGTAGAATATAGGGCTGTTTTAATACTGTTTATGTGACACAGGGCTACTCTTCTCTCATGTATAGGTGACTGCACGCTTCATAGTTCATGGCCTGTTATTTATGAGCACAATTTTTAATATGACAACTCTATTCACTGCGCTTTGTGACCCTGGACAATAGGCCTATCTCATTGATCAGCTTTTAGGTGAAGGGGAAAACCGATAGTTCTGAGCGATTGGCTAGTTTGAATCACGTGGTATTTCTCTTTTTTCCCTATTTGGTAGCCAGTATTGACCTGAGAGAAGGCAGGCCGTGCCAAACTCTATTCATCATTCGGAGTTGCAGCACTGCTGACTCGGCGGGACAGCTAGACAGCCGCTTATACTACACAGCTAGGGCAATAAAATCCTAAGGGTCACAAATCAACGGTCCTAAGCCCAGATACAAGACAAATGAGCTCATACTTCACACACTCGTTGTCGACGGCCGATTTCCACCATGGGTCGGATTACCCATCGGCTGCGGCGGTGCAGGGCTACTCCCGACAGGCCCCCCACTACCCGGCCAACAGCACGCCCGTTAACTACAGTTACAACAGCTACGGGGCGTCGCAATTGGAGGGTAGTTTCTACCACATGGACCGGACCCCGTCCATGGAGCCCACTGTCCCGTTGACGCACCCGCAAAGTTCGCCCGTGTCCGGCGTGACTGCCACCACCACCTCGGCAGCGTACAACCGGTGCCAGAGCCAGCACCAGACGGGGTCTAGCGGGGCGGCGGCGGCCGCTGCTGCCGCTGCTTGTATTAAGATGACCGGTCAGAATATGAGTGGGGACTGTGCCAAGTCAGCGATGAAAGGAGCTCAGACAGCCCGCCAACCCGAGCAGATATACCCATGGATGAGGAGAATTCATTCCAACACGGCAGGTGAGTCAAAACAAAGTAACCCTTTTAATAATTGCCCCAAAACTGGCCACATGAGATCAATCAATATTTTTATGTGGGTCCGACATCAATTTGTTAATAACTTGCCATTTAATTTTTAAAGGTAATGTACACCATTTGCCATGTTTGCAAAATGTATTTTATGTCGACTCAAGGAACAACAGTATAATTAATAAATCTAAAGCTTGTTATTTAAACAAATAACTAACCTGTTGAAATTTCAGCTCAGTAGATATATTTTTTTGTAAAAAACTGTGAAAATCATCTTAATTTTTTTTCTCAACGAAAAGCAATGCTGCAACAAAAGACCTCCCTTCCAAAATATTCACAAAATGTTCATAGTAATACGTTTTGACTTGCACCCTTTGTGGTATGTCTCGGGAAAATAATTCTCATTCATGATGTAACCTATTGAAACTAAACTAAATTCGGTCTTTTTTCGCAATGGTTTGGTCCAAAACATCGCGAAAAAATATGGTAAATCCTCTTTTCTTGAAAATGACAGCATCTGAATCAAAGTTGAAAAGTTGGTGTAACTTAATTCCGTCTGTTCTCAGCACTACCCCCCCAAAAAAAACCCACTCATTTTGCTCGTTTTAACGGACTTTTCTTTTCAACAGAAAGTATGAATTGCAGGGCCTCCGTGAAATATACATTTTTAGATTTGTATTTAATATTTCATCAGACCGTCAGCTGACAGCTGCTGAAATACACTGTACACGCGACATGGCGGGGCCACATTGAAATGCTTTATGCATCAGAACTGTTCAGCTCATTCTCGCCCATCCAGCCTCAAATTTCAAATTACAACTGAAGCCCTGTAAAACATGAAATTATTTATTCCACCCCCTCTTCCCTGCAATAGCCCGAGCAAGACTGCTCTGAATTTTGTAGAACAACACTGACCTCCAAGAATTAACGGTCGAAATGATGAAACCCTACGCCATGTTATTTGACCCCCCCCCCAAACAAAGTGTGCCATCAAGTGTAAAATTACGCAGACTGAATGATTTGATCCGATGTATTTCACTTCAAATTATAGTTGCTGTTTTCAGTGAATTACGGATTTGATGCAAAATGGCTCTGCACTACGACTGACATTTTGATAGCCTGTCATGTATAACTAAACATCAAATTCAGGGTTTTCTGTTCACCCAGTTTGGTTCGCAATTTGTACTTTGAAGCAGCATTGACAACACATGACATAGCTGTGATTTTGTTTTTATCAGTTTCAAATTGGTACTTTTCTGAAACAACTGGCTGACTTTAAAATGCCAAATATACATTTGCAGCAGATCATTACTTCAACCCAGGTGTCAATGTAAACATTTCTTGAGGGGCTTCTTTTCATTCGGAGCATCGCGCATTGTCGCGAAAAAACAAAACATGCTAATGAAATCATCAATACTAATATTACAAAATAAATACCGATACTATACAAACAAATGGGAACAACTGAAGCTGCACGTTCATGACTTCTGCCGTAAGATTTAAAATGTATGAACAGTTGCGGAATGCATCGTGAATGCAACATCAGTGGCCCTTAAGTTGGGCAACGAGCAGTAAGTTAATTTAGTTTCGAAAGGTTGTGGGATAACTTCTGTAACATGTATACGGCCCTCGGCCTTTTACGTCAACATGTCTTTCAGCTGGTTTCAAATTTACATCAAAGCTGTAGACACACTGAAACCGCCGTACCTTTTTGCACGCGAGAAACCTTCCATGGGTTTTGCTTAACGTCAAAAATATCTAAACTAAAATGTTCCATATTTCTATTGAATATCATAACAATGGTTAATGGAATTCTGCAGCGATGTTTACAAAAGATCGCGGTTCATCCCCGAGGGCCTTGTGTATTTTTTCGCAGAATGGATCACGCGAAGCGTATCGGAATCCATTGATGAAAAGCATATACACACGGTTGTGCGAGAACTGCGCGGTAGAAATGGCTGCGCGCGATCCAGGCAACCTTTTCTAAAGACAACCAGTATCAATGGACTGATATGCAAGTCTACCAGTGTGAATTACTGGCTAATTACCTCCGGATTTCCAACCAAATGTCTACCTCCATCATTTTAATTCCAGGGATAACCTGGGCCAATCTGAGCGCACAATACTGACAAACAATCAACTGAGGAGGTCAACTGTGACCATATACACTTTGATGCGACTACGGCGTGTCACAGCGTGCCAAATCGTGCATGCATGTACGAGTGTTCATTGCATAATGTATACACACATTGAGTATATACACATCCTACTGCATTCACTATTTACATGTTAAGAGAAATGGCAGTTGGTATGGGAGTTGGAATCCACATTTCACAACAATATCGTGAAATAAATCAACAAAAACAGACCAAAAAAACCCGCAAAATCATACTTTAAAGATACACTTTGCACCCCATGTAGTTTTGATGAATACATGCAGTTGTGTCAAAATATTTATCAAATGAAGTTACTATTTGACAGCCATAAAAGCCTGAAATTGAGAAAAAAAAACACATTTTGAAAGGAAAATATAACCAGAAAAACTTTAACGATCAGGATCTAATCTCTGTTAAACTAAATCACATACATTTGAATAACAGTTTTCAGATTGAGATTATCAACATGGATAATATAGCAGATATCATGCCAAAACAGAATGTTATTCATTATTGTCATTGATAACGAAAACAACATAACCAGCAGGGCTCGTATAATTTGTATGGACATCGTTATCGTCATCAACAACAATAGAAGCAATCAAGATGTAGCAGTAGGCCTCATATTGGCAAAAGCTATTCCTTTGACAAGAAGACAATCCTTTTTTGTCCCATTCATCCTTTTGTAACTACAAGGAAGTTTTGGCCGAGCACAGACCCTCCAAAAATGAAGACACAGACACATTTTGATTCAAAATAACTTGAAATTAATTGTGGCTCTATTTACAATGGATTCATTCAAGCACATTCGTTGACATCACAGGTGCAGTGTCACCTTTGACCCCGCATCGCTACAAATGGCTGCATATTAGCATCTACATAATAAGGCAAATTGCTTGAGGCCAGATGTGCCCCCTGATGAGTCCTCCTGTTTGACATTGAACTCCATAAGTAATTTTTATCAAAACAGTAAATTAAATTTTATCAAAACTGTCAAGCAAATCCAAACTAACCTCAACGCATATATATTCTTGCAACACGTAATCGCAAAGGTTGGTTTTGAATCAACAACCAAAGTTGATAAGTCAGAAATGAAATCATAATATTATTATAGATCTATTCAGATTCCAAGTTTGATCTTTTTAAAAACATTCACGGGTGTTAAGATCCGTATTATATCGAATTCTTGATAGATTATTCCCTTTTGTCCCGGAATCGTTTATTATCACAAGTATTATATCGGACATTTTATTTGTTGCATTGAAAACAGTGTGAAACATTGGATTTATTATCAATCACCTAATATTTAGTCTACCAAATTGTACCAGTCGGACGAGAACAACTTTCGTGGTTTACATTAAACAATTGTGTTTACAGTTGCAGAGATTGCTCAAAGTTATTGTCTTGAGATTGAAATTCCTTTTGCAGTTTTGCACCGAGAAATAAAATGCCACCCGTTCTGACATGAATGCCAACCCTCCAGTCGAATCAGGGTTATAAATGACTTACAATCGTCTGCTTAATTACTGAATTCGTTAAAAAGTAAACGGTCGTGTGGCACGGATAATCTGTCGTAAGACGAGATAACGCATACAGTCTGCACGGTGCTGGTGCACATGTGACAAATCAAGCGGGCCGTGAGGCGAAGGTCAGCGGGTCGCGCACGGGGTAAGGAGGAACACAGGCCTGGTGAGACTTTTGGGGGCCACGGAATCAGGCTTGCGGAAACAGCAGAACACTTTTATGACCTCTCCGTGCGACGCTGATCCAATTTTCGGGAACTTTCTCTTACCGGGTCGTGTATATCAGCCTCCAGGGGAAAGATAACCCGCACCGACTAACACTCTGCATATGTGCCTTGCATTACGATAATCTTGCATTTGAAAATGACGTGTGGTCACATGGTAAGCATACGGAAACAGAAACCATGAAATGCCCTGATTTGTCCAAGTGATACAGCCATTCATGCATGCAGTGGATTGGTTCGTAATCTGGCTTTTAATTGCACGAACAGCTGGTGCGGGTATTCAGGTGCTTTTGTTTCCATGAAACGTTTGTATTTAATTATTGTTTCGCATTTTAACGTTGGTAATGGAGAGATTTTGTTTTTGATTTACGGTATGTTTGCTTGACGAAATTTTGATGACTGTATAGTATAGCGAGTGTAAAATTAGGGCCGTATTTTTTTCTTTCAAACACACAACGAATTTCCCGAATTCAGTATACAAGATCTAAATTTCATGCCCAATTGAGCATTTGTGATTGTTTTGTTCAACTTTGCAGAATGTAAACATCCCATCACCTTCCCCAAAAGACCAAGTTTCAGTGGAAATATTTAAACCTTTTGAAAGTTGCTGTTTTGTTTTGTTTTGTTTTTGTACAGTGATATAGTGAAACAACGTCATTTACATCCGACAAAATACAACGAGGTTGCTCACTTTAAATTTCGAAAGTTCATGACATGCGTCATTTTTTTTGATGAAATGTGAATGAGTTATTATTCAGTTTGGTTATTCGGATACTTAAAGGCCGGGTACATTAGATCATTGGTTTTTTTGTGCATTTTTGTTGTGCACATTGCTAATCAACTATAACCTGTTGAATTTTGCAGTTCAGTGGATACTGTGCATACCCTACTGAGGAAACAGAGGAAACATGCATATTTTTATTTTTGTTATGGGGGGGGGGGGTCTTTTAACTGGATTCAGTTGCTAACGCACGTTAAATAGCATGCCCTTGGGCACCATGGTTTTAATAATAATAGTATAATAATATGGTTTTGCTCTTCATCGACGTATAAACACTGTATCAGTGTGCACATGTGTTTAATACCCTCAAGAAAAAAGGAGAAAAAATCACTCGGTGGTACAGTTGTACTCGAACCGCTTTACAAAAAGTTAAACGCTTTACAAAATATCAAAACCACATAAAAATGAACCAGTTACTTAAAAAACTGTGCATGGTTTAATATAACACTTTTTAAAAAGAAATGTCTTCAGCTGTGATTGAAAAGGCAGTTTCTTCCAAACAATACTATGGTACGCGGAATAATTGCAAGGGGTATTTGATGCCAGTCCTATCGTCACTTTGAGCAAGGTTTGTCCGTAAATCGGTCGGTACTAATTTTCTGGGTAATTGCGATTGATCCTATCATCCTTAGTGGCTTTAAAACTTCCATGGAAAAATAGTTTTAATCATCTGCAAGATCACCTGTGCGAAACAACTTGAAGTATAAGTTAGTTCAATCCCTATAGCCTGCGTGTCTTCACCCATTCGACGTTGAGTAAAGTGTTGATTGCAACCTCCGTGTGACAGAAACCGATGGCGTAAAAAGCACACGTGTCTCTGGTGGATGCAGACGATGCCTTACACCGGATAGCTAAAGTGACGCCATTGTGTCCTGAGAATTATGCTGTTCCGGCTTGGTTACTGTTGAAACTCATGCACAGTCGTGATTACGAGCCAGACAATGCATGTTGTCATCATTCAGTGACTGTCGCTTTTTTCCAATCTGGTATTAAGCCTAATGAATGCGAGTCTACAACTTTTGATATATATATTTTTTGTTTGTTCAATTTTCTTCCGGCCTTTGGTTTCCACCGCATCGGCAGTGAGGGTTGATTCTTTGTTTCCAATATCTGGCGCGCCACCGTACAAGTACAACCACACATTTGGGATAATTTCGTCAAATTTCGGCAAAGAAAACTGTTTATTTGGCTTACACCTCTCGCAATTTGGACGGGGCTGTGTGCGGGCGCCGCGGTGTGTTGTTCCTGGCGGCCGTTGGCTCATGATTAAAGTCGAACGTTCCCGGGCCGCAAGCGAGACATTGTGACTCCAATTACATGTGTGTTCATCAATAAATAAACTCGTTCGTCACTGCTGTCAAGCAAACGTTGATTGCATCGTACTTTTTTTCATTTTCCTTACTCCATAATCTCCTTTTTTCGTAATGTTCACATCAGGGGTTTTTCCCCCCTCAGTCCGGGGTATACACCTTGGCCCGATGCAAATTTTGGTTTCATCACATGCAGTGTATGCGCTGTGAAGAGATGAAAATATGCAAAGCTTCGGGGTCTTTGCCCTGAAGCCTTGCAGAAACTGTCACTGGCGAAATGAATTTTTAATGTTCAGAAGTTCTCCATGTTAGTATGAAATCGACATGCCATTGCCCCATCAGACAAATAAAAACATAACATCACATTCTTTATCTGAATTCATTATCGGAATTCAAATCTAATGAATTTTTTAACGATTTTACCAATTGATTTTTTTCTCTCTAAAAAGGGAGACGTTAACAGTCTTGATAAAAGCACTTTTTTTTTAAAGCGTCTCAGAACCTTCCTTAAATTATGATATTTTTTTCCCGTAAAGTAAAAGAAGCCGCTTCTCGTACGTGTATCGGTTGATTCCCCGTTTGCAAGCCATGCATTGCTCCGCGTGCTCTCATCTCGATAAATTTACGATTCACCCGTAAAACGTTGATTGCCGTTAACCTATTGATGGGGGCAAAATGAACTACGCGAGTATGGTTGATAATAAACACATCGGTACGTGTCAATGTAAAGTGGCAGACAAGAATTATAAAAATGTCCTTACATAAATTCAAATAAAAAGCACTTCACGTTCTCTTAAATATATATTTTTTTAATGATCATTGACCATTTTTAAAGTCTCTTTGGTATTGCACGTTCAATTAAAAGTGGAAATAGAAGAAAGCTTTCTCCCCCTTAAATTCACAAGCTTAATCTGAGTTAATCAACTCTTCAAATGCATGAGTACGATCAGTGCTGAAGCAGTGTGGAAAGTGAATAATGTCTTCAAATTATAATCTTATCTTTCAGCCCAGAACAGGGATTAAATTTCAGCCTTCTTGTATCACCGTGAGTTTTGCTCCTATACAGCTAAAAATTCACAACCAATTAAAATGGTTTGGATGGCCGTAAAAGAAAAGGCTATTTTCATATGATATTCAAATGCACTTCATGCACATTGGAATTGTGATTAAAAGATATGAACTCACAAACTCACATTCTAACCGCATTCCGATTCAAGTTTTCCTAACATGCCTCATCCGTGGAATCAGAAATCTAAACTGATTTTTCCCTTTGTATTTTGTTTTTCAGGCTATAATATATTACATTCGGTTGATCCCTTGGCTTTATCGTGTAAGAAATTCTAGTTTATTAACCAAAAATTGACATTTTTCTGTCACCTTTAAAAATTAAAATCAAGACTCATTTCCTTTACAGACCACTTTTCTTGGATGAAAAGGTTGAAGGAATTGTTGTCTGTCTCAAAGAAACTGTTTGACAGCTTTCTTAAAATGTTCATCCTCCCATATCAAACATATGGCCCTGAGTGCAATACAGTGCTTGATTTTTCTTTTGCATGTGTCATGGTTAATTTGGCCCAGCATGTGCCTGCTGTTACACGGGGATCTTGCATTGCGTGAGGGAGCCTGCGGTCTTCAAGTGAACGGAACACCGATTTCCTATTTTCGCGAGTATGGCGTCCTTCTCCACGCGCACACTCCGTCTTGTTCTGGCATTTACGAGCCGTTGCTTGCTGTTGGCAACCCTCACCGGAACCCCACTGGATCTTTTAGGGTCTTAAGTCGGGGATTTGATCCCAATCTATGACAAATAAGTAAATCCTCGAAGTAATGATTCCAAATTCAACTATGCGAATCGCTTTTACTGCACGATTGGAGAGTGGTCGTGAAACAGTTAACTGTTAGCCTGTAGCGGGGACGCGTGGGCTAAGAAGTTGAATATGACTTCTAAATTATGCGTTTGTAATTGTTGAGGATCGTCTCCTTCCCCCCCCCCAAAAAAAAAAAAATACACAAAACACGGTCTCCTCCGGACAATAACACTATCTTAAGCTAATTTGTCACCATTAAAAATGTTGAAAACTCGAAAGGGTGTGAAACCACAGCCATTATTACTTCATACATCAAAGTAGATCATGCGTGGAATGAGCGCTCCACTACGTAACAAATTTTCGTGAGTTTTGTGTTGTCCAGGAATACAGGTACCTTGTAAGATTTACTGTTCCAATTATCGAGAAATGCCGTTTTAAAGGGCCATTAATCCGTCAAAACAGCTCAATGGGATTTGGAATACAACTTGAATTTAAAGGTAGTATAGGATCATTTGCTTTTGCGCATTTTTTTTTACATTTGAGGAAACGAAACTGTTCAAAATCTTAAGGAGCGGGGTGCATAACAAACTAACGTGGAAATTTAAGCTCAGTGGCAAATACACATTTTGAGCAAATAGGAAACCATTTTCACACTTTTTTCGGGTCTCGTATAACTGGATTCCGCGGGCACTTAAAAAAAACACCTTAAAATATTGTGTTCTTCTGAACGTTACCATTTCAGACGGAATGATTTCACAGGGTATTTGGTACCATCTCTATCTTCACTTTGAGAAAGATTTTTCTCATTTAATCGGCAGGTTCGTTTCCGCGTTTTTTCCAATGTTCCTACGTGCCTTTAAGTTCAATTTGAGTTCCCCCTGGACATGGTGTCGTTTAGAGCTTTGGAATGACTCCCCCAATACGCCCATCTTCCGAAAGAGGTCATTAATGTCACAAGGCTATCACAATGGTATACTGTTATCTAGAGGCGCATTATTTTGAATGTTTCAACTTCACTGGTGGTTGACTTGATCATTCTTCACATTAATAAAACCACGTTTTGTAATGGAGTTTATTAGAAGTTGATAACATCCGACGTTCGGTTTCTGAGTGGTAAGAATTATAACAACAGAACATGACATTTTCCGGAGTCGATTGTTTGAACTCGGGAAAAGTACTTTTCCCGGTTTCATTCTTTATAATGCTCACAAGATACAAACGTGATACTATGATTTGTATGAATAGTTTATTCACTGAAGGCAACGTAAAGTCTGACTAGAGCACTGATGATTGGCCTTTGTGTTGAGTCTAATCCTCTTCCATTGATATATAGACATGTGCAGGAAATATCAAATATGGCTTCTAGTGCTGATGTTGTGTTACTTGGTTACACGACAGCACTATAATACACACTGATTTATCATCTATAATATGTATGCGATGCATGTGCTATGTGGATACGACTATTGATGTAACAACATAGTGCATTGCCCTGCTCTATGTCAGCTATGTTATTTTTGTGTGGAAGCCATATCGTCGTCCATTTCAGTATATTAGGGATGGCTGGAATGCATCTTCTTCCGCTAACAAAAAGAGCTTTGTGCTTCGTGCTTATGTGTGTCATCTACCATTTGCGATAATTAAAAATTCTACTGCAAATGACCCAGTGATCTGTTGGATACCATCCTAGCATGGAAACACTACCGGACAGGTTTCATCACAGGCATTTCTCATGATTGTTTCTTCTTAGCCCGCCTAATGTTGAATCTGACAGCCGCATTATCATCGCATATAATCACAGTGCTGAAATCAATCATAACAAAAAAAAGAAATACATGTATGGTATTATTACTTGGACCTGTCATTGCAAAAGAAGATGAAAATGTTAACTCATGTTAGAGCGTAATCAATGTTGTGTTTGTTTCAGTATAGTTTAAAAGAATGAGGTCATTATCAATGGTAATGAAAATGTTGTTCTATTTTTTTCTCTCACTTTTTTGTTTCTTTGGAAAACGGTAATTTCAAATGTATATTTCGTATGATTATTCCTTTCCGGCCTATGAGGAACCAAGACAATGCACATGCTCAGTGAGCAACGATGTTGATTTGAGTGAAGAAAACAAATGATACCGTCAGGGAGTCATGATATACCTCTGGGAACATTTATTTTGTGGTTCGTGGATTATTTCAGGTCGTTGATTTGAAAATCATTTTGATTTCGCTCTTGCATTTCCTTTTTTTCAGTGAGCCAATCGAACGGCCTAGAGCCCAGCAAACGCTCACGGACGGCGTATACGCGTTACCAGACCCTGGAACTGGAGAAAGAATTCCATTTCAACCGGTACCTGACGCGGAGACGGCGCATCGAGATCGCCCACGCACTGGGCCTGACCGAGCGACAGATCAAGATCTGGTTCCAGAACCGCCGCATGAAGTGGAAAAAGGAGCACAATGTCAAGAGTATCTCGCAGTTGATGAGCCAAGAGGCAGCGGCCGCCGCAGCCGCCGCCGCTGCGGCCGACCACCAGTCCATGCGCTGACTCGTTTAAACCGAAATCTCACGGAAGATTGTTTACGGTCCTGATGAGGACTCCGGCGGGAGAGAGACATTTGACACGCTGTGTGCTCTCCCTCCAAGACTTGCCTCCGGACCGCTGCTGTAGATGGGACCTCGTACTTTTATTTACATGTCCGATACGGGCACTGATCTAATGACTTACAATCCTGTGTGGGATTGGACCAAACAAAAATGCCCGAGGCTTGAAAGGAACAGTGAGCTAAGTGTGTTGTTTGTTTATAACATGTCATTGTCGTTCCTGTCTTGTATCTTCCTTGCAAAAGACAGGCTAGAAAACAGGCTCTATACAATTTGTTTTAAAGCGCTGTGAATATGATGCCTTTATGTTCTTTTTTTTAGGGGGGGGGGTTAGTTTATTTATTAGTCGCTGTACGAACCTGCTATACCTCTGGACCTTACTTGGTCCTCACCAACGAGTGCGCATGTCCACACGCAGTGTACCCCCTATTTTCAATTTTATTTTTGATGCATTTTGTTGTTTTGTGCAATACCATTCGCCAAAGATGACAAAAATAGTGAACCGACATTCAACTATAACAAAGTGTCCGCTCACTATCGACCTGAAAAAAGAGTATAGTTTGAGAAATATTCTCAAATATTACAATGTGTTTGATATAACGGGAAATAACATGAAGACTATGGCCGGTATAATTTAATTGTTTCACTAGTATGTGATATTCTATTGTTGCTTTGTTTGCTTACGTGATTGTGTGTATGTTTTTTTTTCTCCACATCGGATACTTCCCAAGCTTGCTCAATAGCCAACAATCACCGGCATCCATTTTTCTGAAAATATTTCAATATTTCTGTCATCCCTTCACAGGCCAAACAATAAAGATTACTTTTCCCACAAATTGCTGGTTTTAGCTGCTTAATATGGCTATTGTAATGTTTCTCTATTATACTCTAGATGAGTGATCAGAGTTTATTTTTAATAGTGTAAACGATTTATTAGTTATATCTTTATACTTGTTGCGGGAAAGTTCAACATTGATTTTGTTGGTTTGGCGAATCGAATGATAACCTGCTCAATGAGCGTATCATGATGAGTTATCAAAAATACAGTATCGTTTTTCCTTAATCTCAAATCTTTTTTTTGGGGGGGGGGGCGGGGTGAGGCGTCTTTCCCCATTTCCAACGGTATGGTAAGACGGGCTTTCATAATTTTATGCGATATTGGAATGTAGGCCTACTATTTCAATCTATCATGTACTTATTTTGCCCGAAACCCAAATATAGCGCAGGAATTAAATAATTGTTAAAACTCGTTTCTGTTAGTGATTCTGCAAAACCCATAACGGCTTAAAAGGAAGAAACAAAACAAAAAAAACAACGAATAACTTCTTTGTTTCTTTGTTTTCGATCAAGCATAATGCAATAAATTGAGTGTTCCGAATTGTCACTTGAGTTGGTCAAAGTACCAAATGTATAGTCCTTGCAGATTGATTAAGACTAAACAAAGTCCTTCGCGTGTCTAATGCTCAGATAGTTTCAGTCACTTTTCGCTAAATTTGTTAATAATTATTTTAGTAACAACACGCATCCACACTTTGTTGGCAAATCTCCTTGATCAGATCAATGGGTCCGAAACGATTACGTTCTAAACCATGAAGGACTCGGATTGAAATTGAATTCCCTAACATCAAAGTAATAATTGACCAATTGGTTACTGATTAGGTACGCTAATAACGTACTATAACAAAGGTATTCGTTCACTATACTTGTATTCGTTCTCAATGTCGGATGTCGTGGGTGTAATTCTCAAGAATATAAGGCTGAAATAACCGACTAGTTTCCTATACATTCTTGTAAATTATTTTGATCAGTTGTGAGGTCAAAAACTGTGTGTTGTGTCATTTCTAATATCTTATGGACGTTGCATTTATTCACAAGTGAACTCTGAATAAAAAAAAAAAACAAGTTTGTTTGATCCTGCATTTTAGGATCACGCTGTATCTGTCCCGTTTTGTAAAATATACTGCCAAGGAAGATAAAAAAAATATCTTGGAAATTTTCCTCACATTTTGATTGAGCTCTATCTTAGGCAGACTTGCAGTCTAGTCTCACCGTGTGTTGGACATTAACGTTAAGGACGGGACACTATCATGTAAATATTTGAAATCACTTTATATTACCATGTTATGTAATTATTGGTATAGTTTCCATTAGGTCGTGTCTATATAGAATCATTTTTTTCGTATGTAAATTCACTTCAGTAAAATTAAACTTTGTCAGCATAAAGTCGTTTCGAATCTCTCATTTTCCCCATTATTTCACATTTTGTAGTATTTTCCACTGAACATGAAATGTGTGTGTCTTGTGACTCTCGTTCTTATCGGAGTATACAGGGCGAGTAAAATATGAGTAAAAAAAAGGAAACCCATTTGGTGCCCGCTATTTTTATTATAAAAAAAAATAGTTCTGCATGTAGCGCTTTCCATATCTAGAATATGAATGCCCAATTAATAAGCTTTAATTTAGTGAAATAATCATTCAAATCGCTCATGTACTTTTCCATTTATGGAATTTTGAACACAAACACCGTTTTTTAAGCTTGTCCACGGGTCACCATGGAGGTTAGTGATATTTCAGCAAGACGAACTATACACATACCAAAACACACATCAGAACACTCTCATGACCATGACAACTGGCACTTATCATAACATTTATTTAAAAACCTGCTACTTCCAATGTTAAAATAACATGTCAAGAGTTTATAGTTTTGCCCTTCCTTCTATTTGGTTACCCCGGAGACCTATGGGATTATTCTGATATCATTTTCAGGATGTGACATGGTTTCATTTTTCCCCCCTGAAATATCACGCACCTTAAATATGATCCGTGGACAAGAATAAAGAAACGGTGTTTGTTTTCACAATTCTATAACTGGAAAAGTACACGAGCGATCTGAAGGATTGTTTCATCTAAACGAAAGCTTATTAATTGGGCTTTCATATCCTAGATTTGTAAAGCGCTACATGCAGAAATTCTTCCAAAAATAGGGGGCACCATTTGGGCTTCCTTTTTTATATACTCGTCCTGTATTTGCAGATCGGGAGGGGGCTGAGATGTGAAGGCTCAACTTTCTCTCTGGTTTTCTCCGATTTAACCCTCTTGTAGCCCCCCTCCCCCCATTCCGTGTCTGCGAAAATGCCTTTCGAAAACGCTGATATTTGCTTACCTAATGAGCTGATTTTATTAAAATTAAGGGCTATCTCCCTTTCGATATCTGGATCTATTATGCTATGAGGCTTGGAAGAATCGGTTTGGGCAAGTATGTTATCATTGTTTGTTTGTTTGTTTGTTTGGTTTTTCAGAATGATTCTGGTGAGGAAAATGCCTTATCGGAGCCCCTGTGTTCCAAAGGACGCGTCATCCGTCACAAAATTGCTATTAAACGTTTTATTGCACAAAATTACCGCCAAAAAACCCCCACAAAAAAAGCTTTTTGTGTGTGTAAAAAGTGTGGTACTAGAACTTGAGAATAGTGATGAACTCGGTTAGGGGTTGATAACCGTTGATCAAAGGGTTCAGCACTTTTAGTGCTAACAACAAAATGATTCAGATTGTTGAACTAATCTAGAGTGCTGAGCTGTTGCTTTGGTTATTACAATGTATTTCTATATTTACTGAAAAAAGGGATTTTAGATGCCTATTCCTTTGAAGGAAAAACGAACATTTTCTGCTTATTAAAAGAGCCTTCTTTTGTATATATTAAACCAAATGTGAAGGCCCGTCATGTTGATAGCCGGGTTTTAAAAATAAAATCCTCTGTGCAGGCCTGTCTTGTTTATTATAACTATCGCTTTCAAATATCTCAATGAACGGTAATTTGGTTATTGTGAGATAAAAAAAGAAATGAAAAATAATCTAGCCGCTGCTTTGGAAACCCATTGAAGCATGCAGCCAATCCAGTTTACGTGCGATTCTGTATAGAAGCGCGGGGGGAGTGCCATTTTAAAATATACATGTGCGGTTGGCCTATACTGAATATACCAAAAACACTTTAACCTAGATAACCGACCTCCACAAGGGAACACGTGCACGGCGAACATTAGTAATTAATTCAATTATAGAAACGACAAAGACCAACCATGGTCTGGTAAGCGTACCTCTAGCCAGCGAGGATGACAGTGAGGATTTGCCCTTTCTGTTTATCCACAGTGGCGTAAATAATTTGCGGTGGAGGGTGGGGTGAAGATGGCATTTTTGAGAGGCACTGAAAGGTTTTTTTTTAACAATAAAAGGTTAATTTTTGCATTTTCTAAAATTCTTAATGGAGGCGGCAACAGGGGGGGGGGGACTCACCTCAACTGGGGGGGGGGGACTGCCCCCAATCGCTCCCCTTAATTACGCTAATTAATGTCATATATATCTAAATGAAACAAAAAGCTAATCGTAATCCTCAATAAAATTTGGTTTTTATGAATGAATTTCATTATGATTTGACGTGTGTAAATTACCATAAATTGCCTAAAAATGACAAGACTCAAACCACCTGTACCAATTGATTGGGAATCTTTTTAGAAGAAATATGATACCAAGATTTCCCGATTCGGTCCAGTAGTACTTGCTGCAAAGCCTATTTTGTGAAGCATACAACTGATCATGTGGGTATTATAACATTAACACCTCTCTATCCGATGGTTTAGTCATTCATCGGGACAAAATGACACCCGACTTAGTTTCATAAAAATATAGGCCCTAGAACAAAAACTACTCATTTTCTGTTAGCAGAATCCCGCATGCATTGGTATAGGTTGTATGAGTCTCAGGGTAGCGGAGGGTACGCCGTTCCGTGTTATTTTTTTTTTGGGGGGGGGCACCCTGTGTACAGTCTAGTGCTTTTTTTCAACCGCATAGACGGTCTCATAAAATGCTATATACGTTGTGTCACTGGCTGTTTCGTGTTCGTGTACATCAGCTATCAATCCTACCAAAAGGGCGTGATTAATTTGTTTAAATGCAACAGGTTCAACACCGTTATTCATATTTAATATTGAACTTCATCAACCGTAATATTTTAACAAGAAACGAAAATCACACAACGTAAACGAGATGCAGCGGTATATGGTTAGCAGACTTTATAAGACGATTGCTTGGAATTACATTGCACTACATGTATAATAAAGTCAGTGCAGCTATACCAAAACATAACTTGAAAACTTCTTTCGCTAAGACACGATCCAATATGTTTCTTTTGTCAAAAAAAAAGCAACATTTGGGGCCAATTGCATAATGAAAATGTGCGTTTCTCTAGAACAAAATGTGCCCAACATGAACATTCGAAACTTGACTGAGGTTATTCTCTATGAATGCAACAACGCGAGATCGGTGTGCATGAAGTGACAACGATGATGTCATAACCAACTACGCGCAACGCTGGCCGCTAAAAGTACGCATGATATATGCCTTCATTGCGAGGATTTTGACGTTGTAAAATGACAGTTGTTCCATATGTGACAAGGCTCATTCTATATAATTAATAATAATAATAGTGGCATCTTATTAAGCGCAAACAGGTCCTTCACTCGGTGACGCTCATGGCGCTATACAAAGAGTAAGTACAAACTACAAAAATTATAAATGACAAAATTATAAATGACAAAACTACAAATTATAAATGCTAGGTCCAAGACATATGAATTGCAAGGTGCAAGCCGAAGAGGAGATTAGAGTGTGAACAGGTAGGTTTTGAGTTCTTGTTTGAAGGAGATCGAAGAGAGAGCATGACGGATAGAGAGGGGTAGACTGTTCCAGAGAGTGGGGCCTGCGTGAGAGAAGCTGTGGTCACCCCAAGAGTGTCGGGATCTAGGTACTTGAAGAAGGGAGAAGTCTGATGATCGAAGCCTGCGTGGGGGTGGTATGCCTGTATTGAGTTTTGTAAGTAGACTGATGAGGAGCCATGGACTGCGTGGTAGACCAACAACATTTGCATCTAGCACAAAGAAATATATACAAAAACCGACATGTGGTGTGGACCACATTCAGGAATCGGACTCAGGAAAGAAACTCCTTTGGAAAGCAGTTTTTTAAACTGAAATGGACTACCCTCGTTAAAAATTACAATAAATAAAATAAAATAAACTTGAATCGTTTAATACCGACTCCCATATACTCTTCTGGGATCTCGGGGTTCCCGGCCGCGAATCTTTTTTTCCCAAACGTCATCCGCTTCCCATCTTCTGATTAATCCATTACATGCATATCTAATGCATTGTTCTCCACAATACAACCCAAGATAGGCTTTGCGTCTTGTGAGAAATGTTCCTTTAACACTTTACTTATTTAAAATGTAAAATGAGAAGAAGTGAAAAACACTCACTGAGATTCGAACTCGGATTACGTGATTAGAAGTCAGGACTTCTTCCAACCAGTCCACGAACGAGCTGAATATGCATAATGTAGAGAGAACGCCCGCTTTTGATATTGCTCGATCTCGTTTTGAAAACGAAATTTCGCTTCCCGGCCCACCCTCTGCACTGCTTTCAGAGTGGGCCAGTCAATGCATTGAACCTGCACTGAACCTGTATACGAAGATACATCCCTGGACTTCGCGGACAGTCCAAGTAGCATAGCTTTTAACGGTAGATTAAATCACTCATAGGAAAAGACCGGAACCATGCATGCTTGGGAAATTCCAAAAGGTAAACCCTGGATTCGAACCTGGTCCCCCAAGATCTATAAACAAACATCAACTCGGACATTGCTTGCCTTGGCGCTGGTGAGAACCACTGGGACTGGGTGAAAACATGGAGCTGGTCAAAATAAGCCTGTGTTTACAGCTTTCCATTTTAAAAAGGGGGTCAGGTGGGGGCAAAATTGCAAGTTAGCATTGGTCACCACGTTTGCTTTGGTTCCACCGACCAAATCTAGACCGCAAGTTATCAATCCCTCCGAAGCAGGTGTATTTTTGGCGTTGTCCTTTCGATGCAGGCATTTATTCTTCTCTTTGCACTGTCTGTTCCGCCGTGTGTCTGTCGTCCCATACATTAAGGTATTCAACTACCGTTGTGCCCAATAATTCGCAATGTCAATTATTGACTCGGTGTCCTTGTGACACTCTGTCAGCGAGGTTGTACGATTGTGCAATTCCTGCTCTGGAACCGTTAGTATTGCTTCCGGGACAGCCGGAGAGGTAGTGATGATGCGTAGTGCTTTTTAGACCCCGGCTTGCTACCGGCTGATCAATGGCAGGGATTGCGGTGCGCCGGCTGTACTCAGTGTCGGATCTCGGGGGGGGGGGGGGGTTAACTGCTGACTAATGTTACGATACTAGAAAAATGTGGCCAAAAGAATAACTGGAATGCTCAGTTCATAAAAATGCATTCTCAAATTTCCTTAGAATGCAGGAGAAAGCATCGTAGATTTCAATTGTTTTCATGTAAGCGTTCTTTCTCAAAGCCTTAGGTCATAATTATCAAAACCATGCCAGGATAAGCAGGATCGGGGGAAGGACGGGGTTGTGTCCGAAGTCGCAAGGGTGTGAAGGAGCTCAGATGCGGCGGAGGCAAGTTATTGATGACTAACATGGATTGCTGATTGAGGAAAATTTTCATTTTGCCATCGAGAGGCTTAAAATGGGCCTGCACTGCGGCTTGAACTTAAGGGAAGGGAAAGCTACGGAACTCCAAAACCCATCAACCCCATTTAATCGGACTAATCCCAGGAAAGCACACTGTCATTGTTGTTCGAGTGCAAAATACAATTAGAATTTGAACAAAGCACGAAATTGGCGGTAACAAAATCTAATATGAATGTTCATATTTTTAAGACATCAATTTGTCTAACTTCTTAAACGATTTCCCGAAACAGAATTCAAACTCTCAGCTTGAAGAAGGAAATGATTACCAATCATGCCATGTATGTACAAAGAGTAATCTTTGTGTTTATTAATGAGTCATCATTTCGATCAGCCGGACTTTTCATATTTCGACTGCAAGTCACATATGCATGACGCAGAGTGCGACTTAAAATTGACATCAGTCTTGCAACTGTGTGTCGCATACACACTGTGGTTGCTAGGAACCCACGAAAGGCGGAAGGTCCCTGCCATGCCATACGGGACCCGAGACCTGCCCGGTGGACCCCCATCATTGCAGGCTCTCACACGCGGTTGACGACTGGACCTTGTCATGATGTCACACGGAGTCCAGCCCCGCTAATATACGAGGCTACACCGAATTGAATAATGTGTCTGGTAAGATACAACCAGCGATTTATTGTCGGGCACTCGACACCGTATCTATGTTTGTGCTGAAGGTGGCCAAGAGACTGAGGAGAGGTCAATTTTGAAAAATGTGGCGGTTCATGTGGTTAGTGTGCTCGAATGAAGCCATATTTAATTCTGATTGGTCAGCGTATTATGAATATCTTTTTTTTTTAAATTATAGAAAATATGGCATTGTGTTATTTGTACTAAAAAACCCAAAGGTTTCGTCATTTCGTTAGTTTTCCCTTTCGTTGGTTTCTCCCACCTGAACGGTTAACTATTTCTTTATCGCCCGTCTCCTTGCGAGCTTCAGTGCCTGCACACTCCTGGAGAAGTCTTGGTTTCATTGGTCGATTTCAAAATAACCGTCTATACCGAGACTTTACTACCAAGACATTGAAGAAGAACGAGGGCCTTTTCTTTTTCAATCCTCAGGTTTGCTGAGGATGATGGCCGTGTAGATGCTGATTCGAAATTCCTAAAAAAGTCGAGAGAATTCTGAGAATCATGTTGAAGCCTGCCGCCATGTTGAAATCTGCCCACAGTAGCTGTGGTTATCGGCAAAAGTACATGTCAAGGTTTCCAACAGAACAATACTCCTCAGATTCGCCTGTATCGGCTTACAGTGCCCAACTTGGCCCGCCACTCAAAGCCCCGATATTAAGAAAATTATGTGGATAAATGCACGAGTATTAAAGGTAAAATGGCGCTAAAAAAAAGAGCCCTTGGAATAATTATGCGGCCAATCAAAAGCCAAATGATACATGATTTTTATACAACCGTGGACAAAATTCACTCGTTTTCCCCACTCTTTGTTCACGAGTTGACAAAAACTCGCAGTGACGTTAGCTGTATGCACTTATGAGATAGCGCTGTCAGCTTGCCGAGTCGGCCAGATAGCTCAAAACTTTGCGCCCATTGCCACGAAGTGTCGTGGCGATTTGTGGCTGCCTGCCTGTTTCCCCAAATCGATCGAGCGCTGCACGGCGGGGAAGGCGAAGAACGCACCGGCCGCGCCAGCAAAGTGCAAAGGAAGTTGAGTGAATCCGTCAGCGCGACCGCGGGGTCCGGCGAGAAGCACACGTGGATACAGGAGGCTGGGGTGAATATTTACCGTCTAGTCTGAGTCTGCAGGGGAAACTAGATGAATTAACGTGGTTATACATGATGAAAGCCCAATTTCAAAACCGAGCCGGACTGATTACAACATTGTTGCGGGTTAAGAACCGTCACTAATTTGGCTTGCAGACTACGCGAAACCTACATCCACGTGGAAGACCAAAAGCTAATTGACCTTAAGGGGGATGGACAGTGAATAAGAGAAAATAACAAAAGCCCCCGATGATTCTGATACGACGAGAAAACAAAATGGGCAATAAGCCCATACAATCATGACCTACTTTTATTCATAACAATTAAGAATGATTTATAGCTGGGACGCCCATTTCAGGCATTTTCAATCAACATTGGACAGTTTGTACTTGTCACACTTGTAAGCATTTTTTGTACCCGGAAATCATTTTTGAAAATTAGCTTTGCGGCTGCAATTCTTCTAATCGATGAAATTAAAGATTACTTTTAATCTCTAGACAGATGCCTGAACAACACACGGTCGCAATTCGTTCATGAAGTATTCAAATCCGGAAAAAATGAGTTTTCTTTTGCTTTCGGCACTGCTAGATTACGTGGGGTGAAATAGACACATTCTCACGATCAAGTCTGATAATTTTATCCGAGTCCAACCCAAGTCAAGATAGAGTCCAGGCCAGGTCCGAGTACACGTTGATCGAGTCCGGTTCAACTCTTGTTTACAAAATGTGTCGAGTCTGAGAGTTGGTTTGATTAGCCTATGCTCGATGCTAGTGGTTCGATTAATTGCATACCCAATCAAAAAAAGGTAACATACGGTAAAGGTTTACATAAGCAAGACGTAACAGGTGCTTACGGCCGGCCCGTCAGCTGGCCAGTCGTAGCAAATTCGAAAGGCATGGCGGTGGGTGGGGGCTTGACCACATTGGTCACTAGGGGCGCTCTTGATCTTTTTTACTTTCTTTCTTAATTTATCTTCACGAATATCGTTTTTAAACTGTCGTCTTCACTATTTTGGTTTAATTTAACCCTCCCAAAAACAAAACAAATCCGCCATCTTTTTAGCGGGGAGGGGGAGGGTTGGGGATTTTTGAATTTTTTTTCGGGGGGGGGGTGGAGGACCTTGTTGGCAATACCTCCCCCACACCGATCAATTACGAAATGTCGCTTTACTTCATTCTCAGTAAATATTGGCTTTTTTTTCAAATGATCTTTCAAAAAGCATTCATCGATTTCGACACACTATTTTCTATTCGGTAATGGCGTTGGCGTATGTTTCTTTTTTTGGGGGGGACATTTGGCATGATACGCTTAACAAAATGTAGCTAAAACTCGGTAAAACTTTTTGAGAGCTTTACAGTTTTGATTTCATCGGTCACATTTATTATTCACTGAGACAGTTGATGCCTTATATAATTAATCCTATACAAATATTACTTAATTAACCATTCATTAAAATGAGGGACTTTAATTTATTTGTTCGAAGCAGGAAACAAGTGATCTTGGAATGCTGACTTTTTAGTCATGGACTATTTTTTTATAATTACGAAAACACAACATTGATACATGTACTAATGTTTATAGTGGACGCCTTTGAAATAAAGTTAGAGACAAGCACAACGGAACGAATTAAGGCTAAATTGTTTTATAATAGGCATACAACATTTATGTACAGGGTGAGTAAAAAAAAACCCCGAAACCCAAATGTCGGGACCATTGTTTTATTGAAGTTTGCATGTAGCACTTTTACTACAAGAATCATTCAAATCACTCATGTGCTTTTCAAGTTACAGATTTTTAAACACAACCACCGTTTTAAATTTCTGTCCACGGATCACCAAAAAGGTGTGCGCTCTTTCAGCGAAACGAAAACAATTCACACACATCCCTATGTGATTTTTTTTCGTTTTGCTGAAAGAACACTTAACTTTTTTGCGATCGGTGGACAGAACCTTAAAACGGTGATTGTGTTTAAAAGTACATGAGTGATTTGAATGATTCTTGTACTGAAAGAAAGCTTGTGAATTGGCCTTTATATCCTAGATTTTGAAAATGCTACATGCAGAACTTCTCTAAAACAAGGGTCCCAACATTTGGGTTTCGTTGGTTTTTCGCTCTGTAGTTTTCGTTGCCTGCACTTGTCTTGAATTTCAAAAAAAAGTACGTCTCCCCTAATCTAGCAATTACAGTTCTGTCTTTCCTCCTCTGATTATACAAGATCATCGTTGATTTGGACATGAAATAATAATCCAAGGTATGAATAAGTAATGGCGGGCTGAAGTGTCGGCTGCATGGAGGGGAGGCGGCTATGTGGCAGCGGCGCCGTTCTGTACGCCAGTACCGGTGGTAACGCTCGACTAGCGGGTTAATGGGGCGGGCAGGGAGAGGACAACAGCTACGGTTCGCTGTAACATCGTACAGTGCACGAACCGTGGTAGTAACGCGTGATCTGAAATCTTGAAGAGGCTGCTCAAAAAGTGCATTTGTTTCTTGCTTTCATATCGAAGAGCTAAGTTGAATTGAAGGGTCATGCTAAAATAAAAAAGACGAAGAAAGAAGAATCCTTTATGAATATCGTGTCAGTTAAGAGAACGGGTTTAAAGATGGATTAAGAAAGGCATGTGCCTATATATCATGCCGATTTTCCCCCATACTTTCCACGAGCAAAAGGAACATATATTGCAGCCTTTTGGGGTAATAGAGCTTTGTGTCACACTTTATTTTTCCCCCAAACAAGTATACGAGTATTATATAACTCCATTGTTTCAGGGAATGTAAATAAGGAGGGTCAGATTTTCCCCCATTGGGCATGTGATGTCACCACAGACTTAGTACATGTTGTATACGATATGAAAAGATCATTTTGAGGCTATACCAATCAATTGATACTAATATCCTTTAATTCAGTAGTTAGACGCTAAGGTTACTTCATAGTTAGTAGGGATAATCTTAATTGAGTATCAATGCATGTTTACGATTGCCGTTTACGGAAAACACTTGAAGTTAAAACGTCACAAACAGTTTAATTTTAAGTAATCACGGATTTCGTTAAAGGCTTTTTCAGTCCAATTTCTTTGCACATAATGTTTAAAACTGGCTCGGGCTTCAAGAAGCAGAGGAGATAGACGATCACGTGCCGAGTGAACAGGCTTTCCCCCCTTCTTGCTTGTCCGTGCATTCTCTCTAACTCCAAGAGAGTGAAACTGTTGAATGAATTTCACAACCGAAACCTACGTAATAGACTGTGTGTCTTACATTTACATGTCAAAGTACAGTGTCATTTCTACCATTAAGAATGTAGACAGAATCAACCATGGTATTTGTGATAGTGTCAAGACAGTTTTGTATCTTAACCAATTTCTTGAATATGATCTTGGCACTCTTGGTGGACTGCTCAGGTCGTTTTGACAATCTTTAATTTCTGACGATGTCTGGATTATCTGGGGGTCGTCCCCGAGTGTCGGGGTTATCCTGTTTGTGAACACGTTGTTATGTATATAATTATATGTCTTTATTGTAATTTTTATCTTCTCTTTTTATGGAGGTTTTGTTGGAAATAAATTATGCAAAAGTCAATATTACTCATAATGTCAATATTACTCATAATGTGCAGTACCTATTTTAAGTTTCCATTTTGTACTAAATATATATGCATATAACAACTTTTACTGTTTCAAATTTGAAGTTGACGTTTCCCATTCGTGTCCTTTGTTTGACTGCAATGCATACAAGTATCTTTATAATGATTACAATTCCTCACTATGCAACCCCGAACCCCATTGAAGTCTTCCTAACACGACATTAACTTTTGCTGGATGTTGTGGTCAAGTGAGACAAACCTTCAAACTGACAGGGAACGGTTAAATGGTTCTGGGCCTAACCCCATGCAAAAGTCAGGGACGCAAGGTGTTTTCAAATCCTAAACTTTGAACTTTCTTTTCCACTTACAATTTTTTTAAAAACATGTAATAGTACAAACAAGACAAACTTTACGACGCCACCCAGCTAGTGGGTGCCGCGCCAAACGCGGCATCCCGCTCGTTTCAGAAAATCTATCGAAAGTGAGGTAACGAAAATTTACCTTCACCACCGGGAATTTTGGTCAAGTGGTCAACGTAGTGTCCGATCAAATTGAAATATTATTTTTGGTCCCTGACTTTGGGATCTGGCTCAATTTGTATGTCCATGTCCTGCTTCAGGAAAAGCAAGTCCTAATAATTTGAAGCCAAAGTCTAGAGTAATTACATTTGATTGTGACATTTTGGGGCTCTTGGTGATTTTGCAGCAAGAGATGAATGCCGGAGGTGATGTCGGAGTATCGAAAACCTCCTATCATAAAGCAATCGCCAATTCTGGGAAAGTGTTGCTCAGTACAATTGCTATGCGGTTTGTATTCAACCCGCCCATATGTTTGTAGTACAACCATGGTACAACGGAGAACAGCTGACATTCAAACATTTTGAAGAAAGTGTCAATGTGGGTCCAAAACAAATTGAGGTCCTAGAATGCACGTGGCTACTTGAGCTGTCACCACGGACAATAAGATGCAGGCAACGACTTTCAACAATCTGTTTCAAATTTGCCCCGATGGGAAAGGGAAAAATGATGAGAATGTAATGCCAAGCCGAGGTCACAATAATTACAGTAGTGACTACTTGGCAGCACATTCAGGGACCCCTTAAACTAAATAGTGAGCCATAAATTCACTCCCTCGCTTGAATTATTGGCCCAATGGCCCAAATGTTTTCCGCGAATTTTAACAGTTTGTTCGGGTGATGCTAATCCGCTGACCTCCATAGTTGTATGTTGTGAGCGTGGTTTTTAGATGTTTAGGGTATACGAACTGGAGTTATAGCAGTTTGGTGTACTTTTAATTAAACTCTGAAGAAGCTCATTGTGCCTTTGAAACCAAAGGAACGTTTAATCACACAGCATACAAGACCCTCTGTGGATCAGTCAGACGGTGTGTCTCTCGGACCAAGAGAAGGAGGCGCCGAACACCAACGAAGATGTTCGTCAACTGGTGCCTCCCTTCTCCCTGCTGCCAGACACCCCCATCCTGCAAGATGTCCCCGGTGAAATATGGCTGAAGGGAGCCACTAACGACGGCCTGGTGTCACATAAATTTCCGTCCATGGCATAGTCCAACAAAAGAAGCGAGATTTTACGAGGGGAATAGGCGAGTGGGTATACGGGAGATGAACGACATGGGTTCGTTAACCAGTAGGTTACTGTCAGACGAGAAAACCACCTGTTTTATTATCTGTTGGGAACGAATTACAAAAAAAAACAGAGATAGAGAAAACGTGTCTTTGACCACAGTGCCGCTTCCATCCAACATAGATTTATTAATCTTAAATGTGTTGTCAATACAGGACATTTGTGATGGAAAGTTCTTTTCAAAATTAAGGGCAGCGGTTATCTGTATGCGTCAAGTGTGAATGGATTGCACAGCAGGAAATACAATGCTGTTTCATGGCATTGTTTCAATAAACGATGTGAACATTATAAAGACTGTAGCCTCTAGCGTAAATGGCTTCATTTGTACCTTGGTGTGTCTAGTCATGTTTCCTGACCTGACGAGCCCCCGATGTCTCTGAATAGACGTAGGTCATGCAGTCGTCATAATTCAAAAATAGATCATGACGCAGCAACGGCTAAATGGGAGTTAGAATCTGTAGGTCTGGGGCCCAGACTGTTTGCGCACCCTGTTGTATTAGAACTGAGTAAAATGACGCCCAACACGATGTTAATGGGAAGCTCCAGATAGCATGCACAATTATGAAGACGGTGTCCTCCCAAAAATTTTACCGACGACTTTTTGTGCGATTAAAATTGTTTAATTCCCACATCCCAAATAAACTACAATGTATAGTATTTCGAAGAAAGATGGCGTCGTATATGGAATAAGTGGTGATAAAAGAACAAGTGGTTTCTTTGGACTAGTTTACCCATTCTCCTGACATGCCTGAATGCTGTCCTGATTATGTGAGTTATTTGAAAGAACTATAAGGGAAAAACCAATGGATTCGAATTTTACATCTTCGGTGATGTTGCCTTGCTAAACACAATTCCCTTTTTTTTTTTACAAATCGCATGTTGTTCCGAGCGAAAACAATACCTCTCTTCCTACGTTCCATACGCAGTTCCACAACCATGCATAGCGAGCGAGTGAGACAGAAAAAACCTGCATGATTTATACACTGTTTTGCTTCCATTAATCTTTCAGCAAAATACGTGCTTTGGTTGGGAACGGGCGCTGCAACCTAAGCAAAAGGCCAACGCACCTTCCACGGGTTAATGGCCGACAATTTCTGACTATTATAATTGGTCGGACAGTACAGCCTAAGACAATATTTCCATAGAAACAGTGGCGAATTCAAAGACGGTACATTATGACTACGCTAGTGGAGTATAAATTAAACAAAATGAACTAAATATAGTGCAGTACACAGAATGATCTGCATACGACCATTTTCAGTATAACGTTGGCAATAAATATGGGGTTTGCGCTGGCACCAAGTAGTCATATCTGTTTTGTAACTCTGAAAAGAACCGGTTTGGTAACTCGACTATTCGGGCAGTATGCTCTGTCCGTCTTGAGGAGACCTCAATACCGTCTACTCTTCAGGATGACTACGTTTGCTGTCCACCTTGTACACCTGTCATGCCACTAATGTGAAATACCGTTGAGCACATTGAAACTATTCCTGTACCTCCAATAGTATTAATATAGGGACCAACTAGAAATAGTACGCGTACGGGATATTTATGGGGCTCGGGATAGTTGCTTGTTAAATCACCATGGCTATTTTCATCTGGCACATAATGAGCAATGCGCATTTCACATCAAAATGTCAAGATGTATAATAAATATGGGTTTGGTGAAACATAGATAACCACACAAATGCTGATACAGTTGTTGGCTGCAGTGATGTAGCATAAGGCGTTTTTACACCCGAGGCGAACTATATGCGCCCTGAGACGGTTAAAAAGGGCATATCCCACATCACGGCAGTCAACAATGGTTTTGTTATATCGTGCCAGTAAGTCAAAAAGATATCAAGAAATATATGAAATCGCTTTTGAAAACTAACAGTCTGTCTTCCAGAAGTTCCAGTCATGAGACTGAGCGATTGCAGTTCTCAGTCGCGAGGCGCGAGACCAGTCACATGCGCGCGCAACGCAGAGGTAATGTATATATAACGCAGCGTATATCAAGTAATACTGTAATGTACATGCAACGCGGTGTATATGAGGTAATTTATATGCAACGCAGTGTATATGAAGTAAACAGTCATTTTTGTAGACCGGACACGTGACCGTTCTAGACCAATGGAATTGCAGTAGCTAAGACACAATATAACAAAAACAGTTTTCCGAGCCGCACCCATACCAGATCCTAATTATAATACAAGTGCACGGATAGAACTAAGTGCAAGATGCATGACAGGCTCTTAACTAAGTTAAGGAAACACAGTTTTGACTTATCTTGCAGTTTGTCAGTTCGGACGCGGAACTTTTTTTGCTCGTAACCATAGCGACCGCCCTATACATGTATATCCAAGGGCGCTGATGACCGCTAATCCCTTCACAAAATTTTTCGAAAGAAACGCAAAGCATTGTGGGTATGTCACTTACCGTGAGCAATGTGAGTATACACCATGTGTGACTGCAGAATTGGAAGTATTGTTCTTGGTCAATGAAAATGCAAAATGTAAGCCTATCCACTGTGAAAGCTCAAGAAATTCGAGGGTGAATGTTGCATTCCAGTCTGATGAATTTAGAAAATACTGAAAGTCCATGTTCATTTCCAGCCATCATGCTCGATACAACGATCTTGCTTTATAGCTGAAATGAATCAGTTGGCATCGACAGCCAGTTGAACTGTTAACACCGATCTTTTGAAACAATTCTTTATATATAACACAATAATTTTCATTGATTTCAGATATAGGGAAATTTGCACAAAATATGTTTTAGGCTGAGATCCGTTCAACTTTAGATTTGAGTGAACGGAAGAGAACGTGAGAACCTTGTGCTGAGCGGTATACAGGCTGAGTAAAAAAAACCCACGAAACCAGATGTCGGGACCATTGTTTTAGTGAAGTTTTGCATGTAGCACTTTCAAAATCTAGGATATGAAAGCCTAATTAATAAGCTTTTTTTAGTACAAGAATCATTCAAATCACTCATGTACTTTTCAAGATAATGAATTTTAAACACAACCGCCGTTTTAAGGTTCTGTCCACGGATCACAAAAGAGCAGTGTTCTTTCAGCAAAACAAAAATAAATCACATGAAGATGTGTGTGAATTGTTTTCGTTTTGCTGAAAGAACACACACATTTTTGTGATCCGTGGACAGACCTAGTATGTGGCACGAAAGTAACCTGTAAAGAAAACCTCCGGTCTGCCCCCCCCCCCCTGCCTGACTATCCCCTGACGGCTCTTGATGGATCGTAAGCGCACGTCAGGCCTGGTAGCCGGGAAATTCAAAAAATTAAAAGAACAACACGGCCTCCCCTAGTCGAATACACATTTTAGGCACATTGCCTAAATGGGTTTCAGATATAGATACTAGACATTACGCTTGTGATACAAAGTGTATAATTATGACTGACAACAGCCATGGCAGGTATTTTTTGGGGTAGATACAACGATTTTATACGCGGAAACCCCCAGACATATCCGAGTGTAAATGGAAACGTGTCCGAAATACTTTTTTGGGGGAAACGGAAGAAAACCTCCCCGGTTTGATCACGTGACATTGGCGCCCTCATGATCTTATTGGGTCGTGTCGGAAACGGGCTTCCAGAGCTACGGCATCAGTTGATGAATCCTCCAGAGCCATGAATGAGAAGAAAAGGCACAATTTGATTTTATCGATCATCGGCACTTGATTAAACACAATTGAGAGAAAACAATTGTCTTTTGGGGAAACAATTAAAGGTAAAATTCGTCCTCGACTCGAACCCGGAACCTGCAGTATTCAAAACCTCAGAGTGAGCGCAGCATGACGCCACAGCGAGCTGACTGCCGTGCAATATAAGCTATACGATCTTATTTCGAACCAGGTGACATGTTAATTCGTTCACGTGATATGTTTCACGCATGCGTATTACGGTCGATGACTTTACCGAGATGCAAACAAATATTTGCCAGCTGTACGTGTATTTTGCACCTGCGTCAAGTTGTTGAAATGACGCAGCCACCCACCACCCCTATTTTCAAAAAAGGAAAAAATTAAAAGAAAACAAAAACAAAGGGGAAAAGAAAATTAGGAGGCTAGTGCAAGGCCGCTCCCAGTTCCCCATGCCGATCAAATCATGTCTTCTACAGGGATGTTTGCACTTGCACTTTTAAAGGGCAGCTGCCTGTAGCAGTGAAGGGCCCTATCTCTGAACCAGTCCCTGAACTTGTATTTCTGTGAAATTTAGAATAACAGTAGCAGTGAAAGTCGCTCTACTTTGAGTGAGTTGGCAGGTCTTTTTTAATGCCGAGGTTTGATTATATTCCGTGTGTAAAATCATCCAAATGTCAATTGGTAAACCCCCACAAAAGTATAACAGAAAGTGAACAAGAGTACAATTAATACGAACTTTTATTTGATGATGTTATATGTAATGAACACTTTGGAAAGTTTTGAGTATTTTCCTAATTTTTTGAAAGGTTATGCCCCCCCCCTATATAAGAGATCAGGGCGCGGCCTTACATTCGTCAGAATATTCACAATCTATTTTAGGTCGAGAACCAGGTAAGAAAACCTGCTAGATCTTACCAACAAGTGAGGGCGTCCTGCTTTCAAAAATGGCACTAAATGGAGACGGGACCTTGCATAGACTATACGCGACAAGGCCGCCAGGCAAAATTTATGAATGATGCATTTGATATACGAGGAGCGCGACTCAATTGAAGTTATCTCAAGCCAAAGCTGTTTTTGATACCCAAAGATCAAATCTCTTGAGGCAGAAATGACAGATTTGTTTTGGGGCTTTCAGAGGGACGCCATTGGGCGGGTCGGGCGCCCTCTGCCACCCCTACTGATCGCGGAGAGTGCGAGGTGAACACACAACGCAGATAAATCACCCATCAGCCGTGTATTTCATATGTAGATGGCACCCTGGTCCAACTTGAACAAATACACATGTGAGCTTTATGCGTGTTTCAACGATGTGAGCTGCAGCATACGTCACCGTTCTCACGAAGAAACGGCATAGGCCCATAGAGAAAAAAAGCTGGAAGATTAAGAACTACTGGAAACCGCCACATTATGGAGACCATGTTTCCCAGTATTAAGCCCACACTTTATAGTTCAACCTCTCCCCTAACATGGTGAAATTATTTCTTGTTTTACATAATGATAAAACATACTGAATAATTTGTGAAAATGTAAAAGTGCGCTGACCTACTTCTTGTCGTGAATTTTTTGGCGGAATTTTTGATCAATGATTTGGCCTTGACTGATGAGATGATTTCTCGCGTCCTTCATTCGCCTTACATGGCCTGGAAACCTGTAAGAATGTGTAGGATTGAGCTTTTACTCGATGTTGGAAAAAAGGACTCACTTTATTTCTACATTTTGAAAATTCAATTGATACATAGAACAATGCGTCAAATGCCACGGGCCAGTGTCGCCGTTTACCGATCCAAGGTCATTGTCAGCGATGTTTCAGCTACCGATGGCGTGGTGGATTATCTGTGGCGCAGTAAACACGTAAACGAAAGTATAGCTTCCGCAATGTACATATCCCCAGGCTTATGATTTGGCTAAAATGGCTTCCAGCATCTGCCTCATCTATGGATCATAAGCCAAGCTCGCTATCGTCAAATAGGAATGCTAATACTCGTGCCGGTCATAACAAATAATCTATCGCAAGAAAGACAACAATTATGCAGGTTGGCGGCTTCCCCAGGGCAGAGGCGGATCAAGGATTTTTTTTTTTTGCAGGGGGGGGGGGTCATCAGCACACAAATACTGAAATGTATATGTAGACAGGGTTTTTTTTCTCCGGACACTTGGCCTCCTTCAATGGGGGCGCTGTTCAAATCCGACGATCATCAACACTATATTACAGAATAGTGTAGAAATAGTGTAGAAATCACTCGTTACCCAGCAGGCTCTGACCGAATTCTGTGCACAGGCAGATTAACAGTATAATTGTCATAACTGTTTTGGGGTGACAGTTTACCCATTCCTATTGGTCGAGAGCCCGTCAAGTGCGCATAGTTTTAAATGGTTGATAAAACACCGGCTGGCTGGTTTTCCACACTTTCCCGGTGTCATGAAATTTTGACTCCTATGAAATCTGGTCCCTTTTACCCTTTTATTCGAAGATCATTCACAATCCTCGCATAGGCATGCGCAATACTACCAATGAGTCCGTATTTTATAGTACTAAATGCACACTACACCGGTATCGCTGCGTCCTGCGCCACAAAAAAACCCAAAAAAAACCCCCAGCTATGTCAAAAAAATTCATATAAATTCATTCAAAGAAAGCACCCCCCCCCCCCTGCTCTGACACCCCAAAAAATTATACTGGTAATAATGTCCGCCTTTGCACAAAATACGGACAGAGCCACCTTGGTTAGGGGGTATTTGTACACTATTGTAGAATATAGTGTTAATAATAGTCGGATTTGAAACAGTGCCCCATTGAGAGTATGGTACGAGCCTCAAAATCGAAATTTCGTTAGGATATTTTTTTTCGAAGAGAACATGGGTATGCAACTTCAAGGATCTGATACAAAATACGATCGTAGGTGAGGTCTGGAGTTTCCTTCATTAAATTATGTTCTGTACAGAAAGAAAGCAAAAAAAATTCCCCCGTGAAAACAAACACAAGACCAAGTAGAAACTCCAAGGTTAAAAAAAAAATCGAACAAACATGAAAGCCCTGTACACTCTTCCATGAGTTATCTATTCAACAGCTTAATGACACCGAAGTACAATACTCTCTAGTGCCGCCTGTAGATGGGAATTAACAGGGACTTAATTGTCTAAATTGCCAGTAAATCGGTTTTGATTAAATATGTATTTTAATGCTTGTCGTTACAAAGAACTATTGAGCGTCGTTAAAATCGAAGGCAGTCTTGTAATGACGTGTGTCACTTAAGGAAAATACTTCAGGTTAGAGGCCTTTTTGGGTATTTTTTGTCTTCTTTAATTGGAGATCGTTACCATGCAGTTATACCACATTTTGTTGAATAAATCCATCTTTCGGCTGATGTCATATCAATTGCTTTGCCGATAACATAAGTAACACGTTAGGATATCTGGGGTTTAAACCTATTTATCTCTGGAACATGGAGGTAATTTGACATTTTGATGGTGAACGGGGACATGTTTCACGGCAATGGTGCGTTACTACATCACCGACTTCATGCGTTATTCCAAATCCTTTAATATATTCCAAATCATTTATCAACACTTCGTGTGTTGAGGACCGTGCTGAAATATTATTTTTAAGTTTGGGTTTAAATGGGAATATAGGGCAATTTCCAGAATGAAGTTAGAAAATAAAAAAATGGTTGGAAACGTACCTTTTTGTTTCTTTTTTGTTGATATGATAACCCTCTTTTGTACCTATATATATGTGTGGGAGAAACGGTAAAAGAATGGAGTTGCTTGGAACATCTGTAGCATGAATGAGTACAGAAGCTGCAGGTGTCCAAATTTGTAGTTTAATGAAGGATAAAAAAAGAGTTAAACAAGGCAAGGCAAGCGTAGTAAAGCTGTCCCCGAGGGCACAAAAATATATCCATTTGATTCGAAATGGGTAATTCACTGGAAGTCTTTTTATGCATCTGGACTGAGCCGGATTTACCCTGTCAATAGCTGCTGTGCTACGGGGTAATTCTATAGGATAGCACCGCCCGGCTCACACGTGACAGTCAGTCTGTGAGTCAGTTAGTCAGTGCAGTCAGTGATATAGGCACAAAGAGGACCCTAGACTGGCTCTCTGGGACCAGCACAAACAGACAACGATATAATAAAACATATAGTGGCGAGGGAGATGTTCTCTGGCGCATCCTTGAGCAAACCAGATGTTATAAAGGAAAACAATACCAAAACAAACAGATGAAAAAATAAAATGTGTTCGTCCTTAGACATCCACTCCAGGGAAAAGCGGAAACCGGTGAGGAAATCAGACAGAAAGGTCAGGCGGGGGAAAGGGCAAACATTTGAAAGCGAACAAATGCTACGAGATGGGGCTGCTATAGCACCTGCCTCGCAAAGCCGTCTTCCTCGCGCTGAATGGCCGGCAAATCGCCTCTGGCGCTATCAGTCGTCTAATGGTTCAAACATGTTTGATCCTGGCGGCACCAACGATTCAGCGGGATATAGAGTGATGCGCTGAAACATAGCAAGAAAAAAAATGTATATCATGTACAACTAAATGCTTGCACATTAGTGATGTTTCGAGGTCCGCGAAAATGGTTGGGCCGATGGGGCATATGCGATTGGTGGGCTCATTTTCAATGTTATGGGAAAACCTCTTTGCAGCATGCGTTCTGGTTGTTGTGAACCTCCATGCAGCATGCGGAAGTTGTCTATGTCCCATTTTACGTCCATTTAAAATTAGGTGTTTGTTTACAAAGGATTGGAATTCGACGTCCTTCGACGTAACACAATGATGACGCTTTCTGACCAACTTGAGATGTCCTGGGAGGAATGGCATATCGGGATATCTTGAACAATTGGTTCTTTGGTGTGTTAAATGTTCTTTTTTATTATTATTAAAACCACAAATGAATATTGGATAATGGATTGTAATGTACGAGAGAGGTGTTAAAAAACAACAGAAGAGGGCTCTCGTACTTTACGAAATGACATCGGCCGTAACATTGTAAATAAATTGAAATGTTTGGCATACTATTCATAATGATGAGTATCAACCATGACAACGGTGTGAGTAAAATGTGATCCTGATAATTCAATGACGGGGATGGATGAACCACACCAGCGTGCATTTACGTGCTGAGGAATTTGAATGTAAGGCATTCATCATATTAATACCCTATTGTTGCCCAAACGGTCAAACGAACCGTGAACACATTGGCCATACAAATTTAATGTGACTAGCTGCACTTTCAGAAAGGCTGATTAATTGATGGCATTTTGGGGCTATTCTTGTGGCAGCATTTCGTTTGAATGAGAACCCTACACTCTTTGTGACAATCGTCCCCACGGGCCCAACGAGTGTTTGTCCATGTTTTGTCTGGCAGGATCCGGGTGGGGGGAAACGTAAGCCAAATTGAAATGAGAATAATTGCAAAAAAAACTTAACAAAAACAACAAGGGAAATAGACAGTATTTGAGTGAGGGTAAAATCCATGGGTGACAACACCCATTAACCATCTGGGATTGGCTATCTAAGAACTGAGCGGGGATACGTGGATGAAACAGCTCCGTTTGTGTCCGTTGTTTATGGTGTTCTTTAGTTGGGCAATTACAGAGATAAAATGTATTATTTAAGTTGTTCATCTGCCTGATGGAAGCGTAATAGCTTCAAAAAGGCAGTCGATGAGCCAAATCCAAACAAATAAGAATTAATAAAATATGCAACATATTGTGTTCAAAGCCCTCTGTTGAATTTTAAAAAAAGACAGACAACTTTAAAAACTCGTTTTATAAGAGCTAAATATAACAGGTTGGCACAAAGTCAAAAAGGCGCACCAAAACCCATTACGATTTGTAAAATTTTCCTCGCTCATCGGCAATTGCCCAAAATGAGACACTTAACGGGGAAATGCTTTAAGTTGTCATTTTAATATCAGAAGCTAAAATGGATAAGGGATTATGGGCTGAATTTTGGTTGAAGGCTAATTTCATTGCTGTGCAAGCTTTCGCATAGGGCCCTCTGGTGACCCGGCCTACATCCGAGTACTGGGAAGTCAGCGTCGCCACTACCGCAGGCAAAGTTCGTATATCGCACCGCGCAGTACGATGGCAAAAACGTGGAGACAACACTCAGTTCCGGCCGGGCTGGCGCGATTATGACAACCGTACACGGCATAGGTACTTAGGTTGTGATCATACTGCCATAAGATACATAATTATTCGCATTTATTTTACGTAAAAATAAGTCATGTCTAGGTTACGAAGTGGTTACTCAGGCTAACCAAACGATTGCCTCCTACTGCAATGGTGGCCGATCACGTAGAAACCGGATGGTCACGTGGTACTTTGACTTCCGATTGGAACCTATTTTACAAGTTTCCGTCCATCTCTGAACGCTAAGGACCCTAGGTGCGGATCCAGAGGAGGGGGGCCCGGGGGGTGGGGTTGGACCACACACACTTCGAAGCTGTTTATCCGCTTGCAAATAAGGCAAACTAAATATATACTGTCTATGCTCTTTTCGAAGTTCACCACGAAAACCACATTTTTCAAAGCAGTATATAGAAAAGTTTTACTTTTGAATGATACATCAAACGAAAAATCGATCCCGTCTTGTTAAATAACATACTTCTAAAGCCAAATTATTTGCGGCCCGACCAGCATTGTTGGCGCATTGTAGAGTGGTTCCCGCCCCTATCAGAATCAATTTATGTAGGGACTGGAACCAAGTCTTGCAAGGCGGATCAGTCTGTGCGCAAAAGCAAGCACAAACAAACTTGTGTTTTCCAAGAGGGTTAAAAACGCTTAGGCCTAAAAGGTTTTTTTTAATGTTTTTTTTAAAATAAAACATACAAGTTGAAAAAAAAATTAGGAGAAAAAAAGTGGAATTTGTTGAAAAGGATTCTATATTTTGCCAACCCCATAAGACTCCATTTTCCTCAGGCTCAAGCAATCCCGAATACCACACGTTTAGCAATCCTGTAATAACACTTCCCATGTAGAATCTCTTCTATTTTTGTTCAGTTCACCAACTACTCAACACTATGGGGTCCGTGCGGTAACAAGAGGGCGCCCTTTACCTAGCAACGACGTCCCAATGGGCGGAACATTTCGTTGGTTGACGCGCACCGTTCCTTGTGTGTGACGCACGTACACTAAGGAATTTGTACTATGTACACGCAGTGGCCGCGCTTCGCGGCAAAATTATTGCAGTCAGGCAAGATGGCGTCGGTCAGTCACTCCCAGCTGTACTTTCTTTGCCGGTGAGGGGGTACTTGTGAACGGAGCGGATAGATATTCCGTGTAAGCATGAGAGATTGCGTAACTACACATTTCACCAAATATGAATCCTTAGACCTATGGGTCGTGTTTCAAAGTTGATGTCATTGAATTTAATTTATAAAAAAACGCCATATCACGGCGAAAGCACTGACGTAGATTTTAAAATAATATAATGAGTCCGAATTGATCAGGGCCGTCCGAGTTGGTATGGGTCCGAGTTGGTCAGGAGGAACGGAGTTGGTCTGGCTTAAGTTAATCATGGAGCTATTAATAGCTCCATGAGTTAATACATGGTCTGGGTCCGAGTTGGTCTGAGTGAAATTGGTGCTTTTTTGTTTTCGATATTTTTCAGAACTCTTAGAATTGTTACAGCTGCTGTCGTCACGTACAGTTGATGATTTGTTTGTTATAATTTTTTGGCACATATTTTAGCAATCGAATAAGTCTTTTTTTGCGGCTATGGTCGTTGGCGCAAAAGGCACTACTGCATAGTATTTTTTTGGTTAGATGCACGTAAATCAAGATGAACAAAATTCTTTCTTCAAACTTTCCATCCCCTGAAATGTTTGACATTCACCACAAAACAGGCGACGTGTTGGTTTTTTTTACTTCATAGAGGGCGGGCTATATACTCGGCATAGAGCTTTCTAATGTGGTTCCGGACCCAAATGTGTCGGCTATCCAGGCAAACTTTGCAGGTCAGGAAGGCGCGAGGCACGTAATGAAAGCGGGCAGGATCCTGCCCGTTTCCGAAAATGTCCGAAGGTTTCTGAAAGCGTTTCCGTTGACACTCCGATAATTTCACGATGGCAAGTGTATCTCAGGGGGTAAAATGGTTTTCTTTACAAACGAAACACCTTCCATGCTTGTTTTCAGTCCTTGCAATTTTGTTAATAAATTTAAGGAATTCCAATGCCAGGCGTACATACTTTTCTTTGGTTTGTAAACTTTGAGCGCCATTTTGTATGGGCGTCCTTAAGGACATACATTTTATGCAACGTTGACCTTCCATAGTTTGTCGTCTTGTCGTGGGACTAGACTAAGAGCTTTGTGATTTCCTGGCCACGTATTCAGGAGTGAGGGCGCTAAAATCATCACAACCACATTGCTCATCACAACCAAGTCTTAAATATTTAAGACTTTAAGTTGATATCTTTAACGTTTGTGTTCATGGCAAAAGATGTCCGGAGATCTCCCTACCAACACGATTATAATTCGCCGTTCTCCTCCCTGAGTATAGCAGCCTGCATGGAACGTGCAAACAGAGATAACTTTATAGGTACATGCCTTAACTTGGAACTTTCAAAGATCACAGCCTCAGCCTACAGAGTGTTCACAATAATACCAGTCGTTCAAATTCAACATACAAAGTAAAACACACAGATTACATGGTGGTAAAAAAAATTACAACCGTCTTAACATCATCTCATTTGGACCATAGGCAGTTTAGCGTGCCAATCGGATCTGACTGATATCTGTACGTACCGCCCTCTCTCGGTCTCAGTCAGCAGGGTTTTTCTCTATGAGGGCACAGCACTGATCTCTATTATACAGTGGGGCACAGTCCCAAGTGCGATATTTTCTTTTCATGCTGCACATTCGCTATGGGCGTATCTCGAACCAAGTTCAAAATGCAAGTCAGATTCTCGGACTTTATTTTCCCTTGAAAAAAAAGTCATCAAAACCACATATTAGCAAAACAAAATGTTCCAAATGACTAAAAAATAAATACTGTTTAAGTAAGTAAAGAGCGAAGAAAGAAAATCACACCCATTGGGCTTCAAACTCATGACATACGGATGTAAATACGGATTTTCCCAATTCAAAACCACCTTTAGTCTACCTTAGATATTAATCGGTCTTACGCGCAGCCTTGGCGTGATATCCCGATGTGGGGTCTTTGCCAAGCATCAACGTAGAAGTAGAAGTAGAAGTACATGTACAGTCCAATGTAGTATCCACTAGACTACAGCTCTGACTCGCTTAAGGGAGCAGTTTTATATAGTATTGTATGTATAGCGCCCTCCACGTAATTCTCTATATAATAGCGAATGTGTGGTATTGGAAATATCTCGGAAGCTGTGGGCCAACAAATTCGTGTTCATGCATGAGTACGTGATTGTGACATGCAATTTCTGGAAGGAGTAATGTGTTTAGAGTAAAATTAGGGGGCCTATACACAAAAATTGGGGGCCTACGAACACTTGGGGGAGGGCCTACGAAAATACCGCAGTGTGCCATAACTGACGCTGTACAGCATGTTTATATGCATTGGCCCTACGTATAGAATGTACGTGTAAAGTCTGTCGTTCTGAAGCATGGTGCCAACCATGGGCGTCGATCGGTGGGGAACGGGGGGACTGATGTCGTTCTCCAACGTGTTTCGTCCCTGAATAAAAATACGTAGCCTACATTTGATTTTATAGCTCAGAACAGCTGATTTAATGACTCCAAACTCGAAAAAAAGTTGTTTAAATTATGATCTTGTGCTAAAACTTTGGCAGTCGTCAGAAATTGCCTCAGATCGCACCACAGGGAGCCTACAATCAATGTTTTTCAGGGGCCCTTAAGCGGGGCCCAAACCCCGCGCCGTTTAGGCTTCGCACTCGCACAATTAGAACTGATCAAGATACACATATGTGCCACCCCCACTTTGAGAAGCGAATGACGCCCTCGAGAATTGGTGCCAACAGGCTGTTAGAGCTAGGAACTCTACCAGATGGCTTGGCTTGATTTGTACAGCACCCCCCCCCCCCAACTGTGTTCGGGATCCGTCCTTGTACCCCACTCCCAATAGGCCTAATCTATAGCCACAGATTTTCATTATGTGTTTTTTAGACAGGGACATTTTCCGGTTCTTATTGCATGATTTTCCTAGTGTTTCCAACTTCAGGCGTTGATTATTCCTCATTTTGCCACATTAGGTCACAAAATAATGTGCCCCCTCGAGATAAAAATAAAACAGCCCTCAAAAAAAAATTCCCTCGTAAAAATTTGTAAACGGGTCAGTAGTTTGATACAAATATAATGAGGTGGGGGAAACTTTTCATCTCTCTCATAGGGACATAACTATAATTGATGAGATGATGAGACAGAATAAGGACGAGCTTGGTATTGTGACTGCCCGTAGTGACTTGAATAAATGCTTTTAGACAGGGACATTTTCCGGTTCTTATTGCATGATTTTCCTAGTGTATCCAACTTCAGGCGTTGATTTCTCATATCATGGTTTTGGGGGACATTCCTCATTTTGCCACATTAGGTCACAAAATAATGTGCCCCCTCGAGATAAAAATAAAACAGCCCTCAAACGCACATGGAGCATTATGATCGCGCTCAAAATGATCTCCTCTCTTATAATGCTAAAGTGCCCCTCAAAAACACCAATACCCCTCGCACATTTGTGAACCTTCTCGAGATGGAAAACTATCCCTCGATAACACGAATGACCCCTCTCGCAATACAACAATTTGTACCCCTCTAAAAATGGAAAACTGGCCTCGTTGGCTCTGTGCGCCGTCATCTGGGGCGTAATTCCCGGGTTGGGGTTGGGGTGGGGGTATATATACCCCACACTTTTTGACCGCGGGGATGGGCTATTGAATCATCCCCCACTTTTTTGTGATGAGAAACAAAATGAGGATTTTGAGGTATTTTTTGAACGTCCCAATAACTAAAAGTATTCAATAGCACTGGAAAGTGGAGAAACAAAGTACAAAAGCTTTTAAAAATGTAAGCGCGAGTATACATAATTGATAAAGAGCGTCCCAGTATAATGTGGTGTCCAGCCCCCCCCCCCCCCTTTTTCGAATGTCCACAGCCGGGCAATTCGGGCGTTTCATGTGCCACCAAGAGTTTGCCACGGAGAGTTCATTTTTCCTAGTGCATTGTGGGAGATGGTCGACAAATTCGCAGCGCGGGACATTTGAAATTGTTAGTTTTTTTCCGGTCAGTAGTTTCGTAAGCGTATGATTCGAGTATAAATTTGCCTTTTTCTTTTCTTTGTATCAATATGGTGTTTTTAGTAAGGCGGCAGAACGCTATCCCCGAATTTATAACCACTTAGCTAAAGTTGTTTAATGACACTCATTCAAATGGGCCTTGTTTTGTCGACGGTAATTTGAAAAACTGACTCTCCATGGCAAACTCTTGGTGGCGCACTGCATTGTGAATTGCCCGAATTTTATGATTTTGGTCATCCCCCATCCCCTCGCCCCCACACTCGCCAGCACAGATTTACGCCACTGGCCGGCATTGCACTCGCGTGGACACGATTATAATCATGCTGCCGGCTGCCGTTAATGTGGCATTGTATTATAATGGCATCATTCCCTAGACTTAGCGTAAGTACAAGAAAAGATGAAGTTTTCCAAGCTAGCTGTAGGAGCTGAATTAGAATCAGACAAAAAAAATTCCCTCGTAAAAATTTGTAAACGGGTCAGTAGTTTGATACAAATATAATGAGGTGGGGGAAACTTGCTAGAATTTCTCTCAATCATAGGGACGCGAAACTATAATTGATGAGACAGAATAAGGACGAGCTTGGTATTGGTTAATTGCCCGTAGTGACTCTGAATAGTCAACTGCTTGGTACGTAAGAATGATTGTAGAAAAGAGTTACGTAACAGCATTCGTGTGTATAGCACGATGCTGATGCATCTTTCGTGCAGCTATGAAACACAAAGCAACTCTCTCACTGCGGAAATAAGGATTACGTTTTAAACGCAAGGAGAAAAGCACTTACTGAAACAGCCTAGTTGTTAAGCTGTCTGACAGCGGACCCAGGGTTGGGGGTTCGAACCCGCTTGGTGTCATTTTTTGGTTTTCGATGCCCGCGGTTCTGTCATTTAAGAGTATTAATTTCCCGTCGTTATTTACCAACAGCAGTTAGCTCGGTCGGTCGGTAAGCTGACTCACAAGTTGGGACTGTCTGCGAAGTCCAGGTTGGCATCTGCGTATAGGTACGGGGTTCTTTTGCTGACTCGGCAGCAAGGCTTAGGGTGCCACCTCGTTTCCTCCCTTTATGGTGCCTGACTTTCGAGTTACATGGATGGACAGGGAAGGAGGTGTGGTGGGCCGGGTACCGAGTCCCGGAAGAGTTCTATATGGAAGTCGGTAAGGGGCTCATTGAGTTAGGGTCATAAGTCCGACTCCTGAAGACTTGGCCATCGCCACATAACTTTTTGTTTTATTTTCTTTCTTTTGTATCGGAGGACAATTGCAAGAATGATTAATTTGTTTTATTGAGAGCTATACTGTAATCGTTCGAAATGAATTTTTAAAATTGCTCGAAAATACAAAATTCAATCCAGCTTTGATGTTTTAATTTCATTGTCGCAAAACTGCACGTACATGCTCAGTACCTTTGCGCATACCTTGTTCGGGCCTGTTCCCTGATCCCAGACTGTAGGGGGGGGGGTCTTTAAATCCGATAGTGGAATTGTTTATATTTTCTATATTTTCTATATGCAGCTGTAGCTGTCAACCCCCGTATATATGAAGCGACTTCGCGCAGCAGCTTTTGCCGACATGACAGAATGTACAATCTTTTGACATGGGTTTCAGAACCTGAGTTTTGAGCAGCAGTGTTTATTATTTACATTATCCACTTTGTTCTTATTCCCTCTTCCTTTCCCCTTCCTTCTCTATTCTTCGGAACACTGGTGCCTACGAGACACTTAATCCGGGCCTGCTGGTGGCTCTTCAGGGTCCCTCGAAAAAGATAATTAATTTGTAAAAGTCAGAGTTTTTAAAATTAGTTTGGTATATTGATTTCTTAAAAAAAATCACCCACGGAATTTTATGGAAACTAAAAAAACGCATGATGAGAAAGAGAAATCCTGCAAAAAATGGACCTGTCACTTCCGAAAACGTCCATGTGGACTCGTGGAACTCGATCACTCGTTTAAGCATGAATATTCATTGAATAATTTTGTGGCAGACAATTTTTTTGAACAAACTTGAAGTATTTTTTTATTTACAAGAATTCTAAAATGACCGTTGATAAGAACTGTATTAGAACGTGATCGAAACGAAATCCAGAATCCATCAGATGTAGGTAGGTATTAAAATATTCGCGTCGTTATCATTTTCGTTCTCACGCAAGTACGCGATGTGAAAACAGACGTGATCGAACAAGGAGACCTAGGTACGAAAATAGGTCGTAGGTAAAATTCGCTTTTACCCATTTCCAACTGATTTCTCATCTATTCTGAGGCAATTTTGTCAGTGTTTTTAATAAACAGATCTTATAACTTAACCCGTTAAAACAGTTGATAAAATTAGACACAAATTGATAGGTGTGATTTCTGAATTTCATGATTTATTTCTTCCTGTTCTTTCATCTTTGCCGTATCCCAATATTTTTTCACTCGCCAGCCGGCTAGTTGAGAAATAGTTTGACTAGCCCGCCGCTGTTCTGACTAGCATTTGGCTGGCGGGCTACCGCTAATTTCGAACCCTGCTAGTAAAGTCATTAACGCTAATACGACGGTGAACAATCACGTGGATGAATAAATATGTCATGTGATTTGGAATAACTTCATACAGTTTAGATGCGAAAAGCACGGCATCACTGTGGCCTAATGCGCCGTAAGTCGTGTGGTCACGATGATGAACGCTGCGGACTCGAGTCTGCATAATTTTTTGTTTTTATTATTTTTTTCCCCGGAAGTGATTAAATTGTATTTAATTAAGTCTTTCTGATCGATGAAATAGATTTCACCTATTTTGTGATTTATGGCCGTAATGGGTAATGTTCGAAAACAATCCGTTACCAACTGACGCATGCGCATTGTGGTCAATATACTAAGTTGCATAAAAAGTATAGAGCCTGAAAGTATGCCATTTTGTCTTTGAGCTTCCAGATCCCTCCGCGACCCTTCTATGGGCATTTTACATGGGGTTGCCCATTCTCTTGCTACAGATTTTGACAGAATGATTTCTAACCGTAATCACCCCCAAAAACATTCATGTTGGAATTTTATCTTGGCGTTCCACAAGAAAAATATATGAGAAATAAGTTGGAGATGGGTAAAAACGAATTTTACTTACGAATTTTCATATCCGGATTTTCGTACCTACGTCTCCTTGTTTGATCACGTTTGTTTTCACATCGCGCACTTGCGTGAGAACGAAAATGATAACGACGCGATCATTTACCTATCTACATCAGATGGATTCTAGATATAGTCGGGCTTGCATGAATACAGTTCTTATCAACGGTCATTTTAAATTTGTTTGTAAATGAAAATTAGTCCTTTGAGTTTATTCCAAAAATTGTGTGTCCGAAAAGATATTTTAGTCTCCTATTTAAGTTTCAGTTTTTACCCAATGACCGCCACAAAATCATTTCCTAATTTTTTTTTGTATCTTTGTACGAGTGCTCCAAGTTCCACTAGTCCACATGTACATATGTATATATGTATTTTAAATGTTCGGAAGTGAGAGGTCAATTTTTGGCACGATATTTTCCTTTCACGTCATGCGATTTTTCAGTTTCCATAAATTGAGATGCTACAGTAACAGTTTACAAAGGCCTTTTTCGAGGGTGATTTTCTTAAGAAATCAATGTACCAAAAATAGTTTTAAAAACTCCGACTTTTACACGCTAATTTCCCTCTACCATGCTCCCATAGGAAAGTACACGAGAGTGCGAGGTGTATCCCCAGACCGTTATGTAAAAAATAATTTGCGGACGGGACTGCAATGCAGCCGCATAAAGCACGCCCTCAATAGTTTGTCCTTCTTATCGGCTACATTTTATAGTTCGAGCACTGCCGTCGATATAGGGTTGCAGACCAGTAAATAAACTACCATAGACCTCAGTGATAGTAATACGCACAGTTAAAAAAAATATGTAAAATACAATTCTGCAAGGTGTTTGAGGCACACATCAAATGAAAGCTTTTTTCATCATCTTTCTTTTGTATTTTTTTTTGGGTTAACCGATGACTTTTGGGAAGAAATTCCATCCAAAGAGGATCACATGCACCCCTAAAAGTAGTCCTGAAACCCATCGCCATTTTGAAAAAGGATGCCTGCGTTCCATTACAATATAGAACAGTTTTAGGGCCTAATTTTGTCCGAATTTCACCCGAATAGGAGTTCGCAGTCCTGTGCACGACTTCCATCCTCCTAACGTCAAGCTCATGGCCCACAAATTGCTCTAATACCGGATAATTAAGGGCATGCAAATCGTGATTTGGCCGGCGTAGGCACTTTCGGGCCTACTGGCCTGCACCCTCGATATAGAGTCAGAGAACGACGACAGGGTCAAGACCGCATTAACTGTAATGACGGCTGAGAGTCCGGCGTCGACGCGAACTTGAGATCATTGACCACCAAAACTAAAGGGAATTACACTTCGTTCTGGAGCGTTACAAGCAGGGCAATAAAAAAAATCTTGTAGCTGCTTCCTGACCATTTTTTGCCGGTACGAGTGGTAGCGCTGTCTCATTTATGAGAACAGGTCCCCTGCCTTGTTGAGTCTTATGAATGATATTAGGAACGCTCATGTATCAAACGAGTGACTCGGGGGTGGGGGATGGAAATATTGCCGATTTATTTAATCATGCTTTAATTAATGTATTCAATCTCACCAGGCCCACGAATTTGCAACTGACACAACATTTCTATACTTATGGTACAATTGCTGACTGAAGTAATCGGCAACTTTTTTGCCGTATTGACGTCTCCGGTATTTTGTTGCATCGTGTTTCTTATCAGACAGCTTAATGAAGTCAAAAGGAAATTCTGCAGTTCTTTATTTTTTTGCCGTGCTGGTGTCAGTGGCACTCATAATAATAGGGCGAGAGTTTTAAAAGGGGGTCGGGGTTTCTTGTTGGAAGCAGTTGTGCTATTTTGTTTATGAAGGTACGTCAGTAGACGGAGGGAATTACTATGAATGATTGGTTTGTACAATCAGTTTGTTCAGTGCAACCTTTTCAAACACTTTTTCGGCTAAAGAGCTCCGACAACCAGAGAGTAACATGCTATTGGCGCTTCGTAACAAAGATGATGGTAGTATAATTAGAGGGCGTTAAATCGCAATGAGAAAATGCGCGCAGCAGTTTTCTAGCTCATCTCCGAACTGCGGCCGCGTTTCGAGACACGTCAGGTGAGGAGAAAGACGCCCGCTACGTTGGAGCGGAGTTGGCTACTTGTTCTGACTGGGGGCGTTCTTTCAGGGCAATATATCGTTTGACTGGATATTTGATATCATGGCACATTTGCATATGAGGACAGGCAACTCCCACGGTCATTCTGAAATCTTATTGGTTGCTATGTGCCTTGGCTATATTCCCCCCTCCTGTAGTCTGATGGGCCTACCTAATGATTTTGAAGCTGTGATCAGACTTGTATTAAGTGGGCGTTGCGACGGGCAAGGGATTACTTGGAAATTAAGGAAGACCAACGGTGGCGATTTCTTGGCCACATTGGGGGGGGGGGGAGGGGACGGGGACGGGGGACATGGGGACTGGGGGTGCTTGACACAGAGGACGCTGTACAAAGATGTATGTTTGCACATATAGTATGCACATAATAATGAATGTATACATGTACACAATTATGCGCAATTACATAATGTGCAATTTTCGGGATAAGGATGGTGAACAGGCAATACCATACAGCCATAAAACCATTTTATAAACAAAATAATGTGAACATTTTGGTACGTATAGGGTTAAATCCCCCGCCCAAAAAATATTGTGGGAGGTGGGGGAGTGACCGTCCCTCCCTCCGGGATCGCCGCCGACGAAAAAGACTAGCTGGCATGAAAACTGGTGCAAGACAAATTTGGTCAAAGGGGGTCTTTGTAGTCATCTGAGTCTAATGCTTGGGCCAAGGGCAGGCTAAAACAAGTCTACTTTACAAATGACACTGAGTCAGTCAGTCAGTCAGTCAGTCGATCAGTCACGCAGTGAGATATGACTGTATTGTGGCCCTATGACACCAGCAAAAAGATATAAAAAAATGGAAAGGAAGAGAAAAACACTCCAAATGTTTGTCGAATTAATTTTCTTTGATCGAATTAATTTTCTTTTGTACTCCCCGGTCTAGTGCTAGTGATGTAGTCGACCAAAGCACTTGACAAAAGTAAAATAAACTAAACTGAACTTAAACATTGAATAGACATGAATCGAAAAAAGTTGAGATGCGGGTTCTTTACAAAGAAATACTGTTCACAGTGTACATTTTGGACCACAAAACAAATAGTTTCCTCCTTGTTCGCCTGACGATTGCACAATATTTTCATATCTCGTGGACGTAAAATTTAATAATAGAATATGAAACACTCACGTGACAGATAGTATCGGTTGAATATGAAACCATCGCTTGAAGTGTTCAGATGACAAGTACATGAGTCAATTTACAAATCTAAAGGTTAACGGATTGAAGAATCGACTACAAATACAGTATTATCATAAACTGATGATTAAAAATACCCTCGTTCTAGGGGAAAAAATGGCTTGTTGGGACACGTTGAAAAGTCTCGATAGTCGTTAATAAAACGTGACCATTTTTGGACGGATGCAAATTTTGAACAAATAAAGATACTTTCAACCTATCTGGTAACAGCCATTCCCGTTGAAAAAAAGGTTTGTTTCGATCTTTTTGGCTGGGAAGAGAAGGCCTTGTTTTTGCGAAAATGGTGTAGAAACGAACACTTGTTAATGATGACGAACATTGGGAAACAAAGCACCAGACTATTCCAGTCTTTGCAGGGGGTAATTACTTTGAGCGCCTTTTTTATTGTTGAAGATATTTCTGTTGAAACTGTTGATTGAAGGAATTCTACGTAATACACAGGTGGGTCATTCAGTAAATTTGGGGTCCACTTTTTTCCTATCCCCGTTTAAGAAAAAAAGAAGATCTTTTATCGAAAATCGCCCCAAGGAAGGCTATAAAAGGCACTTTCGGCATGGCAAAGGGCTAGAAAGAAGAAAAATATGATGAGAAGAAAATTAATAATCAGGAAATCTGAAGGAAGGAATTGATACTCCTCTTACAAGAGGCTATCATAGAATGGAGGGAAACTGCCACTATATATACAATCTGACATCTAAGATTTTAAAATTCTGATATACCGTATATTTCTTAATGCAGTGTTCCTCCAAGAGTGATTATGAGTTGCAAACTCCCTAACCAGCAAATAAAAAATCGTTTGAAGTCATTCTTAATAATACTTGAATGACATATGACAAAGTACCAAGATAACAGCCAGGGCAGGAAGAAGTCGTGAACGGTTCTATTTAGGCACATTGAACAAGAACGTGTTTAACTTATAAACCCATATGTTTTTACTGTGTATTTGGTGCATGGATCACCTGCATAATAAATTCGATTATAAATTGAGCCCCTGAAACGCGTTACAATGATTTTAAACTGTTACCAAAGAAAAACGTTCATAAGTTAAACACTATTAAATTATATAAAGTTTCAGTGTTATGCCACGGTGCCGGCAATTTGTAGCTGAAGGGATCTCGTCGGTCACAGCATGCTCCTCAGTAAAGCCTAGTTTCCACAATAGACGTAACAACCGTAACGAGTGCATCGCAGGCAAAACCCAAAAGAAGATAATCAGGTGCTGATCTAGCTTCCAAAAAAAAAAAGGGGGTGGGATGTTGCTATGGGGGGAAGGAGTGTTGAGTGAAGGCGTGCCGGGGTTCGGGGTCTTGCTCCTGGGAAAACTTTGAAATCTACAATACTTTCTCCTGCATTTTAAGGCAATTTGAGAATACATTTAGGAACTGTAGCATTCCATTTATAATTGTAGGCCCCATTTTACTAGTATCATAACATTAGTCAGCGGCTGAACGCCTCTGATCATAATATAGGAGTTATCGTGTTGCTAAAATATACCCAAACATAGTGCCATGCCGTGTGTACAATGATGTCCTCCTGGCTTGAGAACCAACCATTTCCCCCAATATTTCTTCCTGTGGTCAGGAAAAGCAATTATAATGTCAATACAAAAACTAATCGTAATTGAGTTAATATCCATGTGTTGCATTTTATTCAACGGAGTTCAATATAAACACATTCAAATCATTTTGGACGAATGACGTCGCAAACGGTCCCTTACCCGACAGTCAAGGCACCTTGAGTTCGTTACGACTGACTAAAACTAGGCATAAGGGTGAATGGAGGGTCACGTGTGCAGAGAACTCTTCACAACTTATTGGAAAGAGGGGTCAAAATGCTTGATTGAAATGACCGGGGAAAATCACAGACAAAAAGTGCACTGCTACGAGGACTCTCTACTCAAACAGCTTGCCACAGATTTTCATTTCATCTGCTGGTCCCAAAGTGGCCAGCCTACGGGACCAGCCTAGAGTCTTCTTTGTACACTGACTGACTGACTGACTGCATTAAACTTGTTAAAGTCTCACACTGACTGATTGGCACAGTGATTTATACCTGTCTCACTTACTGCCATTTGTGAATAGAATTTTGTTCTATTTGGTAACAGCTTTACTTGGCTTGCGTAGTCTTGCTTCAACTGCACGTGAATGTGTGGAAAATGAATGGGATATAAAGTTGATAGACTGTTCGGTTTGTAATTTTATATCAATATTATAATAATTATTTTTATCGAAAGACTTTACTATCCAGATTTCTCATTGTTACTGAGGCATTCCGATAGAGGTTTTTTAGGGGGAGGGGTTGAACACGTGAGCGCCTTGAAAAGCGGCTGATGCTTGTCTTGTGATGGGGAGTCAGGTTGGCGTAGCGGTACTTTCCTCGCCTTCCACCACTGTGACCCGGGTTCGAATCCCACCTGGGCCAATATGTGGATTGGGTTTTCAGTCCCTGCCTGATTCCGTGGGTTTTCCCCAGAATATTCTTCTGGGCTTTTCCTCCCCTCCTCCTCTAAAAAAATCTCATTCTCTTCTCCTTCTTTCTTCTCAGGGTTTTTCTTCAGGCTACAGTGCCTTCTTGAGAGGGCTTTTTGAGGAATGGTACCAGAGTTATTGTATTATCGAGGAAGAGGCCTTCGGAAGAGATCGGGTCTACGTTATACTGAACTGTGGTCTAATTAAGCTCTTGCCCTGAACATGTCTTCAACACATGATAGTATAGCAGACACCTTTGGTCCAGTAAACTTTGTGATTGCTATCGCGATATGTCGGACAAACCTTCTGCAAACTCCACAAAATATCGATAAAAACACCACGAAAAAACCCATAAAATAAATAAATAGGGCCTACATAAATAATCCAAACAAAACAAAAATGACCGCTAAAAAGATTTGTTTCTGCTTTCACTCCAATCAATATTGATGAATGAGTAATGTTGCTTTCAAATTCAAGTAATTTTTATTAGTAAACGGTTTGAACTTTTAGCAATTTTATTTTTAAAGAATGCCTGCATGTAATATATGAACAAGTAGAACTGATTCCCCTCATGTGAATTGACGGCAGCAACACCAGTCTCGTGATGCGGATCCGCCCCTTTCATTCCCTGGCTGAAGTATGGTCGAGAGGCCCATCAGAGATTTGTATCATCCCCCAAAATATCCGTCGTGATTAGCCGATGAATGGGCCCAGTCACTTAGAGGGTTATAAATATGCTTATTTACGGTGGCTGTGTTTACCGTGGCCTGCGATGCGGGTCGGGTTTAGAGACACCGCCCCCGTGCGATTGGGGCCCGAAAACGAAAGGTCAAAATCAATTTTTGATATCGTCCATGGCGCAAACAGCAGGAACATACATAAAAAAAAATGCTGTTTCTTGGTTTTGGTTCAAACATGAGAACGATCTTCATTATAAAGAAGGTGAAAAATGGAATGGAAGAAAACATTAACTTGAAAGAGGAAGAAAACGTATCAGGAGAGAAGCACAAAGTGACCATTCGGGATCTGAAACTTAATAGATTTTTATTTGGTCTCAAAGTTCTACAAACTTTTCTAGCTATTTGAACCGTAGACTTCGAAACTAGACTATATTATCAGATGAAAAAAGCCACATCAGTAGCGAATCCAGAGGGGTTGAGGGTTGGGAGGTTGCAACACCCCCCCCCCTCCCCAAAACCGTTCAGCCGCTGACTGTTATAAAACTAGTAACATGGGGCCAAAATAATACATGGAATGATGAAGTTTCAAATTTTTTTTTATTGAATTGCCTTAGAATGAAGGAGAATCATCGTAGATTCAAAATATTCCTGGGGCATGCCCCCGCACCCCCTAGTAGGGAGTGCTTTCGGCACGACTGAGACTCACCCCCCCCCCCCTTTATATCACCCCGTTTCTTGAAAGCTAGATCCGCCCCTGCACATCATTGCAAATTCGTACCAAAGAAAAAAAAACCAGAATGTGGTTGTTTTGTGTTTATTAAGCACTACAACTTTTTAATCATTCCTTAACAAATAACACTTTTAACCATTCCGCAACTTGTTTTGCATATGCATCAGTTTTAAATTAATAACGCTCCTGATTTTTATTTCTACAGCCCGTTCAAATGACACCAATGAAATTTGGGGTAATTTGAAAAAGAATGACAAAATTAACTTGACAAGGTAGAAACAACTCGTAGGAAGTGAGAAGCCAAAAAAAATGATACCACTTTGGGATCTGAAGCTTCTAGATTTTTATTTGGTCTCAAAGTTCTACAGACTTTGGCAGCTATTTGAACCCTGGAATTCGAAACTACAGACTCTATAAGACGATAAGGCAGCGTCATTGCAAATTCAAATAATGAACTATTTAAAGCTCATAACTGATTTTCAAAGTCTGCTCAGATTTCTTTGATAAAATTATGAAAAACAAACTTGTTTTCGTCAATCAATTCAATTTTGTCACCAAAGTCTTCACACTCTTCCGCTGTCCCTTTATTTAGACACAAGTGTTATTCTATGCAATATGAGAGTCTTTTGCTGAGAAACATTTATAAACAGGCGAAATGTGCAGGTGTGCAAATATCAAGAAAAACTCAATCTTTCATGAAGAATGAAGCTCACTGACCCAAGGGCAAATCACTCAGGACTGCAACGTTCCCACACTTGTGAGTATTATCGATTCGAAGAATGACTTTACAGGCAGGATCATTTGTTTTTCATGCATATTGTTCGTTTCCAATAATAACAGCTCTAAAAACATCCAAAGAGGAATGTTCAAAACCTATAGCCTGTTGAAGTTTCAGCGATTTCACATTTCGAGAAAACGGTGAAACACCATGCACAACCTTTTGACGACAAAGCACGATTGCGTCAATCCAACTCTTTATTTCGAAAGCCAATCCATTATTGACTGGTCGTTGCATAGAAATCACCTGATTTCGTCTAAATGACAGTATTAAAAAGCCAGACGGAATAAATTCACGGGGTGTTTAGTACCAGCACGATATTTAATCTTTAATTTTGGGGAAAATGTAAGTGACCCTTTCTGCCTTTAAGAAAATTTGAGTGACAATATATAGCGACATGATGTTGTCATGGAAACAACCTGTGAGTCAAGAGTGCATTACTAGACTATGCAATCCAAATTTTCGACAGCAGGTCCATTGAGAACTGTTAAGCCTAACTGTCAACGGTTTGAGTTGAATATCATGATATTCTTTTGTCTGGTAATAACTTTTTTTCTCAACACATTTAAACATAAACTGTTTAGGCATACCCAAACCTATACACTTACGTTCAGATTAATGCTCGATTTAGTGGAGTAAACATTTACAACAACCTAAATGCCACACATTTTAGCAATGCGTTTTCTTCACCGTATCATACGCGGTAAATGTTATTGTATACTGTTGCACACTGTTTATTGCTAGTTAAAGCAGGAAATATGGCAGGCGAGTGAACTACAACGTTCAAAGACATGGAAAGTTGATATTGTTTACAATAAAGCCACGGTTTTTTCCCCCGTGCCACCAACAGTTGCGTTTGATTTATGGGACCTTTAGAGACCATTCAACCGATCATAGTGAATAAAGATGTTCACTCGTCATTTTTGTGTGGACTTTTTTCTCCCAAATGCATTTCTATGAGCATGAATGCAGTATAGATGGTGCCTGTAAAATACTCATGGCGAATTCTCTTATGGAATTGAATAAATGACCTTGTTTTTCTTCGCTTGGCCATTTTAATACACGTCTTATTTGGGAGTGCTTTTGCATTAAAACATGGAATACAACATATCTCATGGCATATCTTTTGGTTTCTTTGAAAGGAAATACCACGATTTTTTCCGTCTAGTTTCTTTCCTTTTTATGAAGTGGCAAACAACGCCCCGCTTATGTCAACGCAGAAATGATAAAGGTCAGTTTACATGTGTGCCTACCTCGTCAGCTAGGTCAGGGCACCGCCATCTTTGGTCGGCGCCAAACCGCATCGTTTTACCCATTGAATTGGAGGGAATGTCTGCTTATTTGCACTCCGTGAGGTGCTAGGGGCGTACCAACGTCAGGTTGCACCCCAATGCAATAGCATCTGCTTGGAGGAACACCTCACAATGTCTGGATTGGAGGTATCTGTTGGATCACCCCCGGATTAAACTTCACCTTCGTCGGATCGGCGCGACCGGTTTAATGTTTAACCCGGCCCGGTCCAATATTTCTTCACTCCGTTGCTGGCTGATTTGTATAGATAAGCCGTACACATAATCGCTTGGGTTTGTTCATTTTAGACCGGCCCTTCATCGTCATCGCTTCGTGTTAAGGTCAAGATCAGTCGTCAGCAGAGCGGGGCAGGTGAGGACACGGTTTTTTTTGCGGCTCCTGGCCGGCGTTGAGTCCCACGCCCCGGCGGCTTGGTTCGTGGACGCAGCCTGGCCGGTCCCGTCCCACACGCCATGATGTTGAGCGGACGACCAGGGAATGACACGAAGTCTTGGTGAGTGTGCTTCGCACATATACAGTACCGTGCATATGTCATGGCAACCGTACGTAAGGGCAGATGTAACCTTGACGTATGGATATGAACACGCATAATCATTCCAAATATATAGCCAATCTATATTTTAAAAAGAAAAAGAACGACTATATTTCGTCCGAGCGATGCAAACATAAACGTTACTGTTTCGTCTCATTTCGTTCGGAATTTGTATTTATAAAGGAAGTATGCAAAGATATGCATATCGCATTATTACAAATGCAGTTGTTGTGTTTCACAAATAAAATTTAACCAACCCGTATTCCAGATTTCACAAGCTCCATCCAAATAATACACACTGTCTACAGGTATGAATTACTATAGAGTACACTTGCACATCCTCCGTGTTGATTTGCATGCATGCCCTCAATTTAACATTAATTTATGAATCATGGTCATTATGCTTATGACTAATTCGGTGGCGTAATGTCTAAATCGGTCGGCGCGTCCTTTTTTCCCCATGCGACCTTGTAACTCAGGAATTTTTACACTGAGGCATATAAACTTGATCATCAGTCTTAAATTTTGAAGGGGCAAAAATAAATGATGTCTGGATGTTACTAGCAGCTGACTGGGGTAACTCTATGCATGGAGTCGTTTGAGGCTGGCTACGGCCTCTAGAATCCCACAATGACTGTTTTTACGATAACATTTGTTATTCAAACACCACTAATACATTTGTATTTCTCAACGGTTTTATCCGGGATTATTTCCATTAGCCCATTATTTTCTACTAAGGTAAATAAACGCGGGCTAAATCGACCCGAATCGTGTCTGTTTGCACAAACCCCGTGTACGTGATGATCGTTCGGTGACACAGTTTGCCGAGAAAAATTCCCTCTTTTTAAAGCTGGAATACATCTTTTGTTCCCGTTCAGTCGTCATCAAACAACCCCTGCCCTTTGTCCGTCTGAGAGGGACAAGGTAACTGTTCCATATCCCTCAACAAAGTCTGAAAAAGAGGTACCCCATAAAGCATCACCGATGCAGGCAGGTGTAGTCTAATGTAAAATGAATTTTCTTTTTACAGAAAAGAAAAAAGTTGTACATTTTTGGCTGTTTTTTCCTCTCACGAAATGACGATAATCTTTGCTAAAATGACGTGATTTTTTTGTCAGGGTAGCTAGGGCCTTGGGTTCCCCCTCACTCGCCTGGGCCCGGTCCCGACATGGATGACTGAGCCCCTCTCCCATAAATTACCCCCGAGTACCATTATTGCGAGTCCACGGTCTAGCCTCAGCTGATAATTTATTTACACTGTTGTAACCCGTGTACTCTCTCCACGATTGCAGGTCTCGCTTGGATCGTGGTGAGAGCAAATTGGGACAGATTTTCTTGGTCGGCCTGAAACCCCTTTTCGCCACCAAGCCGTACACGCGGCCAGGCACCCACCGGCGACCTCGTAAAACTTGCCCGTGTCTCTAGTAGTGGTAAATATACCTAGCCGTTGGGGAACAGCAAAATGCAAGTGCCGTTGCCACCACTTTTTTTTTACAGGTTTTTTTGGCTACACGAGCAAGGGTTCAAGTTTCGGTGTCTCTCAAGATCGTGCTTTTTTATTGCTGCTCTGCATTAACCCTGTAGATCCGAATTTGTGTAAGTTGTAAATTCTGTCACAAGTTCGAATCTCACGGTACCTGCAGAGCAGAACTAGACATCTGGGATTTCTCGTCGATACGGAGCGGGTCTGTGACAACATAAATGAGGGGACGTTGCACACTTAATCATGGCGACAATCATTGCTCATAACAGACGATTTTCCCGCGGAACCATCAGAAGGCACGGTGTACCTTTTTTTATGTAAATATTTATTTCAAGCTTTAGGACATGCATATATAACAATCGCCAATGTTAGATATAACATTAACATGTGCTATATACATATACATGTATGTCTGAACCTACTGTGTTATAATTGCAATTTGAGAACACAATGAATTATACAAGTGTGATAACAGTAGGGTAGTATATACACGTTGTCATAAAATGTTTCCAGCAGTCTTTATTTTTCTTTTGCAACTTTGCTGCGAATAACAATTCTTTAATGAAAATGTTGAAAACATTAACACTTCTATTTTCCAAATTAGCTTTATTCTTGCTCTATATGTTAAAAAAAAATTGCTATCGTATTTTTCAAATATTCTCAGGTTTTAGATCAAGACCTGTGAATAAGTACAACTATGTTGGGGGTAATAAAACTGCTTTTTGTTTTTGCTTGATAGCACACCTTTAATTTCATTCCAGAATTCAATTGTTTGTTTACAGTTGAGAATGCGTGTTTATAGTCGTCAATCGTATCACAATTCGAACTTTTCTCAAGTTTCAATTTGTACTACAGTTATTTCGTTGGTATTATACGATGCATTCATGAATCTGTACTTGAAGTTTCTGTACTTAATTTCTTTAATGTCGACTATTTTAGTTTTCCAAGTGGAAGTCCGATTAATTTTCTCATCCTGTAAATGTTTCCCTCATGATTCAATATGAGTTGTTTTACTTCTTCCATCTATCAATATATTGTAGATTTTTCTAGTAGTAATGTTTTTCAAAATTCGATGATGAAGATTATAACAGATCTGTTGTTTAGTCGCATTGCCAACTTCTGCCGTGATACTTCAAGAAATGTTATGATGGATAATTAGTGGACACCCTTTTTGATAATTGATGCATATGATTAGTTCTTGTCAAATGTTATTTGCACAGGATATATTTAAAACAATTATTACTATCCTCATTTTGCAAGTTTGATTTCTTTATAAAAAAAAATCATGTGGGCTTTGTCTTTAAGATATTTCGCAAGCTGCAAATGAATATTGACTTTGTAGTCTAGAGTGAACGCAAGTGAAAATCATAAATGCAAAGAAATAATGAAATTACGCCATCGACGAACTAAGGGAAAAGCTCAAATAGACAGCCATGGCTAGGCTACAACACGTGTGTTATGTGTATGGTAGTCAGTGTAAATGAATTGTAAATTGGAGGTTGACAATTTCTGACAGTTAGCACCATTTGAAATGAATTAAAGTTCACATTGGTTTTTGTTTTACTGCTGAATGCGAGTACAAAATCATCAAATCAGCCATTATTGTCTTGAGTATTGTAACTGTACATTGACGTATACATGTACAGCACATTAAAGTGTTGCTGCGGTGTGCAAATCGTGTCATATATTATGCGCAGGAGGTTAGTGTGGATCTGTTCCAAGTGTAAATAAAGCATGGAATCCTCGCTGGCTTGGCATTCACGGCAGCGCTGTGATTAGTGTGACGATGAGTGTAGATGACATTAAACATAACATGTCAGTATATTATTATCATCATGCATCTAGCATTGGTAGCTGCCACACAGGCAAAATATTCTGAGTACTGCACTGTATGTAAGTTCAAAATACAAACCAAGCTCTCACCTTTATGTTCAAGACATATAGAGAAAAAAATTAAATTTGTTGGGGCCTAATTGTTATTTGATCTGTGTAGTATAATTTATATGTGTTTATTTTCTGTTTGAAAATTTTCCGGTTTAGCTTTCCTTTTCCCCTTTCCATTGTTCCAGCCAGTGTCTTTACCAACACTTTCAGTTTTTCTGAGTAAATTAATATGTCTGCTTGGTGAACTGTTAAGCCTTTTAGGGAAGTCTTGTTCCCTGCCTGCCAGTCCCTTTGTTTTAACCTTATACCAGTTCTGTGTCCCCCTCTACCATTCTCCTTAAACACTGTCCATTATCCTATCCCAAGTACCTTCCATTTTTCTATTCATTTGCTTGAAAGTATTTTTAGGCTTATTTGTATACAGGAACGATTGATGTGTCATTTTGTGCTATATTGTATCAGCAACATTGTACAATTGTGTCACCCATGGCAAAGATGTATGTGGCCTAATACTATTGAGACTTTGTTATGCAGATTTCATTTATCAAAGCTGCAGCAACTCCCAATCGCTGGTGTTCCTGTTTTGTATAAAACAGTTCAGATACAACGACAGAATTATTACATTTTTGTGTTCCTGTTGCTTATTGGACAGCCAAATTCTTCAATAGAGAATATGAGAATATGGGAACCGTTTGCTAATGTCAGTTACACCATTCTGGTGATTTGGAACATAATTGTTTCACATTTTCCTTATTTTGAAGGTCATATTTTCGATGTGCCATAAATGTATTTGTGTTGATGAAATTACTTTAAATTAGGGCTTTCCCTCTTATCTAATATGACAGCTCAAGGGTATACAGGAGGTCCAGACTGTACATTTAAAGTGACGAAGTACATCTAGAAAACTTACATGACATTCTCAAAATGCCTGTATAGAGTGTTTTCTTTCATTCGTGACTTATTCATGTAAATCTTGGAATTAAGTTGAATGCCTACGAATGTATCCGTCAACCATTTCATGGGAACTGAAAAGAAAACACACACATACACACTTGCATTCTATTCCAGACGTCCCTGTCTTCGTTCACACGACTTCAAGGCACATAATAGTCGTTCATATACGTGGCACACAAACCAGGACAGTATATTGCAGAAAAACAACCAGCATGCATTTTGTGCCGCAATGTCGTTAATATTACCAGCGTTTATCGTTGGCTACGAGTTAACGGTTAACATTTCACCGAGATTATAAATTATTGTACTTGGATCACCTTGCCACGGCTTTGACTGTTTATCAAAGCTGCGTGACAGCGGCTGAATAACTGAATATTCGAATTATTCAACCAACACACACACAAATAAACGTTTCGTTTGTGTAGTATTCAATGCGAACATGAAGAATTTTTTTTTTAACAATTCATTGAAACAAAATTTGTCAACACTATACAAGGAGAGTTCAAGTTCACTGCTTTGTGAAAAGGAACACACGTAGTCTTCAAAAGTAGGCCTATGTAACTGCAGGAGCACTTTGTGAACATTTTTTTATTTTGAGACTTCAAACAGAAGTTGTTCCCAAAATGATAATAACAAATGATAAAAGCAATAGTGGAAAACTAATTAAAGGAATTTCATTCTATTGAGAAGATATTAATTTTGTAAGTTTTGTAATTTGAACACTTGCCTTGCTCAATGCGTTTCCGTTTATTACTTCATCATTACGTACTTTCTCAGTTTAGAGTCGTTTTAAATATCACACATCGGTATCAAATTAAGGTTTTTCCCCTCATTATGATGTGCTAGGATTTCGAAACTGTAAACGTGTACCGAATTTCGAAATACTGTATTTTTTTTATGACGGGGTATACGCCCCCTACTTGTTATTCAGGCAAACCGAGTCAATTTGTTTGTTATCTGGCATTCGAGGTGATGGCTTTTTCTATCGTATCAGCGGGAAACTGTTTACCGTGCCGCGCTGTACTCTGTCCCCGAGTCGAGTGGACGAGATACGCCGACCAACGCCGCTAAGTCATGGTGGGAAAATAAAGGACAACCGCGCTGCCGAAAGGCAGACAACTAGGTTTCTGTTGAATCAAGCCGTGTTTGGCCGTAAGGAAAAATGAAGCAACTTTTCCGACACCAGGAAAGGAAAGCCAATTGATAGATTATTCACTTCGAAAAATAAATGTTTATACTTTAGGGGTATTTTCGTTTAATTTCGTTATGACCCGATTTTAGAAATACAAAACTTTTAATGACCCATTAAATTGGACCTACTTGGAAACTTGCTAGTATGTTGAAAAGATCCTCCCTAAAAAAAACATTTATAGAAGAAAATTAATGAACCGTGAATTGTACGAATAATCTATCCAGCTCTGAGGCTTTAAATCTTTTGTATAAAATAACAAAATTTTGTCACCTGATATATTCTGAACTTGAGTTGTATTATCAGGCCTATTTAAACAACTGGGTTTATCTCCTCAGTCTTCTCAAATAGTAAATGAAATGTATAAAAACCACAGCATTTCCACTCATCATAATAAACTGTAAAAATGCTTGGAACTCCAAATAAAATTTTGAATGATTACCGCTTAGGCATATAAATGAGGGATTTTGAAGGAGATACTGCCACAAAAGCCCCCAAATAAGGTTAACTTCAACGAAAAATACGAACATTAAAAGATACAGGCCTATACGATTGGATATTTTTCAGCTATTAGAGTTTCTGTTCTGGAGTAAAAAAAAAAAAAAAATTCGTGCGTTTTCATTTGCAAAGTAGCAAGTGAGAATGTGGGGAGTTTCCACGGCAGTTTGATTACTGATTAAACAGACAGTGTGTGCGTAGCACATCACGACGCAGCTAACACCAAGCTAGAGCACTTGGTGTCCCCAGGATGAGGTCAACTAGAGGTTATCTCTCCAAGCAACACCACAGCGCCTAGCCACTGCTTATCCGTACGCCCAGTTTGCAGAGAAGCCGTTTGTTTTTTTTCCTCGTCCGTCAGCATTATTATTTCGCGGTGGCGTGTTTATGAGCTTCGCGATTGTGTAAACAATGGGGCGGGTCGCGCTATAACGATATGTGACTGAATGAGGATGACCCGATCAGGTCACGAGATGGTACCCGGTGTGGCCGTATGGCTATCTGATACGCAACATGACACCGGTTACCAACTCGTGTTAGTAGTGTTGGAGGAGTCGTTGATAGCTGGATTAACCGTCGTAGAACCGGGAAGTAATCGAAATCGAAGCTAATTTAGGGGTGGGAAAGGTATCACGAGTAGTACCATCAACTAGGAACTAACCATCAATGAATTTCCTGAAATTTTATTTCCTTGAATTTTAGCCTTATACTCAGAAGTCACGAGGAATTGGCAAAATGCCTCAAAACAGATTCCTCGTTTTTATTTGCAATCAGTTACGATGTGAGTTTTGGAAGAGCCACTCAAGTTTTTAAATATTATTTTATTTTGTTATATATTATTATATTTCTTTTATAATTATACAAGCCATGTGAATCCAAAACTAGAAACCAAATGTTGATGTATTTCTTTAAACAAGGAAACGCAAGGGCAGTTTTAATCCCTCTCTTCCTCGTAGTTATTGCGCATTACAGCAACAACAGCATGTGGCGTAAAGGTTTCACCCGTTTTTCAAAGATTCCTGACGATAAATAGACGGACTACCTACGATGTTCAGACATAGGCATTACATAGATAACTAAATGAGGACTCATTGAGAGGGGGTGTTGTATTTGCTGTTTTAATGGCAGTTTCCGATGTATTTTCTTACCCATAACAAGAGGGCGCACTAATCAGACGATATCCTCCAAGCAGCTGCAGAACATAGTCTGGTTCCTCGACCTGACGATCCCTTGATGTCTCTTAAATGATAGATAGTAGATCGTATTAACTTCGATAAATTAGAAAAGAAAAGTCGCAACAATGGCGGGAAAGCCTTGCCCCAGTCAGAGTTCATTCCTCAAGCACAACAGCTACACAGGCAGATAATACTGGACCATCTACCTGACAAACCATTTCGCAAATGGGAGCTTAGATTTACGAACACACCCGAGCTATTGCGATTATCGACGATAATATCTGCGTGTCAAAAAAAAAACTTGTTCGGAAAACTTAGGGCACTATCGGACCTGCAGGGCTGATTGTTCATTGGTGCTTTCTCATAACCACGCTTCCGAGTAGTTACAGGACAATATACTGTATACCTCATAATGAGCTTATGTAGGACCGGGAAGTGCAGAAAACGGCAGCCCCTGACGAGGATTTAAGCAGAAACGTACACTGTTGAGAGGTTTTCTGAGAGCACCTGTCAGTAGCGTACCAAAAGGGCCACCCCCTCCCCCTCCCCTCCCCAAGGCGTGGCATGTGTCATCCCTGCCCACCCTTTCTGCCCAAGCTCAATTATTTTTCCCGGCCCCCTCCCCCTTGCATTGCAAGCCAGACCCAAGTTCCGTTACTATACTGGCAACGGTTCAAAACAGAGAGTATTTTGTGTATACAAGAGACAAACTACACTCACAAATATTAGAGTAAATAAGATATATCCAAGAAACAAATCGACAAAAAAATAAGTGGATATCAATGCATTCATATGAGTATCATAGTGAGTATCATAGTGTACCTCCAGATGCCAGATCACGTGTAAAATTGAAATCGCTGAACAGACACGAACATGACTCAGAAAATGGATATTAAGATAAATTATGCATCCTGAAAAGTAAATAGACGTCAGTTCTAATATCGTATTTCGTTAGTGCTAGCGCAACCGGTCCCGATACCTTGAAAGCGTAACCTCGTCTTCATGGGTTTCTTGGCTTTCAACCTCGTTTCCAGTAGTAACCCCTGGGTGGGACTTGCTTCCCGTATTCTGATTCGATACAGGAACAGCTAGTAATGGATTTATATCGTGTACTTGGAGTTTTGATTTCCAACGTGCATTTTTTACGTATTTTAACTTGCAATGTGAATTATTACGTCTACTCAATCTCAAAAACAATCCTCCCTTTTCCATTTTGCTCACTATTATAAAAATATGTAATGGCTAAGCATATCCAACACATTGGCTGGATAAGATTATAACATTTTTACTTTGAAGAAATTCATGTTTTTGGATTTCCCGCCGCGACGAATTGATTCTGTTTCATACCGCATACAAATACAAATACTGGTTTAAAACACAGACAGGCACCAGACTATTCCTAATTTGCATACGCGTGCATGATTTTTGAACATGCCAATGATCAAATACCAGGATGAGAGAGCCGGACCTGGCAATGCGGCCTGTTCGACACAATGGGAACGAGGTTGCTTGAAAGCATGGTCCAGCTGAATTGTAGAGGGCGCTATCAACAAGATAAATCAACTTAAACCTGCTACATGTATTACGAATTGGGCAAGACAAATTTCGAGCATACGCCACGCGCGCTGTTTCCAGCCAATGCGCGCGAGTGACGTACACGTATGCTCGACATTTCTCGGGTACCAAAGTTCCTAAAACTCGATTTGATTTATCTTGATGGTGGCGCACTCTATCAACCACTGCGGCTTAACCACGCTGGCGTGCTAAGGACCGGTTGTATTAGAGAACAAAATCCAAAAAAAGTGTAAGATGAGATGCTGGACATTATTCGACGCATGGGGCGCTTTTACGTGGATTTTGTACATAGCCGGGATTGAGAAACCTAAAATGATGAGGACACCTTAAGTGTTTGTCATCCATTATTGAAATATGCATAGGCTAGGATATATCGCAGAATTTATTTTGGTGAACCGAATTCGAAGTTGCAATCAGTGATTTACAAGTAGGTCGCACAGGGCGCTGTTCAAAACAGACGATTATGCACACTAATGTGTGGCGCTTATCAGGCCGACACAGTCATGAGCGAAAAAAAAAAGCACTCGTTACGGCCGCTCTGACAAAGAGGCCACGACCTTTTGGTTAAAATAGGGCACTTGTTCGTGAAAAAAAGGGCACTCGTTCCCCCCCAAAAGGGGCAATCGTTAACAATCTTGAGATTGGGTTGGGGGCTGGTAAACGCTGGTGAAAAAGGGCACTTAAATGGAAAAGGGCAGTCTTTACAAATATTAGGGGGGTAAATACCCCCTTCCCCCCCCCCCCCCCCCGCTTGCTACGCCTATGGGCGGAGCCCAACCCGATTAAGCTTGGGATTTGAATATTGCTTAACCCTTCTGAGATATATCCCCTACCTTTTGGACCTGGGGATGGGCTATTGAATCAACCCCCCCCCCCCCCACCCACACTATATAACTGCATAATAGCGAAAAAGTGCGCAATTTACATGTACACGTGTGCACATAAATACAACAGCGCACTCTACAGTTAACCCTAAATGGGCCGGGGCAAAATCCGCCCCCCCCCCCTTCAACATTTTCCGCGATACCCTTGCATTTTTTTTCCCGACCCGAGCTTTCCTGACTTTTTAGCCTCGAGTCTTGCGCAATGCATCTTTTGATACCAAAAACATAAAATTCCGATCATGGGTTGCCCAGCAACGAAACCGCCGTATAAACTGAATGTACACAAAGCAAAATTACCATTGGTGCATATGACTAAGTAATTAGCCATCATTCCAAAACACTTTAACCTATAGTCGTGAAATTTCTTCAATATGTTCATATTAAGTTGTTCTATGCATGCATCGAGTTTCATAATTTTTCGTCACTCGATGGCCGAGGTCCAAGGAGGGTGCGGAACCCCCCCCCCCCCCCGCGGCTGTGAGATGGTCAAAACAACCCGGCCCCTTTAGGTCTTCACCCCCCCCCCCCACGCTTTTCCATTTCCCAAGCTGCTGTCCCCTTCCCCCACCCCTATCCCACACCCCTGTCCGCACCAATGTTGACAAGATATCGCCCCGCTGGTTTTAAACTTTGGTCTCGTCAGGCTTCGAGGATTTTCAGGGTATCCCCGGCTTTGTATAAGAAACTCTTAGTGTGGAACGTGTGGATAACGCACATGGCCAAAAGGTTCACCCATCTCAAGATAAAGAGACAACTGCGGACTCGGAGAATAGCTCGGCAATCAATCAGGAGGGGTGAGTTTCAGAAGGGGCGAGTTTTTTCCCCAAATTTTTTGGATTTTTTGTTATGGGGGGGGGGCGGCAACGGATTTGGAAAATTCGAAAAAGGAGATTCTAAGAGGCTGGACCAAACCTGACTCTAGGGAGCGCTGTTCCAATGTAGGTGTACTTGAATACAATATTCACATGTCCGAATTCCGGAAACACTAATTGCATTAACGTGACAAGGTGACGGACGAGAAATGTCTCAGGTTGACAGTGTTCGTACTCTGCTTTGTACATGCGCGCGCGGGACAATTTTATGGCGCTGTTTAACAGCAAAATTTGTGCTAACTGTAGCTGAACATTTGGCTATTCTTGAACACTATTCCACCGCGCGGATGTGCTACTATTGTTAGGTCTCTAAAAGCAAATGTTCCCTTCCTGCTGCTATGCTCACTGCTCACGGTTTTGGTGAAATAGACGAAGGCTCTGTTATCAGAAATAAATTTGCTTAGCAGCGCCTTGAAATTCATTTTTCGACTTGACCATATAGATGGCGCTATTGCACTTTACCTCTGAATGCTATACATGCGAACCCATAGCGTACATCCCAATGACACAAATGTCATGTTCACCTATCATGTTCTAAATTGGACCTCTGGAGGCATCTAAAAATAGTCTATTCACTTCTGTGTTCACTTTTAACGTTGACATCGATGGTATTTAAAACTGCATATTTAATTGCCTATTGAAACGGCATATTAAATAGGCTACAGCCTAAAACTAAACTTAAAACTAAAACTATCTTTGATAAAGGCTTGGATTATTTTTACCATTCTGAGAATATCCATCCGAGAAACATATCTCCACTTACATTTAAAATGTCCGGGTAAAACAAATTCCCAACGGAATAAATTGTTTCATTCAGGCTCTTAAAAACTACCTTTATTTGTTTGTTTCTTATGACAGTCATAACTTCCACCTCTAACTGAATGTAATGATAGATTAAATCGATTGACGTTTGATAGACTAGTCATATCTCATATCTGACAACAATTTTATTCATACTTTAGTAACAGAACTGCAAGAACTATACCGGGAAAACTCGCTAATGCCAGACTTATTCGAACGATTATACAAAACAGTCCTTTAATTAATATCTGTCATTGAGAGAGTATTCACTTCAACCAGAATCATCAGTTTCGAAAACGTATTTCTCAAAGTCTATACCGGTAATATAATTGTGAAGCCGTGCATGCCGGATTCCTCGTACAGAATTGGCATCGAAGCTTACCAATGAGAGGGGAACTGAAAACCAAGTCACCGGGTAGGGGTAAGGGTACAGCCCTGCAGTAAATGGGCCAAAACTCCGTCCGCCGAGCCCACGAATAAAAGTTATACACTCAAATTAGTCTACATTAGTGAGTTCTGAGAGTCATGGAATTGGAGAATTGAAGACATATGGCACTGCACCACTGGCCTGGACTTGGAGCTTCCGATTCTGAGCATTTTGGCTACAATTGGGTCCGAAAGTGGCGCTATATAGCCATGCTATGGAGGGATCCGTTTTCAAAATGGCTACTTTTCCAGTTTGGGAAACATCATTAGAGGTGTTCTTCGTTGGGTGAGAATTTCACGAGAAGTCAATGGTCAACCCACCAAAAATTGAAAAGAAATTGAAACATGACATATTTTTCTGTGCAGTCTGAACACCTGTAAGAGTTTTGAATATTTTTAAAAGAATTTTGAAGTATGGGGTAGCTATTCATTTTACAATTTATAGTTGCGCAAATCATAATATACAGAAGGGTAGCCAGGACCGAGAAGTTTCAAGCTGACATCGGATCACAATTTGACTACAGAGATTAGCACTTGAGCAGCGCGCAGGCGCAACATACATCATGCGTCAACTACTAATCAGCCACTGCAGTGCACTGGTCCTCGTATCGATCGAACTTTCCTTTCGCAACTCGCTCCGTCAACGGAGGCTGAGTTGAAAACAGTGCCCTCTGTAGTTGATTATGAGGAACGAGGGCGCACTTCACTTTAAAAAGGCTTCCTCCGGGGGTGAATCGTATCTGGATTAAAAAAGGCCGAAGTGAATGGACGAATTGCTGAGTTTTGTTGTCGATATCGTCAGAGGTTGGTCGCCTATGCGCAGGTTGCATAATGTGGCAAATTCTTGACGTATGCAATTTTAAAAAAAAATTGTTTTGCAAACTTTCTGTTTTATTGACAGAAATCGACCTTGTTTGCTGCCATTTCCCTAAACTTTTGGAACATAGAGCGAAACGAAAACCTTTGAATGAATTCACTGCTAACGACAAATAAGACTATTTTCACTCGGCAGAAACAGTTTGGTGTGACGCTGTACTATGTTCCATAGTACAGAAGATGACCTTAAAGGGAATGTACATCATTGGCTTTTGCTGTAATTTTCAGAAAGGAACTATTTGAGGGGTTAGTATAATAAATCAAATATTGTTACACTGACATGTTTGAAATTTTGTGTTCGGAAATGCTGGGAAAACCAAGAAAAACAAAAATGTTCAAGTAGTCTGGTTCCCTGACTTCACTAAAGATAAAATGGATCAATTTAAAGATGCCAGAATATTGTAAGGTAAGGGAACCAGTCTAGCTGGCCTGCACCCGTTCATGAACATGTAACAAATAGCAAACAAAATTTGGACTGGAAAAAAAGGTACATTTAGAGCAGTAGTTGAAAAATAGTTAGGTTTTTCCAACGGTGGTCGGCCGACCACAGTTGGAAATGTATACAAAAATACAATTTTCTTGAAAATGACTTCACACCAGCTGTCATAATTTTAAAGGATGCTTTAGACTGACATTTACCAACATCCTAGTAAGGTATTTTCCAAAACAAGAAGATTCCATGGTAGGAAAAAACACATTACCAGTGAATGTATACATCTCTCCTTTTTGGAAAATAAAATTCCAAGACCTAAGGCTCCCTCAAGTCTGCATCCGAGTTTTAAGAGCCTCGTTTCAAAGCTTTTGAGACAGGTTTTGTGAGCCCTGGACCCTCATAAACGTGATCCAGAAAACACGCATAAGTTAATCGTCGGATTTATATACATAGCTTGCTACAGACTTGATTCATTATTAACCATCAGACAAAATAAGTTAATTTTGATTTATCAATCCTGGTGTCAAGCGATGGGTAATTTGTACAATAGGCTTAATATATCGCCCCTCTCCCCCAATCCCCCGCTAACCCCCAGGCAACAGGGCTGTAGATTATTTGTTCGATTTTCGTATTTAAGATCATTGTGTAAACTGAATCAGGATGAGCTTGTTTGGTCGAAGCAATCAATCAATCGTTCTGATCCCTAGTATTCATTCGGAGACAAGGATGCAACTGGCCCAGACACCACGGAAGCAGGGAAAGCCAAGCGGGCTGGCTGCCCGTCTCAGCCGGGAGGATTTGCGCTGACGTCGGCTTCGCCCGGTAACTCGAGAGGAGAATAGTTACCGATGATGATGCTTCAGACATGAGCGTCCATTCTGGCAGTTAACCTTGAGAATGAATCTGTCTTCCACAAAGCAGTGACTCGGGCCACACAGCTAATAATAGTTGATGACATTATTCATGAATGAGCCCGCATAACGCTGAATTCTACAGCTGAGGGATTATGTGAGCTTCAACAGGCTAGCAGATGCTAAGGGGGAATCATGAATTAAATAACATGCCAAACAATGAACAGATTCCTTTTTTGCGTATTTTGCTATGACGCATACCAACTCCATACCGAGTTTCAGCCTTTGTGTCTGAGGCTCTGTGTGGACTCAGAATGAAGTAATTCAAGTCCAAAAATTTGGGTTTTTGTAAGGACTTAAAAGGCCATGCAATGTATTTGCTGCAATACAATCCTTTGAAATGCACCTTTGTGTCCCAATTAACCCGATTTGCAATTTTCTTTTTACCATTTTCAAGGGTATTTTGGTGCCTTTTGTGATTTTATGCAAATGCCATTTCCATATTGAAGAGCAACTGTGTGATGTCATTTTCAGGCAGAAACCTCAATGTTACAGCTATTGCAGCATATTTTCTTTTCTTTGAGTGATTCCATTGGTGATTATAGTGTCAGTACATGGCAGTTATACAATGACCAATGTTTTCTCACAATGTTTTCAATGAACAATTTTTGGGTTCACAATTTGAACAGAAAACCCCTAAACTGAGCAGTGTCTTCTTGAAATGACATCACAGCAACAGCGCCCTCAGTTGTCCGGAAATGAACAATTTAAAGAAGTGTTTAATTTAAAGAAGTGTTTACATGTTTAAAGAAGTGCACTTTCAAATACAATTAACCAAAAAGGAATGTCAAATAGTTTTCACATTTAAGAGGAGTAGAAAGTTGCTCAAATTGTGTTCCTCAGAAAAGTTTATTTCATGGACTCCTAAAGAACGTACGCTCGAGTCTACCTTGGTTAGACACATTGGTCAATTTTGTATGACTTAGCTCAATTGCAGGACCTATGGGTCAATGTTCGACCCTGTCACCAATATTTATTATTCTTGACCTTTGGGTCTATGGATTTCGACTTTAAAAAAGTGTCCCATTCTCTACGTCTCAGTCTTCGCTGATGTATTAGGACGAATTATGTGCTTGCAGCTCTTACTAATTATAGACCATCGGAGCATGATTAAGCTGTGCTGTGCGTGCCATTTTTGAGATTCACCCCGAAAAATATATTTGATTTGAAGTGCTATATTGTTTCAGCAATTCAGAATAAATGGCTAAAGTTTAATCATGGAATAATAATTATTTGCTCCTCGAAAATGATTCAGTGCTAGGGGTATATACACTGGTTCCCGCCCTCCTTTTTTTTCTAGATTGATAATGTTGGGATCGGGAACCAGAGCGTTTGCGGAGGCAACCCGAAATGAAGGCAATTTTTTGAGACACAAAGTAGTTTTTTTTTAGAATAGCATGTAACATTTGTTGAAGAGCAGGGACAGATATAATGACCAGCGGCGTAATTAGACACAAACCTTTGAGGGGCACCTGGGCGTGCAACAATTTTTCAAGGGGCATTAAGGGCAAATAAACCGTATTGCAACAGCGCGGCATATATATTTTCTTTTCATTTCATTATTTCAAATGGGGACACGTGGGGAAGTGTTGCTAACCAACCCCCTCTCGAACACACCTAATGTTTGTTATTCACATAATGAAAGAAAACATTAAATTTAGTATTAAAGTTCACTGAATAATGTTATCAGCCACTTCATTGCTTTACTAGGTCTCTTTTTTTTTTTTGAAAAACACCTTTAACTTCAACGTCCAAACCAACCCTTTGGAAAATCCTGGACCCGTCACTGCTCCGTTAACTCTCTAACACAGTCGTGATGTTCTTGTAGTCTGGTTCCCTGACCCTACTTCAGACGAAACGGAGCAATTTATAGACGTCGGGAAATTGTCAGGTCAGGAAATCAGACTGTCTGACTTGCACCTGTTCGCAATTACATTTTGTGCAACCAAGTATATAGTCAATGACCATAATGCGCATGCGTCAGTTGGTAACGGAATGGTTCTAGGACTTAACTTCCCTTTTGAATAAATCCTCCAGAGGTATGGATGACAAGAAAAGAGTGAAATTTATTGTATCGATCATCAGGACTTGATTAAACACAATGTAGGGAAGAACATTTTACTTTTGGGGAGAACGAATGAAAACGTAAAATTCCATTGACAATTCGACTTTGGAACATGCAACATTAAGGCCAGCGATTTAACGCAGCACGCTACAACGAAACCATGCAAAATGCTGTGGAATATAAAGCTACAAGAACTTATTCCGAATCAGGTGACATATTTAGTTGTTCACGTGATATGTTTCACGCATGCGTATTACGGTCAATGACTTTACAGAGATGCAAAAAAAACACCAAAGTATTGGCCAGCCGTTCACGAATGTGTAACCGATTGCAAGCAAAATGTGGACTAACTATTGGGGGCAGTATTTGAAAAAAAAATCAGGGTTTGATACAAAAATTCCACTTCTCTTGAAAATGACAGCATACCAGGTGCCATGATTTCTCAGGATGCTCGAGACTATTATTCACTTACAGTCCAGTAAAGTATTTGTGAATAATTAATTTGGTAGTTTTGTGTTTTGATGTTTGCAAATGTTGTATATTACCTTGAACTCAGTTTGTGACCTTTAGCCCTTGGTACTTCGGCTTAGAAAAGACCAGTCCTCTATCACTCTTCAATTTACGTTTAGAGACTTGGTCCTTGAACTGAGATGCACCCTCCGACGCCTTTCACTCCAATCCACCCAGGACTCGGTACTTCGACTCGGATACACCATCCAACAACGCTTTTGGTGATGACTAGCCTTCAGTATTCGAACTGGGACACGCCTGCCATCACTCTTATGTTCATTTTGGATCGGTTGGATCGAGAAAGTACTCGGTTAATTCCAAAAATTATACTTTTCCACCGTGAAAGGTTTGGAACGAACATGAACATAGAAAGTAAACCCATTGAAATGAGACAGAAGTCATTTGAACTACTTATTGGACAGCAGGTAGGCCTAACTATGTAGTCAAAAATTGCACAGTGGAATCCACAATAGGATTGTCTTGGTTTTTCCCATATTCAACACATTGGGATGCCTAGAAAAAAAATGAATACATGATTTCAAATTATTTGAAAAATGTTTAAAAAAAAATGTTATATAAAAAAAAACTTCACGGACTTTTGTGTGAACATGTCAGAAAAAAAAACGATTTACAAAATATTAACATCTGGAACCCCACCTGGACAAATTTTGATAGTTTCTCCTAGTTGCAAACAACACCACTCGCAAAAAAATGCCATAATGTCGGTAATTCACGACACTAGTTCCCACGGATCATCGGATGAGTTTTTTCACGATTGATGATTATATATCTTTACCCTATTTGAAGTTTGACGCACTTTGTTTAAAGTGTGACACGCTGTGCTCATTCGAGGACATTGACGCAATCCGGTTTGCATTTCACAGCGAGGACAAGTCTCGAATGAATAAGGCCCAAAGAATGTTGCGATTGTCCTAAAACGGAGGTTTTTCTGTTCACACTCAAATGTGATGAATTTCTCGATGTCAAAGGTGGGAACAATATGGATTGAGGTGTCTCTGTTTATTAAGACAGGACAAGCAGTTGCCTGATAACCCAAGAAGTGCAGTTACTATATATGCAGATTGTTGACAACTCGGCGGAGGCCAGATGCGAGTCTCAGTTATTAAATGAAAACAAAACCTGCCTCGATGACGCACGAGAGTTTGAACGGTTCAAGTTCCCCGTGCCGCCATAGTAGAGGTTGTCAGAGACCTCAATCCCAGAGACTCTTTTCAAGAAGCCCGCCGACATACAGCCATCCGTTAACCAAGAAACAGTGACTGGAGTGACGCCCGGGGTTCACCCGTTCCCTCACCCATACAACACGGCCGACTCGTCAGCAACATACACGGGGCTTGGGGAGAGAGAGAAAGAGACATCCTCGCTAACTCGCCGTCCGCGGCCGCAATTAAGCAGTCAGGCTGACGGGGCCCCGGTTAATTCACCAAGACGGCAGGGATGATACCCAACCAGACAAAACTGCGAGATTTTGTTTAACCGAGTGATAAATATTATCCGCTGGGACGTCGGAACGGAAAACATTTTGACAAACAAGGCGACAAAGAGAGGGAAGGAAGGGGAGTTCTTCAGTCGCCCCAGTCGGCGAAGATGGCGGCCAGTCTATCGCCTACCAACCCCTTGATTTATTATAATAGCCTGTGCAAATAAATAGCACTGATTGGATTTATTTTCACTTGTCACCGAATAACACTGGTGATGACATGGCCCTATTCTCAAGATAAACATGGAAACTTTGTTGTGCTTTGAGTTCGAAACTGGTCGGCAGCCAGACGCGTCACGCTGAATAGTCTTCGCTGGCAACATGAAAAGTACATTGACTCTACCACACCAATCAGTGCGCGCCAGTATAGTTCTATATGTCTTATATGTGTACTTTTACTTGCTAGCGATATGATTATGTGTGCAGGTATTTCTGGAACTGTTTCATGGTGGAAGGAACTTCTAAGTAAGAGGATTGATTAAACCGATACGTTGAGCCAGCCGAGAACCGATTTATGACTATTTTGTTTCTATGTAACCTAGGCCTATTTATTTTTATGGCTTGGCCTGGTATCGATTTCTGGCCATTTTCGGGGTCTTTAAATGATTTATTTTCACATACGAATTTACAATTTTCATGAGCAAAAGTGTGATGTCATTTCTGGCATAAACATCAATGTTACAGCTATTTCAGCACAAGTAATTGCCAGAATTTTGGATATTTGGCTGTCGTGAATTCTGTTTTCTTTGGTGATTCATTGTTGTGTCTGTACATGGCAGTAAGCCAATGAGCAAACTTTTCTCACAAATATTTCAATGAACAAATTTTTTGGTTCACAATTTGAACAGAAAACCCCTAAACTGATCAGTGTCTTTCTGAAATTACATCACAGCAACATCGCCCTCAGTTGTCTGGAAAAGCATGGAAAAGTTCAAATATCTAAAGAAGTGCACTTTTCAATAAAAATTAACCAAAAAGGGATGCCAAATAGTTTTCATACATATAAGAGAAGTAGAATGATGCACAAAATGTGTTCCTAGGAAAAACTCATCTCAAAATTCATTTTGTTTCTGAAGAGCATTGCAGCTGGTACCTGCTACGACTATGTGCACATGTAACACAAAACTTAATATTCCCAATGCAACTCTGACGGATTTCAATCGAAAAAAAATAAAATAAAATAACACTGTCTGTCCAGTTAAAATTCAATTGTCGCATTGGTCCCTTTCTCTTGATTCTAACCCATTATATTAATTATTAGAAAACAATTAGTTGGCAATCATTTCATTTATTATGTTTTGGTTGCTTTTCTTTACTTGCCATAAATTTAATTTTGCTAAAAAGAACCATAGAAATTGAATACCAAATGGACATAATGCGCAATTATTTGACTACTATATAAAAAAAATCATTTATTTATTGATTTTGTCGTCCATAAATTTCAAGTTTGTGATGTGCAGTGAACCAAAAAAACCCCTAATTAGTTACTCAGTGCATCAGACCATGTCACACACCGATATCAAAATGTGCGTGTTGTGGTCACGTGACATGGTATTTAACAGAAAATCAGTAAACCGTTGTATTAATACAGTAATGTCGTTTATCACATAGCAGTTATATCATTTATGACATTTTATGGTTCGGAAAAAAACATATTATATAGGCATGACATTATAGGAAATGCCAGATATTGTTCGAAAGGAAACAGCTGATGGAAAAAGATATTATTTTATTACGAATTATCGAGTTACTCAAAATTGTCTCCAGGAGCTAACGTTTCCTCTGACATCTCTTTAATGTTGTAAAGACTTAAGGAATTGCGCTCACGGGATTAGCAAACACTAAATAAGCACCGATTTGAAAAAGGTATAGAGGAATATTAGTAACATCATGGTAACATGGTTGACTTTCGTTTAAGGCTGGGTATGATACTACCTATACACCGATCCAGTACATGCGAAAGTTGATACTGTGTCGTGGTTGAGGCCCCAACTAAAAATTCTCTGGTTTTGTTTATCAGAGTGCGGTCTTTAACGCTAAAGGCCGGGCGGTGAGTGCTGATGTCCCTCATCGCCGCCGGCTCTTTGTTTAAAACCAGCCCGGCCGGCCTAGCCCGCCCGGCCCGGCACGGTGAACACAGCGAGCTGGTCGGATGAATCCTGGCACTGTGGACAGCCTCATAATACGGGTAGGAAGCCTGATCGTGCTTGGCATTGCGCCACTGCCAAGTGAGGCTTTTGGTCTTAGATGTTAAAGAAATTCCTTTTCGTTGGGAAAAAAAAATTGTGTCCTTTGTCTCGTCAACATTGTCGTCCTCTTCACTGTCGTACTCTTCATTGTCGTCCTCTTCAATGTCGTCCTCCTTCATTGTCGTTTTTGTCGCCGTCGTCGGTGTCGCCTTTGTCGTTACTGTCACTGTTAATTTTGTCGTCGTTGTTGACATCTTCTTTGTCGGTTCGCCCCAGCCATTGTTGCCGTCAGTGTCGTTGTGGTTGTCGTTGTTGTCATTGTTGGTTTTGATGTTTTTGTCGTCGTTGTCCATATCTTCGTTGTCGGTGTCGTCCCCGCCTTCTTTGCCATCAGTGTCGTCGTCCTCCATGTTTATGTTGTTAATATTTACGGGGTTGATTTCCTTCTTTATTGAGATATCTTAATATTTTGTCGTTCTGTGATTGGCTTTGTGTGTGCGTCAGACAAGTTCGTGTCAAATCGTCGCATGTCGTTTTGTCGTCTAGTCCAATATGTGGGTACATCGGGGTAATTATTAGTCATAATGTAATTAAATCTAGTCTTTGGATTTTCAGACTTCTTTACATGTATTTTTTCAGTGACACAAAGTCACTTTTCTTTTTAAATTGGACTTAGAGGGACATAAACTAAACATGGCCACCGATGGCTCGTCTTTGTTGGACATTCTAGAACAGGATACGGACACTGATTCTGGTGCTTAAGGTAAAATCAACGGTAAAATTGCTAGTAACCACCCCCGCTTGAACTTTGGGATTTTTATAAATGGCACGCATTCCACTGTATTAACTAATGCAATCCAAAACCATCACAATATCAGAGGTCTTCAAGGAATTAGTTCTTGTTTCACTATAGCTACAGAGAGCTCAGTCTTTTTCGTGAACAGCCTACACAATATCGAACTTATTATTAACATCAGGATATCTTGAAAATCGTGATAGGTTATGACATTATATGAGAGCGGTGGACTTTTGCTCGATTAATTTAGACTTTTGCTCGATTAATTTAGAACACCTGTGGCTCACGGCAAATCTGAATGCTCATATTTTGAGTTTACTTTTGGCTCGGATAAATTAGTCCACAGACTTTGTATAAGCTGCGATCGCTACGTTAAAAGAGAAAAAAAATGTTTTTTTTCCTTTTCCTATTTTAAACCAGTAATTCTCATTTGTTTTAAGTTTTGTTTGTTTGTTTTAAGCTGTAACTGTCATATAATGTATATGACAAGGACCCTGTTCGTGATACGTCCATATCGCAGCGTTTGCATGAAGCTGTGGACAATATTCCCAGTCATACCGACATTTCTATCTTTTAATCATTTAAAACAATTTGTAGCAGAATCCAGGGAACTCAATAAGGTATCATTTTTCACCCTTGAAATGCGACATGCGATACCCAGCTCACCTCGTTTACATATCAAAGCAATCCTTTTAAAAAATAGATGATCCTTGGCTCGAATCAATTCCCCTGTGGAGGTGACAATCAGCAATCTTCGATAATAATAAAATCTAATTCAGTCCTCAGGCTTTTTTTTCAAAAGGAGACAAAGTGTAACAAGCGTCGCCCACGGTCCATCGCTGGCTGACTCTCTCTGTCTATTTTCATGAGCCAAGGACTGCTGGACATAGCGCGGACAGGGTCTGGCAAGCCACGCTCGATCAAAGATGGAGAACGATTTGACTCGGCTGGGGAGAGAGTGGATGGGGGCCATGGGGCCCGATCATGCATAACCAAGGAGTAGAATGCTCTTTCAGCGTTCCTGCGGAAAATTATCTTTTGGCGCCGCGACTCGACAATCGGAGACCAATTAAGCCGTGCAACCATCCAAGGCGGCTTTTCCCCTTTTACCCAATGCGAGAGAGATAGAAAAAAAAACAGCAGAAAAAACCCACTTCGTCTGGTATACCTTCCGAAACGCTACAGCCTGTGTCAGCTCGTCCGTCATTGGACGATCAAGGTCACGTGCTTTGAATGGAGAAAGTGAGAGGCATGGATGGGTAACGTGTATGTCGTTAAAGACTCAAATGGATGCTAGGATTGAACCGTATCCAACTCGGCCCGCATAGCAAACAAAAATAGTTCAATTTTGACAATTAGTTGGTTTACCGGTGAGGCGTGAGGATGAGTTCCGCGTCGACGTGCGGAGTGGATCCCAAATTCCCGCCGCTGGAGGAATACGCGCAGTCCAGCTACATTCCGACCAATGGCTGCTACAGCGGCCCACACTTCGCTAACGAGAACCACAGGTTCGGCGAAGCCAACTCCTCGCCGACCTTCCACCAGGAGTACGAGAAATACCGGGCGAACTTTGCCGAGTGCGACCAGGCCCGGCCCGCTAGCCTACAGCATAACTTCAGCAGCTTCACCGCCGCGCTGGCAGGCGAGGGAAATGTGGAAAGCTGGGGCGACTATCCGAGCAACACGGACAGAGACAATGGCTGGACCAGCCTAGGGACCAATAGTCCCTGTCTATTCAAACAAAGAGGGTCCGGCAAACTTGGGAATAACCAGATGCCGGCCCAGCAACTCCCGCTATATCCCTGGATGAAAAGAATACACGTCAATCCTGGTAAGTCGAAAAGACGAAATCAAACTGGCTCGAGACAATCAAATTTTAATTTGTGTTGTTAGTCAATTAACTTTCATTTTCGAAATCCATGTCATGGTTGTATGGTTTACCATACAAGTCTCCATTTTCGTTTGCGTTTCCAATTGACGATTTGGGAATGGTGATTAATTGAGATTTACTTATTTGATTTTTTTTTAACTTGCTGGAATGCAACCCTTATTTTGGTTTTCCTCTGTAATTCAAAACAATTGACCCTAATGTTTTTAACAGTTACTTCCGTAAAAGTCTTAATGAGTTAGATATTCTTTAAACAATTTCGACATATAGGGGCCTAACTGCAAGCATACCCAAAATCAACTCCTTGTCGCTAACGCCCCCTTGGAATAAAAGTACAATGTCTCTCCAGAGAATAACACTCTAAAAAGTGCATATACTTCGCCAGACACTGTTGGTAAATCGTCGGTTTCTTTCAACAGATGCGCGTGTGACAAATGATCCAGATATATTCATTAATTATCCCATTCAGCGTTCGCATAGTGCTCAGCTTTGTGCAAGCCACACCAACTCAACGTAAATACACGCAGCGATACTAATACATTTTACGGGCGTTTTTTTCTTTCTGTCTCTCCGTACAGCGGTCGGGAGTCGTTTATCAGCATCCGGTGTCGACAACAAACGGACCCGCACTTCGTACACCAGGCAACAGCTTTTAGAGCTGGAGAAGGAATTCCATTTCAACCGCTACCTGACGCGAAGACGGCGCATCGAGATCGCCCAGTCCCTCGGACTCTCGGAGCGGCAGATCAAGATCTGGTTCCAGAACCGTCGGATGAAGTGGAAGAAAGACCACAACCTTCCCAACACCAAGCCCCGAGCCGGCACGACCACGCAGGCGGGCACCCGCCCCGCTGGACCGGCTAACTTCGACGCCACGCCGGCGACAGATATCAAGCGAGACACGCCGGAGAGTACGAGCACGGATTCGTCGTGACCTGGCTGCGATGGAACAGTGTGCTCATATCCGGTACTGTTATCATGTACTTAATTTTGCCGCACCGAATCAATTGCGACTGAGTTGTAAATTTTGTAACTTCAGTGACAAGTTCGATTAAGTAAAACTGGTTTCATCCAGGCATGCCACCGAACAGTCTCCTTTATGCTGCCGATGAAAGCCGGACTCCTTTACATTTTTAACAGCCCGGCAATTGTCTTCAATTTTGTTCATTATATAATAATCAGCAGGATTAAACAATTTCACTCGGAAAAGCTTCAACAATTAGTAAACATCCACCATAGAGGCGTGGCTTTCACATCAGCTTAGAAAACAAGGATAGGAATGATACATTGCATGACACATTCATTTCCATACTTAAACCAATGACGAAATTTAAACTCTCTTAAAAATGATTTGATTGTTACAATCATTATCAAAACATGAAGGATTCTTATGTTCTTTTCCAGTCCCAGAGTCTATATTATTTTGATTAATTGTTCGGATATTTTCTTGCGAATACTTCAAATGGCTTTTATTCATCAAGCTTATATGCAGGGTGTTTTAAATTATCTCTCAATTTTTGTACGTATGAGTTCGATTATTTTTGTGTGTGTAATTTCGTTTCTAAAAGATAAAATACCATTTCAATCTTCAATTATTCGGCTCGTTTAACGATGACAAATTTGTGAAATCTCTTAATATCAACGATTTCGTCGAAATGAGACAAAATTTAAAATTGTTCAGTCATGCATTTCTGGGATTGAACCTTTCGAACTGAGAAACTTGATAAGCTTAGGCTCATCTACAAAATGCAAATCAATTGTTGGAGACATGCCCTTTCAAATAAAAAAAAAGAAATTACAAGTTCTGCGGTTATGGAAAATTATTGGACTTTCAATTTAAATCCATTAGGTGAATGGTCTAAGGCTATACACTGAAGGGCGAGAGAACTTTCCTTATTAAATTGAAGCCGATTCACTGTATACAACATGGACATCTCTCTGTGCTCAAAGTACAATATGTTGTTGTTGTTCTTGTCGTTGGTGTTGTTGTTATTGTTGTTGTTGCTGTTCACAAGACCTTGCCATTCCTAGAGCATAACATGTTTTATTTTTGCGTTTTAGTTTTTTAGGTGTTAATTTATTAATTTATTTAAACCTTTTGTTTTCTCTCTTCTAAGGGTTCTAAGACTAAGGTCTAAAAAGAATAATTTTGTAAGGTATTCCCAACTGTAAATTTTTTTGTTCGTACATTATTCAAAAAGTTGTTTTTAAGTCCCTTTTTTAATTCTTGAAAGTCCACCAGCTTAATGGTGAAAAAAAGCAGATTCCTTACCTGTCCGCCATGTTTTGTGAGAAATCAATCACCAATGCTGTTTTCTTTATGGCAACACAGTTTGCGACTTCAGTCAGAACGTCATCCGTTATCTTTTTTTCCGCAACTCTTATAAGGCAAAGAGTTTTATTTTCAAGCACAAAACGCAGGCCATTTGCAGGCTAACAGGGGGAAAATATTCCGATAATAGCGATTTTGCCATTGAATCTGAAATTGATGGACCGTTCAAAATTATCCTTTTCATCTTAACTTATTGGTAACTATTACATCTTATTCATCAGCGACTCAAAAATAATTACCTGAAATTTTGAATCCAAGTATGAAAAAATATGTCATCTAAAAAGAATTATTAAATAACTGCTGTATGTTAATGGTGCTGTTTAAAACAGCTAGTAAGAACGGAGATGTAAATATTCGTATATCATGAGGTCTCTATATGTCATTTTTAATTCAGATTTGTGAAATAAAGCATTGTTGTCATTAAGTGTCTATATTAAGAAAGACTTCCATTAAATTTGTCACTATAGGCCTATACTGTTGTCAGACATTGCTCCAAATCGGGATCGGCCATGCATGCTCGACGAAAGTTGGAGTGACGCGAGGGCATCGTGTTTTACTATGATGTTGATTCGAAGAGATCAATCTGTTCATCTCCAACTTCAGTGGAATATATATGACAAAAAAAAAAATCTTTTTTTTGAAGAAGCTTCTAGAAAATGTTGTCATTGCTTGATACTTGGTTAAAAATCAAAACCGGTTTCTAAAAACTTACCTTGGATGCTAGAATAAGGAGTGTTAATCCGAATAAAAACTTGGAAACAGTCGTTGTAATATCAACGTGTTAGTGGTATACAACAGCAGCGGATCTGGGGGTGGGGGGGTTGCAACCCTCACCTCCCCCCCCCCCACCACCACCACCCTTTCAGCCGCTGACTAATGTTATGATACTTACAAAATGGGGCCAGAAAATGACAAATAGAATGCTAAACTTCCTAAATATATTCTCAAATTCTGTTGGAATGCAGGAGAAAGCATCGTGGATTTCAAAATGTATCGGGGCATGCCCTCAGAACCCCCACGCCTTCACTCAACCCCCACTTCATGTCACCACCACCCCCACCCCCGTTTTATGAAAACTAGATCCGCCCCTGGCACAAATCACAAAGAATGCAGAGCCCTTTGAATATGTAATTATGAAGATTATAATTTAGATAGGCCTATATTTTTGAAGATGTTGTAAACATTTTACTCCATACTGCCAAGACCTCTACAAATAAAATAGAAGGGTATATGGTCCGCTAGACACGTCAAAAATCTCGCCAGAATTTATTTTACCATTGAACTTGATCGTTTTGATTGAAAAACAAGACCTTTTTCCCAAAAGTGTCTCCCGGTATAGTTTGCTGCATGGTGGGATTCGATAGCTCAAGAGAAGGTACTTCCTTGTGACAAAGTTCATTGTTAGTGAAGACAGTCCATCCAGTCGCAACATTCATGACTGACTATAGACCATTTTCGTAATGGCCATTAATGGGGAACAGAAATCTAGGTCTTTGCAGTTAAACTGTTTCAGATATTCTATCATCCGAAATATTTTCTGCTGTCCGACAAAAATACTGTAAATTTGTACTTCAATTCATTTTGTTTGGTCAAAGTACAAAGGGAATGCTAAACTCATTTTTATAATAGTTTTTACCAACAATTAGCCGTATTTTTGGATTTGTACACCCTGGAAAGAAGCAACAAACTATGACATCTGGGTCACAAAGACCCCCCCCCCTTGGAGTTTAGTCCCCAGTTTGGCTTTGTCCCTCACCAAATGGCCTAATTGAGGCTGTCCTCGACGCTTCACAGGTGACCGGGTATTTTGCATGACAAGCCGGGTCGACGCCGCTCTGTCGGTTCACTCAGAAGCCCCGGCATTGTATCTCGTAGCCTGCCGACAACCACCGGGTTGCTCGCCAGATACTGCTGGGGGCCGGGCGGCACGTGTTCAGCCTGCTCTTCCCCACGCTTTTCGATTACTCCCGCGTAATTGTGTGCCTCTGTTTTTTTTAATAATAATCTAATCAAAATATTCATGATGATTATATTTTACCCTGAACTCCTTTGACGTCAGTCTCATAGGTGGGCAGTAGAACGAAAGCAACGTAGGCCTACTGGGAAACTGCGATAGTATAATTCTGAGTGAAAATTGTCTTCCACTTGAACATGTGTTATGAACGGAAGGTGATTTTTCAGTACGGTAAAATTACAACTTGTATGATTAATTTTTTAAAAAAATCTCCTTTTCCCTCTCTATTTTGGGCGTCTGCAAACCTAAGAAAAAGGCTTTGCTTTTGCACACAAACGGATCGGCGTGCGAGTAGACTGGTTCCCGGTTCCTTGATCAAGCAACAATGATGAGGAGGCGGGAGCCAGTCTGCCGTGCCAAAATAGACTTATTTTCGGGCCGCAAATAATTTCAAACTTGTAAAATTGTTTTTTCCATAAATCGTTCATTTTTTTTCCATTCGGTCTCTAATCGAAAAGTGAATAACGTTTAAGTGCCAGAAAATCGCAATGTAAAAAGTTATTATTTTTTCGGGGAGAAAATTGAAAATGAAAGGGCAGTTTTTTATCTCTCCTCCGGTTAAAAATTCAGACAACCGAATGACACAAAGATGAAACAATGTTAAGTGTGCTATGCAGAAAATAACATTCTTGAGAGGAAGGGTTGTACCTATTGAATAATGTTCATTTTATCAAAAACTCAACTGATTGTTTTGTACAACCGATTTATGACTATAGGACTTAATTGTTATCAGATTTGTACTCAAATTTATTCCGGATTTGGAGTTTTGGTGTTTGTGTGCACACCGTCCTCCTGTGTATGATCGCCTAAGCCAGGCAAGGCAAGCAGAAGTAACGCGATTCCTTTCCCCTCAATTTCACATCCTGCACTAATCGCGCAACGCTGATATACATTATTAACATCCCAACGCCGCTAGCAAATTGATTTCCGCGTATGATTTGATCTCCGATTGGGGACACAGACTGTATAACACGTGTACCAAGCGGTTTTCTCCGTGCTATGGCAATCGTATATAAACATGAGAAGCACGCACGCACCCCATACGTGTTCCGTGTGCTGTTTTAAAGTGGGAATGGCCTAATGAAGGTAGGAATGAGATCAATATTAATGGTATACAAGATGGCATTAGTAACAAACGATTGGGTGTGAATAAATCGCTGCATTGGCCTTTAGCGAGCTGCCAATTGGCTGAAATGCATCGCCATCCACCATCTATGGAATGTTACGGTTGAATACTGCGCCGGGGTTATGACCTGGTCTAACAAACAGTCGGAAAACACCTGTCTCCCCCTTTTATTCGAAGGTTGCGACGGAATTTATTTATTCTAATATTTTTTGTGTGCACTTTGTGTGCCCTGAATTGGCCCAACTCAACCTTTCACTCTGCAGTTGTTGTGGTTTGCCTTTTTAACCATTTTATGAAAAACGAAAACTCTGCAGCCTTTCACTTTTTTTCTTTTGAAAGTGGCTTGACAATTGGAGAAGATTCTACTAAGGTTTGGCTCAATATTTTCGGAATAATACGTTATTTATTCGAGTGCAGCCTACATTGCCTGGGATATGTAGTTGGAGAAACCGTTGGTCATCTTTTGAGCGTTTAATATGCTGAATGAAATCGTTAAAGGGACACTGGGTCCTAGTACAGCCCAATTGGGCTACAAAACGCGCTTTGAACGAAATGATAATAATCTGAAAGAACATTTAAAAGTAGGATATAACATCCACACAACTATCCTTTCAAAACTGGGTGTTTTTGTGTTATTCCTGTAGTATGCGTGCGTGAACGAATTTCGGGGTCCACTTTTGCGACCCTAAAAATTCGAGCTGTTTTGATGCTAGTTGTGATTTCATCCGAAAAGTGTTCGTCTTTTACAGACGTGTAAGAAACCATATTTTGTGAGTTGGTGATTGGTCACCGCGCGCTGTTTGCGAGCACGGTGCTGCGTATATACATATCGTATACTGACGTACATTGACTGAAAGTGAAAACGACAGGAAAAGCGTATTCGTACTCCGTCGTGTCCGCTGTAAACAACCGAGGTTTTTTCGCCTTTTCTTAGGAACGGTAAGACATTAGGTTGGTTTTTTTTTAACCCAGATGTTTGAAATAGGATAAGTTAACGATCCAAAACATAAATTTTCGGGGATTTCCCTGTAAGTGCCTCCTTGTCATCAAGAAGGTTTTGTCAAATAATAACAGGTTGATGATCCGTTTGCCAGGATTAATACTCGCAACTTAACACGGGCATGCAGCACCGTTGGGGGGAACCTTTAGTACTACTTTTCTACAGTACCTTATGCGTAACGGCCATCTTAGAGGGCATCTTTTGGCAAAACAAATACATTGCCCTCTAAAATTGCTGCTACGCATAAGGTCCAGTGGCGTAGCCGGGGGGTGTTTGGGGGCACGTGCCCTCCCCCACAAATTTTCCGTGCCCCCTCAGGTGCTCCCCCATCAAAATACTGATAATGCCCCTTTTCCTTCCCCAACCAAAAAGGGTTTTTGTTAGTTGTATTTTTTTCAGTTAGCCAAAGGCTTACTGTTTACAATTTCTTATGTCAATGGTTATAACGAGACATTATGGGGCCCAACTGAGAAAAACTGCAATAGGACGTTTGCGATATGTGCCCCCATGATATTCTGATGCCCCCGTGCGCCTCCTCCCCCACTCAAAAAATCCTAGCTTAGAAGTATCGAAAATTAACTTTCGAATGCCCCCTCCCCTCCACCACGAAAAAAAAGCAAAGAAATAGACACCTCTCTACCTATAGGGTAAGCTGTATACTTTTGACTAACGCTGGGATACTAAGGCTGCCCCCCCCCACCCCCTAGCGAATTGCTTGGGTTTTTGTCCTTCTTTAGTCCGAGCGCGATGACTTCACACCTCGGCTCTTGGTCGCCCGCAAAGGACTTCGCTGAGGTTTTTTCACGGTGAGGCTTTCAGCGGCAGAGCGTGGCGGCTAATCGCCCGGTTGGACGGCACTGGAGCAATTTTTCTTTCTTTCATCTAACAAGTTTCCTCTTTTGTGTTTGGTATATCTGTCTTTTCCCCCAACTTTTTTTGTCGTCCTGCGTCATGTGAAAGATTGATGAGTTATCTGAATAAGTAACGACCAATGTTGAAACATGTCCGTATAGCGTCAATATGTTCGATGTGTTGGTATCCGTTACACATTCATATAACACCTTATAAGCCAAGCGCATAAAATCAAATGCACGAGAAAAAAATGGTTTTCAGAAAAAGGGCAAACGGAGAAATGTGATGTTACAGCTTGTCACATGTGATCCCATCGGCCATATGAAATAAACATGGGTGAGGAATAACTTGTGATAGCTTGTACACCGGCATGTATATCTTCCGATCTTTGTTCTTATTCCTGAAAATATGATCAGGAGAAATAGGCCCGTAGCCAGTCTGTTTGGAGGGGTGGGTTGTTTTTAAGGGGACATTTTTCGCCGGTTCTAGACTTTTCGCACGGTTACCGTGAAAGTCGGAAAACTTTAATTACCACATGACACATGCAAACTTAGTTTGGAAGTTCAGTTAGAATATATGTATCCGAGCATAAAACAATATTTTTACAGTCGTTTTTGACCAAAAATGGCCAGCCAAAATTTGGGCGTGGGTCGTTTGGAACCCTCTCCCCCCTTCCCGACCCACCTCTGGCTACGTGCCGGGGAAAGCGCCACGATTCTCCGAATGACACTGTAGAAAACGTCAGTTTTGTTGAACACGCCTACTTTCGTGAAATATCAACAGCTGGTAATAGGAACATTGGCAATCACCCGGAAAAGTACCTACCGATTAATTAACGAAGAAAAGCCCTGCTGAAAGTGAAGATAGGGCTGGTCCAACATTCTAACTAAAATTATTCCGCCAGATATGGTTTAGATCGGAAGAAAATAAACATTGAATGTGTTTTTTTAAAAAGCGGACTCCAGTAAGACCCAAACAATTGTGCATATGTTTTCTCTGTTCTCAAAATCTATAGTAGCCACTGAGATCAAACTTCCACATGTTAATTTTTTAGTCACTGTTACTTCAGATACTGAGCGGTTTTGTTGCTTCAAATGAAAAAGAAACGTACCTTTAATGCGAGATTTAAAAAAAAAGATTACCAAGAAGAGGTTTTTTTTAGCGGCGAGTGGGTGGGAGTTTTTGGCGGTACAAGAAGACGGATTTCCCGCCTGTACTGTGTTGGCACCGCGTGTAGCAACGGTATACCTCATTGACTTCTGCCACACAGTCACAAATCATCCATGGAGGTATCGTCGCCATCAGGATCAATACCAATCAGCAGCTGTGGACGCACCAAAAAAAATCCATCCCAATCCCAATGTTTTCCCAAGAAGCACCCAGGCACTCGCAATCATTATTAAACCCATCACGGATATTTCGTTTGTTCCCTCCCTCCCGTATTGCAATTCACACAAAAATGCCCAAGGCAATACGTGCGGAATCATGATGAAGAAGCGATGGTTCAGGTCCGGAGCGATACTAGATACTGTATAATTCCCTCGTAAGCAATTGTACATGAATAAGCATGGAAGTAACAAGCGGTCTGCTCCAAATTCGTTTCACGAGCTCATGCCTACTCTACGGTTCAAACTTTTGAGGACAAAACGATTGCAAAACTCGGTGCAGAAGAGAGATGCGCTTGAAACTTTAAGGTGTCAATTTAAGGTGTACGTCCCGTGCATCGTTGCAAGTAAAGTATAAACAAAGTCCGTAGTCATCAACCGAAAACGATATAAATTCAGCTCGCCTGCCAGTTGTAATTGACATCTCGACGTTCCCATTATATGCATTTCGCTGTGCCGTTGCTGTGACATTAAATCGCCCGTCCTGTGAGATGGAGAGTGACAATTGGAATAGAGATACCCCTTGCCGTCACAAAAACCAAAGTTTGTCATCCCATGAGAAATTGGGGCACAGTAGTCAATGTGCTCAATGAACGATTATGGGGTCGGCTTTTTTATCTTGAAGCTGCGTTCAATGACGATACAGGCAGCGAAATAATACATTGTCTCTTCGAATACTGACGCGCGTGATCGTATCAACCATTAATGTGCCATGCTCCATTCGTCAAATGCTATTCAACTTTACATTTCAAATGTCAGTTGAAAGTTCCAACGTAATTTCAATCGGGTGAAGATTATGGTATAGCAACAAAACAAAACTGCTCTCCCAAAAATTTCTGGCACTTTTTGCCCAGAAGGAGTCATTAAAAAAAACACCCGGATTTGGGGGGCAAAAAAGGAACGAAACGAATCGAACGATTCTAAGTGTGGTGTTAAGTCAAGTGTTACGTGATCTGAAAAGATCACACAGATCGACCTGCACCTCTCAATATTTTCATTTTATGGCCACATTGTTGCTTCATTAGAATTGACAGCTACAGTCGCAACTATAGTTGCAACCTATTTTGGGGTGAATATTTTACAATAATTTCACTAGATTGCAAATAAAACGTGTTAATGGTCGTAGGTTGTCGGGGCCACGCATGGCCATATTTTGAAACTTGTTGAGCCTCCATGAGTTACAACAAGACCCGTTGGATTGAAAACAAATGGCGATTGGCAGAAGTGGGAGGTGAACCTGCCACCTACGCAACATGGTGCCGAATTCTCTGCCAGAGAGCCACCTTAGACTTATACGTTTGCGATCTTCCAATTTATCATTAAATATAATTGTTCTGAAAGTGTTTGCTATGAAACACGTACATTAATCAAGTCACACGAGAATCAGACAGCAAACACCATTCACAGGACACAAGACCAGAGAAAAACAAAGAAGAGTAGATTTATCTGTGAAAGAAAACGGGTTAAGTCCTAAGGTGATTAGGACGGAGGCTCTTGGATTCCATTAATGCTTCTAATGGCGCCGCCCTTTCAGGCCAGGGGAAACAAATGCAAGAAACGAATCGGATATGGAGGTGGCCTTTATTGGTCATCAATCCTCGTCCTCCAAATGTCTCCATCCCCCGGTGTCTTCTCGGTTGAGAGACCCATCAATGTTTCATGCGTCGGGCCCCGTGTTGCATGCTTTCCCGTATTATTTGCAATGACAATACGCGCTAATATATATTTCATTCAAATGACTTCGTATTGGATTCGCGCATGGCTGACTCGCAGCGATTAATTCAACAGGAAGCCATAATGCAAGGCTGCAGGCATTTTGTAATTAAATTTTGCAAGTTTTTTTTGCAAACGCTTTGCTATTTTACCTCGTTTATTTATAAGCCAAAACATGGCAAACGTCTTCCGTAGTCGTGTTGCCCAAAATACTAACTGAGAGTTAAAACGCACAATTCAAGTTTAAAATGTTCACACACAAAAATGTGTTATTTCGTTTTGAATTTGAAATTAATTTTCCCCTTCATTTGTTCATCTTTGTCTCACGCACCGTCTGTTGCCAGTGAAAGAAACGAATATTTATTAATTAAATCACATGCACGTCACGATGCCAGGTTGAAATGGGAGATAACTGTGCGCGGCGATATCCTGAGATTTCAGTTGTCTCTGATTATGATCAGTGTCTCAACTATGTCTTACTCCGACTTTCCTCATACGGCACCACTTGTCAGACTCCATAAAGAGATCGTAAAATATGACAATCTTACGAAAGCCAAAATACATTTAAAAAGAGAAGAAGGAAATTTTTAATCAATTGTCCGGTGCGCTGTACTTCTTGATCGCCTGAGCGTGAAGTATACGTTAGATTGATTATACATTTAGTGGAATCTGCCATGTGTTAGTCATAGGCCTACATCCAAACCCTGAAGAAGTAGTGCATATCAAGGCCGAAAAAAAAATCAGAAAGAGAGAGGGGTGGGTTTACGAATGTCCCCCGGGTGTGGAGCGCACATCCTAGAGGATAAGAACAGTGACATATGGGGTGGGGTGGTAAGGATATGCCATGTGAACCACGCACCAATCCCCCTCTATACAGTTATCCATCCCGACGTTGAAAAGCATCTTCAATGAAACTACAATTTCGTACACAAAAACAGGGAGTGATAAAACAGCTTTGTGTTTTGTGAGAGCATGCTACAAACGAACATATTGCCCAGAGGATATTTTATCATTTTCTGGACACAAAATGAATGCTTCCTGCACAAGTATGACGTATACATGCCGCCGTTGGCTATGTATTGTACGAGGCTTCGCCTCTTCCGCTCCGCGGGGAAGGCGGCTGGAAGTGAAACCGCCCCGAAAATAGGGCATTTTAAAGGTATAGGATCATTTGCATTTATCCCAAAAATTACCTATTGAATTATTATTAAAAACAATCTAAATTGGATTAAATATCGTACTGGTACTAAACACCCCGTGAAATTATTCCATCTCGCTTGCTGTAAAGAGTGCTAAAGTAAACAGTGCTACTGACGAAATCGCGTTTCGCGCTCAAAAGGTTGTGCATGGATTTTCAATGTTTCCTCGAAAAGTGTAATATCCACTGAGCTGAAACTTCAACAGGTTAGGTTTTGAACATTCTTCTATTTTGAGTGGTGTTGTTAACGAACAAAATGCATGAAAAGCAAATGATCTTTTAATTATGTCTCTAAGTGTAGCCCAGCTAGAGGGATTGCTCGTTTTATGCTTAGAACAAAATAATACTAGGAACCGTCATGGAGCAGTTCATGCTGTGTACAACAGCTACAGGCACAATATGTCCGCCATTGCTGGAGTACACGGTGAGTGCATAGTGACTCTGTGCCAGGATTGACCAATAAAGGCAGATTGAAGCCCGGTTCATACTTCATACGAATGCGAATGCGAAGCGAATTTGACGACATGAAACATTCGCTGCGAAATCCGCCCGAGTTGAAATATGTTCAACTTTTACGAATTCGCAGCGCGAATACTTGCCATAACGTCACAAATTCGCGTTCGCTTTCGCTTTCGCGCAGAGTATGAACCGGGCTTTAAGCGGACCTCAACCCTCTCCGACCACAGTTTGTGCCAGTGTGTCCTCTTTTGCCAGTTGGAAATCAAATTTGGAAAAGCTGATCAGTCTTAGCCAGACTCATTATCTCAAGAAGCCCGGACTTTCTTTTTTAAAAACTACCATCAATCCGTAGGTTTTTAACGGTAACTATTCCGAGTAACGTCCAAATGGATCATGGATACAGTTAAGGGTTTTTGGTGGCGTCATGAATAGCAAGTGGCAGGTTTCAATCGAACAGTGGCTGCATCATGATCTTGAAGGAACCGAGAGAGAGGCAGCTGCTGGCTTTTCTTAACGAGGAATGAAAATTCGGAAACAGAATATTGGAGTGACGCGTACAGCCGCCTTGAGTTACAACATCATGGCGCCCGCAGGCTACCAATCTAATCATTACGTGGAAGTGATATTTCTTCATTTGTGACCTTGGAATAAAAATCCCCTATACCATACCAAAGGGACCAGTAATGTATGCGTATAGTCTGCGACCCAATCTCAGACCATATCCCATTAACCTGACGCTCTAATATCATCCGAGAAGCACTAAAGCAGTCAGTCTTCATTATCTGATATGATTTGATGCATTATAACGCCGCTGACAGCGGGATGGACGTGGATACACCGCAAGGTAATGACACGCCATAAGGCTTTTTTGTTGCTGACGTTGACTAATGCACACAATGCTTCTTGTGGCAATTGGGTGTGTGGGGAAAACCAGGAAAAGAGTAAAGAACTAACTGACAAACATACAAACAACCCGACAAACAAATCAAAGACTCAAAACTGATTTTGAACATAAACATCTTCTGGTAGCTAACAGGGGCGGCGGAACCGGGGGGCTGGGGGAGTTTCCGCCCAGATTTACCCAAGTGCCCCTTTTGCGACAAAAAAATGTGCCCTTTCAAGCATAAAAGAGCCCCCTCGAGATGAAGAAAATGGCCCTAAAGGTATCTGACTATTAATTGTAAGTAACCATTTCCCCAAATGGTATAGATAGTTTTGATATAAAGGAGAAAATAAGAAAACCAAGCCCCAACCCCAAAACCCATTCAATGGGGCCTAAAATGGGCACATAATGCGTAATGACCATATAATGCTCGGTTTTGAAGAGCGCCTCCTATGTTGGAAGATAGTACCAGCCCCCTCCCCCCCCCTCCCCTCCCACTTTTTGATTTTACGGAGGCCAAGTGCCCGGTGCAAAATACGTGTCGACGTTTGAGCACGAATGTGCAAAAAAAATGTGAACAAGTGCCCCTTTTTGGTGATGCCCCCAGTTTCAAAACCCGTTCCGCCGCCGCTGGTAGCTAAGTTAGGACAAGTCATATGTGACGTCACGAATATGAAAAGAAATTCAAGAGTGCAAACCAAGCATATCCAATATACATGTACAATGCAAGGGCTTCTTCGCAATTACGAAGGCATGCCATTCAACTGGGTTTGGAGGTGTTATAAAAAATTCAAAGACCACTTCACTTTACACCAAAATGCATTTAATTAATACCGACGTTTATCATGTGGAGCCGTGCAAGCTCGACACAAGAGCCAACGAGGAAATTTATGAAACAAGTCAATACATGAGATTATATTAACTCAGATCCCAAGTACCAATCATCGATGTTGCAAAAGTGTCAAAAGCCAAGACATGTTTTGTGAGAAAACAGAAGTGGGGCAAACCATAGAGCTGGGTGCGGTTCCCACTAAATAATTATCACAGTTTGCATCATTATTTTAATAAAGTCATTTATCTGGGATACAAGCTTATTATTAAAATCAAGCTTCTTGTGTATGGTCAATAAGGAAACATATTCCATGATGACATTTGTCGGAAATGCGGAAACACTGTTGGTACGATCATCGGCTTTTCATGTATTTTGTTCATTTCCAATATTATAACATCGCTCAAAATACAAAGGAGAATTTTCAAAACCTAACGTGTTGTAGTTTCAGCTCAATGTGGATATTACACTTATCGAGGAAACCGTGAAACACCATGCACAACCTTTTGATCACGAAACACGATTTTGTCCGTTACACTCTTCATTTTCAAGAATCAGACAATAAGTCACTGAGTTCGGTATTCCAAAATAGTCTGGTGCACAGCAAGATTCGACGATATTTTTTTTCGGGATAACCGCGGCAGATAAATGCATTCAAGGATATGGGGGACTTAGTAACCAAATCTGCATTCTGTTAATTTTGTTTGTGTAACCGAAAAGGGATGGAACTTTCGTTCGCACAAAAGTTTTGACACACCAGACACCTAATCCCGAAAGAAAATCGGCAAATCTTGATGTGCACATGCGCAGTTGAAATGCTGAACTGGCTTATTGACTGATCGTTGGAAATCACCTACATTAATCTTGATTTCTTCTAAATGACAGCAAGCCCGACGGACTAATTTCACGGGTGTTCATAGTCCAATACGATCTTTAATCATATTAAGCTCTTTTTTTAATAATAATTCGGTAGGTTACTTTTCGGATAAATGCAAATGATCCTACATGCTTTTAAGCTTCTCCAGGAACACTAAAGCGTGGATCAAACAGCAACCTACTACTAATAGGAAAGATGACTCTTTGCAAAGTATTTCTTTTCGTTAGGATGTTTAACGGGGAAAAAAATCTATCAAAATTCAAAAATTGGAGAGGAGATAGACGCCCCAGCTCCCATCGGTCGCCGCTACGCCACTAAAGACGACACAGAACAACATTCATCTGCAGAATTGAATTTGTGAGTTAGGAAGAAGGTGAAACGTTATGAAACAGACCTGAAACTAGGAGTATGAAGACCAAACGAATCCCTTTAAGTTAAAGGGCGTCCTACAACTTTATAAATCCGTGTCAACCCAGAATGAATTTGGTTTTCAACATTAACCAAGAGGTGATACCTTATACCACTCCATATGATATTTATTTTGCAAGCTTCAAACATTCCTGTGCATTTTTTTCCTGGGTGGGAGAACTTCGTCGCGATGGTGTGGGTTCCATGCTTGGGCGACCGAATCTGGTTTCAGGTAGAGGGCCGAGGTCACACTATGTCGGCCACTTTCAACTCGGGCGATGAGTGAGACAAACAGTTCAGCTAATTGTGAGGCAAAAACCTACCTGTCACAAATATCACTGTGAAATATGTTAAGAAGCATTCGTCTTCTCCTTCAAACTTAAGTATACGGGAAAAGAACGTGTGTTAGTTCCGATCTCCATACAAAAATCCATGCTGTACAACAAAATCGGCATCTTTTTGTGGCATGGCTGGGAATATGTTGTTTGGCAAGAGTGATGGTGGTTATCGTGTCCGTGTAATAGCCCCCTCATTCGTTGGAATGATTGCATCCATGGCTAACGATGGGGACGCCCTCTACCCATGTCTGCAATGAGATTGTTAGGCTGCAGATCACAGTAAACAGACTTCCATAAACCTCAATGATAATTACGCGCACCTCCAAAAAATATTTAAAATACTCACAACTCTCCAAGAAGTTTGCGACGGACTTATTTCTTCATCTTTCATTTTCTGTTCAATTGTTTGGGGGTTAACCACTGACTTTGGGAGAAAATTCCATCCAAAGATAATAACCCCTATAAGTAGTCCTGAAGCCCATGGCATTTTTTTTTAAACAGGATGCCTACGTTCCATGGCAAAATAGAGCAATTTTAGGGCCTAATTCCATCCCAATTTTACGAGCTCGCAGTCCTCTGCACGGCTTTTACTGTTTTTTTTTTTACAAACCCTGAGTTCATGGCCACAAAATGCTCTGATACCGGAGAATTTGAGGGCATGCAAATCGTGATTTGGCCAGCATAGGCAATTTCGGGCCTATTTACTGGCCTGCACCCGTCACCATCTATGACAAGTAATGGACGAGTGGCAATACGAATCGGGAACTGTTATCATAGGATCGTAGTTGTAGACATATCAATAATTTTCGTGAGCACCATATTTAATTAAGATAATGTATCAACCTTTTTTAATTCTCAATTTTATGTTCATCTTGGCATCTTAATTGGACTTGCCAGGCCTATTGAGTCTTATTGGATTGCAGATGATGATGGGGGCACGTACCATCTTCCAACATAGGGGGCGCTCAAAACTGATGATTATATGCTAACTATGCATTATGTGCCCCTGTGCCCCTTTTCGGGGCGTATAGTATGGGTTTTGGGGGCTTTGTTTTCATATTCCTCGTTTATATCAAAACTATCTATACCATTATTGGGAAATTGTTACTTCTAAGAAATCGAAAGATATAAAGGGCAATTTTTTATCTCGAAGGGGCACTTTTATGCTCGAGGCGAGGGGGCACATTTATGGCCGCAAAAAGGGGACTTGGGAAAATCGGGGGGGGGGGGGGCCCCCCAACAGTCTTATAATACTGGAGCTTCTGACTAATTGAAGTAGGCCTATCCACATATCATTTTGTTTCATATACAGCATTCCTAGTATATACAATGTCCACTTAACATCCCCGGCCAGAAAACAAAACTACGTAATGAAAAAACAACCGCCGTACAAATTGGCAAAATACTCTACATTGACTGGAAGATGCCGTTGAACATGTATCTTGAATGGTTCAACTTTTTCAAGTTAATTAAGCTCCTCCAGCTTGTCGCGCCTGATGTACCAACAAAACGGCCAGGCATCATGAGGCTAGACCAGCGTTGATTTATACAGCATGCCTGATGCACATCAAATCAAACTTCAAATCCAAAATCCGTGATCGTCTCGTCTTCCGAAGTCTGGCGCCCTCTACGATAGATGGAAGCCTTAGCTATATGAGCGCACGCACAAGAGGTTGGAAATCTGCCTCTGCTTGGAGGAATTCCCCCGTTCGACGTTATCAAGACGTCGTCTAATGTATGTTATCAGTGCCGATTCCAGGTGTTGTGTCGGGGGGGGGGGGGCGCGAAATTACAGGAGTTGCAAGACCAATTTGAAGGGGGAATGGTGTGACATAAAATTTGCCGAGACACAACTCCGTGCTGGAAGGTGGCCAGGAATTTGTTTCCGGTCATTCTGCCGCAAAATCAAAAAGTGAGTGGGTGCGGAAGTGGGGCGTGGGGGGAATGGGTGGGATGGTGCTAAACACCATCTGACTAGTGTAGGTGTGAAAGGTAATTCTGTCCTCCCTGGTAAATGTGTCCCCTCAGACAAATTTACCGGGTCGTGACCCGGTAAATCTGTCCGGGGGACACATTTACCTACCTAGAGGTAAATTGTCCCCCTCCAGGTAAATCTGTCCCCCTGCCCAACGTTCAATCTCTCTTTCTTGCAATTTCTTTTCCCCGTGCAACGTCACAAGTCTAGCACCCAGATTGTGGAGTACGCGCGCGTGCGAGCGCAGCGCATCGCGTCGGTGCATGCTGCAATAATTATGTGGCAGCGATTATCACACGTGTGTTTTTGTAGATTCCTACAATTGTACAATTCTATACAATTTAGGAATTCTTCTAATAGGAAATGTTGGTTACTCGCTATGATGTGGGGACGGTTGACCAATTAAAGTTATGTCAATGCGGCCATCGCTGCCCCAGAAATTACTACGGGTGCAAAAAGTTTGCAGAATGCGGATTGCTGCAATTTCTCCGTAAGAAACAAAGCTTGATTGTTTTTTACATCTAAAAAGAAACAAAGTTTGATATTTTTAAAAGTTCAAAATGTATATCCTGTGGAGTGACAACACAGGGAACGGGCCTTCTGCTTGGCAAAACTAGGAGGACAAAACTACACGAGGGGACAGAAGAATCTAGAGGGGGACAGAATTAACGGGCGGGGAGGACACTTCTATATACCTATAGGTAATTGTTCTGTCCCCCGGACAGTTTTATCGGGGGACAGAATTACCGTCCACAATGGGCACTGCTCAAAGCGGACACTTCTGTTTTCGTTCGTTCAACTGGTTAAAAATGGGGGAGAATAATACTAGGCCTACTAGTGGCAGTTGTAAGATCCCGTTGCGTTCCCCGAGCTCTTCAACAAATTCGAATTTATTTTTAGTTAATAAATTTTTTTAACTTGTATGTTTTATTTCAACCAACAAAACCCCCCTTTTTCCTGTTATTCGCGAGAACGGATTTATTATCTGGCAGTCAATAATTTGAAATTGTAAAAGTAATAATTCAATGACTAAACATGGGCCAATCTTTTTGGTCGATGTCTCATTAAAAAGTGAATAATTAGCAATTTAGAAAAGGAATCTATAATTTTCTGGCTGAAACTCGAAAATAGCATGGGGAACCCAACTTTTAAAAACAAATGGCAAAATGACTCCGGGATGGGGGTAAGTAAAACTTGTGGCATCAGCAGAAAAAAAGACTCCGAATAAGGTACACCGGTACTCACGTTATGAAATTCGAGGTCACACCACGCCTTTGCATAAAGGCTGTTTAATTGGACGAGCTCACTGGTTTCCAAAACGGCTAAATACCACCGAGAGAGGGCGCCACGGACGCAGACAATGATCGTCAAAACACGTAATGCACGATATAAATCCATTATTAGCAAATTGCGGTTTCGAATTAGGATACAGGAAGAACTCCAGGGCTTACTACTGTAAACGAGGTTGGAAATAAAGTGAGCACTGGGGACGAGGTTGGTGGCAACCTGACCTAAGATATGTCAGAAACAGTCAGAATCGTTTGGTCTGGGAACCAGACTAACGCAGACAGAAACTGAGAAGAGATTATGTATAGTAGGCCCTGCTGCCCTTGTGTGTTCCTCTGGGAAGCTCAGTACCTGCTCTTTTTTGCCCCAGCCTGACTGTTTTGTACTTAGTTTTAACAAACAAAGGTTAAAAGCAACTATTTTCCTCTTGGGGAGTGCATTTTGACAAAATCAAGAACCGCTTTATTTTGGGGCCATATAAACATGCTCTTCGATAATTTACAGTAAGGGCCTATTTTGCACTATTATTAGCCTAGATTTGCCTGTAATTGTCGCATATAATGCATGTTCTGAAAACAAAAAGTGTGCTTCACAACAGGAAGAATGACTGTTTGATGGTGTTTTTTTTCTTCAGTCTACAAGAATATTAAACTTGTGTTATTGACTATTTTCCAGTACATAATGCCATCGCGTAAGAAATGTGTAGTTATAAGTGGAAATGGAGAATGGTGTTGTTAGTTTCTAAAAAAAATTCTGAGGTTAATGTTCGTTTTCTGAATGTAAGAAAAATCCTTTGTCAGAGGAAGAAACACCCATTTTATTTGTAATTGTTTGTTCTAATAAGCGTTTGTTTTGGTTTGTTTTGGTTTGGTTTGGTTTGGTTTGGTTTGGTTTGGTTTCTGTGACTGGTTTATTTCAAACTCCTTCGCGGTCCACTTGAATTGTCAGTACGTTAGTTTTGTATACAATAACAAAATCCAACTTCTGCTGGAGCATAATAACACCTGTGTTCATTGATACAAGGGACCGAGTGCGTGCGACTCCGGGGAGCAGGCCGGTACGCCGTGTTGACGGGCAGTGCTTTGCCCACGCCATCTCCGGGAGGGCCAAGCCCTGATATCGGTATCCTCTCACGGGAGAACACGACCCGTCGGTACGTTCGAGAGAGAGAAGCTCAGGTTTCTTGCGTGGCTGCCCATGTAGCAGATAGAAAAGGGTAGTCCTCATAGTTGTGTTGCTATAGACTTTACCATCTTACTGTTTTTATGAAGGGAGGGGGGGGGGCTTCTCGATCACCCTAAGCAATTTTTTTCTATGATTTTAAATAAACTTTCATTGGCATGAAGTTTATAATATTTACGTAAAACTTGTGTGTTTTTGAAAATACTACCCGTCCACACAGCATTCGTTAAGACATGTACACCATGTAGGCCTACTCTGCGAGATTGGTTATCGCTTGGAAAAGTTACACCTGACGTGTGTAGAGGTGTGACCCCCTCCCCCCCCCCTCATCCCCAGTCATTGACTGTTCTTGTCGAAACTTTTTTCGCTCTTGCTGGTACTTATGTGGTCGGGGGGGGGGGGCTACCCCTCCCCTTTCTAAACTGGTGACGCCCGTGATGTAACCAGTGCTAACTAAAACTTCTGCTGAAACAAAATAAGAAAATTTACCCAGCATGAGTACAAGCGCACAGTCATTTTACCATTGTGTTTCCCATTGTTCTTGTAATACTCTCCCATAAATTAAGCACACAGACGTACGCTCCAGGAGCGTTTTCAAACAAAAAAGTTGTACGGGACTTCGAGGACAACAAAGAATCTGTTGTTCTTTCTTTGCGTAGCTGTCCTCGGGATGTACATTGTATACTCGAGCGTACGCGCTCTTGCTTTGACGAAAGCCAGGTGAGTTTCCTCTTTCGCTTTTAACCTCTAAATAGAGGTGAGGGAACGTACGAATGTGGTGTATTACCTGACGACCTGGCCACTTCACAAGTTTTAGCGAGTTTTTCCTCAAGGGAGTCAATAGTTGCCCTATATTAATGTCGGCTTAATAAATAACATTTGCATTGTTTTGTGAGGCCCTGGGAACATATTCGATAAAATATTGTGGCAAGGGTTAATTTAATAATACAATTGGGGTTTATGGGAAAGTAAGGCACTTTAAATGACTAACTAGTAAGAATGAAAGTTGGCATAAGCTTTCGAGCAACAACAGTACTACTTCATGAGATGCAATGAAGAGGGGCATCTCAATGCACGGTTTATATATGGGTAAATGTACAGTCAAAACAAGAGGTCAAAACTTATTTATGGATAATAGTTGTCTTAAGTGATCGGGGCACCCCCACCCCCTCTTAGTTACGTCTTTGGTCTGAATAAAACTTACAGTTGGTGTGAAAATAAATGTACTTAAAAGACAAACGAATATCAACCAAAAAATAAAAAGCAAGACGGACAAACAACTGGAGCTGCACTGACAAACAAACTGCAGGAATACAGAAAATTACAAGGAGTTGGGCAGTAGGGGCGAGATATGACATGTGGAGGATAGGAGTGGGTGAGAGGGGATGCAAACGGATGAGGAGGATTAATATGAATAATTCAAACCAGTATTATCAAATCAGTAGATCGGAAAAGAGCTCAATACCAAGTCTGTTTGTCAAGTGGATTTATATTGTGTTGCTGTCATTCGTGGGTATTACTATTACTATCTCTACTTGAAGACAAAATAGAGTGGTTGTCATGAGGAGAGTCGTGGACTGTATCTGTACACGTGCCAGTTAAGGAGTTATCTTTCTTCGATCGTTAGTCTTATATTGGGTCGAGATGACAGAGTGTTTAGGACGTGGTCTCCAGTTATAGCTACAATAAATCCTAGCTAAGAAAACAGATCGGTGCAACCCAATTGTCAAGCGGCTATAGTCTTGGACCATTAATCATATAGCCGGGAGGTGAACGCAAAAGGGTTCCGCTCGTCCGGGATATTTGCACAACGCGGCAAGTTGGCCGTGAAATGTTTTGCTATTCACACCTAATAAGAGAGGAGGGGGTTTACGGTAGTCAAGCAACCCAAACCAGCGTGATGGTGTGCCCATGTTGGTCCATTCATCTTTATCTGTCGTCTTCATCAAAAGATGCCCGCGCGAATGAAGGACTCGTTCGGCGGCTCTCCACTTCCGCTACCCTGTCTCTGTGTATCTGTGGCCGCGGTCTTTGGTTGGCTTACATGGACCAAGTTTACCGGGCTGACGTTGCAACAACAGGCAAGGGGTCACTTACGCCGGCTGAAAGATGTGCGCTAACGTGAATGCCAGACCGTCATACAACTTACACGCAGATGGATATTTCGGTATATCTAGTGCGAGGGGATGGCTTCTTTCCAAGACGATAAGTGTCACTCTTTATTTGTAACGTTCCTGACATGCCTGTTCAACTTTCTAGGTAAAGTCCGAAATTACATCACATTTGCTGATTTATTATTTTAACGATAGACCACGAATCAAAAACGCAAGTGTCTATTACTGCAAGTTAGCGTGCTCCCTTAGTCAATTTTCTCAGGTTCTTCAGAACTGAAAATATATTCGCTTCGGAAAAGACATACACGCGTCGATCATTTTACCTTTCGACAGTTGTTGTTTTGGGTTTTTTATTTTTTTTATTTGGGGGGGGGGGTTAAGATTTACGATTTCAGCTTACTCTCCATGTTGAAAATGTTGAAAAGCACCTGTGTTCAGTTCTTCCTGTTTCATATAATTCAGTTCATAAGAGGTTGTGGCAGGCCAGGGGGCGCCACGGCCCCGTCTCCGGCATGAATGAGCCTTTTATTTGAGTGCCCCTCTAGAAAACGAGCCCCCTCCCCCTAGTGCGCCCCCACCCCCCAACCCCCACCCCACCCCCTCTGCAAAATGGACCCCATTTATGCCACTAATATCCATGATTATAGTCAGTTGGCGTATGGTCAAAAATAATCTCCCGTATGCAATATTGGGTACATTCTTTGAACATTTCAGGGATTATTAATGAAACACTATGAGTGTGAAACCCTTTTTTGGTTCTACCCTCAGAAGATTGTTTTCGGGGTAGCTTTTTGTTTAGCCATAATGAAGAATGTACAATGGAATACCCATTTTACTCTGGCCAAAGTTAGCGGGGTTTGAAAAAAAATTGGCGTAATATGCCCAAAAAGTAAAATCGTTTATCAAGACTTTTTGCAGTAGATGAAAAATTTGAGTTAAAAATTATATGTTGAAACACAATTTTGGACAAATTTTCTCTTCAAGAGGCGGGACCGTCCTTTCATAATTTTGGGGGTGGGGACAGCAGAATTAATCATAAATCCAAACATTAATCCAAACTTATGCCAATCTTTTTCTGAATTTGGCCTTAGTAGTCTAAGCAGTAAATTAAAAAGCAAAACTCATGTTGCGCTTTTAAGCAAGAGGGAGTACATTTGTTTTAAATGGGCAATGGTAAAAAAAAATGTACAATTTTAGCCTTAAAATCCATTTTGTTTCACTAAAATTAGAAAACAGAGCTGGAACGTCTTTTCTTTGAAGCATATCCGGCACATAAAATGAGTACTTGTGGGTTGATTAAAATTTTATAAATATATAAGGGAAGAGACTAAAAAAAACCAGAAAATGAGTAAATTTGAGTGAACAATTAAATGTTGTGTCAATTTTAGTTGTCAAATGAACATATCGCAATTTGAGATACGATTACAGATGTAGGATAAACATTTATTTCGCTGATTTCAGACCAAAAAAACCGACATAAACCTGGCCTTTCATGTGAAATCACCCTTTCCTGCCACGTTTGGACATTTTAGTTTTACGCCTAGAAACCATGACATACCAGCTAACATTTCTTGGAAACATTAACAAACGTTATAGGTTTGACCATTAAATGTCTTTAAAAAATAAAAGTTTGGGTTTGATTGTTGTTTTCTTTGTTCATATGCAAGGTGTGTCCTCTTTTAATTTTAGGGAAAAAAATTTGATTCGAGATGTAAACATTCTGCCCAACCCCGTTTACTATGCTGGTTTGATAAAACCGCACCAAGATTGCCTGTTTGAGCTATATTTTCTGTTTACGCCTTTTGCCCCCCTCTTTTCAAAATGTGGCCCCACCCCCACCAGAGGGAAAAGTCTGTAATTATTTTATTCTCATGATGTAGTAGCGCTTGGGTGAGCTGTCCGAAAGTGAAATTATCGAAATCTTTTTTTTTTTTGGCGGGCAAATCCCCCACTTTTTAATGTCATGGCCCGCCCATAGAAGGGTCAGAAAAAAAGGCATCAAGTGGTTTTGAACTTGTTGTCGTATCCATAATTGATCCTACGAGTTCTAAAGAGTGAACCCAACAATGCATACGGGCCCCACAACACAAAGACTGAGAATTATTTTGGGGACACCTTGAATCCGCCTTACTTTTCTTAAAAGTCGCCTTGTAATGCAATATTCGGCCAGGTAGATTGAACCCGACCTGAGCTCCGTCAGTTCTACAGTATTATTTCTCGCATTTCGGGCCAAATTTTTCGGCAGAACATTTCGTAAAATAATGGGGACAAAAAATCGTCACAATGGCGTCACATGAATACTTACAAAAACGGTGTCACCAAAATATTTATTATATTTTTAATGAAAGACGAAAACTTGTAATTTGCAGTTTGGGATTTAATAAAGTTGTATCTATGCTATCTATCTATCTACACTGCAAGAAAGTTATAATATCTTAAAATAATTAAACGAATTTTGCAACTTTCTAATTTGTTCAGTAGACTACCATCATAACAGCTAACGTTAGATAGTCCAACACTTGTTTTCTCTCTTATATACTGTCAGAGAACTGTATGAGACGATCAATTTTGTTAGTTGATTTGTCCATAGTCCCTACAGCTCTTGCAATATCGCTGCAAAATCTTTTCACTAATGAGTGTAAAGTGAAATCCTGAGCGTGACGTACAAGAATTAAAATAAACACCCCCCCCCCCTTAGCACGTCAAGTTGACATCCTAAATGAAGCGAATCTATCGTACTATCGTAACATTCAGGCCTCGTGCAAAATATGTGTTTTTAAATCAACATGTTTCTTTACACCATACGAAATGTCATATGCCACCGTGAAAGAAATATCATTTTTCCAAAGTAATATGCATTCAAGATCTGTTTTTCACTGTGTGTGGTCCTGTTCATGATTTTGATTCAATTTTTCTTGATAATTGGAAATGTTCCAAGTGCTTCAGTTTCTTATCCTATTTTAGGGCGTCGGTTATTTACTATAGAGCCTTTTTTAAGGTCATCTTACAGCTGAGGTGTCCCTTCTTATCCTAGGAACGCAATGGCCGATTGTTTTGAAATTTTGGATGGTGGTAGAAACATTAATGCGTAGTATATAATGAAGGTTTTAACTCAGTAGAATAATGCAGTTTGTAATTATGATCATTTACCAAGCTCCCGTTCGTTTACACGGTAATTTTGGGAAAACAGAAATTTCCGGTATACCCACGTGCGAATGCTGCCGGCTAATTTTGTGCGATTTTTGTGAAGTTGGAGTCACAACGTTCGCAAGACAACAATTTTCAAACGAATAAAGGCTCGGCACTAAAAAATAAATATTGTGACGATGATAGCAGGAAATGTGCACGACCTTAGGTGTTAAAAATAAGAGATTCATGTAGCTGCATATGTCATGCGACACATGCACCGCTTGGAGCAAGCATGACTCGGGTGCAGTGCGGCAACTTATGGAGTCTGCATCACATACGCTCGGGTATATGAGATAAATGTACACAGCGGAAGTATCGGAATACTGTTGGTTATCCGTAACAGAAATGGACCGGAACAGTTATCACAGCCAATATGTGCAACGGGTGAGGTCCACATTGTGGACTTACAAAGGAAAACACCACACGGCATGACATTTTAATAAAATTGCTCCCAAATATTTTGACAAGAGTCGTCTTGACTTCACTTTGCTGAACATCCTCTGTCCACCTGTTATAGTAGCAAGCGTTTCCTGGGAGGAATGTAAGTTTTTGAAGGAGTAATTGATATGGTCTGGGTCTGGAAATTTTTGTCAACTTCTGTAGGAAAAGCTGAATTTCCGTTGAGACGCAAAGCATCACAACGAAGTAATATTTTTGGCAGTCCTGCACCATGACGCGTACGTTTCCTTCGATAGATAAAAGCAAATTATGTTTAAGATACTCTGATGGCAATCTGATGTCCTTCGAGATTTTGGAATTGGACAAAAATAGACAAAAAGTAAGGGTATGCAGCTCCCTTTTCTATTTTTGATTCTAAGGTCATGAAGGTGCGTTGTGGCTCGAGTCTGTTTCACTCATATGATATTTTAAGGGCTCAATGATAACAGATAGAATACATGGATACGAGAACACACTTTAGAAGTGGAAGAAATGAAAAGTCTTTTAAAGTTTTGACCTTGACGACCCTTCACCCCCACCCGCCATTCAAAAATTATGTATTAAAATAATGGTTGCCAACCGCGAAGCAAAACAAATGGCTGCGACACTGACAGTGATTAGAGATGTTTTCATTTGTTTAATTATACTTCAGTATACTAAATTATTTGATACCTTAACTACATCTTTCTATCTATATGTTTTTAATATCAAATAACATAAGGAAGGATGTTTTTGTAATAACAAAATTTGCAGCCTACGTCTTTAGAAGTTTAAATCGACAACGAGTGTGCCTACATTAACAATCGGTCTTTTATTAGGTTACCAGTCTGAAACTGGATGTATATGGCGGTTAGTTGGGCTTTTACTTCAAACAGTCACTATCATTATCCTGAAAAGGGGCAGTTCATGGCTGTAAAGGGTACATACCCTTGATCAGTGTATGAAAACTTGCAAGAAAAAAAGGTTCTCTGTTTGTTTGTTTCAGTTCCGTTTTTACTTCAGCTTGACAAAAATGCCCTAACATCCACAGACGCCCTCCCACCCGGGGTTAGTTTGCCCACAGCTGAGCTATGAAAGAGCACTCCAAACAGACTACGTCTGTTCGTTCGATCGAGCCCATGTATCACGTCGAGGCGGGCGCCGGAGGACATCCTGACCGGGACCACCGGGGGACCGACCCTGTCTCTACTCGCTGAGTTCCCCGGGCGGGTTGACGAATCGACCGGTAGGGGGAGCGCCGGCCAGACCCGCTCTCGATCCGCGACGGATGGAAAAGCCATCGTGCAGTTTGAATAGAGGTGGTCAAAGGTTAAGTTGGCATCAAGAAACACAGGATTAGGATGGTGCCCTAGAGAGCTGGGAACGAAATAGCATGTGGAGGGCTTGGGGCTATCAATTCATCCTTCAATGCTGAAGTTGATCGGGAATTTGATCCAATGTAACCTTTGCGTGCAATTTTCTGCTCAGTAGGCATCTGCGTACAATACAAATCGTGGTTTCTTCAAATATCTTTAAATAATTACGTCTGTTTTCGATGTGGCTTTTTGTCACAAATTCAGTTGTATACTTAAGGAGAGAGGGGGCGGAAAATTAAAAAGCACCACCAGAAATTGTACTATAATAAAACGCACACAATGCATGCCTAGTTTGATTTTGTTCATTTCGTTAAAATAATTATATTTCGTTTAAATAATTATTTAAAACATATAGTATGGATCGCACGGAGAAACTTGTGCATTTAAATTACTGTTTCTAATTTAATTATTACATTGTTTCATATTTGTAAGGGCTGGGGCAAATTGCACACCTATGTTTGCGTTGTGTATAGAATGCAAGGCGAAATAATCCTAAGCACAGTCCATTCCAAACGTGTTGAGATTGTTGGCCATTAGATTCCTTGCCAAATTTTCTGGTCATTACATTCTTTGTTTTTTTCTTTTATGACACCACATCATTCCGGGGCAACGAATCTATGCTAGGCGTTCTAGTTTCTCTCGGAACACAAGCCACCGTCATTTATCAATATGTAAATTGTGACGGCTAATTTTGTTCGCGTATACGCTCCAGTCACTGGCTTTTTGTATTTTAATCTAACCTCTGTTAATGTTCGACACTATAGCGCAATGTGCAACGCGAATATAACGAGCTGTGTGACCTTTCAAACTTTTCTCGGCTCATAATGGCATGAGAGTCGCTTTCCCCCGACTTGACACCCATCCCTAACGACCCACTTCTTAGCTCACCCGTTACTGACTTTAATAACATATACCGTATACTTTGATCGAAACAAAATCTGAAGACAATTCAAAGAAACTGTTTCACCAGTAGGCCTACAACAGACATCTCTGTCGGATAAGGGGTGCTTTCCACTTACGGGAACGTGTTCGATAGCCAAGCCCCGCGAACGTGCCATCCCCAAATATTGTCAGCGAAAAACTGTTATCACGATGGCGGCGCTCTGTTTGCCAATCCTATAAGTATCACTGTTTGATTAGTTGCTTTTAAAATCCTCGAAAACAAAATTGGTGACTGAAAACGACATGTTGCCAGCAATATATGAACTCACTGTAGATGTACAAAACGGAACATTTTCACAACAGGGTCAAAACACGTATTGCATGCATGCACGTTGCTAATTTAAATTACCAAGTACACGACACAGTTCCATAAACAGGTAATTACGGTAACCAATCAGATTACGGGAAGCAACTCACCCTCCCATGCAGGGTCTACTTCTGGTTCATTCAAGGTTGAAAGAGGAATTAGATCAAGCTTAGTCTGTGGAATATCCCCTTGCACAGCAAGGGTCTATGATAATTATGTTTTGCATATTCGGCGATTAATTATGCAAAGCAAGATTGCGTCTTGACCTCGAGATTCTGACCATTCCCCGGGCGTTGCGTGTTGTGCAGATACTCCTAAGCCTTGGCCTCAACCCGTATGAGTTTCATTTCATTTCAGTCACGCATCACTACACAATTGTCAATTGATCACAACCACATTTTTTGGACACTGTGACCAAGTTCCATGCCTTAATCAATTTCAGTGCTGTTTTATGTAAGCTGTGAAAAATCCAGCATGTTGTGAAAACAAAAACAAGCTGATGTGGTTTGGGATTGGAATCATTTGCCCTTGAGCATTAAACTGAGGTCTTGCCATGATGACTGGTAGCCAGGCAAACGATTCCGATCCCAAATGCTGCCTCTTTCACAACATTAAGGATTTTGTACAGCTTTTTCTTAACACTGTACTGAAATTGAATAAGGCAAAGAACTTGGTCACAGGGTCCAAAAATGTTGTGAGCAATTGACAATCGTGTAGTGATGCGTGACTGAAATTAAATGACACTCATAGGGGTTGACGCCAAGGCTTAGGAGTAACTGCACAACGAAACGTTTTCAAAATTAACCCCATGGTTTTGTAGTTTTTTTCAAAAAAGTCAGACGGACACTTTTTTGAGGACATACTGTATATATTGGGTCTTCGGTAACCCGTTGTTGTATTACAAAAACATGGCATCCAACTTGACCAATCACCAGCTTAGTCCACATTTCTGATCGAAATGACCTCTCAGTTTTAAAGTTGACTCGTATTGGCTGGCGCGCGGGATCGCAAAAAATTGCATGTTAGGATACATCGGACGTTCTACCGTGGGTCGGCACACGTGTGTGTGTTATCCTCAGATACAGACTAGATGAAGCCATGTGCCCAATGGGACTTTCAAATTTTTCAAACGTTTCCAGCCATATGGTTGCTGAGGCAAAGCGTCTGCCGTTGATAAGCAAAGCTAATCCGATTACGTACTTAGACGCTATAACAGAGCAGTGAAATTCATGCACCCCAAAAAAATATGCTCAGTATGATTGAAATGCTAAATCATAACGGAAGAAGAAATGCTAAACTTCATTTCAGTGAAAAAAAATCGTCGTCATCGATGCCGAAACGTCAATACTGGTTACTGGTATGGCTGACTTTCAAGTCTGGAAGAAATCGTTCGAAAACGTCCTCAAATCTATCTCCAAGATGTTATTTCACGAGTAGTTGAACACTTAAATCAACTATATTCCCAATTTCAGCGAAATCTGTTGTTGCAAACGCTAGTGTTGCACATTGAACTATCTCCAAGGAAAATTTCGACGAGGATTTTCTGCCACCAACCCACTTGCATTATTCAGCAAAGCGCCGTATGCGCTACGGTTGACCGATTTCGCCCGGCAGCGCAATAATGAGGGGAATATTAGCATATTCATTAGCGTATTGACCAACGGAAGCCGGCAAAAAGGGTAATATTTATCAATTAATAACTCGTGAAGGAGGCTTTTCTCCAAATTTTTACTGCACACCATAATGGATAGGAACCTTATCAATATTCTTGAGGCTTGAAAAGTTGACAGATATTGCAAACGCCAGTGTTACAACTTTCAAATCTGCACGTAGAAAGGCCTAATTTTGTAATTTCAACGAAAAGTGATGAACATATAACAATACGATTTTTAGCATATACTTGGATCATTATAAGGGAAATAAACCTGAGTTGCATGATACGGTCTTCTAAACGGGAGAAATTCATTTTAAAGATTTCGCCCGCCGGGGTGAACTTGTCTGTGTGCATGTAGTTTCTTTCAAAATAAAGTGTTACGTAACCTTTAGAAATCGCCCTTCGCAACCACACTGCTGAAAGCGTTTTAACCACTTGCATTCATTGAATATAAGTCATTGTCCAATATGTTTACCGGAATTTTAGCACGCACTCATTCCCAGTGTTTGTGGTTATACATTGTACAATTATCTGTACAATTTACCTGGAAATTCGTGAGGTCTGATTGCCCCATAAAAAGGTTCATATGTAAACCATGCATTTGACCTATGAACTTCAATACGTCAGGAATGTTTTTTATCTAAAACATACTCGAGATTTCCAACTAACACTAATTGCGCCTGCAGACAAATATAGACCTGCGGCAATGGTCACATTGGCACGTGTATGTCTATAGTGTGCAACATTGGTCACGTTTACATTGTGCACATTGGTCACGTGAACACTGGGTGCATTGGTCACAAGTAGGGTGGACAAATTTGGTCACGTCACATTTGCACTTTGGTCTCAAGTAAATTGACCATAACATCGAGCACATTTGCCACGTGATCACTGGTGACCGTGGCCGTCATATCCTTTAGATAGGTTCTATGTTCCATTTGTCACGTGTCACATGGTCAGTGAGCACACATCGAACTCAACCTGTACAGACATTTGGCTTCTTTGTAGTTTGGCGTATTATGACATAACAGTATGTGAATAATCATTTTGAACTTGTATGTGTAAAGGTATGATTGAGAACTAATTGCTTCAAAAAGGTGTCCCAATTAGTTAACCATGTAACTTTTTACCTCCAACACAGACCGGTAGTATAAGGCCAAATAGAAAATAAAAAAACATGTTTAGCGTCCTGCCTTTTTGAAAAAAAAAGGAAGGAGGAGGCCCTTTTTATTTTTTTCCTCCAAAATGGCCGCCCGACCGGGCTATTTTTCAAGAAAGCCGCCAGTTTTTTTTTTTTAAATGGCCGTCACTTGGACTCAGGAAATGACATACCATTTATATGGGCTAGATGCAACAGACAAAGAGGCCAAAATGATAACACTGTTAAAAATTATTCATTTTTTCGTAAAAAAAAGAAGAAGAAGAAAGACGCAGGGACGCTGGACATGTTTTTTTTTTATTTGGCCTAACTTACCGGCAAATCTCAAGTCAGGATTTCCAGTTTACATTGGTCATTGTGGCCACGTGTACACTAGGTCACGGGTCACTAGTCGTACAATCACATTTGTGCATCACAAGTGGCTCACGGACTGTATCATTTTAACGTTACTTTCAATTTCACAAATGAATTTTAAAATGGGGGTTGAAAGGTGAGCCAGCGTTTTCCCCCTTAGTGTTTCACAGAGAAACCTGGGCACCAGTTGTTTCCCCCACTCACAGCGTGCAGTCTCAACTGGACATTTTGTTTCCCCGCTTTATGCAACGAACATCTTGTAAGAATTTCTTGTGTTGGCCGCAGTCCCAACGCATGTACGGGGCAAGGGAAGGGGACCGAATGATTTACAATAATGTTGTCTTCATAAATTTCCTGTCGTGTTTGAAAGCGGGGAAACCCGTCAATTCGGTGCCCGCCTATGATGCGTACGTGCCCCCCCTCTGCTCGAGCCCCGGCCGGCTATATATAACCGGCATGTACATTAGCTTGAGTCCGAATTCGTACGAATGTCACAATGAATTATAAGCCTTGTTACCGAAAGAGTAGGTTATCTTGAAAACATCTTAATAGGAGGCATGCATAACAGGAACGTCGCATCTCTTCCCAAATTGATCCAGTCATTTCGCAATGAGTTGAGGCTGTTTCCAGACACTTTGACACTGAACAGGTTCGATTCCGTTGCTTGGCTTGATTCAAACAGGATAAATTGGGATTTGATGTCTGACAAATCCCCCACTGAACCAAGTATTAAGTCCAAGTTTAAAGTCACAAGTTCAGTGGAAATAAAAACGAAGGCAGGCTAAAATTATGCCTAGGCCCTACACCGAGACCTGGCGTCATAGCGTTACCAAGCCAAGTGCAAGGCTTGCATAATCATGACCAGTCCCAACCCCACCCTACATCCTACCCAGTCCCGTTAGACCGGTCATCTCGGTCATTTTGGCTTCAATTCCGGTTCAGACCCAAATATCCTTTTCTCAACCAGGCTGGAAGTGGAAATACACAACTTGGAAAAATAGCAATGCCCGACTCGAGCACTTTCTCTATATAAGTAGGCTTTAAGAATATTAAATATATATATATACAAATAAATAGAGACTGACTGACATAATATCAACATGATGTACCCTGATAATTATTTGAGTAGGCCTATCACCCGTTGTCCAACGGAGCCCTCTCCAACGTATCTGAGCATGCAAATGTGACCCCGCGCGCCAGCCAAAGGTCGACTTTAGAAATCGTGACGTCATTTCGATCAGAAATGTGAAAATTGGTCAATTTGGCTGACATGTTTTGTAATACAACAACGGGTTACGGAAGACCCGATACTGATTGGTCAGAATCTCGAGGTCAAGACGCAGTCTTGTTTGCATAATTAATCGCCGAATCTGCTCGCTACTATCCTGACCCGCCCTCTGCTTCACCGTCTTCTTCAATTCTAGCTCACAATTAAAACAAACTTGAACTATAAAGTGCATTAATACACCATAGTTTAAATTTAGCCGGGATTGTTGGACGACATTTAATTGGCACCTTAAACAAGGAGATAACAAGCTCGATCGAGAAGCTGTCGGAAGCTGCGGGCCAATGAATGCGTGTTCATGTATGAGTGATTGTGCCATGTAATTTCTAGAAGGAGTAGTATTTTGAGTAAAAATAAAATCTTGTTTTGACCCCAGTGACCCCATGATGACCTTTGACCCAGTTTGGTCACGTGACATGTTGGGGCTGGGCTACTGCTACTTTTGACAATGTTTGGTTGAAATCAATCAAAATATGTAGCAGCAGTAGACAATGTCAACGTTTGTAACTAACTAGCTAACTAGCTAATTAACTAACTTACGGAGAGACATGATGACTGTTGGGCTGCTACCACAGCTACTGATACTTTTGACAAAATTTGGTTGAAATCAGTCAAACTATGTAGGAGCAATAGGCAATGACAACGTTTGTAACTAACTAACTAACTAACTAACTCACTAACTAGCTAATTACTAACTTACGGAGAGACATGATGACTGTTGAGCTGCTACCCCACAGCTAAAAATGTATGTCGCTAACCAATGAAAATGCACTTACGACATTGCATTGAAAATAATATGGATGTTCCGATCCACCCCTTTAAACTGTATGTTTGAAATATCGGGGGGGGGGTGTACACGAAACCCTACTCTTTTTACCTATGGCTTTCTAATTTATTCCATACATGATATTTCTTGAAAATTGGCTTTGCCCGCGAAGATTTAATTGGGAAATTGTGGCTAACTTATTACAAGCGTTTCCTTAAAGTCTCCCCCAACTTCATTGATTGATTATTGGTTGCATGATCGATGGGTGGACATCCAGAAACTAATTTAATTTTCCTGAGGGAGTGGTGAAAATTCAACACGTTTGGATCTGAGGTTAAAATGTCATGTTATTTTGTGGTTTTCGGTGACGTTGCCATGGCAATTTGTTAAGCTCACCAAGTGTTTTCCTGTTTTAGTTAGAATTGCTTTTTACAAAGGTTATTGGAAACACATACACACTGACGCACCGGGGTCTACTTGCTCTGTGGACATTGTTGGAGTGTTACACAACATAATGGAGAAATGTTGGCTATTATTGTCATATATCATGGCCAAAAAAAGGAGTTTTAAACCTTAAGCCCCTAAAGCTTAATAATAGTTCACAAAGATTTCTTTCACTGATTTAAACCTTACCGATACTCTATCTACCACAGACAACAAAACAAAGCACAAGACAAAAAAACCCAAACAAACAAACAAACAAATAGCGAAATGAGCCTTCTTAAGAATATCATTTTCCAAAACAACAGCCTGTTTAAATTGACATGAACACACATATATTACAAGCATCTCTTTAGGTTTGTTTTCTTTCTTTTCAAAATGTCATGGTACAGTCCTCCCATATCGTCAAGATCCTGACAGAACCCTGACATGCATACGCGAACAATAATAGGACGGGACTTTCGTACCGGGGAAATGAAAAACGCAGCCGAATTCTTGAAGAGGTTAGACGGGAGCCGCCGACGATGGATCCCAGGCCCGGCCTGGCACTGACGGATGTGGCCGGCGGAACACGCTGACAAACCCGTCCCGCCTGGGACCCCGGTCTAGAATGTATCTATTCTCGAAAGGGTTCCGACGGTTTTTTTTTTTTTGAAGTTCCGAAACGGGTGGATTAAGAGATGGAAATGGCTGGGACTGTCGGCTAGTTGTCAAATGGCCCGCCGGCGATTGGACTTGAGATGTAACTAGGCATGGCGGCCAGTCCATTTAGATTGAGCTCAAAACCCTCGGAACAATGTTGATTAACTTCTTACGATGTTATGACCGCGCTCAATAAATTACCAGTTAAGGAGTTTATCCACCAGCTTTATGTAGCTGTATCGAGGGATCGAGTTAGCCGTATCGCAGATACAGGATCGGAAAGAAAAACACGTTGGCAAAAAGTAAAACACGAAAATAAATAACTTGTACAATTCTAACATGCTGAAGTCATATAATCACAATGTGTGTTGAGTCGATCTTACACACATGTGCAACTGGTTTTTGGTATGATGGGTTTAAGAAGGAATTAAGCTTTGTTAAGAGATCTACAGGGGGGGTCCCCCGCCCCCGTTCAGCCGCTGACTAATGTTATGATACTAGTACAATGAGTCCAAAAATTATAAATGGAATGCTTAAGTTCCCCAATTTGTTCTTGAATTGCCTTAGAATGCAGGAAGAATCATCGTAGATTTCAAAATTGACCCAAGTCCCCAGACTCAAACCCTCCTTTATATACCCCCCTTTTCCTGAACGCTAGATCCGCCCCTACAAACCGCTCCGTTTCTTTCACGTTCAAAGAAATGTGTGTTGACATTGACGTGTTTACTGTAAAGAAAGTTTGGATCTTTAAGGCTGAACCAGTTCGGAAATACTTTTAATATTCAGGTAAAATTAAACCGAATTCATCCTCGGTATAAGTGTGACAGTCGCAGTGATTGCTAATTCTAAGTAGGCTTATTTGGAAAAAAAAAACATGTTTGCAAAAACAATCAAATCTGATTCCGAATACAGATCAGCAGGTGAAACTGGAAATCAGTTGAAATTACAGCCTTTGTATGGTCGATTGGAAAATCTGTAGTGAAATGCTATTACGGACGGCGTTTGTTTTCCGTAGGGACCTTGTACCATAACGCCAATCGGTTCATCACGTGAACGAGAGAAACCAGTAGTTATTTTGAGTATTAACTCCAACTGCGCCCAGAACAAGAAATGCACTGTTCGAATTTCCACGAGAAATTATCCAATGTATCATTGGACAACCGTAGACAATATTCTTTGCTTGCCACTTTGACACACACTGAAGAAAACTAGACACTATCAGCAGAGAGGTCATGAATTCAGTCCAACATTGTCAACTTCCCGGTAAACCTCTCCCCGCCATCAATTAGGCCGATATCCCATAAGTAAGGTCCATCGGAGACGAGAATATTTTCAGCTGCGTGTTGCACAAGTAAAATCCCCGCGATGTCGGCCCGGTGTCGGATTACGAGATATAACTTGACGTGAATGTCATACATGATTTATCCAGAAAAATCTGACCGGCTCCAAATGGCTGTGGTACAAGGAGGGGGGAGGGGGAGGCGTGCTTTTCAGTTGAGGGGCTCTTGAAGCATTTCTTATTAGTGTCTTTTGTCTCAATTTTGAGAGTGTGTTTATTTGTGTTCATTTGCCATTGCCCCTCCTATCCCATAATATCTTACCATATTCGGGAGCATAATGCCAACACATAAAGTACCTCGTCCATCAGAATTTAAGAAAATATTACAAAATAATAACTAATAACATCAATAGGTAATAAAACGATAGTAATATGACGTGTACTTTGTTTATCTTTGTATCTGTACCTTATTTAGGTGTATGATTAGGCCGTTCTCTATGGTCAAATTATAACCATAAAACTAAAAAGCCAGTCGCAGCAAAGTTGACAACTTGTCGTAAGGTGGATTTTTGAATCGTAACCTGTTATGTTGTTCTAAGGCCCTTGCTTTGACTATGTGAGAAAAAAAATGATGGGAAAGACCCCCCCCCCCAAAAAAGTAAATAAATAAAAGAAGGTTACCTAAAATCGGTTGACAAAAGAGCAGCTTTTCGCAGATTCTTAGTAATTGTCACCTTTTTTCAATCCAGAACACGGGCATTTCTTTAGGATAAACGATCTGCTTGGTTTGGATTTATTCTCTCTTAGTTTTATGCTGGAGACATTTCATGCACATGTTGCCTGCCAATTTGCAAGCGAGGACAACTTGGGCCCTTGAATGCGTATATCACTCTTGTACTGAAGCCTCCAATTTTCTCGGTCCTCATTAGCAACAAGCGCCTTCGCGTTCGCTGAAGTATCAATCATCAGGCTTAATACGCAGGCCCGCCCTCCAGGGTGGCATAATTCTAACTCTGACCAGCTTCCCGTGGGCGCACGGCTGGCCTGGCCTGGCTAGGCTACACGCTGCTGTAACGTTTGTCGACAATAGTCATTTCCTCGCAATTTGCCTGGGAAGAAATATTATATACGCCGCAGCGACCGCTTTACCAGTCACAATTTCCACCTTGCCGAATGCGCGAATGGAATAGTATGTTTTTCGGGGGACAAGATTGTACTTTGACAATGTCCGCAATGTTGGTTGTTTGGCTACTCTGCAGACCGCTTCTGGCATTCCTAGGTCTCCGGGGCAAGTGTATGATTACGCGAGCCCTGCAGTGTTTGTGGAACAAAGAAATCTTTATGCGGATTAAGTTTTAGAGAAGTCTGTACAATGGCCAATATTTGGAGAGCCCTCGTGCAAGATATCGACCCTTTGCCTTCAAATGCCAGCCATCACTTCATTGGTGGTACGCCCGTATCACGTGACCCCTAACGGTGAGGACAGTCGGCTTGATAATTATGTCAGTACTCTGTCAGATGAACATAAATTTCCACCAAGGCGTCGAGCATCATGCACAGCACGTTCTACGACACGGCGCAGATTGCCGGCGAGTTTTACCACGGTGCCACCGCCACGGAGTCCACCCCAGCCGCTTGTCGAAGCACCTCCACCAACGATGGATTCTGTTACGCCCAGAACCCGAGGTATTACAATATGTACTACAACAGCAGCGCCGGGGCGGGAGAGGGTTACCCCCACCACCACCCTGCCAGCGAGCCCGTGTCCATCCCCGGGCTGTCGGTGCCCCCTCCCCCGTCCGCCGAGCAAGGATGCTACGGTAACATCCTCTCAGAGGCAGCAGCGACCTCGGCCACGAGGAATCACAGGCCCCCTTCCAACGGCAGTTCCGACTCGGCGGAAGATGAGGAGGGCATTGGGGGTGAGGGTTTGAAGACGGAGAGCAGCTCACGGGGACACGGAGGCGGCCACTCCAAGAAGATCTACCCATGGATGACAGAGTCAAGACAGAATGTCAAACAGAAAGTCACCTCTGCCAGTGGTAAGCTTACAATAAGTTGTGTACATGTACCTTAATGTTACCATTTTATATGGTCGAGACTAACCCGATATTTCCCACTTTATTTTGGCATGGATGTTCGTTAGTTATAGGCGTTATTCATTCCAATATAAAATACTACTTAAATTATACATCTAATATCTCATCACAATCTAAAATCTGAACACATTCGACAGCAACAATACAATACCTTGATTGTCGATAACGAAAGCCAGCTCAAATTATAAACGAACTATGAAACACGGAGTATTAACTTTTAAAATACAAATCGTTAATTGTTGATACCCCCCCCCCGAAAAACAAAACAGCCAAAATGACACGAATCAATTTATCAATCAAGTTTTTTGTTCCGAAAGAAATCCCCAAAGACAATTGTTAAAGCTCAAATCAGACTTTTTTTACATCCTTGCCAGAGATACAAAAACATCCACTGTAATAAACGGTATCGGTAGGCGATATGTTGTCATGTAACACCGAAACCCCGTATGAAGCACTGCAATTAGTGCATTAAACTAGCCTGGACAACAAAGAACTACGATATCACAATTATCAAGGTGTGAATAACAAGGCTTGACGAAAAGTCAAGACGAAATACATGTGTAGGCCTATACGTTGTTATTCATACCAACTAGATATCTAAACATGCCGTACGTTCAACATGATAAAAACTGAATGAATGCAGTTGTGATTAACAACAAAAGATATGCAATCACAGCTATACAGTTGTATGTATTTCCTAACACTATTCCCATAACTTTATAAGAGACAAAAAAGTAAAATGTAATTTAAGAAAATCAATAACTTTGGTTTTTGAAGAAGACGACAGTAAATATACCTGATCCGTATTGTAATAAATGATTTTTGTTCATGTTGTCTAATTATGTATCCATATAATTAATTGTTACTAACACCAACGTGATTGCATGTATCTGTTCCTCAGTTTTAGGAAAATACTTTTTTCTTTCACAAAAAAAAACAGTTAAAGTCTTGCTTGATTACATTTGATAACATTACCACATTTTAAATTATACTTTGCAATACGCCCCCCCCCCCTAAAAAAAATCACTAAAGGCGTGTGCGGCACAATGATTAAGAAGCAAGAAGAAACAATTAATGAAAAATAAAATCTAAAGTTAAAACTCCAACGCAATTAATGCATAAATTAATAATCAAAATCCACCTCACACGACATGCTGAAAGGCTATATATGTTGAAATGTGAACGTTTTTCTCCAAACATGTTGATTAATAAGGAAGGACTATATACTCATAACTCGTTAGCACCTTCAACAAGTAAAGGATACCTTCCCTGCTCAGTTAGATCTCAAGATAATTTAATTGAGTCAAATTATTAAGAAGTAAACAACTGTTCATGTTAACGTTTTTTTCCAAGCTTTGTTAAAACTCACCTGTTGTCTGGTAATTTGTTCCATTGTCATTCAAACGTATTCGGATTGTGCTTTTAACTTTGTTCTTTAAAAGAAATATTGGTTTATAATGTCACAGATTTCCTTCCGAGGTTAACAATGTTGATGATTACATGCTATGTTAAGTCAATCGTCTTCAATCGTTTTTATTTCGACTTCGACTTGTTTTAATCATGATATTTTAACAACAAGGTTTGTTTTATAAATTGACAGCGTCCGTTGGATTTTGACCGTTGTTATATGTAGCAACGCTTTTAAGTGTCAAAATGACAAAGAATGTATAGATCTAGCTATAAATAAGTTCAATAAAAGTTTGGAAATTTTATCAGTTAATAATGCACAACGTTTGAAAAAAAAACACTTTTGAATGCTAAAGGCAATTTATTTTTGGCAAATTGCCGATAATTATGTCATTCATTGGTTGTTTCTAGGCAAAAGGGATAACAAGGTATATCGTGTGTATCGTGTGTCACTATAATTATTCTAACTTCGACCCCAGGTGTTCCTTATCATGTTTACGTTACACACTTTGTTATGCAGTGAAAATCTTGACTTTTCAATTCTCACAAATCAACATGGAAATAATTCATTCAAGAATTAGCTTAAAGCAAAATCACAAACTGTGCATGGTTAATATTTTACGCAGATTTATAACTTTTTACTTCCGTTGATTTAAGCATAGAAGTTACTCTTTTCTCTTGGATTTTTTTGTTTTCAGCTTTGATACGTGGGCTGTGTTTATGTCTTGATTAATTTCTCCAACTGCTTCGTGTGTATTGATTTTTATTAGAGACCCTGAATTTGCCATTTTGTGAGTTACAATTTAGGTCACTTACACAAGACGGTATCGTACTATGATTGTAGCAAAAGGAGAACCTTTCTTTGTCTTTTCACTTTTGAACTCGCATCATTCTTTAAATATTTACCTTGTAATAAAAAACTTGCTACTTTCTTTTGATAACAATCAATCTAATAATAGAGAACACATGTTTATCTGTAGATATTCTCATTGAAAAGGGGGTCATTACGTCTTGTGCGTTTCAATTTAAATTGGTTTATGTTTTCCTTCTCAAACGTGAAGCTATTCGCATGTTATTGTTTGAAAAGTCGTAACTTGTTTTCGACTGCAAAATACAGACATTTACAAATTGCGTTTATATCATTTGGAAGGGTTCACTATACATGGCGGTTGGCGCCACCAATCGCTTGCCTCGAAGATAAAACTTTCTTTTAAACTTAAACGGTCAACATTCTTCATATTTTTAATATTAACATGCACTTAATCACCTATCCTTCTTTGTTTAGGCCTCGGCCTAATTATATTAAAACACAGTTAGTACAAATTAATGCTTTTGGAAGCCTTGTGAATACCCCCCCCGCCTCCCACACACACACACACACCCAAACGTGTGTTCACCGTCGATCGTGGACGTCCTATTGTCCCTCTTTTACTCTAACTTTGTAGGAAGACTTAGGTTTCCATAGGTTTTGTACACGACCCCAATCGCGGACGTATGCTGGGAATCGTGGACGATATTGTTCTCTTTTGTTCTTTTGGTATTTTTTGTCCACGGTTTGAAAAGATGAACACGTACAGCCTTACCTTACATACCTACTGTGGACATTCCTTTGTATTCGTGCAGTTAAGATAAACCTCTTAACCTGTTTTCCAGAGAGTGGGAAATCTAGTGTGGACGTGTGCAAGTCCACAAAACGTTCACGCTTCCTGCATAATGTGGACCTCTTTTGTTTACAGGTCCACAAAGAGTATGTAAGGTTAGAGCACAAAAAAACCTCCCCCCCCCAAAAAAAGACTTAATTCGCACACGTTGTTTTTTTTAAAGTGCCAAGTCTTTGCACGAGTAGAACGCTGTTTTTGTTGTTGTTGTTGTTGTTGTTGTTGTTTATTTATCTATTTATATGTTTGGCCCGCAGGTCGACCTTTTGTGTTATGATAATAGCTGTGAAATGAAATGAAAAATCGTGCGTCCTTATTCTCTGGTAACTTTTAGGTTGAGTACAGTGTTGCCGTGGCGTTTACATCATTTATTCCACGCAAGTCTCTCCGATGATATGGACGCCTTGTTGTTACCAAACACCAACGAGTCTATCCCTGAACATCTTTCTTTGTCTTTCAAGTCTAGAGAATTTTTGTCTGAGTAATATTGAGATGGCCCATTGAAAATCATCTGTCAGGTGACATGGCTACCATCTGTAAATAAAGCTATTATTATTATAATATTTGTCTTTTATTTCCAATATCATTTCTAATAACTAGTTTAGACATTTTTTTTCTCCAAAATATGCCAAACACCTGAATAGATGTGACAAGAGGTGTTCGAAGGAAATTCATGCTGGCAAAATGTCGCTTTTTGGCTGCATTGTTTGGTAAAAAAAAATAATGTTGAATTTGAAAGTTGAAGTTTGCATTTTGAATTTGAAAGTTGAAGTTTGCATTTTGAATATGAAAGTCAGGTTTGGAGTTGGTTTCATTTGGGGGTATTGCTGTGTTGTGTTGAGTCAAGAAACAGATGGAACAATTCTATTTTGTTCTTTTTCTAATCTTGTGTCACACATTTCTCAAGTTAGATGATCTTTCATTCTAGTAGAAGTATATTTAAGGAGAATATAAGGAAATTTTTCGCAGTTCACCGTGTACGTTCCACATCGAGATTTTCCTTTAACAATCGGCTCAACAACAATCAGTGTTCTCCCCCTTCCTTCATCATTGCCATAATAAGGATATTAATGTTGTTGTTGTTTTTTGATAAAATAAAAACAGATGAAAACTTTGACCAACAACCTCTTTTGTAAAAAACGATGGAACCAAATTATTTACTTAATCAAACCGTGCGGATTTTATTTTATAAATCAGGAGACCACTTTGGAGGCGGCCCGCCTCAGGCGGGGTAGGGTGACTCCCATACAGAGAAATGAAATTACCTCAACTAAGTTGTAACTGAGAGAAAAATACAAGAAATTACTTAATATCGGAAGTTGAAGATTTGTTTTAACCTTTTATTTATGAGTTTACGCCAGTTGTCGTCCTATTGACTTCATGTAGTACCGATCCGACTATTCTAAAGAATTCCACACTTCGTTATTGTTTTCATAGAGAAGAAGAAACAGCTCGAGATTGCAGCTAGCAAGCGCAACCGGACCGCCTTCACCAGTGCTCAGCTAGTTGAGCTGGAGAAGGAATTCCACTTCAACCGGTACCTGGGCCGACCCCGCCGCATCGAGATGGCCGGCTCGCTCAGTCTGACCGAGCGACAGATCAAGATTTGGTTTCAGAACCGCCGGATGAAGTACAAACGAGACGCCAAGGAGAGTGAGCGCGCCGAGCGGGGGATTAAAGTCTCGGATTCGGTGCTGGCCCGCCAGTCCGAGCGGAGTCCACGTTTTATCGCCGCCACGGGCAGCCCGCTCATGCTGAACTATCCGGGCAGCGCCGGGGGAGGCGGCGGGATGACAGCCGGGGCGGCCTCACCATGCATGGACACCCGGAACTTTCCTCATGGCGGAGGGATATATAACCGCTTTGCGTACCCACAAGAGCAGCTCATGAACGCTTCGCCTAGGCTAACAAATTTGTGACGAATTGGACTGGGACCCACAAGCTGACTCTAATTCTTGAATTACTCTCTTTGTTATAAACTCTCCTTTGTCATCTCTATACAAGGACTATAGAGCGGATCCGTAGCTATCGTACGTGTATGGATGCTATTGAGCAATAGTGGAGACAAAACCAACGGTCAGCACATTGCTACAAAAATACACGTGAAAGCACAACATGGCCCGACTCATTACTGCTTAAACAAGATTTAAACACTTTCGAAAAAGTGTCGACGCAACCATGCACCCATCTTAAACTTGTGCAAAGTTTCCAACTGCTGATTATTTCTGTAATGGTTGGTCGATTGCGTCGCCACCACACGGTCATCTTGAATTGAAAGCCTTTTCAGCCGATATATCAAATACTACTACTTCTATGCTGCCAAATCATTTGCGCAAAGGTTCATCTGCTGTTTAGACAGGGTTTCGAATTTTAACTGTATCTTCTTGCAATAACGATGTAATTTTCTCGTTTCTTAAAACTGCAATACTGACGTACTATTCCTTGATAAATGTTCGATATGATCAAACGTTGAGGTCGGAAGTTATCTTTGTTCTGTTTTACTCTTTATAACTTCCGCCTGCTTTTCACTTGCTTTGGTATTTTCCACTATCTTCCCGCATGGCATTTGTTTAACTGCAATGGGTTTTTCTTTTTAAGTAAAATGGGAAAATGCAAATTTATGTATTGATGTTCTTTGGTGTTTTGAAGAAAAAAAAGTTTTCAATTTTTTTCTCTTGGCTGTCAAAGAACCCTATATTTTGAAAATTAAGTGGAAAAAATGTGGGAAAAAGGTAATGTACAAGATTTGTAAACATTAAAAAAAACGAAACTATCAAATAATTGTGAAATACCTTACTCGACTGTAAGTAGGACTACATGTACATAATAACCTCAAGCATCCTGTGAAATCATTGCGCCTGGTATGCTGTCATTTTTTTTCAAATACTGCCCCCAATTGACCGAATTAAGTTAGTCCACATTTGGTTTGCAATCGGTTACAAATCCGTGAACGGGCGCAAGCCAGCTAGTATGGCTCCCTGACCCGACAATTTTCTGACGTCTAAATTTTTTTATTGATTTATAAATCGTCTGAAGTGTCGGGTCAGGGAACCAGACCGCAAGAACAACGCTTTTTTTTTTCTGGGTTTTCGGGCATCCATGAACACATATAACTTTAAACAAGTCAATGGAACGATTTTTGCTATAAAATACCAACCCCAAAATCCGTTCATTTCAGATGTCGAATATTACCCTTTTACGCTCTTCCCTCCACGTCAATCTGTTTAAGATTGCGTATACAATGTACATGTACAGCCATATTTGGCCACGATGTATTAAATAAATGTTACCATCCAATGGCTACTGCCTTGGTAGTACATTGTATTTCCATATGGCAAAAGTGGGATTAAAAGTCATCAAAACACAGCGATATCGTTTGGATTATTAAGTCAAAACTCCAAAGTAGTATCTCATGGTCCTATTTGCAAAATTGACTTCGTGAGACAGTCAGGTAGGTTTTGTGCTCGGAGGACCTTTTATGTTGCAGTGTTCGTAAATCGAAAGATGGCAAACAATTTCTGGAGGTATGTTTCTAGCACAATACAAAACAAAAAGGCCCAAGGGAAAATCAGATCAGAAATGAAGTGACTGAATTCCTTACGGAAATTCACCAAATTTCCTCCGAGGAGTCCCTTTGTTCAAACGACATGAACATTTTCTGAAATTGTCTCGCTTTATTCACAGGCCAAGTCACAAGTTGAAACGTTAATTCTCAAGCGTGTCAGAACCGTGGTATGTAAATATACATGACTTGGACATTATAAGGGAAAACAGGGTATGTTGTAAATACTTCAATTGTTTTGTTACATTTCTGCGTGTCTTTGTTGTTTTGGAGCATCGGAATCGGTTGGGTACGCAGTGTTATATTGTGTACAGTGTAGCGCCGTTTGGTGCGATTAGAAATGTGTAATAGAAACGTGTTTGTGCGATGAACTGATATTCACAGTATAACTAATTTGACTGAAATCGTAAGAAATAGAGTCATTTGCAAATCATCAAGATAAAACCTATGTGGTTTTTTTAGATGATGTGTAACATTTGACCTAACTTTGGCCACTTTTTGTGTCAAGTGTTACCCTGACTAAAAGGGCAGTAATAAATGTGTCTTTTGTTCTAAACAAAAAAGTCAACATCAATGTCTTCTTTTTTGTCAACGTGGCGTGTTGAATATGTTAAGACTGAAATTCACGACTGAAATGTTTCATCGTGTTTAACTAGTACGAAAGTATTGATGAATGTTAAGTCAGAAGATGTTCTCGGTTTATTTCGAAAGAAAAGTTGAAGCTAAGAAGTTAAATTTTCCATCGTGGGTTTGTGACGCTCTCAACTCATCAAAACATTCACCACATTTTTCAAAAGCCCCTCCCCCCTTAAAAAAAACAAAAAAAATTCTCTGAGTTTGGAAAAATGTTATTCATTTTGCTGCAATAGCTTCCGCTGTCATGTCGTTTTGTCTCAGTTAGACACAATTTTAGACAATTTAACCTGAAGGTGGAAGTTGAAAGTTAAATTATCAAAAATCGGACGGAAGGAGAAAAGAGAATGGCGACCTATATTTCATGTCATAACAAAGCAACCGAGGGATGTTTCGACAGTTTTTCTTGGATGCACGTAAATAGAGAATTGTTTTTGTTGCGAAGAAAACCTTTCAAATTGCTTTGCAATTGTCACCTTTAACTTTTTTTTGTTTTGTTTCTTGATCTCAATCAGTTAATGAAGATGCAGATTATATTCTTTAGTATTCAGTGAAAGGATTTTGAGTAAGAAGATAGAAAAGTATTTCCGAAATTTGTCATCGAACTTGAATCGAGAGTAATATGCACATCGACCATTCGCGTAGAATTTGAGGCCCGTGAGTGACCCCCCTCCCCTTTGCGAATTGAGCCCATGTTACGCAAATGCGACATATATATATTTGCTTAAAGGCTTCGACGGTGAAGAATGCATTCAGTGGGATCGTTCAGCCTTTAAACCAACTCGGATACACTTAAAGAACATGACCTGAATTTTACAAATTTCCATTCCTTTGAAATGTGTGAAAATTATGAGACAATCCCTTTTGCATATAGTTTATGTAAAGTGCACTTTTTAATCATCTCAATGTGCCATCATGGTGTTTTTTTTATCAACTGAGGACGATGTTGGTGTGTTGTCATTTAAGGGGTACACGGTCATTGGTTAAAGGGAAAATACAACATTTGCAAACATCAAAAAATAAAACTACCAAATCATTTTGAAATACCTTGCTGGACTGTTAGTGAATGACAGTGTAAAGCATCCTGTAAAATCATGGCACCTGGTATACTGTCATTTTCAAGAAAAGTGGTATTTTTGTATCAATTTCAACGCTGATCGACCAGCGTTGGAAAAAAAAAAACTTTTTTTTCAAATAAAGCAAATGATGTATATTCCCTTTAAGGGGGGGTTTCTGTTCAAATCGTTAACCTAAATATCTGCTAATTGACAATATTTGCGCAAAAAGTCTGCTCGTTGAGGCTTTGTTAACCAATGAATCGACCAAAAAAAAAGAAAATTTTCCGGAGCGAAAAATCCGAAATTCTGGCAACTTTTGTTTGTTTGCTTTAACAGTTTCTGCGTTCAACGACATCACAATTTTGATCGAAAGTATGCAAGTTCGCATAAGAATAAAGATCTGAAAGGCCTTGATAATGTCAATATGAAGTTTGAAAAGTAAACTAAAATGTGACACAAAATTGCATTTTCAAGGATTGCATTAAATTGCTATTACATGGTGTCTTTCAGGAGGGGGTATATTGATATGACGTTTATGGCACGCTCATTGTTATGTATTCGGCTGGTGGCAAATTTATTATGTAACAGCCTGTCTTTTGTTTATGCCCCCGCCCCACTCTCACTATAAATTCACAATTGGACAAGGCAATACAGTAAAACACCGCTATAACGAACACCGCTATAACCGACATTTGGCTATAACGAACAACCCCTTTGGTTCCCAAATAGTAAATTATATTATAATGCACAATCACTATCACATGATGAACGTTTGTATTAACCCCATTGTGTTCGTTATACCGGTATTCTACTGTATAATGTGTAACTATTGAAACTAGGAGAAATATCAACAAATTTCCCGTTGTAATTGCGCAGCATTGAGAAGTGCGTTTGTAGTTGGGCCAAGAAAAATATACACATGTGTTTCCTTTTTCCTTACACAACCTACACAATCATGCAGAACCTTAAATATTTTATTCGAAAAACTAAAAAAAGTATGGTGCCGCGCCCACCCAAGATTTTTGCGGACATCGTCTTGCATGTTTCTGAATTTTCATTTCATGTTTTGCAAGCTTGGTCGGCAGTGCGGTCTTGCCGCAGCGTGCGGAGAAGCATATAAACAGCGCAGAACACGCAGAATGTGCAGTTGATTGCACATGTTAAATGTTTAATGCGTGCAAAAATATTATATTAAAACATTAATCGACCATCACCCCATCCTAATTTGTCTGGCTTTTTATGTAATAGAAAAACAACGTTTTTTCTTTGCCTCAGACTAAAATAATTGAAGGTTTTTCTTAACATATACTATTTTAACATTTGAAGAACTTTGACGATACTAACAGAAATAGCGTATTCTCGTTACTTGGTATAGACTAGTGAATACTTAAGAGAATTCCATCGGGAACCATTTTTTGGGGCACAGTTTGATCGAGTTTAAATCGTTTGATATGTATATCATTGTATTTCCTGCTCCTGGCCAGTCCAATCAGCATCGTTCTCTTATTTTGATTGTGAGTCGGCGCAGTGCAGCTTGCCCTTTGACCTCTCGCATTCCAGTTCAGACTTTCTGTAGATACGTAGACCCTGAGGTCAAGAGAGGGCAGTGCTATCATTAGTCTTCCTCATTCCACGTCAACAAGCGTTGACAGCCAGGGCTTATCACGTCACAACCAACTGGCTCAGAGTGGCCTTTTTTATAGAACATTGTGCATTATGGAAGAAACGTTTGTTAAATTATGCAATTGCTGTTGCATGCCAAAAGCGCCTTTAGTATTTGTCTAGCTACAGCCAAAAGTTGATTTATTTTGCATGGCCGGTGACAATATTTATTTATTATCCAAGTCCTACAAGCTTCATGTAATAATAAACTTTTCAGTGATGGAGTGTTAAATGTAGCACATAATTGTCCTACCTTGATGTTTTGGAGACAAAAACGAAAATATTCTTTAGTAATTAAACAAGAAACAAGGCTAGCTTGGCAACACTAGTCCCAGAGTGCAAAACTTCAATTCAATCGATTCAGAATGACTATTCACTGGAAGTATGCTTGCATGTGGAATTCAGAAGATTTTGTTTCGAAAATAATTGTTTGACATTGACTCCCAGAAAAGGTTTCATATTCCATTATGTCCACGATTAGATGACTTTTATCCAAAGCACATTAATTTACTGTTTCTTAAAGAGTAAAGCTCTTTTAATTTCCCAGTCAACCACACTTCTTCACCTGTCAAGCACCGTGAAAGCGAGTTAACGGACCATAAGCCTCGTTGCCCACTTACAAAATAATGCCTCGAACATTTATTAAAGTGTCATGCGCTTAAAGGGCCCATGTCATGTAATTTTTTTAATGCAATCCTTCAAAATGCACCTTTACCCGCCGCATTTCTAAGTATGCACCTGCTTTGTGGTCAAAGGTTGCATTCAGCATAGTTTTATGTTTTTTTGTATCAGTAAAGATAACACACGAAAAACAAACTGTCAAAATATGCCGAGAAATCATGCAGATATCAAAATTCCGGTATTGGTTGTTGCCTACAATTAAATTACAAAATACAAATAAACAGCTGTAAAGATAACCCAGCACAGAGTGCGACGATACCACTCTTTAGTTGACTGAATATTGATTTCATTGTTTCACTTATTATGTGAACGTATTGTACAGATAGAATATTGTCAACAAAATATGGAGTGAAAAGGGCCCATGCAATGTAATTGTTTTGATGCAATCCTTGAAAATGCACCTTTGTGTTCCGGTTAGCCTCATTTTCAATTTTCGTTTTTATACAAGTGTATAATTTGGTGCCATTTTCGTTTTTTTATGCTAATGCGAATTTCCATATTCTTGAGCAAAAGTGTGATGTCATTTCAGGCGGAAAACTCAATGTTACAGTTGCCAGAATTTCGGATATTTTGCTTTTGTAAAGTTTCTTTTATTTGGTGATTCGTTGTTGTGTCAGTATATGACAGTAAGCCAATGAGCAAACTTTTCTAACAGATGTTTTCATTGAGAACATTTTGGGTTCACAGTTTGAACACAAAACCCCTAAACTGAACAGCGTCTTCCTGAAATGACATCACACAAACAGCGCCCTCAGTTGTCCGGAAAAAACAATTCTGAATGTTTAAAGAGGTGCATTTTCATACATGTGTAAGAGGAAGAAAAAGATGCACAGAATATGTAAATTGTAACTAAAACAAAAACTTGGCAGGGACTTAGATCCCAGGGATGGGAAGGATATAGGTTTATATACCCCAGCCCCCACATAATGTAAACGTGCTTTTTGGGTGTGGCCCCTTTAAAAATAGATTTTCAAATTGAATTGATGATTTTCTAGCATAACATTAGTTATGAGCTTTCCAATTAATTTCAACTTTTGAATTTAGAGCGGGACGCTCCTTATTCGTTCTGAATAGTGTGCGCAACTTCTGAACTGGATCTCGCCATTTAAAATCATTTTGATCGTATATAATGATCGGGAGCCGGGAATGGGATTATGATCAACCCTCGTAATTTCGTCCCGTGAACATGTCGCTGTAAAACACCTCAATACTGCAAGGATCGCGTGAAGGGCCTTTAAGTGAACACATAATGATGTACGCACATATTGTATTCTATTTCATAACATTCGTACAAGTCTTCAGAGGGTTTGCATTCCTTTCCACGTGATAGGTGAAATAGACAGAGAAATATACCACCCCTGCAAACTCACCTGCGGTGACCGCACCTAGAGTAGATGCGGATTTGTGGAGCACAATTCCCGCAACAGCCCGCACCAAAGATGTGGCTACCCAATTGATCCAAAAACATGTGGTAAAAGGCATGATACCATACTTCCATATTATAAATGAGCTGCGAGAAGCAACCAAATCTGGTAATCCAGTTAACTCAGAAAAAATCAAACAGTTTGCTCTAGATGGTATAACCCTATCTGGGAATGCATCGTACGAACTGATTATGAAAAGACGGGAAGAATTAAAACCCTGTCTTTGTTCGCGTAACAACCCAGTTACTGAAAAACTATTTGGCAAAGACCTTAATGGTTCAATGAAACAGGTGGCCGAAACTTTTAAAGCCGGCAGAAAGTTGACTTATTCAGATAGCAACAAAAGAGCTCCTCAGCACCAGCGCTATGTACCGTACACACAAAGAGCCAGAGGCAATCGCCACGGCTATAATGCTGGACGTGGATCAAGGGATCAACCCTATGGACGCTCATCAACACCTTCATATTATGCCAACACCCACAGCGGCAATCGCCGAGGGGGTACATTTGGACGACATCAGGCCAAGCCTGCGACGTCCACTCAAGACAGCTCAGAGACAAAAAAACTGGTTTTGATCATTCGTCTTATTATACATGTACTTCGGCAAGTGCCGGACGCTTAAGACTGTACTATGATAATTGGTCTCAAATCACCTCAGACAGGTGGATATTGGACACCATATCAGGTTGCAAAATCGACTTTGTTCGATGCCCAGTACAAATGACCAAGCCAAAAAACATAATTTTCTCTAATGAAGAAATCCTTGCAGTAAACAAGGAGATTAAAGAACTGCTCACTAAGGGAGCGATTCGACCCATTGAAAAATTTGAGTGCGATTTGTGTCAAACATCTTCATTATTCCTAAAAAGTCTGGTGGCTTGAGACCAATAATAAATCTGAAAGGTTTGAATACCTTTGTAAAATATGAACACTTTAAAATGGAGAATGTGAAACTTGTCAAGAACATAATTAAATATAACGATGTCCTTACCTCCATCGATCTGAAAGATGCTTATTTTTCAATTCATATGTGTTTGAATGATCAATCTTACCTGTGTTTCTCATGGGAGAACGCATTATACACATTTACTTGTATGCCCTTCGGGTTAAGTTCAGCCCCTCGCATATTTACCAAGGTAATGAAACCAGTGATAGCATCAGCCAGAAGTGAGGGCATTCGATTGATAATTTATTTGGATGATATCCTTATCATGGCATCATCAGCAGAAGAAAGTGCAAGACACACTAATTTTGTTGTACACTTGCTCGAATCCTTGGGATTCATAATTAACAGGGAAAAATCCTATCTAAAACCACAATCTAATTTGATCTACCTTGGGTTTGAGATTGACTCTAAATTGATGACTATCAGTGTTCCAGAGTCGAAAGTCAAAAAACTGAAGTTCGAAGGAACTCAAACTATATCAAGAGAAGTTGTCACTATCCGTCAACTTGCCAAAGTCATAGGTTGAATAGTTTCCACCTTTGACGCCTTCCCACAAGGGAAACTGCACTTCCGAGAACTTGAATTCGCAAAAACGAGAGCTCTTATGAGAAATGATGGCAATTTTGACGAAAAGATTCCAGTTGAAATGAACATTATCCAAGAAATCAATTGGTGGTTGGCTCTTTCCTCCAATGAGGCCAAATCATCCATTAAAATACCATCTATTGATATGGTTATTTCCACAGATGCCAGCAATACAGGCTGGGGAGCTGTTTCAGAAACAGACAATTCTTACATTCAGGGTAAGTGGTCTAAAACTGAACAGCAGTGGCATATTAATATGCTAGAATTATTGGCAGTAAAAAAGTCGCTGCCGACTCTCTGCGGAAATCTCACTGATGCTCATGTTCTGATCAAATCAGACAATAGCACTACGGTTGCATATATTGCCAAAATGGGAGGAACCATTCGGCACCTAAATGACATTGCGAAATCTATTCATGATTGGTGCATTGAAAGAAACATTCATATATCCACTACCCATATTGCTGGTGTAGAAAATGTAATACAATGTAGCAGATTCTCTCTCTCGAAAAGGACTAACTAAAGACTTAAGTCTTCTACCTCACATATTTAACAAGATTGTCTATAGAACGATACATCCTGATGTTGATTTGTTTGCATCATCTGTACATCATCAATTAGAATATTACGTTTCTTGAAAAACAGATCCCTGTGCTTGGGCCATTGATGCCTTTTATTGTCATGGTCAGATATGACGCCTTACATTTTCCCACCGTTTTGTTTGATCTCTAGGATTCTGGACAAAGTCTCACGAGACCAATCACCAGTTTGCATTCTCATATAGCACTTATGTGGAAAGCTCAACCGTGGTTCCCACAGCTACTCCACATGCTCATCGCCAACCAAATCAAACTACCGGAGGATTGCCTAGTACCTCAACCCCAACAACCGATTCCCAACCTACACCTGGGCCTATATACGGGCCTCGCCTACGGGCTCATTTGAATATCAATACATACTTTGAATGTATTGTGTGATCCGCATACCTATCACGTGGAAAGGAATGCAAACCCTCTTCGACTTGTACTTCATTATTATTCATAGATTTCAAATTATATTTCATTTATTCACATAATTTTGGAACTACATGTATATGTTTCTGTCATGAACAGCGCCGCCAAGTGTCAAATGGTGTCCAGCCCAGCGCATCCCCTACCACCTCCCCCTCCCGTTTTTTTGGTCAAACTTGTTGGTCGAATTTCCGACGCCCGGAAACTTTCAGGATCTTTCTTCCATCATCCCAATGATATTTTTACGGAAGCGTAAAAGGGCCATATTACAAACTAAAAAATAAAAAATAAAAAATAATATATGACATAATTATGACTTATTTTTTTTAAGTCATAGTTATGACTTATATCTTATAATAATGACTTAGTATTAAGTCATAATTATGATATATATCTCGTAATTACGACTTAGTAATTGTTGAATCATAATTATGACTTATATCTCATATTTATGACTTATTATTAAGTCACAGTTATGATTTATATCTAATAATAATGACTTAGTATTAAGTCATAATTATGACTTATATCTTGTAATTACGACTCAGTATTAAGTCGTAATTACGACTTAGGATATCTCATAATTATGACTTAATATTAAGTAATTATTATAACATATAAGTCATAAATATGACTTAATAATAAGTCATAATTATTATGAGATATAAGTCATAATTATGATTTAACAATTACTAAGTCGTAATTATGAGATATAAGTCGTAATTATGACTTAATACTTAGTCATAATTATGAGATATAAGTGATAATTATGCCTTGTTTTTTTAGTTTCTATTATGTCCATTTAACGCTTCTTGTAGCCTATATTTTAAAACACAAACCCCCAAAACAACCGGAACTCATCGACAAAGAGGGCTTCTAATACACCCTAAATTACAACCCTCGCCCTTCCCAGCATACGATGACTGAAAATGTACTAGTCTTGGCATTACTGTATCTTGGATCATAGAGCAAGGAATGCTATGCTCAGATGGGGTCTTCGTCATTTCTCATTTGAAAATACCCTCTTTATGGTTGGGCAGCAGTCACTGGAGGGGAAATATAGCCATAAAGAATAACAAGTACCCAATTTGTGTTAGTTTGAAGGAATAATAAACGCTGAATCTCCGAATAAACTACTAAAGTAGAAGATTGTTTGTTAATAAAGGTTATCTCGTCCATTTCCTCAACTTGTTCATTCATTCAGACAGAATGTTCATTCAAATTCGCATGAAAATGGACAAACGTTTTCACACACGAAAGTTCTAAACATTTCAGGGTATATTCGTCCAACCATGCGTGAAGAGTAGATGCAGCAAATTACGTAACGTGTGCATTGGATTTCGTGAGCCTTGAGCAATTATATTTGGTGCATACATTACAAGTACAAAGGTAACATATGCTTAATAAAATTGGATAGTTGCATCAGCAAGATATTGTGTTTAAGTGTTAAAACAGAGCCTACAATGACATGACTAAGAGAAAGCTTTATAAAAGAATGTACAGCTATTTCAAAAAAATATATATGAATGTATGAGAAATGTGAAAAATGCATATCGGAACGTAACAAATGTAGAGTGTCAAAATGACAGAAGGAACTAAGTGTTGGACACACCTGCAATATAATGCGTAAACAGACAGATTTCTTATAATTTATATTTCAGACCAAAATTTGTGTTCAACTGTTGTAATCACTTTGTGGAAATGAAAAGATGGTAACAAAAAAAGTGAAATAAATGTCGACATAATATAAATGTGTTTTAAAAGGAAGTTGATTTTCTTATCGCCAATACGATTGGCCTTTCCTTTTAGCGAATTGCAAACGCCAAATGAAGCTTACTCCATTGCACTTTCGTTGAAAATGAATACTTCTATCAAATTCGCCTACTTTGTGCGAAATCAAAAGCCAACAAAGGAAATGTGATTTTTGTTATGCGCGGAAAAACATGGACGGGAAAACCTCAGGGGCGTAGCAAGATCCTTTTTATTGGAGGGGGGGGGTAAACATTAAAAAGGGGGCACTTGCACATCCGTGCTGAAATGTAGACACGTTTTGTTTTCTACGGACACTTGGCCTCCGTAAAATCAAATAGGGGGTAGGAGGGGAGCTGGTAGCATCTGTTGATGGGGGCGCTGTTCAAAACCAACGATTATGCACACTAACGGACAATGATGGTGCTTTTCAGGGCGAAAAACATGCGCGAACTTAAAAAAAAAGGCACCCGTAAAGGGCCATGGAACAAAAAAGGGCACCAATTTTTTTTGTAAAAGGGCACTTGTTCAGAAAAAAAGGGCACTTGTTAACAAAATAACGGCACTCTTTACACATTTTTGGAGGTAAGCACTGGTGAAAAAAAGGGGATTCGAATGGAAAAGGGCAGTCTGTACAAAATATTAGGGGGTATCCCCCTTGCCCTCCCCCCCCCCCGCCTCTGGCTACGCCTATTAACCTATATTTTAAAAGACGGTATAGAGTAACTCTCGGCAAAGTTTACGACGGCTTTACAATTTTAAAATTGTCACTCATCATAAGCAATCCCACAATACACTCATGATTCACCATTACGCGTAAAATGGAAGAAGGATGGCATGAACGGATATTCAAATAGAAGTCAACCTCAGACAACACTGCAAGATACGATTCATTGTATCAGCCCACCAACTGTACGTAAGACCGCCCTCTGTATATATTTCTGTGCTATACTTCGTAAGACGCGTGTGTGTTGGAGAAAGCTAGAGTTCTGGAACTTGAACATGACGAATTGCCCATGCTGTTTGACTGGACAGAGAGGCAGATAAACCACGTCATCATTGATGGCAGAAAAGAATCCACAGCGTTATAAACACGTGCCAACATGTACCAATACGTGCGCTCCCTTGAAACTCGCCATATACAAAAATTATCGCGATACGCAATCACTTGAATATCAACATCACAAATTAGATGTTATGTTTGTCAACAAGCGCGTATATTTGTTTTGCATGGATTCCTCATAACTTTATAAAAAAACGTTGCATTTTGTTAAATTTGATTATACAGTTTAATTACAGCGCAATCCACTGATAGAGTGCGGCTTTCTATCTTGAAAACCTTATGGGTTTTTTTCGAGATTTTCCCGGATTTTTTGTTCATTATAGGTTTTCCCGTCCAATATCTCAACCTGTCCATTCAATCAGAGTACCCGAATGAAAGTTCATTCTGTTCCATGAGGTTTCAGAGATTCGGGTATGTATACGGTTTGTAAGTCGCAATACAGCATTCGATTTCGTTGAAATGCTATTAAATTAGCGTGTCGTAAAAAAAATTCGTTGAAAGAAATTCCATTTTGTACGTTGGTTTTTCGTTTTCTCACTGAGTTGGCGAAAGTTCAAATTTATTTGGCATTTGCATTTCGCTAAACGTCAATGGTATTGGCCATATAAAAATTAGTTTTATTTTAAGAAAATTGGTTTCATTTGAACACTTGTTTTAAAGTTCTGTAGCGTTGTTTTTTTTATATTTCCTTCTCATATTTTCTTTACACAAAACTTCACAAAATTCATGCCATTTAAGGCCGTGTTTTAACACTATAAGACATATTTATATTTATTGCTAATACCACCACCCTGAACGCGTGTCACTTTGTAAACGTATGCAATAAATTAAATGTCCGAGCTGAACTGAAATTAAAAGCACACGAAATTAATTGCATAATTTACGCGTGACGTGAACGAAGATCCCTGAAACATTTAAACTTTCGCTAAATCGAACCGGGTGTCAAAAGGTTTGCCCAGTTTTGCGTGACCCAATGAGCTAGGTGTGAAATTGAATGGGAAAACTTATAATATTTCGTATAGCTGGTTACAGTTGTGCCCTAGTTGTATGATTTTAAGACTTTTGGTGTATGCGCGATCTATGCATGTCCATATGTGATGTACACAGTGCATGAGGGGGAAAAAGCTTGATGTATACATTCCAGACCCAAGACCCTGTGAGCGAGTTTGACTAAATCAGTGAACACTGAAATGTGCATAAAACATTCATTTATAGAAAAACAACAAAACATCCCGCCTTAATTGAGCTTTCAAGTAAGTAGGAGGGGGGGGGGGGTGTTCTAGAAGTGAGGAATAATCAGTGTCGTACGTGTCGACGACTGGGGGAGGAAATTACGCCCCCCCCCCCAATCCTGAAACTTTTCCAGACATTGCAAATTCGACCGGGGGGGGGGGGCTGGACACCATTCGACAATAGCCAACGGTCTGCCAGACAAACTTCACCTACCACCAACAACTTCATACCAATCCAAGCAGACAAAAACTGCTATAAGCAATCATTTCTCCCACGCACATTATACAAATGGACTGGAACTCACTGCCTAAAGAGATTACATCTTTCCACGATAACGGAAGTTTCAAATCGGCCATCAACACACATTTCAGTATCATCTGTGAGAAAGAAGCAACTAAGTCAACCATGTAAACAGCAAAACGACAAATCCATGCACACAACCAACCCTGCCCGTGTGACCCCTGAGAAGGGGTGTTGGTGCAGTATCTATCAAGAAGACCAGATGGCGTTGTTCAAAAAGCCGAATACAGGCCAACCTCGTTCCCACTGTGTCGAGCAGAACGCGCTCCCACCACTTCCTGCTCTCTCATCGTCTTATACTGGGACATTTGCTTGTTCAAAAATCTTGAACATAATAACAACTTAGAAAAAGTGGTTGCTGTGCTTTAATTCAGTGTTTGTTTTGTATGTGCTGTCTGGGGGTTAAAACAAGAATCAAATCGTCAATGCGAAGGATCCGAAAATGCGATTTTCTTCACATTTAAAATGTTACAATTATCACATTACATATTACTATAAGCAAAATGGAAAAAGGAGGATTGTTTTTTAGATGGATATCCATCTGACGTTAGGTGGCGCTGTACATGGAAAAGCTCTGCACTTTATGACAACTCGCGGTGGGTTTTACTTATATCTTCAACCTAAACTCCATGCAGTGGCGGATCTCCGGTTGGGTAAGGGTGTACAGGGTCTAACCCAACATCTTGTGCAACAACAAATAAAGGAGAATCATGCAGAAAGACACGGCAAATGCTTGCCAACCCCCGCCCCTCTTGGCAGCTAATCCCCATATAGCAAACCTGCATCCGCCCCTGAACTACAATCTTTAATAGCAAGGGACTGTGGAATTATTTTGGTAATGCAATAGTTGTGTTCCATTTAACTCTACATGTATTTGCAATCCTCAAACTGCCATTTGAAGTGCTCCGATGCATGTTTGTTTTTTATGCTGATGTGAACTTTCATATTCACCGAATCGTAAATGTTACGCGCAAAAGTTTTGGTTTCACAACTAAAGAGTGTGTGGTTTTTTTCCAAAATGACATCAAAGCAGCAGTAGCCTCAGTCATCAGGAACAGCATGGAAATGCTTAAAAAGGTCACTTCGCAATGAGTTTCAACCGCAAAGGGATGTCTCATAGTGTTCATGCATTTCAGAGGAATAGATGCACAACATGTTCTAGTGTGAAATTAAAGTAATAGGTGCTCTGCTTTCTATTTTTTCCCTTTTCACTGTGTTGACAGATAGATGACATAATCAGGATTTTTGGGGGGAGGGTGGGTCAGTATATAACTCTTGGAGGGGTGGTTCCAGCCCCCCCCCTTCCGTCTTGAATATATCATCCCCATCCCCGGGATTTAGGCTCACTAGCTGTACTCTTATACGCCTATCCATTGTTTCCCTCCTACCCCCGGGCTGCCCCACCCAAGACGTGGGGATTGTCCCCCACCCTCGGGCAAAATTTAAGTGACAATCTCCGACATGCATACGTGGGGCGCGCTAGTGATTGCCTTTCCATGTATTACGCCAATGGTAACAAGTCATTTCTTCAGTATTTCTATGATTTCTATTGTTTCTGCACCCTTTGCTTTACTTTTGTGATATTTAAAGGTATAGAGCCCTAGTCCATCATTTGTAATTTGTACATTTTGTTCCTTTGAAGCAACAAGCGTGCTCAAAATCTAAAGAAGGGTGCTAAAAAACTAACCTGATGAAGTTTCAGCTCAGCTTCAGCTGTATATTTCGAGAAAAACAGCATTCTAGAATCTCGATTTCAAATCAAAAGTTGCTGAATCAGGTTTTGAATTGGGCCTGAATGCAGCGTCCGAGACACGTTCTCACTGCCGCCGATTGCAGCTACGCGATGTCGCGCACTGATCCGACGACTTATAGCAACCGCGCGCGCGTGTGCGTCGTGTCAACGCTTGCGCGCGCTTCGCCAAATAAAAAAAAACCGAACTACTAAACGGAAATGTCCCACGGTGCGTCTTAAGAAAGGCCTTCTTTCGTTGATTTCTTCAAAATGACAGCTTGCCAGAAAGAATAATTTCACAGGGAGTTTAAGTCCACTTACTATCTTTCAACCAAGTATGTTTTTCAACAAATTGCGTCAGTTACTTTTTGGATAGCTGCAAATGATGAAATGTCTTCGGGTTTTCTTGAATGTTAACTTCATGCATTATGTATTCATCAAGTAATTTTGTTGTTTCAGTACCCCTGCAGCCTCGCTGTTCCGGGTTGGGGAGTTATTAGGAATACTAATTGAAGTCAATGCCGAATACAGTCGTTTTCCTAGTTCCGGATCGCTTCAAATAAAAACCTACCTCTTTTGGATTAGTCTCCAATAAAAAAAATTCTGACGAAGTGCATTTTGAAAAGGAAAATGTAAGCTTCTTGACACACAAAGATATTTTGGATAAAATCTTTAGAAAAGTAATTTTGGTGAGATTTTTGACTCGCACTTTGACATGTTTGGACGGTTTGTAGAAAATCGCGGGAGCTGCGAATCGACGATAAATTTTCTCCTCGGTACATCACTCGTACCGTGTGATTTCGAATATTTTGTTCATACACTACAAGTCGTATAAACTCTTCCATCGAATGTTTGTCAAAATAAGTTGTAGAGTCTCTAATATTTGAAATTTCGCCAACGAATGACGGTATGGTTTTGCCTAGTTCCGGATCGCGCTGCACTATACGACCCAACTACATGCGCGTTAATCGGTTTTTGTGTGACGTATTCTGTGCTGGGTCAACTGTTTTCGGTCCGTGCGTGAGTTCGTGCCTACGCGCAGTAGACAAAAGTTTCAAAAATTATTTACGTTAATTCTCTTTTTAAAATTTGTTGGAATTTTGTTGAGTGAACTATGTTTGGAAAATTAAATAATACTTGTCAGAAAATGTGCTTGATTCGGAGTGGTTCTGCATGGAAAAATGTATTTTCTCGCGTGATTTTTTTTTCGCGCGAAGCAGTTTTTGGTCGATTCGGAACTGATTAAACCGATCCGGAACTATGAAAAGTGGCATCGGTACTTTTGACGTCGTAAAGTTAAAATAAAAAGAGCTTAAATTTGGAAAATTATTTTGTAGTATCTCCATCACTCAAGGTAAATTTTTTTAATCAATGTCACTTGAATTTGTGGAGTAGTTGAACCGAAAGCAGCCTGAATGATGTTTGCTATTCGGAACTAGGAAAACGACTGTAGTATAACTTATATAAGACACGTTCCGTTTTTGTGTCCATTGCGCATTAAGGCGTACTCTAAACAGTAGACCAATAAACTACGCAATATAAACAAAATAGACGTAATAAGAAGCGCATATGGAAAATTGGCTGAAATGAGTAATTTGAACTCCGAGTCATATGACATGTTATTCATCGGTTGTCCCGTGGAACCCCATCACTCTATTTGTTTTAGCCATCCACTGCTTATCCTATAGCAAGTCAACACATTTGGCGGCGGTACTGTTCTTTTCGGGGCTTCACCTACACACACACGTGGGTTGTTGTTACCGCACTCACGTGGGTTGTTGTTACCGCACACACGTGGGTTGTTGTTGATCCTGCTAGTCTGGTTCCCAGACGAAAAGATTTTGCCTATTCTCACAAATTTTAGATCAGGTAGTCGAACAATATCAAGTGACAAAAATGGAAAAGGGTCCTACTGTTTCCTGAAATGTCTGAAGTTTTCCGAACACGTTCGTGTTGACGCACGGATAATGTTGGCAATATCTCAGGTGTTTCCGGATGTAAATGGTTGTAATTTCCAACACCGACAAAATGCACGTCATGTCCTGAAATATCGAAGCGCGCATTTGCAAACTGTCATGCTTCACTTAACGCGTTTTTGAAGGGTCCATGCGATGAATTCTGGTTAAAATAAGAGCATTTTGAAACTTCAATTTCACACTCGAAAACTTTACTACACGAGAACACACCCACACACACACACACACACGTGGGTTGTTGTTACCGCACACACGTGGGTTGTTGTTGACCCTGCTAGTCTGGTTCCCAGACGTAAAGATTTTGCCTATTCTCACAAATTTTAGCAAATTTTCTCACAAATTTTGGCGTTGTTCCTCTGAATTAAAGTGTGCACTCGGACAATAGCAGGACTTTGCTGTGTTGTGTTCTGTTGTCAACTATTTTTTTTTTCAGTACGACGGCCCCCTGACCTACGATCTACAATAATACATCAGTAGATCTTCAAGTCGGGGAACCAGACAAGCATACTGCGTCTGCTTAACACCACCGAGCTATCACCCGAGATGCATGGCGGCATTTGTCTATTTCCTTACGTGTTGTGGCGTTTTGGGTAATTTAACTGTTGTCACTCTTATTGGCTCAATAATTTTATTCATACAAAGTGAATCATTTGGCTTCTCCACGTTTTCACTGCATACGTGTTGTTTATACCATGGAATATGAAATATGAAATGTAATACTGCATATTGGCGGGCCAGCTTGTGACATTTTAACTTCCAAAGAATCGTGTTTTCATAACTCACACGTCGTGACGAATTGATGCTGTTTTTACCCCAGACAGCGCATACAAAAACAAACGCTAACGTAACGCACCTGCAGGCACCGGACTATTCCTCATTTGCATACGTGTTCAAAAATATTGCACATGCAAATGATCCAATACCAGGGTGAGAGAGCAGGTAGTGGTGGGCGCGTACTGCTCGACACACATGGTAATACCTCCGAACCGACTGAGAATTTTGCGATAGCAGGATCAAAATAACGGCCGGTTAGATATTTCAACTGCGCATGCGCACATCAAGATTGGACGATTTTCCTTTCGGGTAAAAGTGTTCTCGTATGCGTGCACAGTCTATAGTCAGCAGGCACGCACGAAGTTAAAGAAAACTGGAGTACAAAAATACAAAAGAAAACGACATCCAGGTGTTTTTTTTTGCTCTAACGTTTGTGCGACCGAAATGTCCGATTTGATTTCATGAAAAATTACACATGGCGGATTGGGATGAAACTCCTCTGCCCTAATATGTACCTATCTTTTGCGGTCATCCATGAAAGTAAAAATCGACGAATCTTGTTGTGCAGATGTGCAGTTGGAATACCGAACTGGCCTACTTTTGGCAGCCTCCAAATTACTTAGCTACGGCTTGATACTACACACGTGTCAATGGGAACCGGCTGCAGCCGGCTGCAGCCGGTTCCCACTGACACGTGCGGAATTTCAAGCCGTAGCCAAGTAATTCGGACGCGGCTTATGGCCCAATGGTTGTGATTTTGCTGTTGGGGTTTGGGCAGGGTTTTGGGAGCATCTAGCTGAACTTGTAGAAAAAAAACATCTGATGTTGGCCCGTGCCCCCCCCCCTCCCACCACGCCCCAGCCAACCGGATTCCAGACATTTCTTACAGGGTCTTTTACAAGTATACAACCACTTTTAAGGGATTGTACGGAAGCCCGTTCGTGCCAGATTTTAAAAGTAAAAATTATTTGTATTGCGAAATAACGCAATAGTTTTGCGAAATATTTTTTATTAATTTGTTTATTATTATGTCTGTTTTCGCCGCCAGCAGCGGAATTGTAAAAAAACATTTACAATGTTTCATCATTAAAAACAAAACTTTACTTTACAAGAGCAGCGAAAGACTAAAATAGTATATATATAAAAAAATACATATAAATAAAAAAAAACCGTGAAAAGGAGAGGGTGGGAAGGGGAGAGGATGAGAGGGGAGGGGTAAGACAAGGAATATGAACAGACATAGAATTACATCATTTCAAGACCAACGACTGGATAAACATGGAATTAAATATAATCTTCACATGACTACACATAAAAAGATTTGCATTACATTACATACAAATGGATGAGAGAGAACGAAAAAAGGTTTATGGGTAAAAAGTTTCTAGGCTTAAAAAATTGCTTTACGCAAAAAAAAAAAGAAAAAAAAAAAGACAAAGGAATACATAACTGTCATAAAACATCAAACTCTCAATAATGCAATAGTTTTGCGAAATAACGCAATACTACTGCGAAATAACGCAATACTATTGCGAAATAACGAAATAGTATTGCAAAATAACGCAATAGTATTGCGAAATAACGCAATAAATGTATTGCGAAATAACGCAATATTATTGCGAAATAACGCAATAGTGTTACGAAATAACGCAATAGTTTTGCGAAATACTATTGCGTTATTTCGCAATAGTATTGCGTTATTTCGCAAAACTATTGCGTCATTTCGCAAAAGTATTGCGTTAATTCGCAATTCTATTGCGTTATTTCGCAATAGTACTGCGTTATTTCGCAAAAAAACTATTGCGCTATTTCGCAAAACTATTGCTTTATTTCGCAATAATTTTTTTTTTCACTTTTAAAATCTGACACGAATGGGCTTCCGTAGGATTGTGAACAACCTAACCAGATTAAATAAAAAGATGCATCTACAAAATTTGGCAGCTTGTTTTATGTGACATTAGGTGGTGCACAGAAACAAAACATGTCATAGAAATAGTTATCAGGCCTTTGAGGGGAGCTGTGTAAAAAAAAAAGAGAAGGCTTTTCCGCTTTAGTGTGAAAAATAGAAATAACCCGGTTGTCCTCTGCTCCGTGTAGTGTTTGCGTAATTGCCTATGATGTAGTCCTACACCGGTCATTGATTTGCCGTTACGTCAAGCCTCAGCTGTCACCGGTGTTTAAAAGGTGACCTGGTGTGGGTGAACAACCCACGTGATATTCTTGAAGCGTGTCATAGAGCTGGAAAATGATACCTCGACCGGCTCCAGATCATTGCGCGGGCTGAAGCTTCAGCAGGAGCACATGGCGCTCAGCTCATATGCGTCCAATCAACGTGAGTCTGTATCACGTGGGGAGGCCACCATTCAAATCTCAAATATATACTGATCTCGCTGGAGAGAGGAAAGGAAAACCCCTTTAATTGTTACCTGGTTCTAAAATACGATCAGTTGCTGCAGATCAGTGGTTGTGGTCCAACGAACAGCGTGCTTCAATTGTCGGCCCATGCGAAGTGAAACAAACCCTGCCTGGTTTGTGAAGATGGACAGGGCAGAGACAAGCAATCCGTTCTTGGCTAATGATTCCCACCTGACAGCCACGCATTCTGCCAATGCCAGCCTTGCTGCTTGCGGCTCGACCAAAGCGGCTGTGAGTCACCTCCCAACTACGGGCACTTCATCCATCACCGGACTGCCGGACCAGGCATCCCCTGGGCAAGACACCACCGTCCGGTCCATCTCTTCCTCGGCGGCGGCGAGTGGCCTGCCCTGCTCGCTGGGCCTGGGCTGCACTCAGTCCAAAGTCCGCGTCAAGGTCACCGGTACCAAAGGGTGTCCCGTTCCTTCGGTTAAGCTGCCTGAGTACCCCTGGGTGAGTGCTACACCTCCCGTAACCCAAGGCCACAACAAAGTTCAGGGGAAAGGAGGTAAGTTTGAATTGTTGAATCCCGTTCGATTCGTATAGACACCTTGTAAACTATTAGAAAATCAAGACAATCGGATTTCTTTCAAAAGGTTGTTGAAGTGTTCATCATGTAAACATGAATGTTTATACGTGAATATGAAACTTGAATATAATATGAAATTCTTCACTTAAATTTTTTTGTCATAAATTGTTCATACTTGTGGACCAGTGGTCCTACCCTATGTCGAGGTGGAGCGGCCGGTTTTTCATGCAACCGAATTTTGTTAGAGGTTTTTGTGTTTTGTGTGTTTTTTAATCTATTTGATTTTTTTTTTTGAGATCATTTCCCCATCATTTCCCCCTCAAGTTATGAACGACAATTTTGAGGAATTCTCCGAAATAAAATAGAAAGTAAGGTATTCGCAATTCCGTAACAAAACATATGATGTAATTATTATACTAATAAAAAAATAAACATTAGAAAGTGGTTATGGAACTGTAGAAACTAATAATTAGCAATAGATTCAACGAAAACTTGAATTCGTCAGCCGAGATTTCCCCAGACACGGTGCGGTCTAACGGACTAGTGCCCTCAAGTTGTTTGATACTTCAAAAATTGTAGTCGCCTCTTCGAGACGCAAGTTCGAGTTGGCAGTCCAGCATGATGTCCAAAACAAAAGATGGCTGGTTCAGTTCCTTTTCCCCTAAAACAGGTGTCTGTAACTCCCAATTGCCTCTGAAGCCAAGTAAAAACAACCGATTGGCCGAGACAAATGCGTCCATCCACAGCAACGTTTTCGCGGCACTCAGAGTGCAAATGTTCTCTCGCTTCATAACAGGGTTATAAACATGTGTTGCCAAGATAAAACAAAATAACTCCGCATAGCTTAATACCCAAGGTTTGAGAACAATCAGGGACGTATATACATGTACATCCCCTCCCCTTTTTTCGGTCGGGAAGTAGGGTGATATAGCCCTAGTTTTCTCTTAATTGCTTTTAATACACAATAGAAGTGCAGATCCACCGAACCAACAGGACTCTTATGGTAAAACACTGATTTCCCCCCTATTTAGGAGCATCAAAGGCCGCACCGTCTCGGCGTGTCCGCACCGCCTTCACCAACACTCAGCTGCTGGAACTTGAGAAGGAGTTTCGCTACAACAAATACATCAACAGACCGCGTCGAATCGAGATCGCATGCCTGCTTGAGCTGACAGAGCGACAGGTAGGTATCCGTTAATAATATTATTGGGTTTGTTGTCTGTTGTTTGTTTGTTTGCTGTGTTCTTGTTAGTTTGTTGTTTGTTTGTTGTTTGTTTGTTTGTTTGTTTGTTGCTGCTGCAGCTGTTTTTGTCGTCGTGTCTTTTTTTTCTTCTTTTTTATTTTAATAATGAGGTTGGTGTTGTTGTTGTTGTTGTTGTTGTCTGTAAATACAAGTACAGCTTCTTGTTTTAAGCTAACCATGCAAACTGTACGCCAAAATCTTGAAGAACAAAAGACAAGAAACAAATCTGTACGTCAAACGTTATTAGAGTTTTTCTTGTTTCTTTGCGAAAAATACATTTACAACTCATTTCGAGTAACACTTGTCGCTAAGAGAAGCGGTTTACCCCGGTGTTTCTGTCAGTGGCTGCAATATGCACCGCAGCACCTAGCAAAAGGTGCTACATAATGGGTCTCATAATGTTCATATACTTCACTTACCTGTCTTAAGTTTCATTCTCCCCTATAAGCGCTTTGTATCCTTTGGAAAAGGTGCTTTATAGATACGAATATCATTTATTATTTCTACTTAAAACAAAGCGCCAAAATGGATATATTTAGGAATAAGAAAGAATTATGAATACATTCAAAGGTACTGGACACAATTTGCAAACATTCAAACGTGAAACTGCCAAAAATATCAGGAAATAATAGGATCAGGCCTCCTGTGAAATCATTGAGCTAGTATGATGTCATTGTCGAGAAAAGAGAATTTGCCTTGCGATGGTTATCATAAATGTTGTGGACAATTTCAGGGACCTCGTGCATTAAGGAATATGTGCAGAGTAAGTCGTTTGCGTCAATGTTCGTTGTGAAGTTAAATAACGTATGAAAATATGGCAAATATAACTGTATGTATTCATAACACCTAACTTCCGGTTTGATGACGTCACAGTATTTGGAAGCAAAAGGTGAACATTGTAAGGGATATCTTATTTGGGCTACAAAGATATACGACATGGATCAAAAGATACAATTAAATTTAAACTTATGATCGTTTTCAAATTCGCCTTCAAGTAACTGCCAGTCATGAATGTGAAACCTTGCGGTTGAAAGAGAATATCAAGAGGCGATTTGGTAAAATTTGAACGGATGGTTTAAAAATTAAAGAAGGCAAACACTATTTTATGAGCCGCTAGGGGCGCTTTTTCGGACGATGACATCATCATACTGTTTGTTTTGTGTCTGGCATTCCTAACTAAACACTTTTATATATTTGTAGTAAAATGCTTCCGCTTTTGAGTTATTTTCAGTTTTTATTGCACTTCCGGTAACACCGGAAGTAAAGGTCAAGCTGTTTTGTGTCTGGGAACAAGAAATGTTTTTTCACGGCATAGTCTACAACCTCACGATAAAACGAACACGATACTCTATTTGGTTCAAAAGACATAGCGCAAACTATTTTGTCAAAATTTGTCCTTAAATCGATTGTAAATTGATACATGATGACATCATGATGACGTAACAAAATTTACAACATCTCCATAACATGGTACAAGTTCACACTAGGTTTTATGGTCATACCGTAAACCGTTCGGAAGAAAGTTTGCTTTGTTTTGATTTCAGGCTAACGTCTTCATTTTGAATTCACCTATCTTTGACCTTCCGGTAGCCCCGGAAGAAAAGGTTAAACAACTTTGGCTTCAAATCAAAAATGTTTATCGAGGTATTGTCCATTAGATCACAAAGTATGAAAGTGATCGTTCATTTTGTTCATGAGTTATACTTGACGGAAAATTGTCATATTTTGACCAAAAATCGCTTGTAATTTGACACTGATGACGTCATAGTGACGTCAGAATAATATGCACCACTCAGGATGAGGGTCGATATATATTGAAAGTTACAAGTTCATACCATACACCTTCTAGGAAAAACCCGCGGAGAAGTATTGTCCGGAAAAAAAAGAACCAAACAAAGAAGATTTATGAGAACAATTCCAGACAGTGGTCGGGTTGTGCCCGACCACTCAAAAACCACAGGTTGAAAAAAAAAAAAAACATGTGTTAATGTGATCGAATAACAAAGTAAATTGGGTTTTTAATATTAATATACATATTTTTTTTCATTCAGGTGAAAGTTTGGTTTCAGAACCGTCGAATGAAAGAGAAACGTCTTGCATTGAAGAATGCAAGCAAAGCTAAATGTTACCAAGGCAACCATCGTGGTCAACACCACTTTGGGACTGGTGCGTCTCCATTTGTTGACAGGGGTGATCAGCCCTCAAACCCATACAACAATGAGGAACAAATCCAAAATGATCCGAACTACCGAAATCTGGCCACTGTCAGAGCAGTACCCACCGCCGCAGCCCCCGTCTCCCGTCAACCTTCTACCAACGCCGCGGACATCTCGGAGCAGCAATCCACGGCTACTTTGAGCGCCCAAAACCAGAGTTCAGCGAGTTTGACATCCAGCTTAGGCGGCCTACGCCCAACTGTGGCCGGCGGAGTCGACTCGTACCATCATCGCTACGAGCATCACCGCTACACTTACCCAACTGAGGAGAGAATGGACGGCTCTATCCGTGGTAACACCAAGACGGCATGGTGCCCCCTTCCCGGAGGATCCTCGTCAGGCGCCGCTGTGAATGATGGTTACCGTTTGACGTATGGAGCCGAGGTTGGAGAGTTCATGCAGGCTCAGTACACTCTTTGTCCAGTGAAAGAGTCAGGTTTATGTAGCGGGCAGCAATATACCAATATCAATTCAAATATAATGTACCCGCCGCATTTCTAAGTATACACCTACTTTGTGGTCAAAGGTTTCGTTCAGCATACATTTATGGTTTTTTGTATCAGTAAAGATAACACACGAAAACAAAAGGTCAAAATATGCCGAGAGATCATGCAGATATCAAATTCCGGTATTGGATGTTGCCTACAATTAAATTACAAAAAACAAATAAACAGCTGTAAAGATAAACCAGCACAGAGTGCGACCGATACCACTCTTCAGTTGACTGAATATTGATTTCATTGTTTCACTTATTATGTGAACGTATTGTACAGATAGAATAGTTTCAACAAAATATGGAGTGTAAAGGGCCCATGCAATGTAATTGTTTTGATGCAATCCTTGAAAATGCACCTTTGTGTCCCAGTTAGCCTCATTTTCATTTTTTGTTTTGCCATTTTCAAGGGTATTTTGGTGTCCTTTGGTTTGTATGCAAATGAAAATTTCCATATTCATGAGCAAAAGTGTGTTGTCATTTCAGGCAGAAACCCCAATGTTACAGGTATTTCAGCACACAAAAAAGTTGCCAGAATTTGGATATTTTGCTGTTGTGAATTTTCTGTTCTTTGGTGACTCGTTCTTCGTTGTTGGGACAAAACATGGCACTAAGACAGTAAACAAACTTTTCTCACAGATGTTTTCAATGAGCAAAGTTTGGGTTCACAATGTGAGCAGAATTCCCTTGTTTCCCTTAACTGAACAGTGCGCTTCCTGAAATGACATCACAGCAACAGCGCCCTCAGTTATCTGGATAAGCATGGAAACTTTAAATGTTTGAAGAAGTGCACTTTTCAATAAAATTAACCAAAAAGGGATGTCACATAGTTTTCATAAATTTAAGAGGAGTAGAAAGTTGCACAAAATATGTTCCTAAGAAAACTGAATTGCATGGACCCTTCAATGTAAATGTCCCACCAATTGATTAATATTTAAATTTGGTTATTCGCGAAAAACAAATGAGCAGGAATTTGCTTCTTAACGACGGAAACGTATTATAATTTCTTGTAAGATGGTACTCTCGGAGAAAATGTACAAGTCTAAACAGATGTTTGGAGAGCGGGTTATGGCATGGAGGAAGTGCCTCTAAAAAAGTCAGCACTTAGAGAACACGATCTTTTGTTTATTATTTTTAAGTTGAAGACGTCTTGCCAACCTTTATTGGGCTGTTTCACTTTTTTTTTATTCCATTACGACCTTTATGTTTGTTGACATCTTAAATTGTTAATTACTTTGCTTTTGAGTGTTACTTACACGTAACACGCTCGCACGTTTAGCCATTACAACTATGGCCCAACTTTTGTTCTGAGTTATTTTTGTCTCAGCTTTTTTCATCGTTTAAGCCTCTTCTTTCACCTTAGTATAAAGTTGTTGTGTACGTGCTTTGGGGGTGTGGCATCTTGAAAAATAGATTTTCAAATCGAATTGATTATTCAGAATTGCATCAGTTATGAGCTTTCCCAATTAGAAATCGCACGAAACAATCGGCCCACAAGTAATCAATTATTTAATTTTATTTTTGAATGAAGAGCGGGACGCTCCTAATTCGTTCTGAATAGTGTGCGCATTTTCTGAAATGAAGCGCGCCATTTAAAACCACTTTTTAAAACAAAGGCCTGCAAAAACAAACAAGCAAATTTATTTGTTACAGGACATACTATTTCTGTAAATTTCGTTCGGAAAAGAAAAATCGAAATTTTGAAAAAGCACGTATATACCAACTTAAAGGGTAGGGTAAAGCCACTGACAGAAGGTGGTTTTTCAGTCTAATATTTACATTCAGGAAAGTATACGTTTGTTTTCGCCTCGATTCATGAATTAATCGTTGTGAATTTAAGTATTTTCTTGAAAACCCACACAAAGTTTTCCCTATATATTAAAGCGCACGCATCACAAGAATAACTCGTGCATTGTGAAAGACCGAATTATTGGGATAAGCATCTTGAGAACGGCCGATGTAAAACAAATCTTTTTCAATCGATCATTGTTTAAGACTTAGCCAGGTAAAAAGAAATTCAAAATTTTGAAATCTACCCGTTTGCTTGTATATATGTATTTATAATATTTGTATTCATTTTAAAGTCATCCTCAACACGCTGGCACATTTTCGCACCTTTTAAAAACCGATTTTGTATTGCATGTCAAGTTTTATATGCATAAGTTTGCACCAACTATAGAGCCGTTGCTCTCACGACACTTTAAGGATAATGTTAAACACTAAAGTTATAGTTTAATTTGCAATTTAAATTTTCCATTAATATAATGTATACTTCGGATTTCACTGCTCTTCATAATCACTCGTTCTGAAATTAAGTTATATTTCTTGAAAGTGCACTAATTACAAGTTTAACTCATATTTTAAAGCGCACCCATCACAAGAATTATTTTAAGGATCAAAATTACAGACCAAAATGTAAAAAAAAAGATCACTATTAATCACATGTCCGCATATTCGCTTTAACAGCTAGCTACTCAGTAATTTACTTTAGTTTTGCCTGGAAATACGAAAACCATTACGTCACAAAATTGAGTGAAAAGACACAGGAAATGTTCGAATATTTTGATAAATAAATTTGTTTTCATTTCTTTTAAATTCTCCTTTTTACAATTTTTTTAGGCCTAATGGTTTTGCTGCCCTCGTTTTGCTGAGATTTGCTGAGCCACTCCGCTTGTTTTCTATAGTCCAGGAAAAATACTTTATCTTTTAAGTTAACCTTACACAAAATCCAAGTGGTGGAAATATGCCTAATTTGCATAAATTGTTACCTGTGTCGTGTAATATATTTGTTCCCATATTTAGGTATATATATATTTTTTTTTTTGAAAAGTTTATTTTGGTGATTCTACTTACACATCCTTACTTTAATAACATTTTCGAAAGCATATAAGTGACTAATAATTATGAGTACATGGTAACGATCCAAAATGGCTACTATTATACCCTAAAGTTGCGCGCATTTACCTTGTCTCCAGATATCACCAAGTAGTCTTGCCAATGATGAGCTTCAAATTCACCAAGTTGGTTACTGGCACAGTTACCCTATTAAAACTGTATTGAAAATCATGTGAACAATGACAACATTGTGACATTTAGCCCGGCAAACAAAAACGGGGAAAAACAAGTGTCCGTAAATTGGGCTAAAAAATAAGGCGAAGGTTTGCCTAACGCGGGGGACTTGAACAAGTTGGAGGAAATTCCCAAAAATACTAGATTATTGTTTCTTACAATAATTATGTCAACGTCAGAATGTTTTCTCACCAATAATTTTGGGAATTTCCTTGAATTAGGCAACCCTTCACCTACTTAATTTACGGACACTCGTATGTTTCCCCGTTTTAGCAAGATTTTTTTTTTTAAATTAAATTGAATTATTATTTTAGTAAATTCTAGCATTCAATTTTACGTTTCGTTGCAATTAGATTCTAATTGGACCATTTTTTTAAACAATATTTTTCACTATCTCTCTCCAAATTGTATACATATTATTTAGGGGTGAATCTTGACTAACCACAATTGGATCGAATCACATATTTCTTGAAATCTCCATCGTCTTCATAATCACTAGTGGGACGGAAAGCACGGTCGTGTGGTGAAGAATTCGCTAAACAGTAGGCCGAGAAATCGCGGTTGATTGAAAGAGATTGATCAGTTTCAGAGACGGCTAGCGTGGCCAGTCTTTGAAGTGTACGAACGTGGATCGGGATGGCTTTTTTGCGACTCCAGACGCGAGACGGCCGATTAACTACGACTCAAGTCGGCCGGTCCCGGACAGCGTTTGGAGGGTTTGCTTTCGTGCTCTTGGTAGACGTGTTGAGGCCCCACACCGGAAGTGGGTCAGTTTGCTTAGCTTTTCTCCTGTTTTCATATCTTGCCTGGCGGTGGTTGTGTTCAGTTACATCGGACGTCGGAGGAGGTCATGTCGCTATCTTGTAAAATACTTCAACTAACCGAGTGACACAATCAAAATGTAATTCAATCCATCTTGATTGGCATGATGTGCGTGTTGCTTGCCCTCGGGATGTCTTGGTTAGAGCACGGTTAAAGCTGAATTGAAAGAATTGAAAGAACACACGTAGATTTCAACCAGTATGTCAATAACCTGTTTGGCAAACGGTATACGTATGTCTGATTCTCTTCTAGATAACCAGAAACGTATTGTCAATATGCCTACACGGGCGCGGATCCAGAGAGGGGGGATCGAAACCGACCTGCTCTAACATAACACCAAAAAAATACATTAAAACAATTATAGTAATAATAATTACCTATATGTCTGCTTGTCCGCAACAATCGAACATTAAAAAGCTGACGGGCCTAACCCCCCTCCCCTGCAAAAATTCCTGGACCCGCCCCTGCTACGGGGGGACCCTCCTGAGTTTTGGGACCCTTTTCTAATTCTATACCGAAATATCACAATTCCAAGGTTCGACCATGAGACAGCCCGGACGTGGGCTGAAAAAAAAAACAATAGTACTTTTTGGTAATTAACCAGCTAAATGCTGACGGAATGTTTTGTGTATTCTGCGTTCATCTTTCAGTTCCTTTCTGTTTGCCCACTTTACGTTAATACGTGTGCACGTCGGCTTTGGATATACGCTATACAAAGCGCTCGAAAAATCAAAGCAAAAACAATCATTGTAACGGAGAGAAATAAACAAACTGATCAAGACCATGGGTGTGCATTACCCAGGGGATTTAGAAAACGAGGGCGTTGAGGGGTTTTCACAATCTGAATTGACGAGGAGTCTCGCCGGAGGAGTCTCGTCGGAAATGACGAGGGATTCGAAGATACATAACTTTAAAATATACCTGGGCAGAGTTGATCCAAAACCCGGGTTCTATTCCCCAAGGTTTTCGGGTCAAAATGACCCGGAAAATATTCCAAAGCAAGTGTCATTTTGACCCGGGCAAGGTTCATTTTGGACCATGATCGATCTGAACAGGGATTTTGTTTTAGATTGTACAATTCCCTGTCTTCAGTTTAATATCTTCATGTAATTAAACTTTTGAATCGTATATTCCTGTCACAGTCTGAATTATGTATCTGCACTTTGTTGTTGCACAATTTGAATATCACTCACATTATTTTACACAATCAGGTAATACTAAGCTACTTAATGAATGTTAATTAATTGTGAATTTATCCCCTCACTTTCACTGTATTTATTTTAATTGATTGATTGATTGATTTGTGATTTTGATTAAATTTTTCATATATTTCCCTTTTTTATGTTTTACATCTATATAGTATACTTTGAATCTCAAATCGTTTCACAGTCTCACATTTGTACCTGCACATTGTTATTACTGCATAATTTGAGCTATTACTTTGATATGTTAGCAAACCTGATGTATTAATTTGGTTGAGTTCTTTTTAGCGATATTGTGCGCCTCCGGTCACCAAAAACACGAGGCCTTTTTTCGAAGCGCGTACACTGTATTCCTAATCGCAAGTTCTTTGCAATATTTACCTTCTTTTTGGCGCTCAAGAACAAAAATAAAAGAATAAATGTGCGAATTACGATGAGCTTAAAATCGAGGCTTGTGTTCTAAATGCGTTTGTGTTCTTGAGGTACTGTTGGTATAATTCAGAGTCAACAGGATGGTGCCTCTCAATTTAAAAAAAAAGGCATTTTTCAGATCAAAGCTACGTAGACCATTGTATCGTGAACAACTCGGATTGTTAAAGAGTTTTGAAGGCACGTACAGTTTTGCACATTGTTATTTATTGCGTTACCTTCATCATTACAGTGCTTTACGAAAACGTAATTATAGGGTCTACCAAGCCGATTGTGTTTCACTTCGGTAGGAACAATCCACTAAATGTGTGCATAATGATACATAATGGTGCATAAAGGTATCGAAGAAACGTCCTTGTTTTGAGTTGCAGGCGATGTACAATCCGAAAGCTATAGGAGTATATTAATGTGCACCCTTTTATGTACAAATCATGTTAAAGGGAAGATACAACATTTGCAAACATTACAAAACGAAATGATCAAATTATCACTAAATGCCTTGCTGGTTTGTTAGGGAATGACAGTCTAAAGCATCCTGTAAATCGTGGCTCCTGGTGTGCTGACACTTTCAAGAAAAAAGGGTATTTTTCCAACGCTGGTCTGCCGACCAGCGTTTGAGAAAACTGGCTTTTTTTCAAAACTGCTCCTAATTTTTCATAATTAGTTATTCCGTGTTTTCTTTGCAATTGATTACACAACTGTGAAGGGGTACAAGCCTACCAGACTGACTCTCTTATCTTACAATTCCCCAAAGTCTATAAATTCTCCGTTTCATCTTAAGTGGGGTCTGGGAACCAGACTACAAGAACATGAATGGTTTTCTTGGTTTTTCGAACATCTACAAGCCCAAAACGTGAAACAAGTCATTTTAACAATATTTGCTAACACATACTTATCCTCCAAATCCATTTATTAGCAAAAGCAAATGTTGTACATTCCCTTTAACGCCTTTGCGACTGTATATGGAAAGTGGAAGAGTGTAAATCCGAAAAAAAGTTCTCGTTTTGAGTTGCAGGCGATGTATACAATCCGAAAGCTTAGGAGAAAAATAATGTGCCCCATTTTATGTACAAATCATATTTACGCCTTTTCGACTGTATGTGGAAAGTTGAACAGTGTAAATCCGGTAACATTTTGTATCTGAAATGTTTATCCCGGAATGAAAATTGTTAGATCTGGGAAATATGTGCACATGCGCACTTGGAATATCGAACTGGCATTACACACAAAGTCTGGGTGGTTAAATGTATTATACAACATTGACTTTTGCTGTAATTTTTAGAAATGGATGGATTTGGGGTTAGTATTTTATAGCAAATGCTTGTATTGTTACACTGGACTGTTTAAAGTGTAGTGTTCGTGGATGCTGGAAAAACCAAGAAAAAGTGTTCTCATAGTCTGGTTCCCTGACCCTACTCCAGACGAAACGGAGCAAATTATAGCCGTCAGGGAATTGTCAGGTCAGGAAACCAGACTAGCTGGCTTGCACCCCTTCATGAATGTGTAACCGATGGCAAATAAAATATGGAATAACTACATGTGGTAAATTTGGGGGCGTTTTTGAAAAAAAGTCGGCTTTTTTCAAACGATGGCATGGCTTTTTTTAGCATGCCTCCATCAGTATAATTTTTCATTATTTTGTATTATAATCAAATGTTGTGAAAAGATGGAAATAAATGTTCTTGAAATTGTTCTTGTTCTTGTTCCTGTGCATGGTTGGCCAAACATCGTTGGAAATTGATACAAAAATGCCACTTTTCTTGAAAATTTCACAGGATGCTTGAGAATGTTATTCACTTACAGTCAAGTGAGATATTTTATAATAATTTGATAGTTCTGTTTTTTAATGTTTGCAAATATTGTCTGTATTTTGTACCACCTCGTGTATTTTGTAACGTGTCGTTGTTTGACAATCCAGGCCTCCCATTATTGGTGTGACTTGTTGATCAGGGCTTCTGAGGTTCGCTCGTCCCCATGGCTCTATCCAAGGGTGCTGGTAACCTCTAAAAAAAATTGAGCTCCCTCGGACAAATTTTGTTTCCCCTTTTTCCGGGGGTTAACACGTTTCAACATTCGTTGAACGGATTTTGAACACGCGTGACCTGGAGTCGAAACTTCCGTGTGCGCATGACACGTGCGCATGGAGTGCATGTACATTGCGAATAGCAAATGACCTACCCACAATGCTTTGAGTGGTCGGCGTTTCCTTCGGAAGATTTTGTGAAAGGGTACTTGGTCACTAGCTCCCTTGGATAAGGTTGTGAGGATTAACCACCGATCTCCATGTAAAAAAAAACAATCTGGATAGCCCCTTGGCTGTTACAAGTGAAGTCACCGTCCACCATACCACTCCCATAACTGTACAATGGAATTGTAAACAAATATAACCAAATAATTGCCAATTTTATTCAATGAATTCATTTTTTTATTGCAAAATTAGTTTGTGACCACTATGTTTCCAGTAAATTCGTTTTAGAAAAAAAAGTTTAAGATACTTTTATTTTATTTTCATTATAAATGTGCGAGGAGAGTGTTTTCCGCACCATATTCGAATTGATAGATTTGACACCAGCGCGTGGCTTCAAATGTGTGTATTGTGCGCAAAGGCCAATCAGCTATCCAGATTTGTAAACATGGACATCAGTGGGGTGAACAAACTTTGGAGGTAGCTGCAACTTGATAATTTTCTCGGCATTTATAACTTTTTCCGTGGTACAAATGGAAGGGCCAATAAATAACCAGTGCACAATGAGCCCACTCGCGTTCGATCCGTGTTGATTATTCTTCCGAGTGTCAATGCGTCCATCAATGTTGTTGATGGAATCATGTCTGAATGGTCTGTTTTATTGATTTGTTTGTTATTAAACTTCTGAACTGCTTGATTTAAGCTTAGGGGATTGGTAAGGGATTCTATTTGGTTATCTGCTGGAATTTCGTTAGCAGTCTTCACTGCCATTAAGGAATCAGTGAGCCGAGCTTGAGTCGTTTTTGGTTACGCGTTAGTTTAACTTTAAGACATTCATGAATAAGTATTATTTAATTCTGTTCGGACTTTTGGCGGTACTGGCCAAAGAGAGCTCTACGCTAGGCTTTTAAAATTAAATTCACGATGAATCTTTTAAACGCCGGCATAGGCAAAGGATCTTAGCTAAAAGTGGTTCGGTGTGTATACCCTGCTACTCAGTAGCATTGGTATAGCGCTAATTAAGAAGAGACAGTGCGGACTAGGTTACCCGCGCTGTAGCAAGGATCATGGGCATAATCCTACGCTCCCCTCACCTCACTCTTTGTCGTCTGCAATCCTAATACCCTATCCCATTTCCATTTTAATGAAAGTCTCTATCCCCGGCCCGATCCGGGTTTACCATCCGCACATGGGTTTGCCCACCGAGCCTCGGTTTGTTGCGGACAGGCTGCACTTTTTGCAACTCTTAATAATTGATTCCATGAGCCCAGACCTGCCGGTATTTGATGGTTCCATTCCGTACTATGCTTACTGGCAATCGTTTTCTGGATAGGGATATCTGAGCAGCAGGTGGTTGGGGTTGGGGTATCAGCTGCCCTTTGGCTCACGGACGTATATGAATACCCGAGGAAGGGAAGGGCAGAGTACTCTGGAGTTTATGCTGAGGGATTAAGCGGGCGTTTTGTTCAGTTACTATATCGCTTGCTGAGGGGTTCCAAGTAGCCAGGCACTGACTATGAGCCACGATGGTAAATGCCACAACATCGCTGCACTTTCTGAACTAATGTGGCCCTTGTATGATGTTTTCATACAATTTCCAAATGTCTCGGAAAAAAAAGAAGATCGCAGATGTCTCTTTTGCTACTGCTATAAAATGTTGGTGACTGCTCTATGTTCCGACACCCATATGTTCCAACACCCCTATGTTCCGACAACCCGCATATAAGATTGTGTTACTCCCGGTTAGGGTTAGGGTTATGGATAGGAATATGTGCAGTCGGAACATAGAGGTTTCGGAACAGGGGTGTCGGAACATAGGGGTGTCGGAACTTAGTGTTGCAACATGGATGTGCAACCAAAATGTTATACTAAATGTCGTGATTTTTTTCTCGATCAGATATCTTTTTGGCGCTGTTAGTTTGTTTCACCCAATACCGTAAAAGCTATACATGATTTGCCAATAGAAAATGCCGATTTACGTTCTGTCGGGTCCACTTCAACGGTGTCACTGCAGCAGAAGTGCCGTGGGTCTTTATCTTCATTTATTAATTTTCTAAGCAAGTTTTTGAATACCAGCATTTAGGATTTCTATACTTACCACTTTCCAGATTACTTCAAGTTTAGTAAAAGAGCCTACAAACCATGCCACAACCTCACACTCAGGGCTGCCAGTGGTAAATGTAACCACCTACCTACCCACCCACCCACCTACTTACCAACCAATCAACCAACCCACCAACCAACCTCCTTATCATTTCACCTACATCATGGCTGGCCCAAAAAACACACACCACAATTCCCACCTACCCAACGACTCACCCTACCAATAATCAACCAGCCTACTATGTCATCGACCCCACCCACAACCCCACAATTATACTTATTCACGTGCCTACCAGCCCGCCTACGTGCCAACCCACCCACTTACCAACCCATATACCCACCAATCCATCGACCTACCATTCCACCCATATACCTACCATCCCACTTACCTACCATCTAATCTACCTACAATTCTGCATACACACCATCCCATCAACCTACCCTCCAACCCACTAACCTACCATCCAACCCACCAACCTACCATCCACTAAACTACCAGCCTACCATCCCACCAACTGACCTGCAACCACCAACCTACCATCCGCCTGCCTACCATCCGCCGTACCTTCAATCTCACCCACCTTACAGTCCTCATCCCACCTACCTAGCATCCCATTCACATATACCTACAATTCCACTTACCTACACTCACCTACCATGCAACCCTTCCAACCTACCATCCAACTTACCTACTCTACCACCTACCTAGACAATAACCTAAAAGCCCACCTCCTACCATCCATCTACATACAAACCCACATACGAATCAATCCACGGATTGTACTAGAGGCGTTGGTCCCCGTGCCAACACAGTTTGCACGACATTGTACCTTAGCAAAATTTAAGGGTGTTAACTTTTAACTGAAAAGTAAACCCGCATTTCGACTAAGTGCTCTTTTTCTCAAACAAAAACGCCATTAAGCGGAAATACTGCGCATCCTGAAGCATTTGTTAATAAAGTTCTTTTGGCGGATATTTCTACAAAGTAATAGCCTTCAATAAACCAATAATTAGTATGTCTTCATGCAGAGGGTTCATTTCACAATTAGCTGATTTCAGAATTATATCTATTGCAGGTGTAAAAATCTATAATTAACTATAGTAGGTCCTTCCCTTGTCAAGTTACAACTCATGCTTATGCCTAACAACTCATATGGGCTAGTTGAAGCTCATACTGTGATTTCTGCCGTTGCCTTTGACTAGGACTCAACTTGTCATATGAAATTACTCGGGTTTTTTTTCCTTTGACGGGTACCTCAGCGACAGGATTACAAAGATGAAGAAAAAAATCCCGAGGGCCAATATTGATCAACACCAATTGTCGAGAGCGACGGTGTGGGAATCGAGTTGATGCGCAAAGCAGATGTTGACGGCGCCACCATTCGGCCACGCTACAGTGCGTTTTCCCATCTCTCTCTAACTCCCCCTATAGTTGCAGTTTAAAAGAACTGTCTCAAGATTGTTTGAGCTCCTTACTTGACCATGCCTTTTCCGCAACATCGCATACCCCTCCAATAGGTGGTCCTTTTCATTCGATGAAGTGGGACCCGCCATGGACACGATCATGTACACATTCCACAGGAGGCCTTATTTTGGACAAGTGGTTCCAAGGTTCATTCACTTTGGAACAATGCTTATGAGACAAGAGTGCCTCTTTAAGAAATTTGCGTCAGTTTTGTGATGCTGTATATATAAAAAGGATTGAAATCACATAGAAATCGTTACGCCAACCGATTGGACTGACGGACATACACCGATAGCTTGTCTGATCTCATTATTCGTGGAGGTGAGTTGAAGTATTCCCGACCGTTTTTCCTAAAACGGTACATTTTGACCGTCAGTTTGCACCTCGTTTTATTTATTTATTTATTTATTTATTTTATACATTTTGTTGTAATAACCAACAGCGGTGGGTAAGAACTTACAGGTATCAGAATAAATACAAAATTTAGAATTACATTAAAAACAAGATTAAAAATATGAAATGTTAATATAATAAAAAACGAGAAATTGTGGATTTAATTTCCCTGTGTCTCGACTGTCTACGCCATCTGCTCTTTAACAACGTTCTTTAATTACGCATCCGGTACTCATTCGGTCAATCCGATTTAGGAGACTCAAATATACATTGTATTAATTCATTAAATGTCTATGATTTTTTGCCGACAATTCCTGTCATATATGGGCGTCGCGAGGCGGGGTGGGGGGGCACCCCCCCCCCGGAAAACGAAAAAAAAAGAAAAAAGAGGTGCGAAGCCACATTGCTGTTAATTTGATGGGGGGGGGGTAGGGCAAATGTTCTCCTGCTCACGCTTGGAAAAATGCTAAATTGAGAATATAATGAAAAAGTTAAGGAATTTTGGGGAACAATTTGCTTTGCCCCCCCCCCCCCCGACAGAAATCTTGGCGACGCCCATGTTGTCATATAGTCACGCACTAGTAGTTTGAGTTTAATAATCCTTCCCGGAAAAGAAATCCCGAGTTGAATTACGTAACGCACCCCTTAGCAGATCTAGAGGGGGACTGCAACACCAAACAACCACCCCCCCCCCCGCCCTGTTCAGCCGCTAACTAATGTTACGATGCTAGTCCAATGGGACAAAAATAATCAATGAAATGCTTAAGTTCCTAGACGTATTCTCAAACTGCCTTAGGATGAAGGAGAAGGCATCGTAGATTTCAAGATTTTCCGACCAGAACCCCCAGCAGGGCGTGCCGAGCACGCCTTATACTCAACCCCCCCAACCCCCACTTATGTTAACCCCCTCCCTTTCCTGAAGGATAGATCCGCCCCTGCCTTCCCCCAACAACCACCATGCTTCCTGCAGACGAAAGGCTACTGCACTCTTGGTATCAACGTGACTTTCTTTAAAAGTCGTTACTTATGCTTGTCCAAACCTCGCGGCATTAAAAACAAGGTCCTGTGTTCCCATAATAATAATGGTTGGAAAAGCAAGGACTCAGGAGTATGAATATCTGTCGGCCGTGCCCTGTTAGAAAATAACAATTTCAATGCATAAATCCCAGATTGGGGATAATGAAATAGTCACGGTCGGGCAGTCATGCGGAGCGGGGACTATTGAGCTGACACGCCGTGTCTGGCGTCCCTCAGTCGGCCGGTGTGACAGCCGCAAACCCTTCGACTCGCCGACTCTTGGCCAAATTGAAAGGGGAAAAAGGCTATCCCTTGCGGCCCTTTGGGGATTTTCGCACATGTAAAAAGTTGAATCTTGGAAACTCTGGCTCTAATTATTTCAATCGAGGTAAAGCGAAGTTCACGTGGGTCCGAAAAAGGTGTCTGCATGTCATTGATTAATATTTATGTTTCAAATGGCTAAAAGAATATTTGCTAGAAAGTTTAAAACAAAAGTAAGGCAGGCTGATTTCCAACAATGGACTGGAGCTGTGGAGACAAATCACGACAAAACGATTCTCGGTGAACAGACACGCCTATCCATTTCCACCGTGTCGGCGTGTTCAAACCAGCCACGTTTAACGAGATCACGGGGACGTGAAAACGTCGTTGAATGACTACATTTTAAGGGAGTCACTTCTTCCATGAAGCTCAAGAGGTGCACTTTAAAGCATCATTACCAGCACAAATTATCCCATCCACACTAGCAAAGCAAACGACACGATTCTCATCAAATGTATGAATGAATGGCGTGTATAGAGCTAGAGGAGCCCATGCGTAGATATGATCTGGAGACTACCGTTTTGATGTTGGTTAAATGAACCGTTAGGAAAACGATAAACCACTTCCAAACGATGTCATTTTGCGCCCGATTTCACAACAAAGGGCCCCCAATGAGCCTTGGCGAGGTTCTGGGACCACTTATTGTCAACACTGGCACGGCGTGTTTGCTTAAGTATCAGATTATTTAAAAATTAAATTACTGGGAGGGGGACACGGCTAAGCTTGGTTGAACTGAGCAATCCACAAAATAACAATACAGTGCACATGTTTTAAGGATCCTGCAACTGCACTACTGTAAATAAAGCTCAACCGTCAGTAATCAAAACAACGAAGAAAGAAAACTGAATAGACAAAAAAAAAGACCTCTTCAAAAAAACAAACCAAGAGTCCCTCTCTTAAAGTAGTGCTAAAACTAGAATGTGCCGTTTTAATATATAAAAATCATCCATTCAAGTTAAATTGCCAGGCTATTCATTTCGTTTAAAAGGATTGTTTCCCCACAATATCAAACGTCTCAAAATGTTCTGTCTGCATACCAAAATTTCCTATTTGGAATCCGACAACTTCTTTTGCCCTCGCTCGTCTTACAAATAACCCTTTTTATTTTCGTTTAAGTTCAGTTTCAGTGAAAACAATATCCTATCAATGGTTAATGCTTTCCTAAAAGTATGCAGTAAATCATCGGCCATAATTATGCCTTAAAGTCCTCGAGATGCAAATACTATATTTATTATTATGTTGTATTGCTATCCCCAGTCAGACGGCTGCCTGGTTTGAATTCACGGGCAGTGTACCGACGGAGCCTGCCCTAATCAAAATCTTCAGATTCGAAATCTTCAGGAAAATGATTAGATAAAGCCCAAACAAACAAACGAACAAACAATACCGAAAGACAGAAAATCATATTTATAAAACCATGGGCGTCAATCGGTGGGGAACGGGGGAGACCTGTCCCCCCACACTTTTTAAAGTGGGGGTACCATATCGTTTGTTTGTCCCCATATTCTATAGCTCAGAATAGCTGATTCAATGTCTCCAAAACTCCAAAATGATGTTTAAGTGATGATCTTTTGCTCAAACAAAAATTGGTTAAAGTGGTAAGAAATTGCCTCAGATCGCACCACAGAGCATCTAGAATCCAAACATTTTCGGGGCCTTTAAGCAGGCCCAGACCCCATGCCGGCTTCGCGCTCGCATTAGTTCTGATCAAGGTTTGTCCCCCCACTGAAATGGTACAACCACTGTTCCGGGTAATATCTGTTAATTACAGCAAGCCTTATTATTGATAGCAAAGCCCCTGTCCCGTATTCTTTTGGTACTGTCGATAAACACCTTTTCTCTACTAACACCAGGCTGCTAAGGACGGAAGGATGCAAGCAACACGGTCTAAAACAGATTCCAAATCTCACCAGGGTCTTCGGTTTGAAAGGTACTCACCGAAACTCCCCAACTCAAAAATAAATGAGTTAACATTTGGCATTGAATACTCGAGATCAGCCAAAAGTGGGAAATCACAAAGTTTCCAAAGATCATTGTCAAATGCAGAAGCGATAGGCCTATACGTCATGAAATAATTTGAGGCAGAATTTCAATATCCGTAAAATGAAGTCCCCAAGCAACTAAAAATGACCCTGATAAAACGTATTTCTGGGACTTTCTGTACTATGATATCTCGGAAAGGTACAACTATGGAACATGGTACAACGTCCTTACGAAGTGACGGCCACGTGCATAATATTCGTGCATGGCAAGGCAGCGAGAACTCGCGTGACTGTAATTTGACGGTTCCACGCCTTCGTGCTCACACAACCAACGCTGGAGACACATCGCTCCAACGACTCCAGACTGGTCTCCCAAGAGAGTATCAACGGCCGTTTCATGCGAGCACGTCAATAGTGTATTGGGCTGCACTTTCAATCACAAAACACGCCAGACCAAATGAAAATGTCTCATTGAACAGCCTCGGGGCAACGGTGCCCCGGACGCCGCTGTGTGGCCTCTCAGCGAAATTGAGCAGCAATGATGGGGAAAAATAAGCCAAATTACAGTAACACCTTTACCACGTGGCGCAGAAATGTCACTGAGATTGTGCATGTCAACGCATTCTTCTTAACGTATTGACCTATGTGCTAGTCAAGGAGTACTCTGGTATGAACACCTTCCAACAATGTCAGCCAATTAGCCTCGCCCAGCCTCCATTGAGTGATTTTCGTGTGACGTCATTAAAGGTCGTATAAGTGGGTTTTTAAGCGAAGTTTGGTAAATAAAACAAAAGTTGAGCTTTTCGAATTTGGTCAAGAGGGAAAATATCTCCATTTGGATTAACTACGCCTTTTCGTGTAATTCATGTTTGTTAGACACATCACGAAGAATATTTGTGCTTAACCTATATAAATGTTCTTAGTTTTGTTTAATTAGGCCTATTATCATGCGGGTTATAGTCCTTCATACCGAACTCTTTACAGGTTAATGCTTTCTCGCGCATTGACAAGAAAATTCTAAAACTAGTCGGTTATGATGGGCTATAATACTTCAAAAAACTTTGGCGTTTTTATGTTTTCACTCCGCGTGGATTTGTCGATAGTGGCATGTTTTGCCTAACTACACTCTAAACAGTCCCTGGTCAGACTAACCTGGAATCCGGGCTTTATTTGGCGTAATCCATTTCCGGGTCAAAAATGACACTTTTCCGGGTCAAAATGACACATCTCTGGCCAAGGTTTCAGTGTTCAAATGACCCAGATCTGGGTCATTTTGACCCTGAAACCCGTGGCAAAAGTTATCACTCTCTGGGTCATTTCGACACTGAAACCTTGGCAAAAGTTGTCATTTTGACCCGGAAAAATGGAATCCGGATTCTGGGTCAATCTGACCAGGAATCTTTTAGCGTGTGGATGACTGTTTCGCTGACAAAAAAAAACGACTAATGGGGGTGTCGCACCCCACCTCCCCCGCGCCCCGCTCCGCCGACAAACGTGCTTCAAAGTTCCCAGGCGGCTGCATTACAAAGACACTTATTATGGGGTAAGAGTGCGGGTCCAGAGTTGAGAGCAAGGGCCTGAAGTTGTGTTGACGGCCTTTGAATAAAAGTGGCAAAATCCTTAATTTGTTGACGTTGAAAATGCACAAAAGAATGCGGGAACTATCTGACGCCAGGTGGCATCCACAATGGATAATTTATGAATAACTGCGTGTATATATATCAACGCTTCCAATTCTATTCCAAACGGTTCTTGCGGTTCTATTCAACTTATAAAGTATAGGGTTGTTATTTTGACCCGGAAAAAAAAAACTAATTTTCTTTGCGTGGACAATCTGTTTTAGAGGTACACATCCATTCAGAGATAACCAAACTTTAGTGTTTTCGATTACATGGGAATGTGTTAGTAAATACATGCTTCACAGGGTGAGATCGAGTATAGTTATAGTATATGGTCCCCATGATCTATTATGAGATGTCAGGCAATCGTTAGTTCAGGTACCAGACTAGCACGTTTGCTTTTTTTGTACCAGACGGCAGTTTGCATTATTTTAAGTTGATTTGCCTCAGACGATCGCCAAAATTTCGTTTTTCATTATCTTTAACTAGCCATATTTTCAGAGGTTTGGATCACAGGAAGTCCATTGTCTTACTCTTACCGGGACAATGGTTTTTTTCGTAGTGTAACATGCAGTAATCCACTTGTTATCTTTTTGTACGGTAATTAAAACAAGTTTTCGGCAGAGACAGGACTCAAAGACCACTAGTGTTCTCCTGTAGATGCTGTTATATAATAAGCATTTAATTAGTTCTACATGTTATGTCGGGAACATCCTGTCCAATGTTTTCTCTGCGATTCACCCTTTTGCACCCCTCAAGGCAAAACGGTTATTGGGTTGTGAGACAAAATCTTTTAATTCAACACAAACTTCCCTTTTTAATTGATATCTTATTACCACACGTGAATCGCCGCTGCATGTGGGCTGTTTGGAGTTCTGCCGGTCAGCACCGCGTGTCGCGTGAGAAGCAAACTGGGCCAAAGATCGGTCCTTGGCGCCGGCCTAAGGGTACGAAATGACCGGGTTTCCTTCGTCAGGCATACCTAGCCAACTCTGACCAGTCGTATCACGGAGCTATTATAAGAATTGCAATCAATGCGGTTCTAGCTGAAATATTTTATCATCAAAACACAATTCAGAAAATACGTTCTCTCGCGCGATTTTCGGGCAAGAGTAACTCAACTATTTTGTTGGTATAGAAAACCCGATCAACTTTTCCGGTTTTTAGGGGGGTTTTTTAAGCGGGTTTTGAACCTGCGACCTCCGGATTGCCGTTCCGGTGCTCTACCAACTGAGCAAATTTTCCGTATAACAATGTCATAGACACCATTGCAATCACATGCGAAAGTTTACTTGAGCTTTCAATTCGAACGTGGAGATTAAACGTCCCATAACATTTTATTTTCACTCCTGAATGCCACATGCGAAGAACTATATCTATTTCATTTCAGGGCGTGACGATAATGATGTGGAAAAGGCAAAAAACCAAACAAGCAAACAAACAAACAGACAAACAAACAAATAAGACAAATAAAAACCAAACAAAAAGTCCATCGATAAATATCCGGCAATATTTTGAAATGTAGTCCTGCTGTAGTTCACCTCTCACTTTAGCGCTGAGCAAGTACAATATCGACATTGATTGATTAGTTCCAATGCTGGTTTATTTGCATTCATGCTTTGTTTTTAAGGAATTGATATTTTTCTTTTCAACTATGTTTATCAAATTTCTGAAACCATGTAGAGTGATCATGTTGAGTATGGTCCAGGACCAAAAGGTGCGGAAAACAAATACCACCCAAAGGGATAACCCCTTGAACTTTGTGCGATAAAAATTATTGAGACATTTGAAGACTGACACAGAGGGTTTTTGTACAGATAAAACAAACTGTATAGGCTATCACACAATTATTTTGTTTGGCAATTGCATTTTTTTTTCGAGATGGAACAACACTCGTATAGGGGTGCACGGGAGGCGATTCTACTGCATACAGATAGTCGGTCCTGCATGCCTACACAGCGTGATTTAACGGGCAATTGGGCAATGGTATATCTGTACTCCTAGCCTTTATCCCCGTTCAGATTCGGGCAAATGACTTTATAGGTCGACCAGGACAGCTCGGGACAATTTTGCTGCTTAACCCAGTCAATGTTTGATTTGACGATCAGGAAACGGGAGGCACATTGTGCCGAGACAGAGAAAGGAAGACGAAGATTACATGTGGGTTAAAACAACATTATCCATGTACTCTGCGATACATAACCAGACTCAACCTCTTTCATTAACAACACATTGCCCACAGTCCAGAGAAAATAAAAAATAACAAACAAATCGAAAACAAACGAACATATTACCAAGGGAAGCCAATAAAAGCGAACAACCAAAGACATAATATATGTTAGGTCCTGATATCAGTAGCGGTACTAGAGGGGGGGGGGGTTTACGGGGGTTGACCCCCCCCCTCCCAACCACCACAACCACACCTCCGTTCAGTCGCCGACTTATGCCATGATACTATAATGAATGGAAGCTAAAGTCCCTTAATTTATTCTCAAATTTCCTTAGAATGCAGGAGAAAGCAACGTAGATTTCACAGTTTTCCGGGGGGGGGTGCCTTCACTCAACCCCGATCCCTTCATATCAACTCCTCCCTCCCCCGTTTCCTAAACGCTAGATCCGCCCCTTGATATACGTTAAAGAAACACAGTTTCTTTCACCAAAAAAAAAAAGAGGATAAATCTGCGGCTACCCCACCCCAAAACCAACAAGCCCTCCCAGACTGTCATTGTGTACGAAAATGGTGGAAAATCATGGGTGGGGGGAAAATCACAAAGAAAAACCACTCAGATTTTTGACAGGAAACGATAACCCTGTCAAAAAAATATCAGTTCTAGGTTGGAATTCGGGATGAGGTCACAAAGGTCAAGACAACGAGATATATACAACACACATCATTATAGGTTTCCGTGTGCATTTGTGACCCCTCAACAATGGCACATATACGCGTTCGTACTTTCTTACGTTGGCAGTCGTAGGATTGCGTTTCGTGCGCGGCGAGGTCTTATCCATGGGACGATACATTATACGTAGTTTAGTTTTTGATTGTAAAGATGTCATTGGTTGTAAACTGTGCACGTGACGAACTGCAAAAGGACATCACCTCATGTGACCCGCGTGCCAATCTTTCTTCTGCAGACTAGTAGACAGTCGTTTACTTTAATACGCATGCGTGAAACATATCACGTGATTGAATTAAAATATCATCTGATTTGAAATAACGTCATTATTTTAGATTTCTGTCGGAGATTGTGGCAGCAGAGATCCTGGAAAATGTACAATTGTCTTTTTTTCCCCCAAAAGTGAATAATGATTTTGTCGTACCTTAGGTCACAAAATCAGCCTTTTCTTAAACAACCTTAACACAAAAACCCAAAATTATGCTGTGTTTCCGCTACCTGACCTTACATTTTTGGATGGACGTTGGCAAAATTTAATCGCCATATGCATCTTTTTTATTTTAATTGGGAGGCTGAGGTAAAAAAGTGTTGTCCGACTTTAATCATGTTAATGCGCCACGTTTTCCTCTTTCACTTGACCGGCATACCGAGGGCATCGATAGGAGACGCTCTCTGATTGGTCATAAAATTGAAGTCAATGGGCAGTTGTTGACACGAAATAATTAGAAACTCCGGGTACTTTGCCTTCTCTTAAATTAAACCCTCCAGACTGAAACGTTCTGACCTGATCACTTTGATCGTTTACAAAACAAAGGATTTTGTTTTACGTCACTCGACAACAGAGGGCGCTGCTACTGTCAATAAGGATTGGGGGGGGGGGAATGATACCTTAATTCCTTAATTTAAAAAAGAGTGACTACCGTGGCCAGAAATGCAAGCTCAAAGACAGGTTCAGAGCTAGGAAACAAACACTAAAGCAGTGGCGTAAAATGCAAGGGGGACGGTGACCGGGGAGGGGGGAGGCACGGGGGTCACGTTCCCCCGCCTCGCTCGAGGGCTGTACCCCATTTCCCCTTGTGCATCTCCCGCTCAGTAGTTTGGAGGTGAAAATGAGCTTTTTATAGTCAAAAGGCATTGAATGCCAATTACACCACTTCCCTCAAGGGCCACAAAACTTTATATTAAGAGATTTGGTCAGCGGAAGCTAATTTGGGACTATTTACTGGGTTATTTAATCGGTGCCGTGCCGTTTCATGGTCATTACTTGAGACATAGTGCTAACCGGATCTTTATACCTAGCACTGGCACACATTGAGCAAGCCCGGCCTGCATGGGACTTGCGTAGTGATAAATCCGCGCTTGATCCGAGCATGACGGGAGCAGTCGGAAGGCGATGGGTACATGTCTAGCAGCATGCCAATTCCACCCGTCACATGCCTCTAAGCCAATGTTTACAAATTGGGAATTGGATAAGAGGGGGCTTAAGACGTTCTGGATTACGTTATTCGTCTATCATGAGGCTTGAAAAGTGTTCACAGATGGTCATTTGATGAGAGAAGGGGCGCTAAGTGGGCTCCGGGCACCAAGGGATCGGTTACAAGCTCCGGGGTCACCAGAAGAATGACTGGCCAACTATAAAGTTACATTCGCGCCAGCTCCACGTAGATGCTTCCATTAGGCATGGTCCTGCTGGGTGAAATATTCTTGAAACTACCAAATATTTAGGTCAGTACATTACAGTTGATTATATTATAGAAGTGGGTATGTGGTCTTAAATGCAAGTTATACCCCTTCACTTTCTTTGTTGGGCATCACTGTTTTATCCGACCGACCCAATTTGGGGCACCCGACCCTAGGAAGAAAAAAAACTTGTTCACCACCGATTCCGTCTGGAACCCCGACTAATTCTAAAACAAATGAGTAATATAAAAATGAATAGCACATTCAGGCAACCAAGCTCTGTGTTATTTGAACAGCTATGGAAACTATCCGATCCGATTTTACGCAAAGCATGGAGGGCTGCTGTCATGGCCGCCACTGCAGTCAAAACGCCAGTGAGCAGCATTGTGCATATAAAAGGTAGTTACACCTGTATTGCCAGAATGGTATTTACATTATTATTGCAATAAACAAAATAAGAGACAATACGCACTCCGCTTCATTTAATAAGCCATCTATACGGGTGTAACTGCATTTTATTTCCGCAGGTTATTATTTTTTGCCTACCGATCGACCCTAATTCAGAGACAAAATAAATATGAGAACCATAGAAATTAAAAGGGAGGCCCTTATGAAATATATCATGTGTCAACACCATAAAAGCATACAATTTAATATTTTTTTTATTCTACATTTATAAGGCACCTTCATAGATCCATTTCGGTTTTAAACGGGGCCTGGAAAGAGTGAAGAAACAACCAATCACAACATACCTTTTGTATTTCAAGACTAACAGAAAAGATTCATATCAACACTTTGCGCATGCTTTAAGTGTGTGAATGCTATCTTTTTTCCCAGTGTAGCATTCCTCCGATATATTGTTTTTACGCCCGACTAAACGATGAGGGCGCTATTCCACATTTACGGAGAGGTATTTTTTTCAGCAACAGTTCCAGGGACGCGCAAATCGATTTGCAATGTCAATTAATTGTATTTGGCATAAACCTCGTGAACCGCTCTGCCATTTCTAAAAAAAAAATCGTTCCCTGTCAAGACAATTTTGAGTAGGGTTGGTTTATATTATTTACAAAGTTCCTTGGTTAAAAGGACCCAAAATTAATGCAGAGCATTGTCATTTTGACCCGAAAAAGTGTCTTTCAGAGGCATCAGAGGCCAAATCGAACCCGGATTGCGAGTCAAACCTGACCATGTACATGTTTAGAGTGTAGCATCTAGTATGCTTGCCAATGTGATCTGTTGATGTGCAGTAGGCTATGAAAGGGACTCACGTCAATACTCACAAACGTCCAAAAGCAAAACAAAGAATAAGGGCATATCGAAAGTGATTAATGTTTTATGTATGTAGCAAGATTGAAATAAAATTTTAAAAAGTAATATCAATAGAAATGTGTAGGGATAGTACGGGACTACATTGATATTCAAATTGATATTCAGTCTGTTCGTCTACACGAATAAATCACAGGACAGATGAAGGGTTATTCGCTTCCTAAAACGCAGCTTTAGCAGAGCAGCAGCAGATGCTGTACCAGCAGCGCGCAGCTGATCTTCGCTACCGCCGGCCGGCTCCGAGCGAGACATTGGCCAGGGTACGGTGGGTGTAAGTGCCCGTTCTCTCCCGCGGTGCCTGCATGGATACAGCCGCTCCGGGGCGGGCTGGTGATAGACTTCCGTAGCTCGATAGGCCGTCTTTTGTCGGGCTATTCCGGGGAGACCAAGGCCGCTAGAGCAACGGCAGGAAATCGCCTTCCCCGTTATCTTATCTTGTCTATCCTCAGGCCGTCGCTTCTGTTGATCAGCGCTATATGCTTGCTGCATCTCGAGCGGGAAAAAGGTTTGTAATTGATTCGCACAGGTGCACAATTGCTCTATGGTCAAATGTACCCTATTGAGCAAATGTTTTATCTCACATCTCATTAGATGCAAAATCAAATGGATTGAATTTGAAAGTAGCTTTGAAATTAATTTTAGTAATTTCGAAGCTTGAACAAAATTCGTATATCCACCTTTGATTTTTAATAATTCATACAAAATGTAGGTTCTACGACGTTAACTTGGACACGACAGGTAGCATTTGTCGTCGCACTATTACCACAAATAACAAAATTCCAAGGAGGGGAGAGAAATAGGAAATAATATCTTAAACCGAACCGCTTCTGAGCTCACAAGGAATGTAAATCGTAAATTTTAAAATTGAATCGACAGAAAGGCCGATATCGAGTGATGGGCCGAGCTGAACTGGGGAGCATGTCAAACGTATAGGAATTGTATTACATAGACTAATGCGCATGAACGCTAAACCACTATCCTCTGCCTCAGGTCAACTAATCGCAGGTTTAAGTTACAATTGTGACTTTTCAGGTGAAGAAGCGGGAACATTTTGTAAGGCGGCACGATACGGTGGAAATCTAGTTGTCCTGTCCGGTTGGGAGTGGGGACGCGGGGTGGGGGCAGGTGGTATAACGCTAAGAATTGTTGTACATGCACATCAGGGACAGATTTTGCGGAGCTGCTTAGCGCAGGAATCTGGTAAGCGCAGGAAATACGTGCTTAGCAGAAGCAGGTTGCAGGGGCAAAATGTCACGTGATGGCTAGCACATGTGACTGGTTCTAAGAGGTAACGTTTGATTGGTACACATTCAAGTTGCGTTCCCCGTGCTATTTTCAAGTTTCATCCCAAAAAATAGATTTCTTTTCTAAATTGCTATTTTGCTAACAATACAAAAGTTATTCACTTTTGAATGAGACATCGATCGAAAAAAATAACGGCCCGTGTTTAGTTATTGAATTATTACTTTACAATTTCAAATTATTGGCTGCCAGATAATAATTCTGTTCTCGCGGGATGGGCTGTTTCCCGCCCCACAATCAGTATCAATAATGATATACTGTCCGGGAGCCAGTCTGCTCACAAAGCGGATCTGTTTGTGCCAAAAACAGAAGCCTTTTTTCTGAGGGTTGCAGACGTCCTCAAAGGGGGAAAATAGAGGTTTACGTTTTAGGGGGTTGGAATAAAACATACAAGTTGAAGATTTATTCATATATAGAAGAAAAAAATCGAATTCGTTGAAGGGCACGGGGCCAGTTGAGCAGCACCCCGGTATAGCCAGAGACTTCAGTGTCGGACCTGAGTTTGAATTTTATTTTCGATTCAACTGTAAGAAGGAATATTTTCAATAGTTATCGAGAAAGCATGGATGTGTCTACGGTATCCCCTACCTCCCATCCATCCCATAAACACAGTATAGTTTCAATTGAGATAAGTGGGGCTAACATACACATATGCACACAGAAATATTGCATGTTGCTTTCAATTACGATGGACAAAGCCGTAATGCCGGCGCGCACTGCGACAAGCCTGCAAATAAATATGAGAAATTGTGACATGGCCGGCCAGAAAGAGCTGTAGCGGGGGAGAGAGTCAGAGAATTACAATAACTTGCCCGGGGGGCATTTCAATATACGAAGCATGATGTACAAAGGAATCGACGTAGCCTGGCTAGCAGTGTTGTCTAGCCGGTCTCAGGTTGGATGCACTTTAAGGTATTACTGTATCTAAAGCTCTCTCACGGAACAAGCCCTCTTTGTGACAAGAGAGAAACACAGTATTGGGAACACAAAAAACATGTACAATGCTTCTATTCCTTTTTCACAAGTGCTGCTTGAACTTGCAGCTTTCAAACACGACAGGGCCGAGAATAGTACAGCGAGGACAAAGTCATGTCTTTTGTGACTGCCAAGCGTGACAAAGTTGACAAAATTGAGACGAAGGTTGTGAAAACGAAAGTCATTTGGTATCAGAATCAAGCCGGTACCGGCATCGGTATAAACCTTTCTCGAAAATCATGCAAAAGTGAATCAAGCGGAGGTGGCGAAATTGGTCTGGAAATATTGTGGGCTTCGATAATTTCATGTAACAGGTGATTATAGTGAGTCTACTCGTCGAGTTTATGTTGGGGACCATGTTAATCAGTCTCGAGACGTAACCGTAAGAATATTTTCAAATCATAATCTATGAGCAATCAGCCTTGCTCATGTGCATGATTGATGTTTTACGCTAAAAATTTCTCAACAAACAAAAACGATCCGTGTGAATGGCAAAACGGACTAAATTTCTCTCCGTGTGTAGAAGGCTCGTCAGTGGTGCAGTTTTCAAGCCGACGTTCACAGCTCACCGTCATCACGCACAGCTTTAGAGATGCAGATGCCCGCTCCGTACCACTGAGCATGTGTGGTGCGCACGCTCTAGGCCTGTTTGTGACTCCGTTTCCCGCCCAAATTCACCCCGGAGCTATCCCCTGCCATCTGCCCGCGAATGCCGCCCACAACACGCTGCAGACAGCGCCAGCACAATAGAATAACTAGCCACTATAACGGGATTACAGTCTCAAAAGGCAACAGTTTTCGCTGCTTGTTTGGTCCAGAATTGTAAGAGAGTCTCCCAGGTAGGCAACTGTCCATATTCATTTAGAATTGTCCGCGTGCGGCATGCAAATTTCCTTGATTTTTTTGGATTCATTTATTATTCCACGCATAGTCCATTACAAGGCTGGCCGCACTCCGTGGTCATTTTGCGTCAGTATCGCTTTAGCCGAGGCTGATAATCCATTATCCCGGTTCTTTTTGGTTAAGTGGGGGTAAAAAGAAAATATATCACATTGACCGATTATTTGCGGAGATGGATGCGGTAATCACCTCCAGCGAAGGCATGATGATTTGAAGAAATGGGACAAAGATTATGATTTAATAGAACCCGAATCCGCTCATAATCTTTAAACATGAAAACAGGAAAAGTTAAAAAAAAAAAAAAAAAGGCAGCGTAAAAAGAAAAACAAATCCAATCGATGCGTATAATTACTGCTGCGCCGTCGGACTGAAGTCTTACATTTTTCAGTTTGTCTAGTTTCCATCTTCGTTGATGCAGATATGACACAACGATGGCCTTTGCTTAGGAGTTTTTCACCGATGAATTTTGTTTTGGGATCACGGATGGTAGGATAACGACAGAAGAAGTATATATGGATTTCCATTGCCTAACGAAAAACACATACCAAAAAAAAAAACGTTTTTAAAGTCATTAAATATCAAACAGGTGGAGAGAAAAATATCTCTTAATTGGATTCCTTTTCCCTTAAAATATAAAGATAAAAAGACATTCATTACCTGGGATGCATGTAGCGAAGTCTTACATGCACCCATTTCTATCCAATGTCTCGAACATCCAAACGCATAGGCCTACATGTGCATGTATTTCCCGCATTGTATAGAGCAGTAATCGCTCAGACATAAGAGGGCGCTATACAGGGAAGAAGAACTAAGGATGATTTGATGCTGTACTACATTGAGACTGAACTGTCTATCTTTTGTTTGTCCTTTTTTAATCCATGGGAAAGAGACTGCAATTCCAGCTGTGTTCCAGCCCGGCCAGGTGTATAGAGTGTGCAAGTTGACCTCAAAAAATCTGCGAGATTTGACGAGAATACAGTACATCCGGGCAACATGGATAATAAGCCACAACGTCCTTTGTTTTCGCATTTATTTTGTGTCATGACTAGTCTTTTCTAGTCAAGGTCAATATATGGATTCGGTGAAAGGAATTACTTCTGTGTAAAACAGATTGAAAATATTGCGTATAATCGATCACGCGGATGACGATATTACTTTGGGGAAAAAAATAACACCGGAGTCTGTGACTAGACTAGTTATTGTTTTGAACCGAAATGTTCACATTAAAGACTTGCCCGTTCTTTACAGGGCGAGTCAAAAAAAGGAAACCCAAATTGTGCCCCCTATTTTTCAAAGAAGTTCTGCATGTAGCGCTTTCCAAATCTAGGATATGAAAGCCCAATTGAGCTTTCTTTTAGTGAAAGAATCATTCAAATCGCTCATGTTCTTTTCCATTTATGGAATTTTGAACACAAACGCCAGTTTTTAACCTTGTCCACGGATCACAATAAAGTTATAGGTGATATTTCAGCGAAACTAAAACTATTCACATACCGAAAAAAACACATCAGAACACCCTCATAACCATGATAAATGGCACTTATCATAACATTTATTTAAAAACCTGCTGCTTCCAATGTTAAAATATCCTGCTTTACAATGTCAAGAGTTTAAGGTCTTGCCCTGCATGCCTTCTACTTGCCTACCCCGGAGACTTATGGGATTATTCTGATATCATTTTAAGGATACGACATGGTTTCATTCTTTCTGAAATATCACGTACCTTAAATGTGATCCGTGGACAAGGTTAAAAAAACGGTGTTTGTGTTCAAAATTCTGCAAAAAGTACATGAGCGATTAGAACGATTCTTTCACCAAAAGAAAGCTTATTAATTGGGCTTTTATATTCTAGATTTGGAAAACGCTACATGCAGAAATTCTTTAAAAAATAGGGGCACCATCTGGGTTTCTTCTTTTGTTTTTTACTCACCCTGTACATGTACTGCAACATATCAATTTAAAGATGTCGCTGTCTGTGCTATTTGCCAAATTCAATTTTTAATGAGACATCGAACGAAAAAATCCCCACACGTTTAAGTATGGAAAAACAATTCCTTCTTAAAATTACACGCCGTCCCACAATAATTCAGGCGTATGATGTTGTGCTTAAGAGCGCCCAAAATCACAGAGTATGTTTCAGCTAGTTGCAGACGCCTAAAATTGATGAAACGAGCAATCATTTTTTGCTTCTTTCGTTAAAAAGAACATATACAAATGGAAATTCGGAGAAAAAGAAGCGAATTTGTTGACGCGAATGGACACGACCCTCTTTAAAAAAAAAAAATACAAACGGATTGCAAGGGTCGGAATTCGCACATGGCGGTGTATCACTAAAGCAGGTGTGTTTTTTGTTTGCACAAAGATCATTATGTATCCTATAGTTATATTCTTTAGGCCTCAAAGTCCCATAAACGCCAGTGATAAATGAATATATATGATTAATCTGTTTAGAATCTGTATCTAGATTTATTATTTCACTATTTGCTATTTCAATTTTAGCTCATGATGGCATACACCGTATAAGTTTTACCTCCGAACAAATAACGTTTATCTAAAAAAAAGGTGTAGAGCCACCCCCACCCACCCATCCACCCTCCCAAAATAAGAATCTATTATTATCAAGCCAAACAATATGGCTCCATACCAGTTACGTGACAAGCTATGTCCACCCTGCCAAAGACCCACAAACTCATGCAAACTCTAACCGTAAAGTCTAACGTACTGTCACACACAGTTCCAGTTCGAACCCTCCTCTCCACGCCCCCTTTTTGCTTGATACGCCGTAATGCCTAATTACACATGTGACAACCCCTCGTTAATTTGTGTAGTACATAACTGCATGTATTCTTATTCTCGTGCAGTAAAGCTCCGTCCTCAAGTTGGGGAAGTTCATTATTTTTAGCCTCGTCAATTCTGTTTGCAGGTTCGTGTATGTTTGGTGCTATAGCTCAGTGCTTCCAGATGCTTGTTCTCAGGTCCCTGTTCCTATTTTCAAACCGTGTTTTTGGTTTTGTCTTTTTCCCGTTATTATCTAATCAGCCTGTTATCATGTCCGATGCTGGAGCTTCATTTCTTTTGACCACTTTTTTTTAATGGACAATCAAATGAGTTGCTCACCTCTGATTATGACCGATGAGCCTTTTTGCTGCCGCCATGCAACTCACTGTCGGAGCTTTTATCTCGGCTGGGGAGAGAAAAATACTTCAGCGGTTCGTGTTTGCGCTTGGGACAGCACTGAAGCAAACAACAAGAAACTGCACGTCCATGGGAATAGTTAAGATAACATGGACAATCAAATATACATTCGTTTGGACATGATGTACCCAATCGAAACATCAAAAACACAGAGTAAACTTCCAGTACTTGCTCTATGATGAATGTCTATCTTCAGGGACTATAGGTTTGAGTCAATAAGCGAAAGCTTTCAGCTTTTTGTCTCCGACTTCATCTCCAGAGGAATTGGAAGAGCTAGTGGACACATTCCAACAGTTGTCCACAATTATCATGACTTGATATTACACAAAATGGAACCGATACTGAGCCTGGTCTCCTGCGTTACTACAACCGTGAAATTGCAGCCAGAGCCGAATCTGAGAGGAAGCCGAGGTTGGCGGGTTGCGAACGGCTGCCGAGCTTCTGTCCCGCTGGCATTGTCTGATGACGGATTTTGCATGAAACTTTTGTGCTGGTTATTTTGCAGCCACTGGGGTATTCGAAACCCTATATTTCACTTATGTAAATACTTCACATTCGTCAGTCGGGGGTGGGTGTGCCCCCCCCCCCCCTTGGATCCGCCACTGGCTATCTGTCCGGTGGCATATAGCTGACCAGTTAGGGAGACTGATACATTTTAAGTGTTATATAAAGCAAAAGGGAAACATGGTTTAAGACCTACTGTGATCTTCAACATTGAATTCTAACAAGAGGGCACAGTAAAACAATAATCATGGCAGTTCCATACTGAAAAAGGGGAGAAAATTGTGGCTGATAATGAAAAGAGTAATTAGTTCATTCCTCGGGCAGAGCTCTATCTATAGACCCCGGCGTATCACAACCATCGATAAAAGACCCATCCTTCATCTGCTATCAACCATGCAGCGCGAAACTGCTCATACGCCTCCCATTACACTGCCTACTAGATTTGATAAGGGGACGATTAATGACCCATTTGGTGGGAAAAATACTGCTAATTTGGACATGGTTTAAAAGAACAATCGATCTTCTTCGTTAGCCAACTAACCCAGAATGGATCGGGGAAAGGGCATGGGCGCGCACAAGTGAATTTGAGTATTACTAAAATGGAATCCCACAATAGAATTATCAGAAAATTCCAAAGAAATACAGAATTTTATAAAATGTATCATTGACATTAAAGATAAATACAATACCGTTATACTGATTACAGTTTCACTGCAGATATTTAGGCAAACACTTCCGAGTATCAAACGCTTTCATAAATGATGGTGCTTCCGTCCGTTTTGAGTGCAGACGAAGGCTCCAATCGATTTATAAACTACCACTGGGCAATGGCTTAATGTTACCCTTAACAAGAAAATTAAAATAAATACGTTTGAATTTTAACGGGAAGTGTAAAATTACTCTTTAAAGTCACCATTTGAAGTTTGTTAAAGAGTGTATAGAAATGATGGTCGATATTCAGTGACTGGGGTGCCTCTGTACTGGCGTTATTCTTATACTCGGTATATGACGCCATCGAAACGTTTCTCCCAAACACTTTTGCTGCGAAAGTGCCAGTATTGTCCTTTCTATTGATCTAATGTATTTCATTTGTTCAATTAACCTAATTATATTCCTTAGTGCACTACTTCACAGGCGTAAGCTAGACGTTTTAAATAAATAATCGCCGGCGAAAATTGCTCCCGATGCTGTAATTAACCATTTTTGTGTGAAGAGGAAGCATATGGAATGACTTCGGAACGGTCAAGTTTTTCTTTTGAGAGAGAATAAACAGTCCGTGACAAAGATTGATTTTGCTAGAAAATTGCCCCTCGTGTCCAAATGGAACAAATGTTGCCATAATTTAGCCCACTTGTGATCCGACAGAGTTCTGCCTTCTTAACAAGTCAGGGCTTTTTATCTATCCGACATATGGGTACAAGAATCGAACGCACGCACATCTCTTAGAATTTGGCCACTCGGACAGACTTTCCATACAAACTGCCAATGTCCCCCTCAAGAAGAGGGAACAAGAGAGAACGAAAACAATGAACTGGGTCGCAAAGACAAAAAAGTAACGACCTACGTTACCGCAGAGAGCTGATAATGTTGCTGCCGTGATTTTTGAATTCGCGCAGGCGGCCCACACGCATTTTCACACACTCCTCTCCTACCCCTCTGTACTACTCCGCACGTGGGACTGTTTACCGTGCTCCGTGATATCCATGTACGGGCCTACGGTGTGTCCGCGCCGGGATCAGGCTGTTTGGAGTCCCGCCACGCGCTCTGACACGCATTAAGCAGACGCTTTCTTGCATCGTTCCATCATCCGACATTCCCATTTCGCGAGTAAAGTTATGATTGCACCCATGGGGTGTGGGTGACGATCGGACTTGTTTAAATTTTCCGCAAGTTAGTCTAATTTTATTTTCATTTGTGGTTCTGCCTTTAAAGTCAATCTATCGAATATCGCACCAAATAATTATTCCAGCTACACTCGGCTTTAAGTCCAAAATCATGTAAAAATAATAAAAAATCGAATATAAACACATTGGCCAGAGATCTGAAAACAAATTCAGTCCGTAAATCGTTAAGTTACCCCGTGTTTTTATTGTTATCTGTCTTGATCTTCGTTTTAACAGCTGTGGTAATCTTTGGGTATGCTCTCCTCATAAAATAAATAAATAAATAAAATTAAAATAAGCCAGGCTGTTTGACCGAGAAAGAAATGTAAAACTGACACATTATCGAATTCATATTGTGGCCACATAACTGTATTGCACTTGTCGTCTTCGCAACAGCCGGCCCGTAGCCCATTACATGGAGAGATAACTGAATCAGATCGCCGCCAAGAGACCCACTTGAAGTGAACATGTGCACACTCATTTACATTTAGCGAGAAGTGTCGGGGCTTGTCGACGATAATACTACAAGCTTGGCACAATTATGTGTGGTTTTTGTGGGCTGTCCAACTGTGGACTTCTACCCAGGAGACCTCACGGCATGTTCCTTTCCCCGTCCCCTTCAAGATGACCGTTCGTTTAGTTCCACAGCAACCCAGCCGGAGATGCTGTCTGTCCGTCTCTTAAATAAAGAAAACTAAATTAATCTCTCCATGGAAACTATGGCAACTCAAACACATCTGTTTGTTTATGTAATTTAGACGTTATTTAGCCATCAGTATGTCGAGGCTTGGGCAAACAGCAGCGTGGACGGAGGGGACGGTTTGGCCGTGCCAGCCGGGCGGCCCAACGCGCACCTCACCGGTGTACTGCGCCAAACCCGGGGCCAGCGTATTAGACACCGCTGTTTTAATTAGTCCGTTTCCCCCAAAGTATTTACATGAAGTATTCAGTTTCATTCAGGTTGACTTACGCTGTTCGACTATATACAGCAACTGCATCTTTACCGAAAGATATATGTGTGCAGAAAGAAAATTGCATCAAAGGGCAGAGTGGAAATTGCACACAAAACACAATAGAGGGTCGTCTCCTCTCCCCCCCCCCCCTCTCTGTACAGTCTACTTGGCAACGTGACCAAATACACTCAGCAAATATTTGGCTAACTCTGAATGGTTACCATGGAAGCCGTTGATATTGAATCACCACCTTATCCTCGGCTCTGTTGTCATGCAGAGAGCATCCCACTCCCCTTTTGGTTTCTCTTTTTCTCTCGCGCTGCCCACGAGACCCTGCTGGGGAACGAATTAAACATTAATCTGGTGAGTTACTGCTCAACCACGGGGGCCGAGCGAGAGATAGGCCTGGAGGGTGCTTGAGGATGCATCGCGAGACGGTGTAAGGAGGCCCGGCACCCGCTGAAGATGCGGTAGGGAAGACCGGACCTGCGCCTCCTAGACCACACTCTGAAAAACACGGGCCCAAGAAAAAGCCCAAGCGAGGAACAAGTGTTGACACAGTGGAGCGAACAGATGGAAAACAGCACGGGGAAGATGCCAATATAACATCACTGATGTGTTTTGGGTGATACATCAATCTCAGAGAAACCCAGGCTAACTCCGGACTGACAATGGTCACGAATGACGCTGTATGGTGTTATACAGTTAGTTTGCCCTTTCTTTTTACAGAAGTTTCATGTTACAGAAGTTTCATGGGGCACAATTCGACCCTTGGTACTCAGAAAAGCAACAAATTGTGCTGCTTGTGTAAAACTTACGAGACATTTTGGCATGATTAAAATGGGTGTGAGTTAGTCCCCCGAAAACCTCTCACAACCAAAACGCGCCTATGAGTATTAGATCAAAATGGATCTCGCGTTATCTGCAAAAAAAATACACACTCAAATATCAATTTGCTAGCCCAGAAAGCACTCCATTGCACTTCTGCCATTTTCATAGCGCCATGGAAATTGCCTTGGAATGAAAATGAACACACGGGCAAATTAATATCGATTCGATTGTGAACGGCAAACAGTGGAACGTTCAAGCCAGTTTGCGACATGAAACAAGTGCTGTATACGCTGCATGTCAGAGAATTCCTCAGTGTTTCTGGGCGAAAGTGCGGGGCCACCTGTCAAGATAATGGACGTTCGATTTTTTTATTTTCTCCTATGGTTTGTCGATTTGCCACAACCCATTAAGTCAAAAGTAATACAATTTTGAATACCGCTTTCAGTCAATAATAAAGTACGATAAATGTCAAAAGCATTATTAATATGAATGGCCTGGCATTATTGAGGGATGAATCACCAGAAATACCCGCGTGAGAGTGTTCTTTCGTGCAAGGTTAAATTCACCTGATCAGCTGTAAAGTGAAAAAGATTTAACATTCATTAACCGCACATAATTTCCGAAACAGTCTGCTATAATTTTGCTTCTTCTTCTTCTCATAACCACACAACTCACTAAGAGATATTATTCACAATGTGTTACCGAAAACCTCCCATTCATTATAAAGGTCTCATTCGTCTTGGTTTGTTCTGCTCTGCCTAAGTCACACAAGAGATTACTGGATTGCACTAATTAGTTACAGTTCAACATCTAGAGTAAAAAGATAGGTGTAAACAGCTGAATATACAGGGTGAGTAAAAAAAAAACCGAAACCCAAATGTTGGGACCTTTGTTTTAGGGAAGTTCTGCATATAGCATTTTCAAAATCTAGGATATGAATGCCCAATTCATAAGGTCTTTTTTAGTACAAGAATCATTCAAATCACCCATGTACTTTTCAAGTTACAGAATTTTAAACACAACCACCGTTTTAAGGTGCTGTCCACGGATCACAAAAATGGTGTGCGTTCTTTCACCACACCGAAAACAATTCACACACATAATGTGATTTGTTTTCGTTTTGCTGAAAGAACACTGAACGTTGTTGTGATCCATGGACAGAACCTTAAAACGGTGGTTGTGTTTAAAACAATAGTCCCGACATGTGGGTTTCGGGGTGTTTTTTTTTTTGCCTCACCCTGTATATAGTTGAAACTGACTTAAGTTAACAGACCCATTTTATACGGATTGACGAGGAGTCCGCAGTGTAGGTTACCGGTATAGTGAATGTTCGAGCAAAAATGTCCATATAAATATGCAAGCTATAGCTGCAAAATGGTGAGTTTGAACTTATGCAAAACGTCAACGTGGGGAGTTTAGGAAATCTAGGATTTAGCTGAAGCTCCATTCCTTTTTTTATGAGCCCCTAAACTTACAAGGTTAACCTCACCCTCCTCGGCAGAGGATGTAACATTTGAGGCTTCGAAAAAACAATAGACTGAGGTCAACTCATCGGCTGAAATCAAGAAGATGGATGATTGCTGTTTCACTAAGAATAACTGTTCTGCTCAGGAAATAGAAAAATTGTTCAATTCAAAAAATCATAAATAATAATGAATTAGGCCCGAGTATCGAGTATCATAAACAGCCCAACACAAGACACCCTACTAGACGAAACAGCAGAAATGGTGGGAGAGGCAATGGCAACACATATAATCTGGAGAAAGACGGGAACGTGTACTTCTTTGACGAACTCACACATGTGCTGCATGTGCTGAATCAAAACAACATTAAAACAGTATCAATCATTGTGTTCTTGGACCGTCAGTTAGCATTTTAGCTGAGCGGTAGAAAGTAGGCCAGACTGGATCGCTTGATCCTTTTTTCTTAAGCGGTCAGTTGTTTCATTCCGCTGTGATCGTCTGGTTCCGGGTGCACCCCTTGCCCGCCTCTGTTACCCTCTGTGACCCGGACCTCACCCGTTGACCCCGCCCTCTGGCCCTTCCCTCCACTAGCCTTCTCTCCAGCTGTGACACGTCACATAAATCATTCCAGATCATTAGTAAATGTCACACCAAAGAGATGTCGAAGGCAAATAGAACACACAGAAATCCATCACAAAATAGCCGTTGGGTGAATATTCCATCTTGAAGCTATCCACGTATGAACACGGCAGGCCTGAAATTCGTTATTTCTCTTTTATGGATGTATCCAAGAACCGCTTTGAAAAGTGGATTGTCGCCACCGTTTTCATTCCAATGCAGTCGTCATTGGCTATCCGTCGGTCATAACTATTAATAATCACCAGGAACTCGGTAATCACCACTATTGGTATTTTCACAATCGTCACCATCACCATCATCACCCTTTCTGCACCACCTCGAAATAAAGGCTCTATGAGCAGTCAGACTGAGTGTTAAAGCAATTGGATGTGTCTTTGTGTGGTTGCTTCTGACCCTTTTTTTCGGTTGACAAAGATGGTAAACAAAAGGCGACACCGCCATTTACAGAAATCGTCTTCATGAAACTCTTGCGAAGGAAACGGCTTTTTCATGGTCAAAATACGAAGTCCCTCGGAGCCCGAAATGCATTTTGCTGGCACTCATTACATTCGATCCATTTATGGCAATCGTAGTTATGAATGAGATCTCTGTCATCACACACACACGCACATCAGACTGAAATGACAACACGGTGCGAAATCTGTTGGCTAAGCCGATTGGTCCGTGCTAGGTCACATGCTCACCTGGATTGACAGTGTGCGCCTGTGCCGAGGACCGTGATCACAAGTCAAGCCGCGTTTCATCAACAGCTGCGACGTGCCGCGTAGTAGTGGCTGAGCCCAAATAGTACAAGCCAGAGAGACACGGACTAACGGACGCATTCATTGCGACAAGGTGACCAGGGAGTGACTTAGCTGAAGGGGGAACAATGGAGAAATCGGCGGCCACCATGGGCCCAACTTTCGCCGATTACGGCGACCACGGAGGGGTATACTCCAGCATGCGAGGGCTAGATTATGTGGGGAACATGTCCCAGGGTTTGTATCACGGAAAGCATTACGCGACCCTAGAGTCGCACGGACCTCAAACTCAGGCGGCGTGTTTCCCGCATCTAACTGATCATAGTGGGCAGAGAATCCATGATTTAAATCCCACGAGCTGTGCTCTGAATTATATATACGGTGGTGCATCGTACGCCTATGGGGGTAGCGAAGCAAACCATTACCCATCACAAACGGGGACAAACGCATCAGACAGTAACACAAGCGGTCCCGATTTTGCTCCTCATATCCAACGGCATGTGAGGACAACATCAACGCCCAGCGCACATTACAACGGCAACTACAGCGAGAACGCGACAAGTCTTAACACCACACCGACTAGGAGCTCTCGGCTGGATCAGAGCAACGATTCACGGCCAGTCACCAGTGAGTCAGACCGGCAAACTACGGCAGCCACGGCACCTTCTGACCAGCCAGCTAATGGGGAGACGGGCATGTACAACTGGATGAAAATCAAGAGAAAACCGCCTAAAACAGGTAATTTAATCTTCAGACATTTAGCTCTCTATTTCTCCAACAGGTGGATTTGGATCCACACGATGTGCAATCTGTAAATGATGTGGCTATGCATTACCCTCAGTCATATTTCCCGCCATTCTCATCAGCAATGCTTAATTATATTGAGGTCTTCCTAGACGGGGTCACCATTTTCCACATCACTGTCATGTTTTCATACATGGTTTCAATGCAATCTTTAACGCCATCGACCTTCATAATTCAACTTCCGTCGGGCCCTCCCTGAACCCATTACGAGCGAAAATTGCCGCCTGCTTGGCGTTAGGAAACGGTGCCTATCGAACTAGTCATTTAAAACAGTGTACACAGGTTGCGCTTGCCCATCAGGTGAGCAAGTAGTGAAGCAAGAATTTCCCGAGTCTTGTGTAAATTCGTTTTGCCCGGCCTAGGCACGTGTGTGTCGTGGCCAGCCGTCGTACTTTTGACTTCTCATTGCGGCTATTGCGCGCTCCCCGGCTGCTAAACAATATCACGGTCCCCTGGCCACCGCGGGAGCAAAACGGCCAGAGCTGTCACGGCAGGAAAATCTGCAAGAGTACGGTCTGCTGGGCTTCCGTATCTAACAACTCCCGGGCCGCATAACCCGCAAATGAGATATTCCACAGCCCCCAAACGCTTTGCTTTTTTCATTGACGCTTTATAATTTGCGGTCCGTTTGTTTGACTGTAGTAGACATGAAACCGCGCTGACTTTTTTTCTGTGTGTGCTTTGTAATCATTAAATGGAAAAGCCAGGTTTGCGTGACGAAGCCTTTAATATCCGAACGGCACGTAATTTATGATTCGCTCTTCCAAGCAGATGTGTTTCATATCTGAACTACATCGTCAACCCGCTACGCTTATTGGGCCATGCACGATATAGGTTATGCCGGCACGAAAGATCACGCAATGTTAAATCATCATTTGGGTTATAAATTCCAGGAACACATGTGTTTTTGTTTTTGTTTTTTTTGCCCTTTTTTTTGGGGGGGGGGGATTTTGCCAGAATTCTTAGGAATGGATCGGCCAAGTACTTCAGTGTCGGGTCGACAGGTCAAAATAAACCCAGGGATGATTAACTGATTTCCTCTTGAATTACAGCGCCATACTCAGTGTGGTCTGTACCTCTTATGATTTCTTACACATTGCCTTGTTCCAATTAATCACAACGCATTTATTGGTAACATACCGACAAAGCGGCTACTCCAAACTTAGCCGGATTATTTTAAAAACAGGACCACCGGTACACTGTAAAAAATTGCGTAATTTAACAGTTGTTTTTCTGTTGAAATTTCTGTAAATTTACAGTAGATGTTACTGTTTTCGGATTTTTCTGTAAATCTACAAATTTGTTACTGCCTACGTACAGTTTTCTCCATTTCGCTGTTTGGTAACGGTATATTCGCTGTTAAACTAAAATTTTGTGGACGCACAAGGAACATCATGTTTTGAACAAGCCCTCGTTCTGACTCTGTTAGAGCACAGTCACATCGCTGTCGGTCAACAGAGAATCATCTTTTTTGTACAGGGTTCGGCCGTATCGCGTGATTGTTCCCTGGTAGGCGGTAGTAGTGCAGCGTTACTGTGGCATAAACGCTGAAGTGTACCAGTATGTTGTCAAGGAAGGCGCGCGCGGGAGTCGGACTATACAGTACCATACAACTTCCCGTTGCGTCCATGCGTATGCATACGGTAGCATCTTGGAGCAAATTTACCTATCCGTTTCTGCTTACATGTTTGTATTTTGTATTGTAAATGACTATTACTCTCAAGGAGAAGCGCTATAGAGAAGCAGTTTCAGTTTGTAAGCCTGATTGTCAACGACAACACATTTGAAAGTTGCTTGGTTGTCATTGCAGCATGACTCGCCGTAAGCCAACGTGCAAGTATCTACATTCGCACCTTCATGTGTTTTATCGATAGCACCGCAATTACATGACGTGTAACAAGTATCTGCATGTGAAGTACGTTCATTATACGAGAATATCTGTGTACTGAGGCACAGTACCTGTCATTCGCAATCCTCGATACAAACATGAACACTTTGTCGTTTATCGGCCCCCATCAAATAATCACCGTTTAAACAAAAACAACATTTTGTTCAGCAACAGAGAGTTGTTAAGGAACAAAAAAAAAACAGCGAATGTGCTGTTAGGTTACAAAACGACAACACTTAATCATCTGTTACAAAACAGTAGAATCCTCTGTAAATGAACAATATCAAATAAAGTAGAATATGCTGTTAATGTACAGAGAAAAAATAAACAGTAGAATATACTGTGCAAAAACAGTAACTCCTGTAATGCCAATTGACAATAGAATCAACTGTTATTGAACAGACATTTTTTTAACAGTGTAGTCTTTTAGACACTAATAACTATCTGTAAAAATCGACCTACCTTGTTGCATATCATAAATTCAATTATGATATCCATAAATAAAAAAAATAAAAAAATAAATATATACAATTTAAGTAAAAACTCTTTGTTAAAAAAAGACAACCATTATGATGATAATAATAATTATAGCTGCGTGCGCAGCAAATCTCCTTTGATCTGGAGAGCGCAGTAGAAAATTGTCCTCAAATGCCTGTCGTTGTCTCGTCCATTTCAAGTGCAGATCACTCGAAAATGAATTTTAGCTCATGGCGATTGAATTAGCCTCACATCCCCTCACACACTGCGTTTGATTCGCGATGATGCCAGAACGAGTTGGCTAACACGAAGGGCCAAACATAATGACACTTTTATGATGAATACTGGCACAAGAAAGAGACAGCTATAGAGGGAGAGAGTCTCGATGTTAATGGCCAATGGCCGGCCAAATGGAGTCTGCTCCCGCACGGCAGGTTCGTCGGACATTTCTCTTGTTTTCCCGGTATAGAACGACCCTTTAAGCAAGTCCGACAGAACACGTGCAAAGCATTTTAAACTGCTCACTCTTTGCATTTTTTTTTACGAATTTATTATTTCACTTGCATGAAGACAATTTAATATAATTTCAGCGCAGATGTCGACAATTGCGTCGCCGTGCCGTTTACCCGAAACAAATCTAAATGAGAGAGCTTGCATTCCGTCTTCTTTTTTTTTTTTACAATTTCTTTAAAAACGTTTAAACCAACTGGATTTATCATTTTTTATTATACTGAAATATCGACATAGTCGAATATTTAATATTCAAAATGTGGTATTGATCTACCTTGTTTTCCAAACAGTATATCATACAAAATGAGAGACAACATTGATTTGTTTTGGAAATAAGATTACTGTGAACTCTGAATGTCAATTTTTGGAGCTGTCCATAGCGACAAAAATTCTCGTCCAAAACAAAACCCGAAATCATTTATAGTTAAGTGGTTCTCAGAGGAGAAAGAAAATAGAAAATAGAACTTTTTTTATGTTTCAGTACCATTGGAAAAAGCAAGGTTAAATGCACATAATTCTTACAGCAAATAGTGGAATATGAAGTCCTTTGTGCTGAGATAGGCTCACAAAACGAATGTATGTCATTGCAATAAGCATGCACTTATGGGGAAAATGTAAACCTCCAAATGAATCAAATGAGATGGAGTGAATAGCAATGACCGATAAAACATGCTGAAGGATTGCCAATATTTCAATGAAACAGACATATTGATGTTCCACAATAAAAAAAACCGTGATACATGCCTGACTATCTAAATCTCGGACAATACATTATATGAAACGTGACCCAAATGTAATTAGTTTCAGACATGACAGCATGCACCATGCATGATATAGAGCTCTACTTCAGTGATTGCATAAACAGTGATGGTATTGATTGGCAAACTTTCGCCCTATCGATTCCTTTGTTTTAGGAGTAAGATTTTTTTTCAAAAAATATTATAGCATCTGAGGCAAAAGTGGTGTCGCAATGTTGTCGCTGACTGTGAAATGTAGTCAAAACAATCGCCTTGTATGCATTTTATGAGTAAGCTGGCTTTCGATTGGTTGGTGGGTTAATTCCAGCGAAGATCAGACGTGTGGCTTTCTGTGATGAGCTCTTGCCGTGGTAATTATTGCATGAGTCCGCGGGATGAAGACTCAAGAAGTGTCCGACAAGAAAGCCAGCAAGCCCGCCGTGAAAGGCCGCTCAAATCCCTGTGCAGATAATGTCAGCGTCTAAACCCTCACAGCTCCTCTTTTCTTTGCTCTGGAGTCGAGTCGAGTCTCGCGGATCTCCATCAAACGCGCTTAGCCGCCCGAGGAGCAAGGAGCAATGATGCCCATGAACTACCGGGGGGAAGCAAACTGTCACAGCCCAGGCCTTGCATGCCCTGTATGTGTGTGTGTGGAGAGAGCGCGCTGCAGCGACAACCGCCGCATATTGGCAACTATTACAATGCGTGTACCGACAGCCGCGCCGCTTGATGCCCTGATCAGCCGCACTCGGAGAAATTGAGGGTGCAACTCGATGAATCAGTCGGTGGGGCGCCGGGGGCTGGGATTAGCTCGGCCACCCCAACATTGGCCAACATAAAGAACGTCAAATTTACTTTGAATCGAGCCGATCACGTCGCCACTTGATAGCACGCAAATCTCAGCCCTGAAACCGATACTCTATTCGCACCCTCTCCTGTCTCTTTGTTAGTAAAACGTTCGCTTAGGCAAGGAGTCAGAATTTGGGTAAATATCTGAAAATGACTGATATTGTTCGCTGGGCACACGCGGCGCGGTTTTCGGGCGGTCGAGGCAAAGCGCAATAATTAAACCGATACGCGTGAGTGACCGCGTCCAATTCCCCTGACTGACCTTCCCAGGGCAGGTCTTGACGAAGAGGTCCATTCAACTCATTGAAATCGTGTGGAGGAAAATAATAATTTGCTGTGAAGTAACACTTCACCTGTAGATTGCTGCCAATAATTGCTACTGTTGGGAACACCCAGCGAGGCTAGCATGAGTGCTTTGATGGTCACACATGCATAACCGCCGATGTATTCTGTGCATTTCTTCAGACCACAACGTTTGAATCAACTGACCTCTAATATCGCAAACAGGTCCAGTTCAAAATAATTTCCTCGACAAACTACTGATAAACATATATATTCTGTCCAGGTTAGTCTTTCATAACTATTAGACTCAATACATCAAGAATACTAGAATCATTTTATCATTCCAGTGATGAAAGAAAACATCCCAAAGGTTCGCTATTGAGTTTATCATGCTTCCCTTCCTTGTAATCTATCCTTACTCAGATAAAAAAAAAAAAAACACTCAAATCTTCCTCTTAAAAAATGTCACATTTAATTATTTCGTCTTTCAAGAATAATTTAAATGATGTGTTAAATTATATATTTTCATATCTTTTGCGACACAATTAGAGTGACATCGAACAATATAGATCTTGAGTTGAATTAAAAATCTTAAACAGATTTCATTGACTTTTGATGATTTTTATACGATTAAAATCAGGAATAATGAAATTTTTAAACCTGACCAAAAAGTATTGAGAAACAGCTCAGATTTTTGTATTAATCTTAGAAAGAATTTCAATTAATTTCTTCAACTGTTTGAAGCCAAACAAAAAAAACCCACTACATTGAACTGTGTAGATGCTGTATATTTAGAGTACTGAAATCTCGTAAATCCTCGCGTTGAAGACTGATTGTACATAATGTTGCCTCGGGGTAGATATTGGGCTATCGAATGAAATCTCGACTATCATCATTTCCAAAGCAACGTGAGTAAATACTGATCCATCACGACGCAACAAAATATAGTCCCTTGGAGACGATTCAAAGACAAAAAGAGAGTCAGCAAGTACAATTCGTATCACTGTTTTTGAGGGAACCGACAGTCCTTATTTTACCGTGAAAAGATCAAATTCAATTCAATTCAATTCAATTTTAGAAAAGAAAAGGACACATTCAACATAATGATTGTGATTACAACTGCTCTTTGTCTTTAACACATATGCGGTTCATTGTGTCAACTACACACTATGGAAAGTGAGGATTTTGCCTTTGTTTGAGAACATGGAGATATAAACCGGCTCATCACAAAACAATATTATTTGTCCAAACAAATAAAACTGCATGGATTAAAGTTTTCGGACACTTAAAGGTGGCCAACGTCACCCAGGAAAAAAGGGACAAAATAACACAGTGCCCACAAAAAAAATGGCCTTGAGAATATAATTGAAAAGACTGCTCCGTCAGACTGTACAAAAGATGTTAAAAATCGGGTCCCGTGACCAGATTGAACTCAAAGTACACCCGTATACCTTGAATGGGTTCAGCTTTTCAAAAGTGTCGTGACGTTTCTCACGGGGGAAAAAATCTGTGGCTTTTTTTCTTTCATATCCCCATTTTCCCCAAAACTGAAATGCAGCTATTCTTATACTATTGGGCATTGGAGAGAAAAAAAACGAGGAGATACAATGAAATTAGCATAAAACGAATCCATTGAAACACTAGTGGGAATTCACAGAGTGCTGCCATTGTGCCATTTATGCCATATACGCTCCAATTCTGCTGGTTGGTGGCCAATTGCTAAAGTGAACATGCTCCTTTTCCGAACGTTTAACATATTGCCTTTTTGAGGATCTTGTGGTGACTGTAGATTGTTCCTGGTTTTTTTTTTAAACGTAAGATTGCAAATTATGTGCAGCAGTTTTGAAGTGGTCCACGATTCATAAAACTTGAAAGTACTACGTTTTGAATTAAAGCATTCATGTTTTAAGCGCATTCTGATATAACTCATAAAACTGATGCAGTTTTGACAAAACTCGACACAACACTTCAATTTTTTTTTATGAAGGTTGTGATAGCTATTTGTAGGTTATAAGCGAACTATTCCATTGCAAAAAGCATATTCACATTTCTTGGCTCATAATTATTTTGTTTCTAAATTCCTGCTTTGCCTTAGCAGCGGAGAAACGGAAGAATCCGAGATATACAAACAGACTGGGATTATCTTATCAGTCAATCGATCCTAGACCGGTATTATTCTAATAGAGGAGCTAATAAAAAACACGCCGTTGAATTGGTCCGATTGTTCCCACTGTATTTACACCAGGAGCGTCAACGGCCCAGCTTAATCAAAATGAGTTGGTTGATAGGAATGGATTCCGAATTGTTCTTTTCGACCGGTATATATTTTTTTAATGTTGAAAGGGCACCATTCTCCGCTGGGACTGTTCATGTCTGCACGAAGTGCACACAACGGCCGGCCGAGCAAGCGACAGCGTTCGGGCTCCATACGAGCCAAGCTAGTTAATATATGAAAGCCTTATTACTACTCGTCTACGGCCAAAGAAAACGGGACCGTAATACGAAGAACAAATGAGTTCTTTATGCGACCAGATCAGTCCGAGTCAAGTCCGAAATTAGCTTGCGAGGGTTCAATGGCATGAGACAGTTGTGTTTTTCTCCAAGGCCTACAGGTAGGATCAACCTGACGGGTCTATATTACGCAGCTTGCTGGGGCCCGCTGTCAGGCAAAGGGGGTTATTGAAATCTATTGCTGTACACGGTGTCACACACCATTAGTAACAATTTATAACAAATTGAAAAATCTGGCATGGGGGTAGGCTTGGTCTGAGCTGGATATGATAAGACAAGACGGGGAACGACAGGCTACGAGATGAGATTTTACAAGGAGTATTTGATTCCGGAGTCTCTGTGATGCACCGCGCTTCCTCTCTTCCCCTCGGCCGAATAACCCCCGGTTCATCCCCCAATCGCGCTCCGGTCACGGACGCTCACATCCCCTGCTCGTCTAGTCTTAATATCCGTCCCACTTTACAAGCCCGGTCCCATTCCTTTTGTACGGCATGTTTTTATTTGTCATTTACCCCTTATCGCCAATCGTCAGCATCATTTTTCATTCCAGTCCCCTTTTTTCGGTTGTAGCATGGCCAGTTCCCATTGCCCACCGCCGTTTGCCTGTCACATCCCCAAGTTGGTCATTTTTCATGCTGTCACGACATTAAGCCCGTCTAATTCCACTGATCGTGCGCCATCTATCTTCCCCCGTCCCCGACCTTCGCTCCTGCACTGTGAGATTTTTATTCTGTAAATTAATTATTTTAAATGCGTTTTTCTGTCGCTCTATTGTCCGAGTGGAGAGCATCTTTGTTTAACCCGACTCGTGTACTCTTCAGATTTCGCGAGAACGGCTATAATTGATTTAGGTTAACAGCCGCATGTGGAGATTGACCCAACGTATCCCGTCTGTATGTAAACCCAAAAGTTTAATCAGAGCGTTTATGTGTATGAAAAAAAAATCTGTCCACTGTTTTGTATTTATCCTCCTTTGTTGTCGTTGGTTTCCCGTGGAAACATTTTCCAAAGTAGTTCGGAACTTCAGAGGGATTCGCTCAGACATTTTCAGTCAATTTCATTACTGCCATGGGTCCATTATTTTCTATAGGCTATTAATATCGATGATGTGTAATTTACCACCGTGCAACATCAAGGAGGTTTGGTTGGCCAAGTGGGATACTTTCCTCGCCTTCCATATTCATGCACTGGGTTCTAATCTCAGCCAGGCCAATAACAGTGAATTAAGGGTCTGATGCCGAGTCTCAATGTTTCCCATGAAATGCACGAAATAACATTCCTGAGATTTAATGTCCCTGAGCATTGCTCCATCGTCTTCTCAGTCTCTAGATTTCATAAGGCTTCTGAAGTGCCTGTGCGCCTTTGAGGTACCCTTGGTTTCTTCAGAAATAGACAAAATAGATAAATAAATAACATCTGAATAAAAAAAGTATATAAATATTAAACTTCAATTTCAAATAAAACATAAGATGCACTCTTGGCTGATTTGTTTATTGGATAGAAATCAGGGTGTTTTTTTTAATGAGACTGAGAGGTTCATTGGCGCATGGGGGGGTGCTTAGTGGGTTTAACCTCCCAAGGGCCGCAAAAATCATGCACAAAAATAGAGCATGCATGCCTGCTGATCCCCTTGACAGCTAACCTCCCCCTCCTTTCACTCAAACTGAATCCACCCCTGGGTTTCGAAGTTGGCCAATCTCCAGACAGTTCGAACTTTCAGCCTAAGATAAACGCTATGGAGAAGGTCATTGGAACAAAATTCCATTACTTAAAGCATATTTCCCTGATGTTGCAGCCGATTATAGGGGTTCTGAAAATATTACGTCAAATTTCAGGTTTCACTGATCTCAGGTTTTAGGCCGCCGACCCGTACCCGAGTCACAGGGAGAACTTAGCACTGTGATTGATTTTAGTGTTTCCTTCCTCCCCTAACAACTCGTCATGAATCATTACTTAATTTTCCTTAACATGGGTACAGAAACTCAGTCGAGTCAACTCTGTAGTTCACTTGCTAAAATATAGAGTATCTCCCAAATTAGATGATATTTCATTTTCACATGAAGGCCTACATTTTCAGCAATGATGCCTCGTCTATAATAGATCCTGACAAATGTTGACTTTTCCTTTTTCTGAAACTCATAAATACGATGTATTTTTTTTTAATGGATATTAGGCAGTGATTGAATGTAATCTAATTAACATTTTCACGACAAAGTATCAAAAGCCTAGATCTTAATGAAGGTGAAGTTGTTTTAGAAGATACAATTTCGCTATTCATTCCGAATACACAATGACATCAAGGGTATCGTATGGCGAACAAAAACACTAAACGCATTGGCAATAGCCAGGGAACGGTTGGGTTTTTTTGTGTTTTGTTTTAAAACCGAATTCAGGCGATTGAAAATGAAATTGAGTTCCATATCACTTTTTTGTTGTATCTTTTGTTTACATTAATGCACAGGCGTCTTTTGAAAAGAAAAGTCAACCGTGGCTAGTGGCGTTAGAAGAGTCAAGTTGATTCACATGTTTTGTTTACTTAGGGGAAAAATGTTGTTGAAACCAATATTTTAAAAGTGTTTCTAGTCTTAATCCAGACAATACCCCCCCCTCCACAAAGTAATTTACTTACACATGATTGTGCACATGGGCTTCTAAATTAATGTTCAAACAATAGTCGAGTTCAAAATTATAGTGGACATGGTTTCCACAAGTTTATAAATGGAACAGGACAGCGCCGGTCTCAAATAGGAAATTCGAATTTTAAAAGAACAGTCTGAGATGTGAGACGAACTATATAGTGATAGAAACGAACGATTATATAGTTAATACAAATTTTCCAGCACCTTGCGGTCACATTATTAATCTTTCTAATTTAAATTTTACGCGTGGTTTTGTTTGAGTTGTTTTAAGCTTGAGGCATAAAAACTTTGAAGCTGGTTCGTAGGGGTGTCCCATATGCTTTCGAGGAATTCTCTTCCGATTAAAAAGGCTTAATAAAACTTATCTGCGGATCCTTCGATACGCCAAACGGAACATGATTTCATGGGGATGAATGATTTCGTGTATTTCCTCCGACACTGCGAAATGTGTAACAAAGGCAGACTCTCAATGTGCGTTGGAATAATGGAAAGCACATTGTACATGTATTTCCAGGTTTGACCAAAGACACTGAGAAGCTATGTACACAATTTGCTAAGCAGAGAACTTTTTTTTTTTGCTCAGCAAAAAAATGGTTATCAGCCCGAATGCATGTGATGTATATTCCTTGTGGCTGGTTCACTGTCGATTTTCGTTTAGCAAGTTAATAAAGTGCTAATTAGGAGATGTTTTCCTGAAAAGCGCCATGACATTCGGTCCTGGTGGACCATTCATGCAGATAATGATCATGGAAATGTACGATAAGTCAGTGTATGCCAGACACGCACTTTCCGTCCTGTTACTGGAAAGTTGATGATGGTAAATTCACTTCCCATAAGATTTTTTGACAGAAGATAACTCGAAATAATTCAAATTCTTATACCTATTCATGATGTAATATTGTAATCGCCACTTTAGACGGCGGTATTGCATTCTGTGTAAGTTTCCAATCGGAAAACGTGGTGTTTGTGTGTACTCGAATATAATGGCGGTAGTGCTGTAAAAAGAAGGAAACCCACTTTGACAGGAATTTTTACCTATTTACTGAACTTATTTGAACTTTTTTTTTTTATAATGTAGTGAAGTATAGCTCTTCAACCATAGGCCTATGGTGAAAAAATCTTTAAAAAAATCGCAAGAATAATGTTATTTGCTAATTTGAATACAAGTCACCAAAATCACTGTTGTCCACGCGTAAGTCTAGTGTAGCGGGGTTTTTTTTTTCAAATCAAGCTCCGGAGCTCAGTCAAGCAGATGGAATAAAGCCGTCCGTGGACAAACAGGTTTGGCACATGAAATTCTAAAACTACCATATCTCAAAGACAAAATATGCGTTTGCAATCATTTTTTCGTCACTTATGTTTAGAGATCAATATTTTAATACCATTAAATTGAATTTTTGAATATGCTGAACAAGTAGGTAAAAAATTGCTGTCAAAAGTGGGTTCCCTTCTTTTCGCACCACCCTGTATATTATAAAACACTCGCCGGGTCACTGTCTTCACATTGTCGTTTTCGTTCAGAGATAATCGTTTTCGGCCTTTCACTTATAAATCAAAAACAACAAATAGGTGTGCCGGGAATTGTTGCTGGGACCCGCGCCCCGTTGAGAGCGATTATTATCTCCTCGTAAACATGTCTGCGCCGAAATGGTTGAAATAAGATCCCTTCAAAAACAGATTGCTAATCGATATTTTGTCGTTCACACATCACTGGAAATCTGTGATATGATGGCTGGTATGGCTGTAATAAACGTAACCGTGATCTTGCTGCAGCCGTTTTGGTTTCGTTATATCGATGTCACGTTCAATCAGAGTGGAGCTACATCGTGTAATGTGAGCCATAACATCGCGTTTCATATGACACATGGTATTATTCCGTGGCAGTTGTCACGCAAGCTTTAGATACATCTTGACTTTAATTACTTTTCCAGGCATGTTTTTTTCCGATGATGAACATATTAAATTTTCAAGAATCTCTTAATTTTCATGTTTTCAATTTAAGGCGCTCACAGCCTGAAAAAAACTTTTGTTATGGGGTAGCGCGTTAAAGCGTTATGTAACCTATGACCCTCAGTTTTGAATTGAGCACATTTCACTTTGAATCGTATGTGCGGTCAAGTATTCAGTGTGGTACCAAAAAAACCACTTTCGACAGCAATTTTCACCTACTTGTTGAGCATATTTTCAAAATTCAATTTGATGGTATTAACATATTGATCTTTAAACACGGGTGACGAAAACATGATAGCAAACGTATTTTGTCTCTGATATAATAGTTTAAAAATTTCATGTGCAAAACCTGTTTGTCCACGGACGGCTTTATTCCATCCGCTTGACTGAGCTCCGGAGCTTGATTTGAAAACAAAAAACACGCTACACTAGACTTACACGTGGACAACAGTGATTTTGGTGACTTGTATTCAAATCTGCATAATAACACTATTCTTGCGATTTATATAAGATTTATATAAGATTTTTCACCAAGTATGGTTGAAGAGCTATACTTCACTACATTATTTTAAAAAAAAAACAGTTCAAATAAGTTAAGTAATTAGGTTAAAATTCCTGTGAAAACTGTTTTTATTGGCTGATGGCGTATGCATTTATCACAATTGGCATAAGATTAGAGGCCACATTGACACCCCCAATGCCTGAACAAAATATGAATGAGTATACGAATCATTAATGTTATAGGTGGCCAAGAAAACAAATCAATTCTTAAAATGTAAAGAAAACTCATTTGTTCAACTTAACGAATAACAAAGAAGAGAAATATGACTTGTATTTTGATAGAATCATTATATTTCGCCGGCTAGATACTTAAAGTGCGTGAACTTTATTATTTTTGTTACCGAGTTTTTCGATATAAGGACCCGCTTTTATTTATAATTCCATCTATAGTACAAACAAATAGGACTATGTTAACATGACATACTAGGCAGGCAGTGGAATGCGATGAAACAGCTAGACTTTTCTTAAAATTGCATTCTCAATTAATGCCTTGAGGTTAAAGACAATTTAAGCTCACCCAACCCCCATATTTTTGGCACAGAAAATCGCCAGAGATTTGTGACTTCATTTTTAACCTGCCGAACTGTGACGGTTAAATGAAAGTAAGAAAACGGAGTGATAGATCGTGCACACATTTTCTCAAATAAAGCCGTGTTTATTCAGCTCGTGTGAAGGCGGCTGTTGGTTATCGCTTGTGTTATCTGTCATTTATGAAGAAAAATGAGGCACGTTCGCGAAATGTATCCGAGATCGGAAGCAGCGTCAACTGTTAAAACGTTAACCGTGTCCCGGTTGGGGTTTGTGTAGAGACGGCAAATGGGCGTCGTGCACTCTCTTATATTTTGTAGATCAAAAATCTAGAAATCGGGGGATTTGTAACGAAATTTGACAAAGCATCCTCCTTCATGCATCCAAGTGAGGTATTTAAGGTCACACACGTATGTTAAATTCAATACATTTCAAAATATGTTATATCGAGTTTTAAAGTGGGTTTTGATTTGATTTTTCCACCTTGTTTTCTCGGTTATTTCTCCGCAATAGTTAAGACGACGGAGTTCAACAGCACGTCGGGCCAGCAGTCGCCGAGTGCTGGCGGCGGGAGTGTCAGCAGCCTAGGAGGCGGTGCCAACAACGGCCGGACCAACTTCACCAACAAGCAGCTGACAGAACTGGAGAAGGAATTCCACTTCAACAAGTACCTGACACGGGCCCGGCGGGTGGAAATCGCCGCAATGCTGGGACTGAATGAGACCCAGGTCAAGATTTGGTTCCAGAACCGACGGATGAAGGAGAAGAAGAAGATGAAGGAGTGCATCCCGGGCCCCGTCCCCTCCTTCCATTCCTCTCTCTCCCATCACCATCATCATTCGCATCACCATCAACAACAACAACAACAACAACAACAACAACAGCACAGCGTGCATTCGTCTGTACCGGGTGCGACACCCGTGACAGCAATACCAGACTGTGAACACAAATCACCGCCCGTCTACAACGGCCACAATCACAACGGTGCCGCGGTGGCCGTCAATTCATCAGGGAGTTAGTTTGGCAACAGTTTCAATATTCTCTCTTTTTTTCTATTTATTTCAATTTTTATTTTCCAATCGGTCGGACGAAGTGCCTGGAGCCCCGATTCGGCGTGAAAGGCATGTAAAGCAAAGGGACAAGTCTTTTCATGTAAAGTGCAGAGGCAATCCGCGTCAGCCGCTCAGAGAGATTGTGCCGCCGCCGCGCCGTTGCGGCAATTCAGATCCCATTTTACTTTCATGTCGAGGTCTGTCTCGATAGTTGAAGGGGAAGCCAGCCCGTTGGCCCCGGTACCGTCTAGTGCAAAAAAAAAAAACTACAACAAAAAAATCAAGTTATTACCTTATGTATTGGAGTCAAAGGGGCAAAATTGAGCCCCTGGGGCCATTCCCCTGGCAAGGGCACGTATGATTCGGGCTTTTCAAAATCACGAACCATGGACACGAAGTCGATTTGGCTGAACAAAAAGCCGCGGTGAGACCACAAAGAGCGCTAAATAGGTTCTCATACGTCTCCAACTGGAGGGTTTTGTCTTGCTGAGAATGATATGCCTGAATATATACACCTGCTTCAATTCAGCTAGGGACTCGTCGCCTGTACACCCAGGCGCCGAGCGTACAAAGGACTCCATGTTGACGGGAATTCTCTCTTTTTTCCCAGATCGTGTTGTTTGTTGGTTTGAAGAGATGAAACACGGGTGTTTGGGGTCTCAGATCGGCCGCCCTGATCCCCGCGCTGACTGCCACACGAGAGAGAGAGAGACAGAGTTTGAGTCCGAGATTTGACTCGTAAGCCCCGCTTGTCATGCTGCTCAGATCCTCTCAGTGCGGGATTAATAATCCCCAGATATATGCCTGTAGGTTTTTTTGGCGCGTTACTTAGCGCAGACAAATTGAACATGAAAGCAGCTTAATATGCTAGCCGTACGTGTAATATTCGGTCTGTCGGGTTTCTCAGTAGTTGCCATAATGGGATAAATTAAAAGATAATACTGTTGCATTTTTTGTCGCATGCCTGGTCTGGCCGGTGATGCATGCGAGCAGCGAATCTTGCCGCTAGCCGCAGAAATCAAACTGGCCAAAAAGGGCAAATAAAACGCATTATTATTCCTGGATAATCGAGCATGAATCACTATTGTGAGTGTCTCACCGCGTCCAACATTGATGCTCGCCCATCAATCGACCCGTTTGATCTATTGAACTATTCTCGTTCAGATTTAATAGATATGTGGTGATGACTAAAATATTGCTTTTAACTTCCACGATGTCATTTGCGAGGCAAGGTTTTAACAACAAAAATCGCATATTCCTGTAGGATTTTTGCGACGTGTGGATTGAGTACCAGTACAGATTCTTTTCCTAGGCGTTGACGGCAAAAGGCGCCCTCATAGTCAGGGGGTTAGAGTGGCCCCTTTTCCCCAACGAACCGTATACATTTTACCGTTAGACTGGCACAGTTATGTCCAAAAACAAGCAAACAAAGACCTATCGTAAATTTCTGTCTTAGTACGCAAATATCATGCAAATTGCAGATGCTGGTTATCAAACTTTACATACAAAGAAACATATCAAATTGCTGTCCTTGTTTGGACGATTTAGACACCACAAAATAACGTAATGGCCATATTTGATGTTTATGTAACACGTCTCTCCGCTATGTTCGGATGCAACCTATGTTCCGTAAACATGCTGCCGCCCTCTATTGGCCTGACAAACTCGTCTGAATCATTTTGTATTTCACGTTGCAGCTTACCAATAAGTTACGTGTAAACCGAGTGCATTTGAAGTTGGACAATAGAAAAATTTGGTTGCAATCTTAACATTAATTTGATGTAACGTACACCTGCATTAATTGCACCTCGACATATCCAACATCAAACAGAAAAGACACGTCACTTCCAGGTTATTCTTCGGTTTCCATTACCGAACGCGTGGGACCAAAACAGGGCTTAAGCGTGTACTTGTGTTAATTTGTATTTCATTTTTAAACATAAGACCAGAGTCTATTTGCGAACCCTGATGGTATTTGGATTTACGTTATTGCCTTAAACTTCCAAATGGTTGAGATGTTAGAGAAGAAAATTAGCGAGATTCGAATCTACGATCTCTTGAATACTGGTGTCAATATTTCAATGTAACGTATTTGATGAATGTGTTTAATTCATTCACTGTGGGTCCGATGTTATTTACAAAGTAATTAGTAACTTGAACCGAAGGAAATCCATTTGCTGTAATTGAATATTATAGGTGCCAGATTAATATATATTTTGCAGTGTGTTTGAATTTGCGGATGGCACCAGATAATAAATGTATGTGGTGATGTTGCGCCCCAGCTACATCATCGTCCCAACTATAGTTCGGACTGTCCCAACTATAGTTGGGACAGTCCCAACTACAGTTGGGACAGTCCCAACTACAGTTGGGACTGTCCCAACTATAGTTCGGACTGTCCCAACTGTAGTTGGGACTATCCCAACTATAGTTGGGAGAGTCCCAACTATAGGTGGGGTCGTTGCTATTGTTGATCATCTGGTAATTCTCAAGGTAAACAAATTAATGTTTACTTTTTCTCAATCTCGGATTACGTGTAAAAGTATTTGTCGTCGGCTCTTGTTTTTCAAGTTGTATCCGAAGTTCATATCGGGGCATTTCCCCTCTCATTATCCCATTTCTCATAAATGTTTCATGCCTCTTTAATCTGCCATTCGCTCTTTTCACACTTCCGCCATGGACACGCAGAGCCTCGATCTTGAAACTTTACACAACAGATATAGCCGGTTCAGTGATTCCCGTGTCGGGGTTCAGATCACTGAACCGGCTATTTTTTTTAAAAAAGTTGCCAGATCGAGGCTGTGCAGGCCCAATGGCGGAGTGTGAAAAGAGCGAATTGGAAAGAACAGTAGGCGTTTTGAAGAAAACTTAGTGTATCCATGACAAGATTTCACTACACTGAAAACTAACAGCGTAATTTAAAACCCAAAACATTGTTTGAACGTTGATTGCCACTTATGCCGCTTGTGCGTTTATTGTTTCTCGGCAAAACAAGGAACAAATTCAGTTATTATCCCTGTGAATCATAATATGCGTCGTGTACAGCGTGTGTCAATAAAAACGCAGGATTAGAAACAAAAATATTAAGAATATAAACCACCCCTATTCATCATAATGTTAACCCTCTTTTCAAAGTACCTTTCCTTCTCTTCACTATGCTTTTTATCCCATCTCATTTGGACAATCCTGTCCAGAGATAGAGTACATTGAAGAAGGGTTATAAATTCCTAGCTGGTCTGATTTGTGAAATCACACATACCTAATGAAAGGTTTGAATCCAGTACAGGTGAAAGTATTTGTGGATCACAAAGAAGGACATGTGTGGCAGGATTAGGCTTACATAATCCTTTAGTCGACAATCAATGTTATTAGTCAATAATTCATGATGCTTTGAAACAATGATAGTCCAGTTATTAAATTTAAGTGATACTTATCATCAGTTGTTTCAAAGAAAGTTTTGTTCTGGTTTAATTGTCTTCAATGCATACCTGCATTGCACATAACTGGTCGTTGTGTTAAGGTCATTGAATCAGACCAACCCGCTTCAGAAAAGCTTCACAAAACTTGTCATAACCTTTGAACCAAAAGTCCAAATTCCACCAAACAAAAATCTTGTCAAAGATGAAATTATGGACAATCAAATCCTTATCAAATTAGGCACACCAGTAGCATAATTTTCTCAGAAAAAAATCGCTTTGAATCCTGCGTTTTTATTGACACACGCTGTATGACAAGCCTGCAAATTTTCATAACCTGCGAACTGAGTCTTTAGTATTTTCAGTTTTCAGTGTTTCATGAGCAGTGTTCAGCGACATGGACATTGCTGACATTAATTTCACGTAGTCGGCTCAGTCTGCTTATTTAATGGGTTTGACAACATTTCCGTGCCATTTTCACGTAGTTTCCTTTCCCTCGTTGCCAAAATGCATTGCAGCTTCCTCAAAAACTGGCCTCTTCGCACTTCCTGGCATGGGATCTTGCACGCAGCGGGCCCAAGCATATGGCTCTGCTAGCAAAGGAAATTGTTTTGCGTTAAGACTTTTATTCTGCGCTTACAGCGCCACAGTAGCAGAATATGCGCTAACCCTGTAACCCAAAATGCTTACGGAATGTATCAGTACAAGCCAAAAAAAAACCTTAAAATGTGCTAAGCTTAGCGCCAAATTGTACGCATTGCTAGTGCAGATTTTTCCCTTATAGTTAGCAGAGCCTTGGAATTGAGCATTGATCAAGTGTGAAGGCCATACGTCCAGTAATAAAGGCCGAAAATTAAAAAGACCTCTAAATTCATGTTGCAATTAATTATTTGGAAAATCTGTGTTGTCATTAATGAAGGGCACAGAAGTGAAGAAAGGTGTCAGTTTGATGTCATGAGACAAAACACAAATTCATACAGGATATAATTCGAAACTTTTCTACTAGAGTCTAATAATACCGTCTTTGTATAATTAATTAAGGACAAATATTGATCAAATACTCCGATGAAATCGTCATACTGTTTACATAATTGTATTAATTAAGGACATGAGCAGATTATTATCGTTTCTTCACCTTTCAAACGCATTTAAAAACATAAACTGAACAGCAGAGTCGGGTTGATAATAGACTAACAGAAAAATCGGTGATAATTATGTAGAGAGGTTTTACAAAGCCAAATCAAGTAATCCACTTTTGTGTATGTAAATAGGAACGGATTAAGGGTGTGCAGCAATCGTTAATTGGGTTCTTACAAAATTGTCTTATTTATTTATTTATAATGACAATGACAAAATTTGTATGCCGTGCTTTCTTTGGTACATTTTCATGCCTTAATTATTTTTAAGACAAAAAAAAAATCCCAGCGAAGTTTGTTTTGGAAATGCACCAACTTGTCTGATTTGTATTATTTATGAATGAAAGCTTGACGTGTAAATACTGATTATTTTAAGGGAAGCTTCTTAAAATGAATTAAAAACAAATTAAAATCGATTTGTTCCTCTTTTGTGTATATTTTGTAATGGATAATCACAATATTTTGCCAGTCACAATTGGTGCATTTTAAGCAGCGGTGTTGAGTGGATGGGGAGTTTCGAAACGCTGACTTCGACTTGACTTCTGTGACTTCATAGAATCATACAGAAGTATTAAATATCAGGATAAGATGTTCCTATAAAGCAAAACAAAGACCCATATGAAGTCGACAAAGTCGGGGGCGTGAAAATGTCTTCGAGCCGAGTCGGAGACGGGCCAGGTCAGGTTTCTAAATTCCTCGTTGCCTAGTTGGGGGCTGTGGGGTCAAAGGTCATGTGCAGGAGTATCAACGGGAGAAAAAAAAGAAGAAAAAACCTAGTGCATTTATAATTGTGGTAGATTTGGGGCTTATTAAAGGCATAGATGATCATTTGCTTTTCATGCATTTTTTTTTGGTTCTTTTCTTATAATAACGACACTCAAAATACAAAGAAGAATGTTCAAAACCTAACCTGTTGAAGTTTCAGCTCGGTAGATGTTACGCTTTTCGAGAAAACAGTGAAAAGCATGCACAACCCTTTGATCACGAAACACGATTTCGTTATTAAAATTCTTTATTTCCGACGATCAGTCAACTTAGTAATTATTGGGAATCACCTACATTTCTGGATTTCTTCTAAACGACAGCTAGCAAGCCAGATAAAATCATTTCAAGGGGATGTTTGATACCATTATGGTCTTTTTTGATAATAATTTGCTTGTTTACTTTGCAAATGACCCTATATGCCTTTAATACAATAATTACTTTTTTATTTACACAGTTTGGCTACTGCTACCCACGCAGGACGAGAAAAAGGGTGGAAGTTAAATAATTATTGTTTTGTTCTGGAACATTTTGGAAGCCTTGCGAAAAGCGTGGAACACATTCGAAAGATTTTACTTCGGCTTTCAGATAGCCTTGGTAAAGGCGTTTGTCGACAGTGCCTGGCTACTAACATCTTAACACCAACCTCGTCCCCAGGGATTACTTTATTTTCAACCTCGTGATGGTACCGGCACTGTCCACGAACGCCTTGGCCAAGGCTATCTGAAAGCAGAAAATGTTCCTCCAGCAAAAGGAAGAACAGTAACATGTGCTTTTCAGGTACCAGAAAAACCTGAAAAGTAGAAAAATGGATGTTATTAAAAAGTGAAATTCTGCTTTTCTGGTAACAAAAAAAGTACAAAATGGAACTTTCGAAAACTTTCAATCTGCTTTTCTGCTATTCTGATAGCAGAAAGCATATGCCCACTTTTCGTCCTCCATACACTTCGATACCACATCATTCAATTAACAACACAAAACATTCTTATACCCCAAATCTTGGAGCTATTAAAAGCTCCACGGCCAAATGTCCTGTCCCAACCGAGGAGATGCATGGACCATAAGAATGATTCCAATGATCCCCCATTCTAAAATTTTCATAGACTAAAGGGGACTCGTGTCGCAAACATATATGCGGATTGCATAGATACAAATCGCTTCCACACAGTGAAACCAGTGCTAGAGCAAAGGCTCAAGTGAAACCAGTGCTAGAGCAAAGGCTCAAGACCCAGGCCAAGGTCAAGGCTTTGACCCTCAAGGTCCAGGCCAAGGCCAAGGCTTTGACGATCAAGGCCAAGGCTTTGACGATCAAAGCCAAGGCCAAGGCTTTGACCCTCAAGGCCCAGGCCAAGGCCAAGGCTTTGACGATCAAGGCCAAGGCTTTGACGATCAAGACCAAGGCCAAGGGGTTGACCCTCGAGGCCCAGGCCAAAGCCAAGGCTTTTTCCCTCATGCCCAAGATCCAACATCAAGCCTTAAGGCAGCCTTAGGGCCAAGGCTGAGCATCAAGGCGCTACATCACTGAGTGAAGCACTCACGTATCCCGGTGAATTATTTCATGAACGGAGTGACTTTTTTCTCTGAACGTTTCTTTAGTTGAAACATGGGGACTGTTTTGTGTTAAAAACAACTGGTATGAAGTAAGTTGGGAAATTATATATTGTAATTTCAGTCTGAAATGAATTGGCTTGAATTGCTCTTTATGGCGAGGAGTGGGTGTTTTTACACATTGTTGCTCGTCACTGGTTTATAGAATAATTTAGATGTAAATCTAAGTAGTTCACGAAGAAATCAGTGCTTGATAGGCTTCTCACTGTGAAGAAATTGATACCGTGTAAAATAGGCTACCGCCCGATAGTCCGAAGTTCGATAGTCCGAAGGTTCATTAGTCCAAATGTGTGTGTTCGAACCTTCGGATCAATAAACCTTCAGACTTATTGAACCTTCGGACTATTGAGCAGACCCCGTAAAATATGGGCATGCAAAAACAGAACACACAGACTGCAGTCAGTTGAAATTAGTGAAGTTAAACGATGAGGTGCAGTAGGGAACATTTCGCAGAAAAAGGCTATCAACATATATTGCCTTTCCATATAATAAGCTTGATGAGTAAAAAACACATGCTTTATCGATTATAGAATACCGGGACTAAATTATTTCTTTGGGGACAGCCCGTACATTATAAGTATACAAAACCCCAAAATATCAACTTCAATCTACTTCCCCCTCTTAATCACGTCTGAATGCGTCAGGAACGAGAAATCAAGTTCAATTTAAGTGCGTTTGACAGCTCTCCATAATTGAATTACGGATTATATCATAGCATCTTAAAATTATGTTTGACATTTCGCCTTTAGTCTGCTTCCTTGCGCCCGTACGATCATGCAAGTAAAGGCAGGTCTCATTAACCTCAAGTCCCACTATTTGACACAGAAACCAAGCCACATTTCCCGCAACGAAGTCCATGGGAAATGTGTTACCAGCAGAAACAGCTTTTGGCGATATTTCAATTAATCCAGCAAACACGAGATTGTTTTAAAAGAATTTAAATTAAGCAATATTTCTTTCTAATTAAGTATCTACATACATGATCTTGTTTTTTTTTTCTCGATTGTGTATCAACTGAAATGTATGTTTAGAAGAACTGAGATAAGACACTGCAATGGTATTATGATAACCGGCTTACTCAAATGCAAAGTGCCAAGGATTTCCATGTATGCGTTCGTCAGGAAACCTGTGCAATTTATCCATGCTTGTAAGTTGGCCTAGTTGTGAAGCTTTTCCAATCTTCACCCTTGTTGACCCCTTCTGGCAAGCCCCCTCCCCCCACCCCGCTCCCCATCAGCCAATGATGGATGATCACTTCCCCTTCCAAACCCCTTATTTCACACTTTCCTGCTTCTTTTAATCTTCAGTTCTCGCTTGACGTGTCAAGTGGGGGAAAAAAGTTTCTTTAATAACACATGACAAAAACATGGGTGATGGACATGTACATATCTTTGATTTTGGAAGCACATTTTTTTTTAAACAGCATAATCCATGGGCGGTTCCAGGTGTGGCTCAGGGGGGGGGGGGTAAGCGGTCAAGGGGGGGGGGGTAAGTGGCATGTCGTTTTTTAATGCATGATTTTCCTCCTTCTTTGTGGCCACGAAGGGGGGACCCTACCCCCTCACCACGTAGATCCGCCGCTGGGATCCACTCCCATTATAGGGACACAGAAAATGAATACAATCGTAAAGAGTTAGAGGGCGTGACATTTCTGTTGTATATAGCATCCTTTTTTTTAAGAATCTTTCTCAAACGCTACATGCCTTAAAATCGTTCTTGCTAAAAAAAAAAACATGTCCCTGTAATTTAATTTTACGATTAGCGAGATGTTCTTAAAAACTGAAGCCTTAAAAGTTTGAAGTGTGTTCTGATAAATCACGGTTGCATAGCTACGACTTGTCACATATACTTGCGACCACATGAAAGAATTGGAAAGCCTTCAAAATGGACTTCCAAAAAGCACATGAATTATGGCCTCTCGTGTCACACTGTCGGAACCGAAGAATAATCGGGCGATTCCTGTTTGCACATGTGGGTGTCCTGCACAGAGTGCGCTGACCTTCTTTTTTTTATTTCAACCCATTTTCCAACAGTTGAGTTGGAACTCCTATAATTCCCGATTTCCATCTTCAAAATCAGCGGTGTTCCTCGAGTTGTAATAGACGGGCGCCTCTGTAGCTGTCAGTCGCTTGTTGTGGCCGTTTTTTTTATTGGGGGAGGGGGGTGGTGAGCCGCCGGGGGACCCCCGTCACCACATCAGCTAACATCAGTCTCAGCTGGGCCCACGCTCAACATGTCCTCGGTAATTGGCCCTAAACGGTTGCACCTTTTGTTTTTGGAAGGCATATCCGAGCGGGAAACTCAACCTGGCTCGTTGAGACTGGATTTCTCACGGAATTGTCCAAACGCAACATGTGAACCTCGTTTACCCATTACGCACAGAGTGTCATTTATGTTAACCTGGTTTGTCACTTGACCATATTATGGATTTCTCTGACCCTTTCAGCATAAGGGGGCGACTCCATTGGACGGGCCTTCCCAATGAGGGATGCAGGCCAGTATTAAAATAGGCCCCAAATTTCCTGCGCGGGCCAAATCACGATTTGTATGCCCTCAAATGTCCCATTTATAGAGGGTTCATGTGAGGATTTATAGGGTTTGAAGATGTAGGATAAATGCTCTGCACAGGATCTTGACCTTGTATTTCCGTGAAATCTGGGTGAAAGTATATGCCCTAAAGTTACTCTATTTTCCAATGGAGTGGATGGATCATATTTCAAAATGGCGACGGACCCCACTACTTTAAGTTTAAGTGATGATAATCTTTAGAGTGAAATTTCCCCAAAAGTCAATGTTAAGCCCAAAAAATATTGAACGGAAAGGGAAAGAAGATCAAATAAGCTTTAGTTTGATGTATTTCTCGAAGAGCTTGGAGAGTTGTGAGTATTGTTCCTGATTTGTTTAAGTGAGGGCATTTACCACTGGGTCTATGGCAATTTATTTACTGTACCCTGAGGGATATCAGATGAACGTAACTCACTATATTTCACGTGGTGGGGAGTAGTAATGGGCAACTTGCCACCGGCAACATTTAAGGAAATTAAAGCACACCACCTCACAGCCACTCTTCAGAAAAAAAAATTACCCATGGCTATAAACGATACCGATTGAAGCAACAAAATTGCTGAAAAATCTCAGTTAGGTGCTTAACAACGAACCTGTTGAAGTTCCAGTTCAGTGTTGGTACCATTTTGAGTAAACAAAGAAAACGTACGCCCCTTTTTTCAACCAATTCAACCAAAAGTTGTAGTCATACAAGACCAAATTAAATTTGGTCTTGTATGACCAGAAGTTTTGGTTGAATTTAGCAGAAAATCTAACCCAAGCAATTGGCTACAGAATAACCCAAGTTTGGGTAGTTCCAGTTTTCACCCTTTCTTTGGTAAAATTAACCCAGGCAAATTTTCAGTGTGTGGATTTCATTGCTAACGCACGTAAAAGTAGAGTGCCCGTGGGCACCCTAATTTGAAACTGCCTTCAACGTCAGTTTTCTTCCAAACGATACCATTTCAGGCGGAACTTTTACAGGGTATTTGATCCTATCTTCAGTTTGAACGACTTTCCGTCATACATTAAATCGGTTTAAAGTACTTTTCCGGGTAATTGATGATCCTTCGCGGATGTCGGTATGTGAGTAAGATGTCTTTATAGTGGATGTTGACTGTGTTATTGAACGAGCTATCTCACTAAAGTGAATTGATATAGGTGGAAAGCTTAAGTTAGTCTTGACAAATTTAAAAAGCGAGTGTATTTTCCCGGCTTCTCGATACAATGTAACGCAGTGCTGAACGAGGGGGTGCGTATTATTTAGAACTCATGGATACGCTTAGGCCAAAAAAAGTCGCCGGTTTCTGGTATGCGCGCACGTCGCCTTAGCCATGCGCGTCGGCAAAACTAAAAAAGTTTTTTTTTTTAATGTAAGATGATGTCTCAAAACCGCCAAACTCACTGGTTGGACTGGAATTCTGCTGCTGCACAATTTTAACGTGTTTTTAGATGGGGTTAAGATCGAGTATATAAGCTTTATGTGGCCTCTCTGGGTTCCCATATTTTTTTGCACTAAATTTAGTCGGGCACCAGTTGCACACGGTGTTGTAATTTTGTAATTGTGCGTCTGGAAGCCAGACTGAGGGAGCGATGGTCGTGTGTCTGGAACCTGTAAACGCTTTTTAATTAGCGCAATATGTAAGGAAGCAGACTAGCCTGGCAGCTCATGCACGATGTCGATGTCGCTGTATGGTCTTACGTTACCGTTTTCCCTGATTTTTATCTTGACTATCCAAATTTCCCGAAGAATGTTCGTGTCGGTCAAGATCGTAAGTGAGTGCAGAATTCTCAAGCCTTATGGCCTTACTGAGGTCACCTCAAGCTCCACTCTGAAGGATTTTTTTGAGAGTTTTAAGGGGTCGAAGCGTCTTCTGCAACATCAGCCGACATTTGGGGCAAGCTCCGTACCACAAACCGGAGACTTTTTTTGGCCTTCCGTAAAAATTGAGGTCGTCCTTCACATTCTTAAATGGATTAAAAACTTGAAAGCAGTAAACTGAAATTATTTTGGGGGGCTATTTATTATTGAATATGGCTTCGTTCCGCTAATTCTGAAGAAGCATTCTCGACGTCTTCTGGACCCGAGTGACTTTGAAAGCTTCAAAATATACGCTTTCAAATCACAAAATAGATCGTGTTGTTTATCAATTTAGAAGCTGACGTTTGCGTTCTGAATCTATGTACGACTCGTGTATGCGGCCTTGATTTTGAAGAGTAGTAAGAAATAGACCACGGCTTAGTTTACAAAATGATAAAGATTTAGGTCCAACTGTAAGACTCATGGCATCTCATTCTAGCGAGTATTTTTCTTTCTTTTAAGCAGATCATTTTGATAGAGTTCCTATTTATAAAAAAATTGATTTGGGGGATAGTGAAAATGATCTTTTACAATGATGTTTTGATTTGAAGGCAATCATTCCTCCTTCCTTGACCACGCCTCTCCCTCCCCTATGTACGGCAGGAGTCATTAATGCATGCATTGTGTCAGTGGATAAGGACACAATGAGGCAACTTCCCGAATCTCTACTCCTCTCGCTCTTCCATCCCATGCAACCGGGCGTCTGGCTGTATTATATCCTATTTTCATATTAGCACCCCTTTTATTTCTCATTCTAGCCCTTGGAACTATGTGTTTTCGTGTGCCACAATCACTTCATATCCTCATATCCAAATGTGTCATGCAGCAAATAGAATTCCAATTAAGCGCTTCCAAAGCCGAGGCAAAACTCAAGCCAGTTTCACGGGGCAAGATTGATGGGACCGTGGGTGCGCCGGGGTTCAGTCCAACCATCGCCAGGTACGGACGGCCCTACTTCCCTGGAAAATTCTATTAAGGGGCGAGGATCATGTTGTGAATTTTTTTTTTCTCCCCGCCCCACTCTGATGCACTAACTAGGCCTGGTGTGAAAGCACTTTCCCGGCTAAATTATCATCTCCTTTTTGCCCTGGAGGTAAAGCAGCCGAGGCAAGGCCCGATCGTCAGGCTGCTGTCTGCATTATCACGGGATACTGTCACAACTGCTCTAGCCCTCGCCCCGTCACTCTACGGACCCAGCCATGATTAAAGCCAGGCTGTCACTGCACCGTGACGGGAATAGGAAACGGAGAGTGAAAGCATACCGCACTCTTTCCTAACCATTACATCAAGCATGCAGATTACAAATACACGCAACTCCTCCCCACTCTCTCTTCCCACGCTTCACACACCCTACATACACCCGTCTGCATACTGTACAATAACAAGAAAGGATTATAGTCGCTCAAAACAGGACAGAGAAACCGCGCGCCCAAAGTGGCGTGATAGTTTTCTGACATTTGGATCAAGGCTAATTTTTACACACTCGCCTCGACAATCAGGAAATATTGCCACTCACGCGGCCTCCTCCGAGGTACATTTTTACCCAGGGCCGCCTCGGGCGAGAGAGGAAATCATTTTCCCCATGATCGGCGAAACTTCAAGAGGAATAGATGGAGGTTCTTCGTCTCAATTTCTGACTTTCGAATGTGGTTACGATCCTGCTCCGTGATGATCTGGACTGCGCCCTTCAGACTGCACTTTGCAGCCTAATTGATGAGATTTTAAACTTTAATTAAACGGGAACAGTATCGCAGACAGCGACCCTTTTTGTATCTGAAATGCTCCACATTTTACCATAGTTTTCTGACCCATGAAGATTGAAATGTAGGTCACTAGAACACGATGTAGCATGTCTCATTACGAACCTGCACTTTTTTCCGACTGAGATCTAAACCCTCAAATGCATTCAATGAAATGTGCACTACAACCGGTGTCGTTTCATCTTAAGAATACCTAAGTGGAGATGTACTTGTTTTCATCCTACTGCCATTTATTAATCTAATGTTTCTAGGCTTCACTCGTACCCACTGCACTATACGCATGTGCGAAGTCTTGCCCTCGGGCCACCAGTTAAAAACAACTAACCCAATCAAATCAGAGCGAAAAAGATATACTATAAGCGCTCACCCTCAGATTCCATCTTTTAATTGGCCAAGAGTGCGTCACATGGTTATTCGCTATTTGCACTTTTTCATCGTTCTCTATCAAAAATAGTCTGGTTGTTACCAGACCAAAACATTCTGACTATTTCTGATGAATCTAACGTCAGGTAACTACTACAATACGGCACGTGACCAAAACGGGAGGATGCCTCCCGTTTCCGAAAATGTCCGAAGTTTGCCGAATGCATTTCGTCGACACTCTCGGATAGCTCCCAGGTATTGCCGGGGATAAAATAGTTTTATTTACCTAGCCATGCTTAATAACAATTTGAAAAATAATTTGAAAATTAATATTCATTGCTTGCATTAAAAAAACACCGTGAAATTCAATGACGATTTTGCATCAAGTATAATGCACTCAGATCGTACGATGGCTTTGCTGCGTCATGTACTATTTCGAATCTGACGACGGTTACCTAGGGGTATTGCAAAACTCGGCGTCATCTCCATTTCGGCTTCGCCTGCTATTTGGGTCACTAACTTAGAGGATTCCAGCTCAACATCATTCAGTATTTTCTTACAGAAATACCAAAACTGAAGCAGGTGATTTTATTTATTTTTTTATTTGATCGAAAGTAATTAGGGACATTAGAAGCCTTTAATGATAAAGCCTGAGCTGAAACAAAACCGAGCTTTGGGACAGCGGCATCGTATTGTATTTTTAGCCGTGGCGGTTGCCTGACCTAAGTTTGGTAAGAAATAATAGAATCTGTTGGTCGTTTTGAAAAAGTACTTAACAAATAGGAAACACGTGGCCTGTGCAGGACTGGTGTTGCATTAATTATTGTATAATAGATGCTCTCACACACTAACAGTTGAGTTCAATTATTTTCATGAAGGGGGAGTTTGTAAAAGTGCTGATAAAATTGCATGTAATTTTAAATTGAAAAAGAGATTAGGTTGTATTTTAGTTCAACCAATGAGATATCAGGCGTAATTGACTGCTTCAACTCGTGGTACACTATAACTCCTCTCTCTCTCTCTCGGTGATCCATGGAGAGTTCTATTTTTTCCTTCGGGGAAGCAGAGCGTTCCATGGATAATCTCAGGGTAACCTCGGGAGGTTAGTTTTACTACACCACTATAGAAGGAGTCAATATTTGTATATTAACCGTCACCAGCGCCCTTGGATAGAACAGTGGGTGTAGAACGGACATCCGAGCCAAATCAATATTCACTTTACATAAAGACATCGTTTTGACATCGAGTGAATTGACTATTTTGCCAAGTTGCCGAATTTGGATTAGCAGTGTTTCATGGCGACGGAATACAGCCAACATAAAAAAAGGAAATCTTCTTCGGGAATGACGGCGTAAACGCTTGGTTACACCCTGTGAAGTTCACGCACTGAATCGGTTGATAACGCCCAGCAAATTCTTCGGCTTTTGCTTCTGGACTGCAAGAATAGTTTGGTTTCTCATAATATATAGCATTGAACATTTTGACAATAGTACTTAGTTTTATTTGAATGTGTTGCACAGAACATTTAGGATGGACCACGTTATTTAATACGTGCACTTACATTCACTATATTGCACGTATTAAAATTCGGCTGGACAGGAAGCAGCCCATTCACGCCATGAAATTTTGACTTATTTTAAAATAATCCACAAAAGTATACCGGTAACAAATAGGTGTAATGCAATGACGTACGAAACAACATTTAATTTGCAAGGGGCTCTTAAGAGTGTTCATTTCGGCAATACGTTCAAACGATACAAGGGGGGAAATGGGCGAGTACAAAGGCATGTAGTATGACCCCCTCCCTCTTCCTATACAACTCTCGGTTTCCCAGAACTCTTTGGTTTGTTAACAACGCGGGGTTTTATCAGTGAAGTAACATTAAGTGAGATTTTGACTTGAGGTACATAAAGCCTACAAGGTATTGGAAAGTATATGAGCAGCGTATTCAGTGCGTTGATGTAACACGATGTTACCAAACACAATGTAGTCGAGTACATCAGAGACATGCAAATCAACTCTACTTGTTCGCCCCGCGCGTGCGTTGTATGGGAAAGTCTGAACCAGCAACTTGTCGTTAGCTTGGCACCGTTTTCCCGTCGTATTCCCATGGAAATGCTGTGTATTTTCACCGCGCCGGCCCGCTCTCCCCCAAGTATCATTATTCAATATAAATCAATGTTCCTACGTCACGCCTAATTAGCCAAAGGGCGCCTCCACGTGTCCATGTTGTGTCAGCGTTTTCCTGCGGGCATTTCTTGTCTTGACACAAGGTCCCCTGAGGATCGCTATTCTAAGCTCAGCAAAACGCTTTTTAAATTAGTAAATATTGACACGCCGCGTAAACTATGTTGAAATTCCAAAGGGACACCCACCGCCATGCCTAAGCCAACCCCCAATCCCTGTTTAGGAATACAATTTGTCAGTGGTGTTTAGTATATACCATCAAAATATAAAACCACAAAATATATTATTCGGATCTACGATGAAAGAAATTTCCATTTCATTCATGTTATTATTATTATTAAAAACAAACCAGTTTTTTCGATAAATGTTAAAATTGTGTCTGTCTTTTATTTTTTTCATTTGGACGTGCACTTCTCTTTGAAGTTTGCGGAAGCTCATTTCTCGGCCAAGGTCTCGTACTTTCTCGTAATAGTGTTCTAGTTTCTATACACCATGTCAGTCTTGGCAAATGACGCCCCCGTCCCAATCCCCTGGTCCACCCAGTGTCATGTCGTTTAGCGCAGGCGTCTACCCACCGCTTGCTTACACCAAATCGTGAAAGACAATTCAAATTGAAAATTTCGGCTAATTTGACGACCCGACTACAGTTATGAATAACGGACACGCTGCGGTGATCACAGAGCAATATCGCAGCTTTGAAGTCCGCTAAATATATATTACGCCGTTGGGATGAATCAGACGACTGCCTGATGATAGACAGTCATCTCACCAGTTTTAGCTTTTTATGTCTTCGGGGAAATAGAGGACGGCACACGTAATTAGCAAGGAAATCAATCTACCAACTGGAAACTTGCAGTATCTGATGGCAACAAGGGACATTTTCTTCGTTTCAGAGCCACGTACTACTTAATCGGATAATGCTATGGTATTTAATGGAAATCACAGGGAATGGCCGTCGGTGACAGTGAGCTTGCAGCACGCTTTGGATCGAGTGATCAACGTTTGTATCCTTACTGACCCGGCTCTAGCCGCCGCCAAGTCGCTTCTGTGGTCCCCAGGCACATCCCTTCACCTCCTCTCATCATTTCTGGAAAATATTTTCTCATATTTAAGTTCCACTGATCCTTATCCATCCAAGATGTTCACGTTTTCCCCCCGTATAACGTGGGATTCTGCGTCTGCATCCCGATAGCTAAGAATCTGACACTGGAGGATGGGTGCTAACTTTGTTTACATTTGGGGCGCCCTCTCTTGGCTCGGCTCGGAGAGTTGCGCGTAACAAATCAATCTCAATAGGCCATAACGTCCTGTCCAACGGGCGCTGGTGAACTCTCATTTATTTGAGCTCCCATTACGCGGTGTGGACCAGCGAACAAAATAATCAGTATCTTTTGGTCGTCCCTAGGGCACTATCAAAGAGCGCTGTTGAAATTCCCATTGTACGAATTATGTTAACCTGGTGTACCTAGGGTCAACTGGTAGGGTCCCAGACATGACAATTATTCCCGACGCTCACAGGCATAGTCTGGTTCCCAGACCTGACAATTATTCCCGACGCTCACGTCTAAATTGTAGGTCAGGCAGTAACCGCGGCTAAAAATAAACAGGACGACATTGACGGCCCTCTTTCAAAGCTCGACTTCGTTTCTGAATTCGCTGTATCACTTAAAGCTTTTAATGTTGCGATCAAATTTTTAAATAAATCACTTGCTTCGTATACCATACAGTTACGATATACAGTTTGATATTTCTGTTAGAAAACATTGACTAATGGTGACATGGAATCTTCAAAGTTAGGCACCCATATAACACTGTTAGCATGCGGAGCCGAATGCAGACCACGCCGAGTTTTGGAAAATCCCTGTAACGGTCGCCGAATCAAATTCAAAAAAGTATAACGCCGCAAAAGGTTCGCCCCTCGTATACGATCCGAGTGCACAGTTGATGCACAAAATCGTCGTTGAATTTAAAGTTTTCTAAATGCAAGCAATGAATATTATTTATCAACTCAAAGTTTTTAATAATCAATTAGGCAGTTAATAAAACCTATATTATACTCGGAAATACCCCGGGCGCTATCCAATTGTCGACGAAATGAATTCGGCAAACTTCGGACATTTTCGGAAAAAAGATGCATTCCTCCCGTTTTAGTCACGTGACGTATATTTACATATATATTGTCTAGATACTAGCGGCTGCCTGACCTAAGATTAATCACGGACATCTGTTGAGGGCAAGTGCCTCCCCCGTTGTTACGCCACTGGACGAGACAGTGGGTAGAACTACGAGCGAAATGCAATGGCCAAAAATAAATGATTTTGTGAACAGCAAGTAATATATACAAACGTCCTTCTATACGATGGTATTAATATGCCTAAGTAGCTTGTCTTAACTGCATTTTGGGAATAAGTTGTTAATTGTTAAGGGAATAAATGTGTGCTTGGCTGGTTTTAAACACTCTGTTTAAGACCGGTTGGAGATCTGGATGCTGATAATTACCCGAGTCACTGAGGCGAGGGTAATTATCATCATGTAGACTTTACCGGTCTTAAACAGAGTGTTTAATACCGGCCAAGCGCATTTTCATTCCCATTCATAAATACCTTTACGTTAAAAAAAATGTATAACTTTGCGGTCCAAAAGTCAAAACAAGTAAAAAAAAACTATACATTTCCAACGATTTTTTCAACAATTTCTCGAAACACTCCTGTAGCTATATTATGATTGTGTCCATATCGTAAACAACTCCTTCTATGGAGATTGTTGCGCGCGTGCGATGGCTTGCGATGTCGCGCAGAAAGCAGCTGTTCCGGTGTCATATGAAAATCCGACTCTATGAAAATCGGACTCCTTTCCCTATTATTGGTTTACCCTCGCACGTGACCAGTCACTCTCCTAATAATTATACTTACGCATGCGCAGTACTACCATGAGTCCATATTTCATGGAGTCGGATAATCACGCGACACCGGTATAGTGTGAATTTAGGAATATGAAATACCGACTCACTGGTAGCACTGCGCATGGCTAGCCTACGTGTGCATTGTGAACGTTCAACCAATAAAACGGTAACTAAAACTAAGGCACCGGATCTCAAAGGAGTCGAAATTTCATGTGACACTGTCAAAGTGTTTGAGACCAGCCAGCCGGTCTTTTTCAATCGTTTAAAACCGGCCACGTGACGGGCTCTCGACCAATAGGAATGGGTAAACTGTATAAGGTATTAAGACCAATGAATAAAAGTTAAAAATGTCTTTTTGCCATTTTTGCTTCGTTTTAACTCAAATATAAAATGGAAATGGAAGCTGGACGTCTTGTAATTGTGCCATGCCAGGGTGGACATCTAACATCTTGCAAGAATCAGTAGGCCTAAACAATGACAAGAATGGAGTTTGTTCCAGAATTTAAAATTCCATTTAAAAGTTATTTATCATACAGCAAATGAAAAGAGAAATCATATCGTGACATTTTGTAAATGGTATACCTAATTGGGTGTTTGTGTGCCGCACGTGTGCTGCAGTGTGGCAGATAAAGGAAACTTGACTCAACCTCCCTTTTTTGCCAAGCGCCCCGAAGTTCGCACAGAAGTAGTTCAAGGGAGCGGAAAGCATATCCACTCAATTTATGCGGAGGCATCGCGACCTGACGGAATACCTGCAGCTAGCTGTGGCCCAGAATTCGGTTTGTCGGTACCCACCCCCAACTCAGGATACCTCGCTAGACTCAGACCGCCTGACTTGTCCAACTGGATTTCCTCGCTTAATTTCTCGGGGAACATTCGACATCCGCGCTGCCGATCACTCAACAATTACCACATGGAAAGGCAGTTAGTAGGCTAAGGGTGGGTGTTGGGGCCACTGAGCACTTCACAGTGGTAGGCCGATCAACCACCCCCCCCCCTCCATAAAATGAACAGTCATGTGACCCGTGATCACGTCAGTCCCTGCAGACCATATTGCGTGATCACGTCGTGTATTGGCAAGTGCGATGATTGGTGGTTGCAAGTCCTAGTAATAGGCCTAGTCGTTTTTAGAAATGATTTCATTTTGGGAGTTCGCAATATTATCCTTGGTCAACTGCCCTACATACACGAGGTGACAAACTTGATTAAATAAAGAATCGGACCAAGGCACCCATTTGGAAACTTGTAGGGGCAGGGGTTGGGCATATCACGCAAGTATACGTATGCCTCGCAACTCTAAAATTCGGCAAGTTCCAGTTTTGTGTGCCCACCTCAGTACGGCTCCAGACTCTTTAAACTTTTGACTATTAAACTGCATGTAGTATAGCAGAAAACCGGTGAATTTGTAAGCGTGTTGAGTTCCATGTGTATCTGTAACTTCAGGGCTAGTTTTGATGAAAGCAAACAAGCAAGAAAGTATATTCAATGAAAGAAACAATATTTCAACTATAAATCTTTAGTTCTGTTTGACGTTTGAAGTTCCATATATCTTTTGCTTCGATATCTTGTTACGGTAAAACCATTAAATTCCTCTTCTCTTCTTTTCCCAAAACTTAACTGAGATAGGCCAAATGCCTGTGTTTGTTTATTTGTTTACTTGATCAATCAATACAGTATCGACAAATTGCTCATCAAAACTCATCTCTTGGATAAATGGATATATTCACTAATTAAGCAACATGTTCCTCGCAAAAATCTCCACATATTTGTCCTTCATATACTTACCATTTAGAATAATCAGAATAACACATTGACTTACGTACTCTCATGAGATGGTTTCTAACAAATACGATAACGCTAAAAGCTTTTTGATTTCCCTCCCTGGTTGGATCCTGTCAATTTTGTTTGCAACAGGTCGATACCTGAAAAACACAGCACGCAAGCTGTGTCACAACGAATTACTGCTCAAAGCTTTTCCACGTAATCAGATATTAATCCTCGGTGCTGTAATTATAGTTACGGTGGAAGTTATAGGCTCACCGGAACTGCAATCTCCATGTTTTTACTTAGCGCAAATTGCCACTGACGGCGACCTGCGTCCTGCTTGCTACCCTCTCCCAAATACGACGCATGACTTGAATTATCCGCCCTGTAATTCCGTTTCGACAATAATACGGGCATCACAATGTATACACGCGACAACCATTATTCCGCACTGCTTTTCCGGGGTCATCATAATTTTCGGGGGATTTGGAGCCATTAGGAAACGTAATTTTGAGTGGATTACGTGTAATTGGTGGGGGCGACGAGCGGTGCCAACTCGTGGGCCCTGATGGGGGCCGGCAGCGCGATCGCAGGTATAGCCGTAGAGGCTGAGCGGTGGCGAACCTAAACTTGAGTCGGAGTAGGATTTCCGTTATTGATTAATGCATGTGCATGTGCAGCATCTTCATCGCTACCATGATGCATGCACACAGGAAGAGAAGGATACCCTAATGACTGAGATGCAATATATGTACTTGTTTGTAATATTATGCACGTGCTGGTGTGCCTCTTCGGGTCTTCCCTTATACCGGCCCCTTCAATTGACCCAAAAAACTTTTCCTTTGCCATCAGGAAGACATGTAGGCTACAAAATCAAAGTGGTTACTGCAAAAGTGTCAGGCTGCGCTCATGCATGATGTGCTCATATTTTTGTACAGCACTTAGGCAAATTTAACACTCGAAAACGGCCTAATATATGCCTACGAGGATTTTCTATATTGTTCCTCTTCCTTTTTCCTTTGTTTATACTTTTTTTCGCAACAGCTCTCATTGATTTTGTTCAAGTTTTTTTTAATCAAGGTCGTCCTCGATTTGGTTCCTGTTTTCAATGCATCGATGATGTTGCACGTGTGTGTCCTCGATTTACACCATAAACACGCACCAAAGCGCGTTCACACCGTCGATCGTGGACGTCCTATTGTCCCTCTTTTGTTTCTACCAACTTTTTAGGAAGACTCCCATAGGTTTTTTACCCGACTATAAATCGCGGACGTATGCTGGAAATCGTGGACGATATTTTTCTCTTTTGTTCTCTGGAATTTTTCGTCCACGGTTTGAATAGATGAACACGCCCACACACAGACAGTCGTGTTTTACTATACTCATGCGGGCCAACCCTTTCCTTCTTTTGTTCGCTTTTGTTTGTACTAACTTTTTTTCTCGACAGCCCTCATAAGGTTTTTACATCACGAAATTCTCCCGAGGACTAGTGTCTAGGTCCTCAGGCAGTGTCGGGCCCATTGTTATTGCACACACCCCATTGTCCCAAGTCCTCAGTCGTATAGGATAACCTGTACAATAATATCGGGTAGACTATAAGTGACATGTTGTCAAAATATTGACGGCGTTCGGCTGAAACGCAATATTTTAACTGACATGTCAGCTTTGGCACGGAGATCTTGTCTGAGACACCGTAGTTGATCTTTGAACATTGGGCGGTCAGACCGTGTACAGTGGAATCCGGGGCCGAATCCGGTACTAGGTCAACTGTCCTTCCATCGACAACATTCTACGGCAAAATTTCCCCTTATAACGAAAAGATTTTCTATACCCAATATCTCAACGACGATAATGTCCATCGAACATGAAATTTTAACGTGTTCATTTTGAACAGTCTGCACAAGATTTTAAAAATTATTTGAATCACAGGGAATGTAAACTGTAGGTGGTCCTTATTTAGCCTTTATAACGCGGAGATAAATTTCAAACGAAACAAAAGAGATGTCCGTTGGTGGACGAACTAAACGGACATTCTGCATGGTTTTAGGATTTCAAGCCTTGAATTTCATTCGCAAAAGTGAATCCAGTTTCGTGCTAGAAAGCAGACAAAACCAAAAGTGATCGTCATTTCGTGGTGAAAAATGCGATGCTAAATATAATACTGGGCCGGAAAAATCCAGGGAGGATGTTTGCATTTATCATATATCCCTGCTCTTAAATCATTTCTATACGCGGCCTCCTGGTCCCATAGGATAAATTACGTGGCAATATTGGCACAGTTATGGGAATAGGTCGTTTTGACTTAGTGGCATTGGCAATTGCACTGATAACAGATTGCCGCTGTCACATGAAAATCCGACTCCTATGAAAATCGGACCCCTTTTCCCTTTTATTGGTTAATCCCTCTCACGTGACCGGTCACTTTCCTTATTATCATACTTACGCATGCGCAGTATTACCAATGAGTCCGATTTTCATAGAAACGTAAATTCACGCTACACCGCCTATAAAATAACAGATATACTGAAAATCTGTGGATTTTTTTCTCCAACTTTTTTTCATTTAAAAAAAAAAGTCGTGTAAAACACTGATGACAGGGGTTCCCAAATTCCTTGGGCTCCGGCCCTCGCACAACCGTAATCCGGCCATGACTTTTTTTTCCCTGGAGGGAGAAAAAAAATGAGCCAACTAACTAATAAAAGATCCATAATAATAAGTCCATATGAGAAAACGATCTTATTGTGTCCTCTCTGTGACCCCCAGCCACCCCTCAGCAAAGCCCTCCAGGGGTGGAAAACCAGGAAGAACGGGTGCCAGGGAAGACGCCACATCGCCCCACGTCTCACTCGCTTCTCTCTGGAGGAACTGCCCCATTATATGCACATCTTCGGTCACTGCACCGAGGCTTTCCTGATCACGGAGCTCGCCGATGGTTGCCAGACTGCCGGTCCAAGTCGCGAACTGGGCATGCAAGCCCGCGTCGTCTTCCTAATGCTATCGTAAATCAATCAGAGATTTCGAATTAAAGCCAAGAGATAATCTGTCGCACATGTAGCAGTTCTGATGCTTTATCCAAGACGGATATAAGGGATGCGTTACGGGTAGCTTTCGTCAGAACTGCCTCCATAGATTAATATTATTCTGCCTATATGTATGTTTTGCATCCGTATTGGCTTCCACCTGTTCAAATTTGATTAAAAACTTACAGTTCTCAACAGATTGCTATTAGAGGACTGTTATTCAGAAAAATAGCTTTACTTGGGAACTACTTCAATCTGCAAACTCTCCAGTAAAATTGATTGGTATTTTGCCTAGTTTGGCCAGGGTCAATACAGGGGCATATCTACGATCCTGGCCAAATCTCGCTGGGCCTCCAACCCCCCCTCCCCCCGGCCCCCGTTCAATGTTGTCTCCCGTTGCGCGGTGTGTGCTACATCAGCTGGAGAGAACAACATTGACTGGGGGAGCGGGGGAGTGGGTGACCGTGGCAGGCTCAGGAAGTGTCCCAACCATTTTGGCCGGGATTGTAGCTTTCAGGAAGGCGGGGGTGTTGATCTGAAGGGGGGAGTGGTTGAGTAAAGACGTGCTCAAGGCACGCACTGTTACAGGTGTCCGGGGCATGCCTCCCCCACCCTCCCCGGAAGATTTTGATATCTCCGATACTTTCTCTTACATTTCAGGCAATTTGACAATAAAATGATATCGTTGAACTTTAGCATTCCGTTTATTATTTTGGCCCCATTTTCTAGTATAACATTAGTCAGCGGCTGAACGGGGGAGGGGGGTTGCAACCCCCCTCCCCTCCTCTATAGATCCGCCTTTGCAACATACTAAGTACCTACACCATAGCCGTCTTGGGCCAATTATTCCCTAAAGGTTGGCGAATTAAAGGGAATATACATCCTTTGCTTTTGCTGTAATTTTCAGAAATGGACGGAATTGGGGGGTTGGAAATATATAGCAAATATAGTTACACTGACTTTTTTGAGGTTTTGGGTTCGAAAATGCTATAAAAACCAAGAAAAACAATCATTTTTCTGTAGTCTGGTTCCCTGACTCCATATAAGAAGAAACAGAGCAGTTTGCATACATTGGGGAATTGTAAGGTCAGGGAACCAGTCTAGCTGGCTTGTACCCGTTCATAGGTGTGTAATCGATTGCAAACAAGTGCGATGGTCAATTGGGGCCAGTATTTGAAAAAAAGCCAGTTTTTTCCAACGCTGGTCGGCCGACCAGCGTTGGAAATTGATACAACCACTTTTCTTGAAAATGACAGTATACCAGGTGCCATGATTTTACAGGATGCTTTACACTGTCATTCACTAACAGTCCAGCAAGGTATTTCAAAATGATTTGGTAGTTTTATTTTTTGATGTTTGCAAATGTTGTATTTTCCCTTTAACCAACAATTGGGGTAATTTCATAAATTCATATTAATGTTGGGAAAATAACATTGCTCAACAGTGTTTTACTTTTTTACAGTGTAAGATTTGTTAGGGCCTTCAAAGAGCAATTCAGTTTCAAGAAATAAAGACAGAGAGGTTCTTAATGAAATCACTGTTGGGTATGAAACGGTGGCGTGAAAAAGAAACTGCCAATATAAAACGTTTCTCTGAGTTAAAAGTTTGAATTCATATTTAAGACTTGTAAAAGCAGTAAAATTTAGGCTAATCCTCCGGATAAAAAGTGGTCTTTTCTTAAAACTTGTTGCCCCGTTTTGCCGTTCCATATGACCCGTCACTATTTGAGAAATTTCGGCCAAAATGTCAATTCCATATATCGATCAAACAAGATAAAAGCAATTTTGCATGTCTCACTTTTTGTTTTTCTTGCTCCCCAGAACTGACAGAACTTCAGCTTTTTAAGAAGAAAAAGTATCAAAGATTAAGCTACCTTTATAGCTACGTTCATCGAGATCTGCCCGGCGCCACCCTGACGCGATGAACGATTAATTTCAGATCCAAATTGTCTGCAAACATATAGTTTAGATTATGTGCTAGAATGTCGCAAATATTTCATTTCCTCTGCCGAATCCTCTCTCCGTGGCCAGGGGAATTCGAATGCTCCGAACGGGTCTGGAACGTTCTGTCGGCCGGCCGCATGGGATTGCCGTGTTTTAAATGTCAACTTCTTTTCAAGATCACGGCTAAGAAGTAGGAGCTGACATCGGATAATTGTTTTTGACAAGCTAGGTCTGACGGATAGGGGATCAGGACACGTCTCCTTTAAAAAGACCGCCAAGTTGGAATTGCGGTCGGAGGAACATTGGACTCATATGAATCACTTAACTAAAAAAAAAAATCAGTTGTTTTTATATCACCATCTCCTTCATATGCAGTTCCGTTTTTGTTTTGGGAAGACCCGTACTCCCCCGCTTAGGGGTTCTTTTATAAAAACATCCATAAAAAATAAAAATAAAAAACCCAGTCCATTAAATGACCTTATCTAGGTCTTGGGAACTTTTAGTTCTTGGAAATCTAGTCACACGAAACACATCTTTGACTTTACTGTAGATTTGTGAGTCATTGAATATAGTTACTGCAATTAATTGCCATTGAACTGACCCTCAAGTCAAGTTTAGCTATTTTATTTAAGCGAAAAATGAATTTTTGAGAGCGCACGTAGCACCTTTTTTTCTTCTTTATTTGCAACGTCTTATTTATGACCTATGTTAGTTGTATTTTGCGACACATGAGGGCGTCATTGCCGTGAGGTTATGCGGGTATTTCTTCGTTGCAGCAGTTTTCCACATGTAACGATGGCTCTAAAAATTACATCATTAAAGATTTCTTTGCCTTCCAAAAACATTGGCTCGGTCATTTTCAATCTCTGTGTTTGCAGGTCCCTTTGAAGCTGAATAACGTCAATATTTGTCAAGCCTGTGTGATATCAATACACAAACAGCTATAACTGTGTTCGATTAGCCTTATTATTTTGGGTAATCAAACTCGCCGTCTAGTAGTCAACTCACATCATATAATAATGAACATATGAAATTAGAACTGTACTTTTACTCCGGGTTGAGCATGTCTTTTCCCTCTTTTTGTACTTCATGTCCTGCCGTATAATTACGTTCTTTTCCCCCTCCTTCAACCTGCCCAAGAACGATCAATTTTACAAACTTTGCCTTTCGTGCAATCGCACGAGTGTTGACTTAGGCGGTGTAGACCAACGTATTTGGAGAAGAAGTGGTTTTTAATTACTGCGGGACGATATGCCAGCCGAGTGCAGCTCTCACAGAATCGAGGCACGACGGCTGTTCTCGACTTAAGGACTCATGCTACTTTTTGGATTTTATCACTACAATAATTATCTAGTCTATGGACAGCAAGGGTCTATGATTATGAGCAGATTCATCGATTAATTTTGCAAAACAAGACTGCTTCTTGACCTCGCGATTCTGACCATTCAGCGGGCGCCTTCTGTCTGGTCTTCGGTAACCCATTGTTGTATTACAAAGGCACAGCCAATCAACAGCTAAGTCCATCTTTCTGATCAAAATGACGTCACAAGTCTCTAAAGTCGACTCTGATTGGTTGGCGCGTGGGGTCGCATAAAATGTGCATGCTCACATAATCAGACATTGGCCGGCTCAGTTGAACAACGGATGATACTCAGACTATATACTATCCAGTTCAAAAAAAAGTGGCGAGGGCGTTAAACTTAAGAGAGCAACTTAGTCTAGATACCTCCAAAATTCAGTTGTTTATTTTGTTGCAAAACTCCGTGAGTTCACATCAGAAGCGGCAGGATTATGTTTGCCTTGCCTGTACGTCGTATATCCAGCAGTGAATACAAATGTACAGCAATCGAATTTTCAGCCAAACTGTGAACATTAAATGCATATAACCTTAGTATATAACAATTCACAGGGCAATAACAGATATAGTTTCTGACTTACACTCATATCGCACCTAGCGTCAGTAGCGTATCCAGCTTTTGATGTTGGGGGGAGGGGGGAGCAACCTCACATCCGTGCCAAAATGTAGACATGTTTTTTTTTCTTTTTCTCTGGACACTTGGCCTCCGTAAAATCAAAAAGCGGGGGGGGGGGGGGGGGCTGGTACTCATCTTCAAAACTGACCATTATGCATACTATATGCCGATTTTCACGGCGCATTGTAATGGTTTTTGAGCTGATTTTCTTTTTTCGAGTTGATGTCAGAAGAAATAGTTGTATGAATGTTTGTGGGACTATTCTACTTTTTCATCTATTTCGAATTCGTGACAAATGCGTATCCCAAAGAGCAAAGGGCATATTCTGGCCGAAAGTTCCCTTCAAACAAAACAAAAATAGATTTGTTGCTGCCAACAAATGAGTATTTTAGCTTGTGTTATCTTTTGAAAAATTCAAAGTTCTAAAATCCGATTTTTCAACGGAATTATTTTCACCTTTCAACGGACGAGACATGCAACAGCCGTCAGACGATAGTAATAACGCTGCCTACCTTATAAACCTTGTCGTGAGATCTCAGCCCGGCGGAAGCTATACAGCACACTACACTCATTGGTTGCTGTTTAACCAAGACCCTAATTTTGTCGCTTTTGCTCTCCCTTGGTCATAATTTAGTCTCTGTCTCTGTTTAAAGTTGTATAAACTGTCTGTCTTTCCTGTTCTCTAATCACCAGCTCATTGGTTGGGGGTAATGATGCCTTGATCAGGTTTGGACCATGTTGTAATACTTGCCTTTCTTGTTCTTTTGATTTGTCCAACGCGTCTGTCCGTCGATTCATCTGTTTGTCTGTGCCCTCCCATGTTCCATATTGTCGACAATTCGGTGTAACAGCCTATGGGGTAATTATTTTGTGTCACTCGCCCTCTTTATCATAATCATCTGTCACCGACCCTACCCCCACCACCTCCTCACACAAAATAATGAACATCAAAGAACTCTCATTATCCTTCTAAATGCATCTTTTGTGTTTCCTCCCCCCCCAAAAAAAAAATACTCCCATTTTATTTGTATACAATTTCCAACTGATGACAGCTTAAAGATCACTGACAAAAAAAATGTTCTCTGAGAATTTCAAGGGCGGACCAAAAATTTAGAAGAAGGGGGTGACGGTCTTAAAGAGCTTCTCTGAACTCAGACAAATAAGCATTCCGGAACCGTAATTTTTACATGAGGCTATAAGAATGGAAAATCAAGCAACGTCGTGCGTGCGGGGGTGGGGTGGACTGGTGTCAGCCGTTCAGCTCCCCTTGCTACATCCACGACCCTTTCCTACCCCCATTTGCCACATCGATGTAAAAAATCCTGCAACTTCCATTCCCCCACCCCCAATAGTTTCTGTTACGCAACTGTATGTCATCACCCGTAGGATAACCGGCAAAAGGTGGCGCTATTTAAAAAGCCAAACCACGACAGTGGAATTGTTTTCTTCTGTTATTTAATACGCCGTAGAAGTGTGACGTCACGAGGGGGTCATCTCCCATAGTGATCGGTCCAAACAATGTCTGGTCCGCCATATTTTACCATTTTACCATGGGATTTGTACGAGGGATTTGGGTAAACATTTTCAAGTTGAAATTTGTCGGTAATTATAAATTAGACTTAAAAAGTTGTACAAACAGTGCTTTGTTGCTGACTGTAATCGTCGCTCAGAACGTGCAAGAATGCCGTTATTTTTCTTTTCCAACGGATGAAAAACTGTTAAAAAAAAGTGGGCACCGTGCCTACTGTCCTTACGTTAGGCAAAATTATGTTTGGACATATCACCCCGGGCGACCCGTGACCTAGGCGGTGCACGACGTAACCACTTTTACAGAGAATAGCCTTTACTTTGAACCCAACCCATTTTGGAAAATACTGAAAAATACTGGTGGACTCAAGACAGAAGCGAATTATCACAGTAGAAACTCCCGTAACTGTAGGCTACGCTGGAAAAAAATTGTATAAAGTAGTCAACATATTTGTTCGTGCCATGTCAGAAAATGATCCTTCACGAACTGCGGATCAAATCAATCAACAGGCCGAATCATTGTCATCAGTAGTCATTTGTTGAGTTCGATGAAGACATCATCTTGACCTACAAGAACATTAGAAGATTCAATTTACACAAAACAGACCCGGAATTGTCTGTCTGGCCGTGCTCGGCTGAAGCCAAATCACAAACCGGGACCTGACTGCGCGGGACAGACAAGAAGTAATTACGGCAAAAGGGTGATAAATAACCGGCAGGCTGAGCGGAGAATAAGCGAAACGATCCAGGGGGAGAAGAGGGGGTATTTCCTCGCGGTGATGTCCCCACCGCAACCCTTCGACGAGCGTGCATGTGTGTTTTCCCCCTTAAGATTGATCTGCCTCGAAATTGAAAGTCGTTCTACATCTTTTCCCTAGGTTTTTCCCTCTTCCTCCTTGTTTGGCACGCGCTGTCAAGTAATGGAAGACCTGCACCGGACTGGTGGAAATCAATTCCGCTCATTCGGAGCCATGGGAGTCAATGAAAGTCTGTTTTTCATTTATATTGTGACAATGAGCATATGCATGCCTACATTCGGACAATTTCAGTAAATCGTATTCAGAGGAATGAAATAGTTGCAAACCATTCTCCTTACTTTCAGAATCTGAGAATTTGTTCTTACATCTCTGAAAAGCATTCCCCACAAGTTTTGAGTATGATGCTGATTTCCTGTCTCTTTTGTTTTGACAATTTATGTTCTCAAAATATGGGAGCGAGTTGAGGCTGGATGTTACGGCTGGGGCGCCCAATTTCTGTTAAACGCGTTAACCATGGTAAGTAGACTGACAAATTTCCAGTGGGAGAGACTAGTGGGCGATGATTTTATTTTATGCCCCCCCCCCCGGCACTATTTTGATTAACGTTTCCTGTTTTCTGTGAGAATTAAGTGCAAATGTTGAGCAACATTTGCACTCGGGGAGAATATCAAGAAATTAAATCAATTTGGGCAACATTTGACATGGTAATTATCACTGGGGAAAAAATCATCGAAAGCATGAATCTCTGTCAATTTCTGAGAGATCGATCGTGAGGGATATTTGTTCAGTCTCAGCAAACTTCGCAGGGGGTCAAATCCACTAGATGTACATCAATTAACTGCTGAGTTTTTTGGAGAGACAAACAACCACAAGCACCTCCGCCCTACCCCCTCCAAAACCCCCACCCCTCGTCTTGGCAAGCCTGCTCCATCGATCTTACGGGAGAGGTACAGGAAGACTTGAGCTGTCAACTTAACGAGGACAAGCTCGGACACAAGGAACAAGAACGCAGAAACAAACCGACCGAGACGTGGACAGATACATCTTATCTTTCCTACCTACAAGGCAATAACCGTTTACAAAAGATACGTCTTCCAGTTTGGGCATGGGTCAAGATTAATGGCGGGTTGCAGAGCAAGACGGATGTTTTGTGGTAAAAGGGAACCCACTGATATAAAAAGTGCAGACATTTTTAAACCTTAAAAACCAAACAGCCGTGGAGACTATTGCGGAACTTGAATCTTGATCTCTCTAGAGGTTAGGGTAGCCCGCGGGCGAATTATTATTTTCCAAACAGCATCGTATGGATGGTTGTTGAGCGCCCTCTACGATAATTTTATTATACGTACGCAGGTATTATGGTATTATAATGCCATGAATTACCCTGTGCTGTCGAGCTCTTCGGTGGCTCAGCTGGATACTACCATGGTTTTGAGATAGGAGGGGTGTGAGTTTGAAACCATATTTTTCCAATTTTTTTAAAAAGGGAAAAGTCCGATTTTCATTAGGTTCGAATTCTTTTCTTTTTGTTCTTTATATATATTTTTTTTCTCATTTTTAGGGAAGTAAAGTCCAAAACCTCGTAGCGTACACCCCATTTGGTTATGTCGTTTGGGGGGGGGGGAATCGCAGCCAGCGGAGGGGTCGGGAAAAGGTGTATGGTGGGGAAATAATGGGTGCATTAAATTGCTTTCATAACAAAAACAAACTATTGCAGGACAAAAGTGAGAGAGCTCGGCAGTGAGTCTGCGCAGAAGGGGAGAAGTCACCAGGTGGCTGAGGGTTTAGACCAGAGCGAGTGGCCAATGTCGTGGGTCAGCTAAGCAGAGAGATGTGCTTTGAACCAAAAAAAAATGATGATGTCAACCTATAAGTACACTGATTATGAGTGGTTCTAAAGTAATTTTTTGCTTAGCGATTACATGTGCTTAGCAATAGTTTCTGCTTAGTATACCTCCATGCATGGAGGAATGGAAGTGAATCCAGCTCATGTCGCAGAGATGAGACCCTGGGGTTTAGGCTTCCCTACGGTGCACAGAATAAGAAGATCGATGCCCTCGATGCATCAATCCCCGGGACCGGTCCCCCTCCGGCGAGGTCTACATCACCGGTAAGGAGAGTCACGGGCACTCTGTGGATGCACGGCAAGCTGTAGGAGACGGTTCAAGCGTACATCCCGAATGTTGATTTTTTTTTTTGGAAAAGTGCAGATCTATCAATAATGCATTCATCAATGGCCTTCGCTCGTACAGTACCGCCCTGGCCCTATTGACCAATCCGGGCACGCTATCATTGCTATCACGGAGGCCCCCTTCAATGGCGAATGTATTGTGCTAGCTATTGTTCAGGATTACTGTCTTGGAACAGTTGCTCTGTATAAAAGCTAGCCAAATGCTGTCGCCATTAAAGGGGGCCTCCTGATTATACAGTGATCACATGCCTGAATTCGTCTGTAAATCAGCACTGCTTAGGAATCGCAATGCAGTTAGCTTCAACGCCATGGCAAACAGTCTGGCTCCCTGACGTGACGTATCATTGCCGCCTCTTTATAATTCAAAGGTCAGGTAGCCGTTACATTTGGGGGAAAATGACGTTGGAAATCCATGCAAAAAAGCCAAAGTTAAGGCTTGAAACATACCAGGCCGTACGTGCTAGATACAATTCTTCATATCCGGAAATACCCAAGCTTTAGAAAACATATCCGAGTGTCATCAAAAACAAGTTCGGGGAAAGTTTGGAAGATTCCTTCCCGTTTGGTCAAGTAATAATGGCACACATGACCTAAGATTCATCACAAACGAGATTTTTTTTTTCATTTGGGAGCCAAACTACGCGGTAAACCCCCTTGGAGGGAGAAGCGGGCATGGGTACCAACCACTGTTGACGCGGTGTTTGCGTGTCCAAACGTAACGCAAGTCCACATAAAGGGATTTAAGATAAGTTTAAAAATAAGAGTGTGAATATAACATTGGTGTAATAGGAATCATTTTAGCACTTTTTTCCCAGTACACTACACGGACTCAGCCATCCAACAACTGCAAACTGAACAGTTGTGAATCTCTAGCTCTGCATTGTGGGGAAAAAATCTCAAATTTCCTAAAATCTTGATTCATTGCTCCAGATCTTCGGTCATTTTATGCGTTCACTGCAGCACCTCATCTTCCCCCACACATGAAAAACATTTAACACCCCGGAACTCCTTCAAAGAAATTCTTGGATCCGCCATTGTTCAAGGCCACCAAAGGCACCACAAAGGGAGATAAGAGAAACACCAATTTGATTTTTTTTTTTTTTTTTGAAATCGTCATTTACAAACTAACGGAACTCGAACGCATGACATCGTGTTAGCTTGGATCGTGTGTTCGGTCAAAGTACATGCAGCCCATGATTTCTATTAAAAACTGACGCAAACTATGGCGACAATCTGCCGTGCCGGCACAAATTTAAAGAGAACATTTGCTTAGCGAATTTAATTTAGCAAAATCTAAATTTGATTTTGCCGTTCATGAACGAACAGAAGCCAGCCCTGTGACGAGACATGGGACTGATGGGAACTGAACGCGCACATACACGTCAAAACAAAACAGCGACCTGCCCAGACTCCCGCACTGATGAAATTCGTCTGATTTAATAAAAGTAGAAAAGCACATGAACCCGGGCGGACTTTTAGACAAATTTACTCTTGATAATTTTTGTTAATTTGATTGTCTGGTTGATCATTAAGCGGCAGGGTTCTCTGCCCCGCGTTAGCACTGCCGACCATGCGATTATTAGCAAATTCGGGACACGCGTCCTGAAGACAATCGCATCGGAGTGTTAAAAGGTAAACTGAGACGAGGAGGATTGGAAAAGGCACGGAAAGTGCGGATCAGAACGGACTGAGTGCAGGGAAGAAAAGTGATAGAACCATCAGCGTTGATTCGATTTGTGAGTTGATGATTAAAAAGGAGCTGTCAGAAAGGGCCAAGCAGGACACGTGTACTTTGTGATACTTGAAGTGGTTCCTACATCAATTACAGGTGGTAAATAACAGAAACTCTTCTGACTCATCCAAAACAGCGTTGGTTTCAAAGAACTCCATATCTGGCAGTCTTGTATTTAAGGTGTCAAAACACTGACCACTCTAACGCACATTGACCACTCTAGAAGGGAAATGGATGTGTGGCGTGAAGCTGCCTGTCTATTTGGTCGTGCATATAGATGTTGTTCATCTTTGTATCTGCATGATTTCAAGCTGTAGGCCTACATTGTATTATTTTAGCCATCCTTACTTAACACATCCTTTATTTTTATTTATACGTATTTTTTCTTGTCTTTCCGTTGGTTTAGTATCCGTCATGAATAAAGAGTTTAAACTTGGGACTTCGAGGGCAAAAAAATGATTTAACTCAGACCAATAGTGTCAATCAAAATATAGAATTTGCGCTTCCGTTACCTTTAATCACTGTCTCCTGTGGAAATGAAAGCAAAGCCTGAAAGACCGTCACTTGATTAAAAACATTATAGTTTTGCTTTATGGTGCAGCACAAAACCCAGTATGTCTATAAAACATCACTTTTAAAACATAACTTTTACTTAAATTTGAAGTTTTTTTGCTGCAGTCGAAGTTGAAACGTTAAGTGCGCACAATTCGGCCATCGAGGATGCAAATACGTCTCCTTGACTGGCCCGCGTAAAGCGAAAACAACACACGGCATGAGGACTCGACCCAGCGGGGGAAAAGGCTGCAGGAAGAGGAAAAAGGAGGTTGGAGTGTTTGGTTTTTACCTGGCCGAGGAGGAGGCAAGGCATCTCAAAAAGTCCCCCAGCCCATCGCTCATCAGTGGCCGTCTCCTAGTGATGTATGGCATGGGTTCTTCATCTGACAGGGCAAACGACGCGGCGCGTCGTAGGCGTGTGCTGGCCATTCATCACTGCCTGTGGACGGGCTAGGCCGGGAGACTTGATGGAGCCTGCCCGTCTCTTCTCCATCTGGGTATGGATGCGGTGATCCTCGACCTAACCCCCCTCCTCTACCTCGCTTGCTAGCTCTATTCCCTCTCATTGGCACTCGCCTCTGTCTCCATACCTAAGACGGTTCTCACTGAGTTGTATGCCTGCCTATAGACATTCAAACCTCAATCTGGCCACCGGATAAAAGTAAAAACGGTGACAGTTTCAATTCTTGAACTGCAGCAGATGACAATGCATATAGACTATAACTCTGCGAACACAATTTTGAGGTGGAACCATTGATCTCCACATAGTGGAGCTAATGGGTGGAACCAAGTTCGCATGCCGCACGCGTTCTCTAAGGACAAGGAGGGCGGGCATTTTGGTAACCCTATTGGCCGAAGGAGCCTTGAGTGCGTGCGTACTACCTGAGCGCTAGCCCGGTTCCACCTCAAGAAATGGCTTCTTATTTAGGTCACCGAAGAAGTCTGTTGCATTCAGCGGTGAAAAATAACCAATGAGAAAATAATAAACCTGAAATACAATAGTCGATAGGTTGAAATTAAACTTGCGAATTGGCTTGTTAAAAGGAACATCGTCGATACATATATATATACATAAAATAGTGAACATTATTCTTGCAATCAAGCAATCGTAAATCCCAAATCTGAAGCTCGGGATTGGTCAATGGAGCTGAAAACTGTACACGTGATCCTCCTCCCCAAATAGTGCACGTGACCCTCCCCCTTGACATATTGTAGCCCTAATTTTTGTTTTCAATCATCTTCCTAAATCATTCATACCTAAAACAAGATAACTTTTTCTCTTTATACCATCACAGCTGTATCGTATCTTTTATTCAATAGGCCAGAACATCTACCGCAATTATTTCCGGAGTGGACAGTCGTCGAGTTTGCAACAGCCGTCCACGTCCGTTTCGGGGTTTGCGTGAGCTAATTGTTTTTGAATGGAGTAATATAAAAAAAAAATTAAAAGCGGAAAACGAAGAACTGGTGAAAATGGATTAAGAATATACCTCGTCATCACAAAGCACTCGGCTTTACAAGTTATGCAGCAGGGAATCTCACGTAAGTCCTCCAGTGCTATAGTGATAAACTCGGTAGAAATAGCATCAAACATGATTTCGTTTCATGTCATTTCATTAATTGGGGAATTCTATTGTGTGTACCCTTGAATTACATTTTGTACCCTAGGCCTTGCTCTAGCAACGGTTCCGCAGGAAATTGCAGGAAACAAGGCGGCCCAATTTATTGAGCTTAAACAGCTCAGCCCAAGCTGGTCCCGAGTAGGTTAGTACGTGCCTTGAACCTTTATGAAGGTGCTGCCCGGGGCCCAATTTCACGGAGCTGCTAAGCACACGATTTTCTGCTAACAGAGCCTCCGTCTATTTCATGGAGACCGTAAGCATAAGCACAGCAAAAGGCACGCTTACTTCAGCGGAAAAAAATGTGCTTAACTTAATGACGTCACAATAAAATCTCTATGCACGCGCGACCGTAAGCACATCCACGCCGTGAAATACTGATTCGGGTTAGCAAATTTTTCTGCTATGCTAAGCACATTTTTTCTGCTAAGTGTTAAGCAGCGCCGTGAAATTGGGCCCTGGACTTCGCGGACCGTCACGGGATAACTTGATCCCTTCTGAAACATTGTTTTTAAACAAATTTTAGCTTTCTGTAATATTTTAATTTTCAAGTAAGTTTTATTTGTCTTTAGTTGCAATTTCAGCATAATGCTAATTGATACTATTTTTAAACCAGAATAAATAAACCAATAAAAACTATCAATTAGGCCTATAACCAGTCTATGTTGTTATAAGGGAAGGAAAATAGGAATAAACCCAGGACATCATTACGTCACATGTTGCTTGCCGTGTATGGAAGCCATCTGGGATTTTATAGTAGGCCAGTATGAATATGTCATGAATACTCATTACTTTGATGCCCAAGGCCTGCTTCCAACTCCAAACCCAACCCAACCCAAACCCAAACCCCACCCCTACGCCGAGAATCGGGTCGATCAACGCCGACTCCATGACAAAGAATGTAATTAGATATTGAATATTTCATTTTCACGCACGTTTGTACAGCGAACATGGGTTTCGCGTGTTTCATACTGTGCTGGATTCGATACATTGGCACGTTTATTCAGCGACTGTGCTTACAATTCCAATAGACCACAGTCTAAAAACTCCTGGAGCAGATTGACCCCGATTCTGAGTCCACATTTGGTCAGTCCTTCTCCGCGTCAAAAATGACACTTTCCTGGGTCAAAATGACTTCGACGAATGTCATTTTTGACCCACAAAGGGGCAATTTTTTTGACACTGAAAAGGGCTGAGCAAATTTGGATTCGCATTCGGGGTTAATCTGACACTGGAGTTTTAAGAGTGCATAATCAGGTTTATGCAGGTTTTCATCTTCCCCGTATCCATTAAATCCATCTTCCCGCAGAATCTAGTACCTTGCCCTTAACTCCCTTGATGTTAGGTGAGATTAGTTAATGAGAGAAAACATATAGACTAGGAATATCTTCTGAAAACTGGAGTTGAGATGGTGTACGACTTTAAACTATTATAAGAGGTGCTGCCAAAGCGGAGATAGGGTCTTATAATGGCAGTGTCACTGTTTTCTATTCCAATTTAGGACAAAAGGTAATAACCCGCTCCTACTTGAAATCTCCTCCCGCTCCCAAAGAAGTTATACCTCGCCCCGATAGTCTCCCGTCTTCCATGCATTCTTCAATGTTTAAGGGAAAAGTCTTCCTCATGATTCTCAAAAAGTGCATCCCTAAAACCTACGAACCTTGCCGGGTCATCAGCAGTCTAAACCGTGCCCGAGACGCGACAGGACATGTTCCTTCGTTCCTGGAGGCTTAACTTGCCTAGTAATGCCCGCCTCGCCTATCGATCTGATCAAGGAGAAATACAGGGGGAAATGTGTTTGCTCAAAGCTCGGAGCGAGAATATGGACCAATTATTGCGCCGGGCCGAGTTCAAGACACGGATTTGTACACCGATAAGTTGGTTGGTTGTACCGCTCGGCGGTCCAAAGGTGCGGCCGAGTTGACGGCGTTGTGTGCCCAGCGGCCAGCTGAACTCTCCCGGTCAACTACCAACCGTCGCGGCTGACAACTTCTACGAAGGGACAATTTTTAAAAGAGGCATTGACATAATCTTTGCTCTTTAGCTTGATTACGAGAACGGATGCGTAAATATGCCAGCAATATCAATGTTCCGGAGTTGACGCACTTTAGATTACCGCATTGTTTACCCAAATTGTTTAGACGATTTTGTGTTGTTTTTTAAAGTAAAAATATGAAGATTTAAAAAGAAAATAGCCTAGATAATTTTCCTTCGATGCCAGATATAAGCAAGAAATTAAATCAGTGTCCATATTATATCACCCACGGAGCGGGCGAATGGTTATAGTTTTGCCTAGTGCATTGTAGATGGTTCAAAAATCGAACCAAAGTAGAAGTGCAAAATCCTTTTGTTTCTCATCATGACGTCCAAAGCGCTGCCATACCGCTTCTTAAAGGAGTACATCATACCTATTTGATCAGTCTGGGATAACTTGATTACAACTCTGCTTAAAAATGACCATGGCTTTTTGAGTCTAATAATAAGTAGAATTTGCTATAGCTTAGCCCTAATTCTAATTCCGATGGTGCATGCAGATACAGACATCCACTGATTAAGTCACACAGCGAAGCTTGCAGCAGACGCCTGACGCCAGCCTCGTCCCCAGTCTTCAACCTCGGTCTCAACAGTAGAGCTTCTAACTTGATTCCCATATCGTGATTGGCTACAGCAATAATATGTATCACGATTATTATCAACGTGTATTACATGTTTTGACGCTGATTGTGAATACGTCTTTTTATTTTCCCCACAAACAGCTGAAAATCAATTTTATGTTATAAATGGTGATTGAATGACAGTGATTTTCAAATTGCGTTCTTGAAAAGGAGAGACCTTTTATTATTAAGATCTAAATGGACATTGTAGGGCGTTGGCACTGTCTTAATGTCCTGAACAAGTAAATTTCCTGTTATAGACACCAATGGACCTTTCTTCTCTTTAAGCTGCTTCCAGTACATCCTCCCCCCCCCCCCCCTCCAACAAAAAAGAGGAAATTATGATAAAAAGGAGAAACGCAGAGTGGTAATGTCACATGATCACAGATCAAACCCGCTCACTCAAGCTCGTGACATCCAAAAGCAATCTCTGCTCTTATATAAATGTTTATCATCGTGCCGCCGAGACGAGTAAATATCCAAAAGACATCCATCTTCTTCTTCGGTTCAGAGAGCAAGGCACCTACCATATGCGACCACTCGGCGCCACACGCGTGTGGCCCCTCCAGAATCGCCACGGTGCCGTGTCTCGGCTCGCCCCCCTGGCCGGCACATCACATCCTCGCCCCGGTATATACCCCCCTATATCCCGGGCCGGTGCAGGAGAGTGAACCGCGGAAGTGGTAATGACTTTGTTAACCGATCGCATTCCTGACCATGTCGGCAGCGGTGGAGGCGGCCTGGCTTCCTCAGCGAGTAACACCGTTCACTCCGTGCGCTCTGAGTGTTTACTCTTGCCCGTTCCTCGCCGAGTGGACCGGCATCGCGAGGGACGCGATGCGGGCAGAAGCGGCGCCTAGCCCCCTAGATCTTTGGGACATTCGGCGCGGACACAATGCCCATCCATAACCTACTGACGTCGGTATCCTGTTTGATGATTTCCATCCCGGTGTTTTGGTGGGTTTTGCTGGGGCGAATGGGGGTAGAAACGTGTTTAAGGAGGTTAGGAACCCTGTGAACGAGGTACTTGAGTATAGGGAACTGCAGCGAGATATGGAGCCCAGACTTTGTGTCAGGCACGTTGTCTGCTCTAAGCTAATAACCGACCCCTCTACTCAACTACTTGCAAAAATCACTCCGGTCTCATCACGCACTACCTAAGTCATACTCCACATTTATATAATTAGATCATAACATTTCAACCCAGAGATGCGCGAGAACATTGTGGCTACTAGCACTTATCCCTTTCTTTGTTTATTGCATGAGTGGGTCATGCCAAGACACGACATTTACCATTTTACGATAACTGATGTTTTACATGCTTAATAGAAAAGCAAACTTATCAGAAAAAAATACAACCCGGTTTTGCTCTGGTATCATTATAGGCCTGGAAGCGAAACCCCTCCCCCACTAAAAAAAATGCCCCCCCCCTCCTCTCATTTTTTAAATAAAGGAAATGAGTATTTTTTTCCGTCTGAAACATAGTGTACAATTTTTAATAACTTCGACAGTACATGAAAGCACACCTCAAGTCCAACTGCAAGCAACCCTCCGGTTATAATCCGGGTAAAGTAACAGTAAAAATACCTGTTTTTTTCTTCAGAATATCTTCCAAATCTGTTTCCCTCGGTTTCAAGATTAGGACGCTAGATCTACGGATGTCAATTGCCCAATGAATGGACCATACATCAATAGGAAACACTTATCAATATCGAAAATCAGCAATAATACAATTTCTAATGAAACCTACGGCCACTCTCCGCAATATGTTGCATTGCATGTGAGAGACTTAACTCAAATATGCAAATTTGTACCATAACAGTTAAAACTGGAGGGTTATATCAGAATGATCTTCCTTTTATAAAACCCAATGATAGCGTTTAAGAAATACCCATTTTTTTTTATCTATGGCCGCCTTTCTCTTTCTATTGCGTTCCAAAAGCTCCTCTCCGGTATAAATTCGAATTTAGCTCTCAATAAAACATTTAATAGGTTAAATGTTCTTCAGATTGTGTCCTCATTGCATATAACGGTTGGATATTTTGCCTCTGTGGGCCGTAAAACTGTGGAGTTTGGACTTCCCAATGAGCCTTGGAAAATGGATTTGCGAAAAGTAGACCACTAATAGCCGGAAAATCGGGCAGGAATCAATAATTAAACCGGCCTTTCTAATTTGTAAAGAGAATAATGGTTTGATGGTTTTTTTCTCTCAAGCCCACAGCAAACCAGCCCAAGAACCGAGGGAGGGCAGGCAAATCGTATATTAACCATTACGTTGGTTAAAAACCATCTCTAAACAATGGTTGGAACAGGTTGCTGTGTACACGCGCGCGGACCCCATTTACTCAGGAAGTAGATATCGTGTCGTTGAGGGGAAGCCCGAGCTGCGCTGTGCACATCTAAACTGTTTGCAAAATTTCCAGTTTATGAGAGAGGGTAATATATGTATTAAACACACACAAAACACAAGACAGCCCCGTAGTCTGACTGGAAGGCTGTGTGTTTGCACAGGTCTATCGGCGTTGTTTTCGGGCCAAGCACCATCAGAGGACTGGCCGATGGCGATGTGCTAACACGTCCCGTTGGAGCACTGAGAGAGCGATCAAGCACCTTACCGTCACGCGTGTGGGAAAACGCATGAAACGCCAATAAACGCTCCGATATACGATCCTGAACCACTCACAACAGCAGAGGAGAGTGTTTTTTTTTTCATCCATACTTTTTTTCTGCTTCTTGTCTGCTTATTCCCCGTTTCTCAGCTAGCACACCGATCTCCCATGGCTCTCTCAAATGAGGCGTAAAAGACACTTGAAGATTGCCGGGAAGTCAGAGTGACTGAGACCCCGCAACGATTCTGCAGCATCGTGTATGAGAGGGTAGTATCAGCAGCGAAGTCATTTCTGCCTGTGACAATATTTTTTTTTCTCAAAGCTCGAGACAAGAAAACTAATGTAGCTTTTTTTGGCTGTCTGCTTATTTTCACTGTCTCTGTTTCGGAGAGGAAACTACAACAACAACAAAAATCGTTCTTTGTTTGGGAAAAATCCTATATCCACATTAAATCGTGGCTATTTTCAGGTTTATCATACATCAAAGTACACGGACTGGAACAGTCCGGTGCCCATTTTCGTGCGAGTGCGCGTCCAGACCTCTTCAACAATGTAAGTCCACTACTACTGTGTGTGGGAACAAGAGAAAAATCGCTTTGTAACACAATCACAATTTACCATTCACAGTCCATTACATCCAAATGTCCGAGTACAAGATTGAATGGCTTTTTATTTTTGCTCCATTTGTCAAGAGTACGTTTCATTTTCCCCCTGCCTTAGGCTCGCTGCATGCAAAGCGCTTTTGGGATCCGCCGATAACTTTCTATTTGTCCAATTCAATCGGCGCGGCTCGTCAGATTAATGATATCAGCAAACACATGCTCATTGAGATGAACACAATAAATGATGTGAAATTACGCTCTCTTCACGGCCTCGATCCTGCCGGCACACGCGCTCGGTTACCATAAAAAGCGCCGCCTATCGGCCGCTCTATGCATGTACAACACCATCCTTTGTCAAGGTGCCTGTTGGCAATGCGTTTCGGGTAGTGTTTACATCAGGGCGCGGCGCCTAATGTACGCACGAACACGATCATTGGTGTATAAATGAATGCCCGCAGTCGACGATCGTGAATTCGCTTTAATGGTGTTGATTTGCTCTGTGCCTGTGCGAAAGCAGTTGCTGAATATCCATCTTTTTATAACACAATTTGCGAAGTAGATTTCATTGGCAAACTATAAAAGTCCCCGCAGCTTTTCCATTTACTGTAATGAGCAAACGGACGCGCGGCCGCTGCCACATCTGTGGGAGAAAAAAGCCGGGCCGCTCATTGCTTAGTAAACTAATCGCGCTTAATACTATTACAGCGAGGTGTAATCACAACAATTCAGGAAAAGCTTAGAATCATCACCGCTGAGTAATCGGTTGCGGACAAGGACATGGCGTGCTGTTTGATTTACCAAGTGAGTCAACATATACAATGCGTTTCCGTGATGCACCACTTAATTTGATGATCAGTTGGTTATGAAAAAGTAAGAAAAGAGAGACAAAATTAAATGAGAAGACCTCTCCCTTGTTAAGACTCCTCTAGAAGGCTATATTTGCTTAATTGATACATATCAGCGCCACACATAATGACTGCTTACCTATCTGTGTCTTCACAAACAATGGAGTGATTTTCTATTTCTTCCCAAAGAGTCCCAAGATACTTGGAGACATTTCTCCCACAACTTCATAATGACGACATTTTTCAAGCCTACTTGATCGCTTGTTTCCGATCTATTTTTAAACAATGGCTTCCGTTTCAATAATGAAACGGTGTCGTTTATAGTCAACTGGGTAAATTAATTGTTAATATTTATCATGTTGAAATTCGAGTTATAGGCCAACCATGAGTCAACCAAGGCAGACAATCTAGTCCGTTCTCTACAGATCGATTCATGACTCTCACAATCACACCCTATTGGCTCATCTACTTCACAAACAAAACGAGACAAGCCTAGTATAGACCACATGACCTGTGACGTCATACCAACGGGCCAGCGACGGGCAACCCACACATGTATGCATCTTTTGCGTGTTGTTTTGCCCGCCCACATTAAACAGATGATATGTCACCACTTTTAAACAAAGTCACATTTCAAGAGGTACACATGAAGTGCAGAAGAGAACGGTGACTGCTCTATGTTCCGACACGCCTATGTTCTGACAAGTCAACCCATGTTCCGACACCCCTATGTACCGACACCTCTATGTTCCGACAACCCTATACTCCGACAACCCTATGTTCCGACAACCTGCACATAAGATTGTGTTACTTCCCGGTGAGGGTTAAGGTTAGGGTTAGGTTAGGGTTAGGGATAGGGATAAGAATATGTGCAGTCGGAACATAGTGGTGTCGGAACATATAGGGATGTCGGAACATAGGTTGAGTTGTCAGAACATAGGGGTGTCGGAACATAGTGATGTCGGAACATATAGGTTGAGTTGTCGGAACATAGGGGTGTTAGAACATAGGGTTGTCGGAACATAGGGGTGTCGGAACATAGAGGTGTAACCGAAGAGAACAGTTTGCTGAAAGTTGGCATAACTTTCATTGTATATAACCACAACATCCAATTTGAAAACAAATGTATGAGAACTCACACAAAAATTCAACACCATGGACCGCATTCAGCTCTTCACTGGCGTTACGGGGTAATCCTATACGATAGTGGGAGTCAATGCGTCAGTCAGTCGGGGAGTCAGTCAGTCAGTCAGTCAGATAGGTACAATGAGGACATTAGGCTGGCCTCTTGGACCAGCAAAAATGGGAAATTAACCCTTTGTTCGAACACAGGTTCAGCTTTAAGTGCCTATACGTTAAGTTCTATCTTAACGGAGGTGGCCTTTTTTCATCGAAATATCTTTAATTTGTTGTAAACTGAATGTAGTTTTCTTTTGCTCTAAAAATAGTACCAGTGTACACACGATATCGGAGAATTTTCTGTGAAATTCCTTTGTTTGTCTTCCCTAGATCGTGTATAGTACAGCTGAAATTACTCTTTCTGTGCACTGACTATGGAAATGAAACTGCGAATTGAATGTGAAAAAAATATGTTATTGGAAATCTGATTCCATAACAATTAATTGCAAGAAAACAAAACATTGTTATTCTCCCGAGGATAAACATTCTTTGCTGCATATTTTGATTGATCTTAATTTGCTGGAGGGCCTTACCATGAAACAGTACATCGTAATTTAAATTTGTCATCTCGATATATATAGAGCTTGTTTTAATGTTTCATGTATGCATCTAAAAATGTGTCTGTGAAATTTCGCGTTTCCAGTCTACGCGGACGAAATGCACACTTTAGATTGATTAGTTCATTGCAGCACACCATAGAAACGGACCAACCAAGGGAAACTATGAAATGCCTTCCGCGTTTTTACCCCGATTGTTAAATTGCATGAAATATTCAGTAGTTTCTGTGCTAATTCACGAAATTAATTTCGCCAATTCATCTCGGGGAAACTTCCCCCGAGGTGATATAGGCCAATTCCTGGGAATGGTCTGCCGGAGGAATTAAAGGGGGAAAAGGGGCGCCTGATGAATATCCGTCATAAAACAGACCGCTGTCACGAAGATAAAAGCATTCGGGTGATACTGTCACGCGGTACGAGGGAGTGAGTCCAGCGCGTACAGCCCGTTGAATCAGCGGGGCCGCGGCCACCACCTGGCCCGCTGGATAATGCGCCGTGAAGCCAGTGTCTCATGAGCCGTGGGAGATGTATGACCGACCGGTAGCGGGCAGACATCGCCCGCAACTTACTCCCGGGGTCTCACCGTCATTTGGCCGGCCAAAAACTAATGCCTGTGATGTCAATGGATACACGCTCTGTCGTGCTCGGATATGGTAATTTCATTAAATTTTACGCCTTCTTGGTGCTAATTTCGCGGACAACGGAACACATTAACTTGTGGATGGATAAACTGGGTATAGCCACAGGGAATGTATTTTCCCCTACTTATCTTACTATGAGTAATTTCTGGAATAAGCGATTGGAGTATCAGCAACAGCAATTCTCTGGTGCATGTAATACAAAAATCATGTATTTTCAGCTAAAGTGATATACCAGGCGCAGTCAACCCCCCCCCCCCAGCTCTGTAAAAAAAAATCATAGAAATTCATAAAACCTAATGCGAAACCCCCACCGCTCTGACACCCAAACAAATAATATACTGGTAATAATTTCCGCCTGTGCACAAAATACGGACAGAGCCAGCTTGGTTAGGGGGTATTTGAACACTATTTTGTAATATAGTGTTAACAATCGTCCGATTTGAACAGCGCCCCCATTGGAAGTATGGTACCCCCCCACCGCACCCACCCACTTTTTTATATTACGGAGGCCAAGTGTCCGGAGAAAAAAAAACCTGACTCTACATTTCAGATTTTTTTTTGCTGATGAAACCCCTCCCCTGCAAAAATTCCTAGATCCACCCCTGTATACAACTAAGGAAAAACGACGCCTAATACTAGTAATGTAATACTGTGTTGGACCCGGGTCCAACACAGAGATTTCAGGAACCCCCTTCACGCTAGCAAGAATCCAACACCGCTTCATTTACACGGGTCCGGCGCGTGCGGCGCTCTACCCGGGGTAAAATCCAACCCTGGTCAGAACAAGGGTTGAGAGGCTATACCTGTGGGTAAAAATCCGCAGGTGACCCGTGTACAACCCGGTAAAGTGCAAACGGTAAGCCTTGCCTACTACCCGTGTTCGTTGGGACCCGCGGTTCCGCTTAATACGGAGGACTCGTGTTGAAATCAACACGGGTGTAGTGAAGACGATAGTGTGAAACGGCTTAACGCCATTTAGACATAATTGATCAACCTGATACACAGTACACTGTACAATGTGGAGAATCAAGCCATCAATTACAATAAAACAAAACAAAATGAAAATGCACAAGCAATAACAATTTGTGTCCAATTTATTTCCAATTTGCTTTTTCAAATTTATTTCATGGCCAATAGATCGATTGCATTGGGCAGCCATCTTGGAGGTGTGGTTTTGTTATGTCAGTGCATTAATTATGAATGCATAAGAGGTCTCTACTCGTGCGTGTCCCTAGTTGAACAACAGCACACGCCTCCAAGATGACTGCAGTGCGAAAGATATTTTAAGAAGGACGTGCAAAACTCATTGGCACTGGGAGCAGCGAGTCGAAACAAACAGTTTTATTTTTCCTTTTCATATCAAATGTGTCATCACTTTTTAAAAATGTACTGCATCACTGAATAAATCACCGTTTCGTGCAATCATTGGCGAAAAAAACTTCTGGGGTAAAAATCTTGGTCTGCACGGATGGGAGCCAATGGAGTGGTAGTCTTGTTTCCAGTCATACAAGTTACTTTTCGAAAAACATGCATGCATTTAACACAATGTGCTCACATTGGGCTCACATTGTTGTGAGACCTGGTTCTTCGCAGAGAATTGTACTAATTATACTTGGTTTGCATTATATGCGACGCCTTCCTTAGGTTGACAACCTTGGCTAATAGTTCTGTAATTTCATTCACTGTTGGAAATACGTATAGGCAGCGGGGGAAAAAGATGTAAACAAACGTGGGTTTTTTTTTATTTTCTCCGTAAACGTAAAATATTTTGTATGTTTAATTTATAAAGACTTTTGAAACGTGGTTAATACCTAACAATCGAACCACTAAATTTTGGCGACTCCGGACGAAAACCTCCAGGCGAAAACCTCTAGATGAAAACCTTGATTCCAGACGAAAAACTGGGGACGAGTGTGTAGGGAATAACAAGAAGCGGGTTGATACACCCTTGCCCACGTTTAATGTGCCGAATGGAGTGCGCCCTCATAGATGGATTAATCGCTAAGGTATCCCACGAACACAGGGTGACAATTACTTTTTCTGCAACCAAGTATAGTCAATGACGGTAATGCGCATGCGTCAGTTGGTGACTGAATGGTTCTCGGACTTAATTTCCCTTTAAAAACAAAATCCTCCAGAGCCATGAATGAGGTGAAACAAGGTGAAATCTATGTTATCGATCACTAGGACTTGATTAAACACAATTTAGGAAAGAAAATTCACTTTTGCGGGGAAAATGAAAACGTAAAATTCCTCCACGATTCGAACCCGCAACCGGCAGCATTTAGACTATCGATTTAACGCAGCACGCTATAACGAAACCACGCTGGTCACAGTGGAATATGAACTATAACAACCTCGTCCCCAGTGCTTACTTTATTTCCAACCGCGTTTCCAATAGTAAACCCTGGATAGGAAACTTTCTTCCTGTATCCTGATTGGATACCGCAATTGGCTAGTAATGGATTTTTATCGTGTACTTGGTGCTATATATTCACAACGTGCAGTACGTGTTTTCGCGATCATTCGTCCACGCCTTCTCGAAAATACTAATTTCCTTTCCAATTTGCTCATATTAATATGAAATATGATACTGCATGTTGTCTTGATAAGATCGTAACAGTTTGATTTCAAAAATCGTGTTTTCGTAACTCACGCCGTGCTCGCGCTGCTACGAATTGACTCTGTTTTTACCCTAGACACCGCATACAAAAACAAACGCTAATGTTAACGCATATCCAGGCACCAGACTGTTCCTCATTTGCATACGTCTGCAAAAATCTTGCACATGCAAATGATCCAATACCAGGGTGAGAGAGCAGGTAGTGGTGGGCGCGTACTGCTCGACACCCTGGGGACGAGGTTGGAACTATAACAACTTATTCCGAATCAGGTGACATATTTAATCGTTCACGTGATATGTTTCACGCATGCGTATTATGGTCAATGACTTTAGTGAGACGCAAAAAATATTCGCACCTGGACGCTAGTTTGTAATGTGATGGTGTGAAGGCGCCCCCATTAGGTGGTGATTAGAAAAGCAATTTCTGATGTAGTGGTCGTCGAAACAGTGCGGCAGTGACAGTTTGGTGATGATGACTGCATCATGCATTATAACACATGCTCCGAGATTATAATGAGTCCCTTCCCAATTCCAACTGCGCGTGCGCATATCAAGATTTAACGATTTACACGCCGGGAACATTCTGCTCTATGAATGCAACCATGGAGGATTGAACTAATAATGTCAAAGAACATTAATTTCGTTAATTTTGAGGAGTAGGCCTAATATACGCTCCATTTTTTTGGCGAGCTATAATTCCATAATAGTATTTTGAATGCATGTGTGACAAAATGCTGACAGCAAATCCAAAGTGTTGCACCAAAAAAGTTAATTGTTCTTTGCAGTTAGAACAAGGGAAGTGCATTATTTTTTTTCTTCAAACCTGGTCTCGTAATCCGATGAAAGACTGTAATGAGCATTAAATACTGGACATCACAACTTCTGTTGCCAAAAAAAGTAATAACAACTAATTTTGACGGATGCTTACAACTAGGAATTTTATTTTAGCCGTTTACGTTGACAGATGTCCGTTATAGTTCAGTTTCATAAGAAAATGTGCTGAATTACTTTAATCAAATTAAAGGCATGAAGCAAACGAAGACAGTAATCCACATCTACAGCCGCAGAGTGCTCCTGGCGCAAGACAATACCGCCCTCAATAATACGAGAGTAATTCGATGCCACGAAAGTAACATAGCGCCATCTGCCGTCAAAAACCCACCAAGCGACAACATTGATCGAATGGGGGCGCTGCGCTGTAGCGACGCTGAGCTTTCCGTTAACTTTATTATCGTTGTCGACGTTATTCATTTGTTATTGACAAAGCAAATTGTCCAAAGGTTTTTGTCATTTAAATTGGGGGCACGTGTGGTTTAGCGGTAGAGCACAGGATTCATGATCGTGAGGTTGTGGGTTCGAGGCCCGCCGTGGTCATTATTCAATGCTGGGAAGGTAACAGACTCGCTGTGGATCGCGTCTCAAATTATGAGCACGAACGTGGCATGCCCCTAGTATGGTTCCCAGACCAAAAGATTCTGACTTAACGCCACGGCACGTGACCAAAACGGGAGAAATACCTATGTCTGAAGTTTGCTATACATTTCGCCGACACTAGGATAGCGCCTGGGTATCGAGTATAAAATAGGTTTTATTTTAAAGTTATGCTTATTAAAAAAAACAATTAAAAATAAGTTGAATATTAATATTCATTGCTTGCATTGAAAAAAAACTTGAAATTCAATGACGATTGTTTGCATCAAGTAAACTCGGATCGTACGAGGGGCGAGCTTTGCTGCGTCGTGCACTATTTTGAATCTGACGACGGTTACCTAGGTGTATCCAAAACTCGGTGTCGTCTCTATTTCGGCTTTGCCTGCTATTTGGCTCCCTAACTTTGAAGTTTCCTGCTCAACATTAGTCAATGTTTTCTTACATAAATATTAAACCGTACGATATATGAAACAGGTGGTTTTATTTTATTCTTATTTGATTGGAAGTCAGGAACTTTAAAAGCTTTGAATGATAAAGCCGTAGCTGAAACAAAACCGAGCTTTGAGAAAGGGGCATCTTGTTTTATTTTTAGCCGTGGCGACTGCCTGACCCAAGATTCGTCAGAAATAATAGTCAGAATCCTTTGGTCTGGGACCAGACTAGGCTATGTACTGCCCCTAACTCAACCTCGTCCCCAGGGTGTCGAGTAGTACGCGCCCACCACTACCTGCTCTCTCACCCTGGTATTGGATCATTTGCATGTGCAAGATTTTTGAACACGTATGCAAATTAGGAGTAGTCTGGTGCCTGCCTGTGCGTTACATTTGCGTTTGTTTTTGTATGCGGTGTCTGGGGTAAAAACATAATCAATTCGTCGCAGCGCGAGCATGGCGTGAGTTACGAAAACATGATTTTATTTTAATTAAACTGTTATGATCTTAACGAGACAACATGTAGTATCACATTTCATATTAATATTAACAAACTGGAAAGGAAATGAATATTTTCGAGAAGGCGTGGACGAATGATCGCGAAAACACGTACTGCACGTTGTGAATACCAACACCAAGTACACGATATAAATCCATTTCTAGCCAATTGCGGTATCGAATCAGGATGCAGGAAGGAAGTTTCCTATCCAGGGTTTACTATTGGAAACAACGTTGGAAATAAAGTAAGCACTGGGGACGAGGTTGCCCCTAACTAGCTGCAAATGACTCGTGAGGCTTTTGACTAGCGCTATCTATAGTTATACACACAACAGTCGGCTACATTAAAAATATGACATCCATGCCGAAAATGACAAAACGAATAATAGGTGCGGAGCTTTTTGTGTTTGAGTAATAAACACCAAACGGCTTAACATAAATGACGACCAAACGTGATAACAATTACAGCTTTAGTTAATGACTTAGTTTTGCACCGAAAAAAATGGGAAAACTGGACTATGTCTGTGCCTGATACCATGGAGGAATATTAAGATCCAAAGCTCCGCCTCACGTTCACTGAAATTGCCTCCAAAGGGACTTTTTCCAATGCGAACATCCCTGTCCCATCATCAATTTGTGATCGTTTATTCTAAGGAGACGACGACGATAACACTTCGTAAGCTGTTACCTATAGTGTCTGCTCACGGGTTAGGACGAGCATTTTCACCCCTGCTGAGGCCGAGCGAAGTCTCGCTTCCTCCTACCACCCCCGTGTTCATAGTTGACAGGGAATTCCCAAAGGCAAGAATACCCACCATCGGCTATGGAAAGGTTGTAGCGACTGTTCGCGTCAGTAGATACTAAGGATTCAGTGCTTTTACCATTCAGTTTTTATTGAAGAAGTCTAACCTTAAAAAAGGGAAATGTTCTCGCAATTCGTAAAAACAATTTTGTTTCGACTAGAACTTTTTACTATCCAATAGACTATAGAGGCTTCATGTCTCATTTTTAACAAGTTTTCGGTAAGGTTGTAAGGCAGCTATACCCCATGATGACGATCCTCTATTTTTTGACGAACATGCTCTTATAAAAATGGGCTCGCCGTTTAATATTTTATTTTGGAATTCCAAAAACGACATCGAAATAATGTGCAAGGTTTTTTTCCAGCTTTTCGATTTAATTTTGATGCGAAAAGGTTCACCAAATAAAAAGCAAATCCGCCCCTTAACGGTGTTTTTTACGCCATACACACAACAGCCGCCGGGAAGTGAACAAACAAACTGCAAAGATTATGGCAATGACTTAGCTCATCATTACAGTCAATGGTGCGAGGCTACGTACACACGGACACCTCAACACCTGCTGACCACATCTGCTTCAAAGAGGAAAAAAGAAGAAGAATAAAACCCTCCTTTTTAAAATTATTTTTCGATTAAACACCTATAATTATCGCCTGGTAGTTTTCGGTCCGTCCCATTTGGATGAACATGCACGGAAACCGGTATCTCTCTTTGAATGAACTCAACTTTGAATGAAATTGGAAACAGTATGGAGCGAGCCTGTAAAACATATTCTCATCTCAACTATAACGGCCATCTCCAAAAATTGTACTTGGTGTCATATGAAATTTTGAATCCCCATATCGGATCTCTTTGTGTTAACCACTCAACTTGTGAATTCTCAGAGTTCTTCCCTGCAGACATGCCCAAAACGGCAAACGATTTACTGCCCAAATTAAATGCACTTGTTATTGTCTCACCTGAAGTTTCCAGTCATTACATGGGGTGTCCCACTTTTAAATAAGCCTCTGTACTGATGACGTCACACTTTGTTTACGTGTGTGCTTTCCCACCGTGGGCCCCCACTGGCTCCATAGGAAAGTGCACATGTAAACAAAGTGTAACGTCACCAGTACAGAGGCTCGAACATTCTGACATACCCCTCCCCCCCCCCCATACACACACACCTTTCTATGTAAACACCTCCAATCGTGGACCCCCTATTGTCCCTCTTTTGTTTGTCTAACTTCTTAGAAAACCTCCCGACTGTTTTGTATAAACACCTCAAAAGTGGACCTCCGGTCAATCGTGGACCACGATTTGAATCAATGTGTATACATGTACAAGCATTGCATTCACTGAGTGGACTTCCGAACAAAAGATGTCCACATAAACCAGGTAGCAGCGACGTTGTGTGGACTTGCCCGCGTCCACACAAGTTTTCCCCCTCTCTGGAAAACAGGTTAAGAGGCATTTTTTTTGGTTAGGTTTATTTGTGGCAAAATGAAGAGAAACACTAAAAGGGATCATAGAAAAAAAAATTGGGTTAAAATAGTTTTCACAGATTGAGTAAAATGATTTTTTCACTGGTTTTTTATATACACGAAAATAAAGGAATGTCCACACTAGGTATGTAAAAGAAACATGTATGTACACACACACAGAGGAGTTTATTCCACTACTCCTGTTATTTTTTGGATGTACTAGAAATTCTGACGGTCTATTGTGCGCGGGATATATTGTAAAAAAAAAACTTAAAACGAGAACTTGTGGCGTCAAACTCAGGGATACACATGTGCGTAGCCAGCTGGTTTTGTTTGCCCGTTGCAAAATATAATTTTCGCCCTGATTTTGCAATAATCCATTTTCACCGTCCCGATATTGCTTTTAAGATTTCTAGCCCACTCTACTCTGCCACTCCGCAACTACTGGAACTTATAACAAAGATTCCCGAGTGATTGGTACTATTTTTAACCCTCACGATCATGCACGGGGTTCTGCGTGAGTCGTAACGACTTGTGTATAATTTAAAGAAGTCGATATCAATAACGCGTGCAAAGATCCGGCTGTAATAACGAGTCTCAGTCAAAACATGGAGCTCCATGGTCAAAACGACAGCAGTTTTTAGAATCAAAGTGTGTATCAAGCTATAGATACGATTATGATGTTTACTGTAGGACAAAAATAGTAGAATCCTTATCCTTCTTGGACTCTGATTATTGACCTGTAGTAGTAAGTATGGACCTGTAGTAGGATCCAAGATGATGAGTAGGATCCGACGTGATGAGTAGAATCCGAGATGATGTCGGATCCTGCGGTTGGGTATATAGTGGCCCAAAGACGCCGCTCCACTTGAAAAGGACAACAGCTTTCAGCAGACCGTTCAGAAAGTGTGAATCGTACCTTTCCATCGAAGGCTACACTGACTCCCTTCTAATCCCAAGAAACAAGGCTCCCTTAACCCCCGTTTCCATGTACTGTCCAATTTCTGTCCACGTTATACGAGACCCTGTCGCCATCCCCCAGGCCGTCCATTCTCCTCTGCGCTGTCGGTCTCAAGTGTTCCTATATAAATCGGCCCCTTTGGTCTACTCTTCGGCCTTCTTAGAACCATTGTGGGGATCATGCTCAATCCCTAATGATCCCACTCATGTCGGCCGTGTACCACTAATCATGTTGCTCGTATAGGTATCAATAACAAGTCTGACTCCGTGTTTACCAGGGGCCTGACTCCGGCCAGACAGCTCATCGACTCCAACAATAGCCTTAATCTGATTGGCTCTTTTGTGATGGCTAAGTGGGCGAAGCTGGGATTCGGGCCAACTGAGCGGCCGCTTCTGTGGCCCTCTTCCGGACTTAATGATCTCCGGCCAAGGAGTCTATGACAGGCCATATCATGTCATCAACTGTAAAGGAGGACAGGGTGGACGACCATAATCTCTTCAAAACGCTAATGTTAAGCGTTGTGTGTTTTGATTATCGAGTGGTTCCGATTCTCCCGAGAGGACCCTTTCTAAGGGCTCTTTTGGCCGTGCCCATCCAACTGCGACGGATGGCGTCCGGGATACCTTCAGTAATTTGGAAGGTACAATAGGGAGACCATGCGCCAAGAAGTCAATAGACTCTCTGGATAGACAAACATCCCATGCATGCTGCTACTTGGATACAAATTCGAATGACATGTGGCATAAAAAATATAGTCTCTTTTCGTGTAATCGTTTTATGACCATGCCCCGCACGCCATCAAAAGTTGGGATAGAATGTAGTGTTGTGCATGGCGTTGATAGAAAAAGATAGCGCACGAGAAGGGGGAAGTAGTTAGCTCAGGATCTGAAGACTGATGAGGCTAATATCCTCTAGGGACTTGTTGACGACGTCTCTGCATTACTTCCATCTCATTTAACATGAAAAGGCCAACCAGAGGGATAGGTCACGAGATAACAATACACGCTATGAAGCACCCTCTCTACCTGAGTTGATCCTTCTTATTCCTCCACTTCAAGTCAGATGGATCGATTCACTATCTTGAAGACGGTGGAATCATCCTTATATGATTTTCTTTCTTCTACTAATCTACGCAGTGTTTAAAGGCATGGGAGAACTTTGTTTGACTGCAAGATATGCCTATTTTTCGCTCATATTAAGCTACACCACACAAAGTCAATAACTTCAGCATTTCCAAAAGTCATCTGCCCTGGACACGAAGCTTCATGAAACCAAAATATCGAAAACAACGGTTCAAAATGACAGAAAGCCTTAAATTAACATGTTTTCAAGTTGGCTGTCACTTATGATCAAACTTTGCAAACACATTTTGCCCATGTTATTGCTCCCGATCATTTAACGTTATATAAAACAAACCATTTAAGGCCCAAAAAAGGCCCCGGTTTCTGGTCTGCGCGCGCATCGCCATAGCAATGCGCGTCTGCAAAATTAAAACTTGGGTTTTTTTTCAATTTAAGATGATGTCTCAAACCCGCCAAACTCACTGGTTTGACTGGAATCCTGATGCTGCACAATTTTAACGTGTTTTTAGATGGGGTTACGATCGAGTATAAGCTTTATGTGGCCTCTCTGGGTTCCCATACGTTTTGCAATAAATTTAGTCGGGCACCGTTTGCAGTCATCAGCCGACATTTGAAGAAAAAACAAGTTAAAAAATAGCCACGTCGCCGCACCACTTTTGGGGCAAGCTCCATACCAGAAACCGAAGACTTTTTGGGGGCCCAAAAAAAAACACGTACCGGTGACGGGATGATCCAATAAACCAGTATTTGGGGTCAGTACAATTATCAAAGGTTTACAATTTTTAAATTTCGAATTTTTTTCCAAAAAATGTGGGTTTTGTGGGTCAAGGAAAAAATTGAAAATCGAAATTCACTTTTCAGCGGCAATTCGGTAAATTCGGAAGTATACATGTCAGACCCTTTAATGCGCTGCCGTCGGAAAAACTAATAATGTGACATCTAATGAGCAGAAAACAATTACAGACCAAACTAAGGTACCACCACCTTTAAACGACCTGGTCGGACGTACGTTGGATTTTACAGAATTGCCCTTTAATAAAGGAAAAACCAAAAGAGAACTTGTTTGACTCGCCGGTACCGCGCGCAAGGGTTCCGATTCGTGGGTTTTTTTTCAACCCCGTTCCTATTTAGAGACTGAGTTTAGTATGAAGACTGTAACCAGTCGTTTCCAACATCAACTGAGCAAACATCTGGGAACATGTGTGCAAGAGGGGCAGAGTCCCCGGCAGACCCACTCTTTGACACGGTGAACTAGGCATAGGCTACATAATTTTGTATTTGGATAGTATTAATTGAATAGCAAGTCATGTGTTTTTTTAGATCGAAAACTGGAGTGGGTGGGTCAAACAATTGGGAGGGAGGATTCGAAATTTAAAAACATTAATGTTTGAATGGCCCTTATATAGGTCTTCGTTAAATGACACAATAGCAAGGCTCACATTATTTATATTTCAGGTGAAGCAAAATCTTCTGCCTTAATAGGTTACACTTGATGATTTTGCATCGGTCGGCTTTCGTCATCGATTTCGATGCATGGTTGAACGGTTGCTGCTCGGACTTGCTAGCAAAGGTGTTCTCAGTTCATGTCACAATCAACTAGACACTCGTGAATTTTGGATGTTGTATCGCCGGCTCTGAAACAGCAGTTGTAATGACCGTGAGGAATGACAGTAACTTGTGTGAATTGATCACTCCTTTACTCCTCATTTCACTTAGCTGGAGACGGACAAAACTACTGCCTTATCTAATGGCCCTATAGTGGCTACTAATTGAAATAATGTGAAGGATTGCCATGATTCAGGTTACGTCACATCCGTACGCAGGCGTAATTTGCACACAGAAATATCGGGACAACTCTGTATAATTATATATAGGCGTAAATATCCCGGGGTGGGGAGGATATATCCCCCTCCTCACCGCTCCACAGTTTATGGGCCATTGGGTCATCCCCCACCCCTAGATTTTTGTGGTGAGAAACCCCCCAAAAAGCAGGTTTTTATGTTATCTTGTAACTTTCCTACGTTCCAAATGTATCACATGGTCGTTATGAAAAACGAACAGACAGTACATAACCTTTCAATGCACTGTTATTTTCATATGTAAGGTAAATGGATATAAGCGCTGAACTTAAATGTGTATTACATGTAAATCCAGTATACGTTGACGAGTTTATACGCCTATAAGCCCGTTGATGAGTTTATCCGCAATAAGCCCATTGTATTAGGTATTCGACGAATTTCAAATTATCAGCCGTTGTGTGACATTTGGACTTTACTTTGTTTTTAATCTTCTTTTTTGTGAAGAGAGTATCAAGCCCCATTATAAGATTTGTCTAGAGAAAAAGGAATCGCAAATTTGATTGAATTTTTTAAGTCGGGAGATTTAATTTCTGGAAAGTTACATCTTCCCGATGCTAAAAATCAAAAGTTATAATAGAAAGAGACAGCTCATTAATTGGCTTATTGCAAAGTAAACTCTGGAGAAGCCTGTAGCTGCAGTTGGATGGCGGAAATGGCCATCCGAAGACTAATTAAATGTAAGAAAAGTGGCTGTGAGAGGCTTGTGGGTGCCGGCGGGGAGTGCCACGGTGACTCGGCGGTGTGGGGGAACCGAAGTAGAATTGACGGTGTTGGCGGGAAAAGTAAATGCAATAACTCAGATTTCATAAACTGATGGACCTGCTTTAACATAGTAAAACAATAATTGGTTTGTCATTATGAATACAAGAAACTGTATTCTGTTCTTCACTGATTCACGTTTAAAAGAATAAAAACACTCTGATAATGCTGGATTTTGTTTTCATTAAAAAAAAATGAACAGACTATTCATATTTCCAGGGGTCGTTCCAATGAGATTTATGTTTGTCGTCATATGATATTAAACTTTTATTATGGTTATACACTAAGTGTCTCAAAGAACTGACATCAGTACTTGGAGATTGCGTTAAGCAGGATTTGTTTTTCTAAAATTATCTTCTCCATTTGTTTGCTACCATCATACTTCGTCTTACCTGCTAATGGCGATTTGCTTGTCGTAACACCATGATGCGAGAACATAGATCAGCATATCGAGAAGTCATGAAGCTAGGCCCAGTAACTATTTACTATACTACATTGGCGCCGGCACGATCGTAAATAATTAAGAAGGCAAGCCCTTTGAAAGCATCGGGGGGAGAGGGCCAAATCCCGAGAACGGAGCGACTCTGTCCTGTAATCTCTATTTCATTAAGCTCAATCACGCATGGTCTCAGCCTGCGATGATGATTGTCAGGGCAAGCTACAAGGGGCTGAGAGGCTCTCTAGCCGGTACGGCACGCTCGCCCTCTCACGCTCGACCTTGGGACGTAGCTTAGTGCGGCTAAAGTCGCAAGGATTATGCCTTCCCTCTAACAGAAAATCATGGTCTTTAAGACAAATATTGAAAGCCGAAACTACCAGGGAGCATAAAGAAGGATGCGAGGAGGGAGAAAAAGAGCGGGAATTAGTTGTATTTTTGCGGCATGTAGACTGTTAATTGGTGGGACTGAGTTTCAATTCAGACAAAACCCGCTACAGCGGCGACAGTAATGAAGCAGTAAGTCGACGTGATTTAAAAATCATGACTTCTCCTCAAATAAAACATGGCTTGAGAGTTTGGTGCGCAATTCGTATTGTAATCCTGTACGTAATCCGTCCATGGTTTGTTTCAATTTCACCCTGAGCCACTTATTGTCGATGTAATTGATAACGTCCAGTAGAAGTGATCAAAAATGACGTCTGTTCGAAATGAGCTGTATGCAGCCATTCCTCAATAACCCCCCCCCCCCAAAAAAAAAAAAAATGAGTCATATATCGGATTCGAGGCCGCAGAAAAGTGTAAAACAAACTTGGATAGAGGTTGCGTTTGACTGGTTGCATTTATGCCTTTAAATCTCTTTGAAGTAAAAACAATCTTCAGTAGACCGACATAATTAAGGGTACCGATTTTCCGACGAAATGTCATTGATTTTGTGTACACATGAATTTTCATGTTTTGGCCCCGTTAACTGTTTTTATTACCCACATTGTTCAAGTAGCCAATTCCATAAATAACAACATATTATTTTATTAGTCTGGGCAGGTCCCGATTCGTTTCCTATGATATAAAATACACACAATAAAAACAGATCTCCAATGGACAACGGTCAGTGATATTGGTTACTCGGAACAGACGGAGTAGAATGAGAATAATCTGTTATAACGATTGATGCTCCGATTAATGAGATACATCTACGTGTAGACTGTTTTGCGTGCTATCAGTGCAAAGCCTGAAGTGGCCGACAAAATTATACAGTGGTTTCTTGCGCGAGTTTGAATCGGTACGGTTTTCAGTCCAGAGTGCTATTATGTTCCCTAGTCCCTATGTTCCCCAACCCTAACCGCAACCCTAACCCTAACCTTATAGTCATATATGATACGAGGCCGCAGAAAAGTTAGTCAGTCCTGGGGAACCGGGACTGTGGAGAATATGGGGAATATATAGGGACAGGGGAACATAAGTTCGGGGAACATCGGGTGAACCCCTTTTCACACATCCATCGCCTTCGGTACCGTAACAGTTAAGGGGGACACCCCTCCCTCCCGAAGCATGTGCACCTTGCTCAGAATATGTGGAAGAGCCACAAGTTATAATGCAATGCTAGAAACCCATCGATTGCCCCCTCCAGATAATGGGCCCCTTGAGTTCGCAACTTCGCAGACCCCACTTGAAATTTTGTCGTCCCTTTTTGCCTGTTTTTCCAGACGACAAAGTCTGTTTGAAAATGACGTTATACCAAAGTCCTTATCTCGATAATAACTACAACTTGGCAGCGTTATGCAAGGGTCTGTCTTTTCTAAAATGCAGAAATCGGGGAAGCAATCTACAAACGTCACGTTATGAAATTACTCTGAAAGTTGATCCAAATTTTGATACGGAAATTTAGATGGGAACTGTAAAAACACGTTTAGTTTTCTCTTCCCCATCAATGCTGTCCTTCACGATCTACGCGACGTCGCTCCCCTTAAAAAGCATCCTCGCCGTCAAGATTTATCCAGTCAGATAACCCTTTTTTTCCCCTTACATGCGAGAAGCCATCCGCTCACTAATTTTCCCCGTTTTGTTTTATTAGGTTTTATCATCCTGTTCCCTAACTTTCTCGCCGGAATCTCTCCCGAATGATGCCCCAGTCATTGTGCGCCCTAATGGCTTCCTTGTTGCTCTTTGAGGGGTACTTGAGAGGCCAGAGAATTCAGATTTCGGAGATAGCTTTGGTCGGCTTGCTTTTTGCCGACATTTTTTTTCTTTGCCGGCGCGTGCCCGTGACATTGGCAGGCCGCGAGCGATGGGTCCGGCCGATAACGGAGGGGTGCGCGCCGGTAGGCCGTCCCGGGCAGATAGAGATGCCAGCCAAATTCACGGTTATGTCAACAAATCGGCCCAAATCGCGAACAGGATGAGAGAATGTTCCGTCATGCGCGTCCTGAATTGATCGTATAATGCTGTATCATTTCATCTATGTATCCAGATCGAATGCCATTAGACGCAAGAGCGACTATCATACACTCTCTCTCTCAACTGTACCTGCTGAAACCTGCATCCATTGGTTATGTACAGGAAAAAGCGCGCCAACTCCATCCTTTATAGGCCTATATGTACTGGGTGAGTTAAAAAGAAAGTGCCTGAATTAGACAAAAATTGTTAGCAATAATTATGTGGCTCGCTCCATTTCATAAAAAAGATAACATAGAGATAAAGTCCATGTTATGACTAGTAACTGTGAAAATTTCACGCAATTTGCATACTTTATTGCCAAGTTACGACCACATGTATTTTAATAAAAAAAGATTTCAAAATTCAGCCGCCCAAGTACCAGTGATCATTTACCGTTCTACAAACTGATGAATACCCATTAAATACAATGAAACATAAATGTTTCCACCTCCATGAATGAAAGAAAATTTGCAAAGGAAAACAGACCAAAACCGCCATCAATATTTCACAAAAATGAGTGGACTTGTTCCTCATATTCAAAACACAAAATCTGACAGTCAATTTCATGTTTCAGTCTTTATTAACATCCCATTTGTATTTAAATGCGTGCTGTAACCTGTAATTCTGACTCAGCTCAATAGTTTCCAATGGCATTCCATGGACAGCTATACAGATATGTTCTTTTAGTGAAACATGCATAACTTCTGATAGCGTGGATCAATTTCTGATCAGTAACATTGTTTTATTCAGATGAGTGGAAGAACGTGCTCTTTCAAGACATTCTTCATTAACGTGTGTATCAAATTTGATTGTTTTTAAGAACAAAAATATTAATCCAGGTCACTTTCTTTTCGGCTCAACCTGTACAGAGAAAAAACCGTATTATAAGTCAATCCTTTATCCTACAGGGTGAGTCAAAAATGATGCCTCTATGGAAAAATTCTTCTTTCCTACAAAATAAGGGAAAGGTTAACAGCGTTTTCTCACCGTGAAAGTTTCACTGATATTCAGCCATGCATGAAAAGGATATAGGCCTTTCTTTGTGACTACCCAAAAATACTACCAACACGATTTTCAGAATAGGCCTTTTGCTGTCAACACAATGGCAATAATGGGCCTCTGAAGGAAATATAAGGAACAACAGAACAGGATATCAATTAAATGGAATTACATTTATTGAGCTTGAAACAGAATTACAGATAAGGTTCACATTTTCGCTGTCCTGCTGCTCGACCTTCCACCTGTCTGTCATTCAGATCGATGCATAGTTGTGCCCGTGTCCTCATGCAGGGTGTTTGGCACAATGCGGTACACGCGGTCCTTGAAGAAAAATGATCAAAGGGGTAAGATCTGGCGATCTGAGCGCCCCTTATTTAGGTTCTTGCTTGCGCCATTTTGCCAGTATTTTACAACGTTTCTGCGCACTGTCCGAGCATTAGGCTGCCGTACCTACGGAGGGTGTTCTCCAAATTGACCTATCGTGTCTTGTACGCTACCTGTTTCATCAAACGTTCTGACCATCAAGACCCTTTGGACAGCAGTAAATTGTGGCCTTATGCATGGGTACTTTGAAATGTTCTGTCTTGCAGTGTGCTGGCCATTAAATAACGTTAAACCTCTTTAAAATATTATTAGGAAACATTGTGTTGGTAGTGTTTGGTATAGGGCCCTTTGAATTTTATTCAGCACACAAACTTCATCTATTTCATTATACAGTGTATACATAATAGCGGAAAAGGTTACAATATACGCGCCACCGTTCTATCCTCAATAAAATTACAACTAAAGTTTGAGACATATGAGATTGAGCTTGAAATGAATGGAAGAAACCAATGATGGGGCTGTTGATGTTTAAACTGAACGTCACACACAGTTTCCGGATAAAAGACACCACAAATTGTCCACCAGAGTACATGTATTTAAACAGGCAACGCCGTGATACTCACAGGCGAGGAGCTGGACAAATTGATCTGGCGAATGGCAATTCCATTTGCTTTCATGTGTCGAAACCAAGGGATTCCTCTAAGGTGCACACTGCACAGGTACAGTAAGATCGGACGCCTGATGAAACCTAAAACTCGATGACAGAAATATGGAAGAATCGCTGAAAATCAGACATGTACTGAAAACCAAATCGGACTGGGGAGGTGGGATTTTAACCCGAGTCTCGGAGGTGGAAGGGGAGGAAAGTAATGCATGCAACCTGTATTGTGGTGTTTTGTAGGTCTGTGCACTTGTTTCGGTCCCGCACGAAGACTGTACATGTTTATACATGTACTTGAAGGGCCCTTGACATGAATTTTACTTGAGAACATATTTTGTGCAACTTTCTACTCCTCCTAAAAGTATGAACACAAATCGACATCCCTTTTTAGTTAATCTTATTGAAAAATGCACTTCAGATCTTTAAACATTTAAAATGTGTCCATGCTTTTCCGGATAAATAAGGGCGCTGTTGCTGTGATGTCATTTTAGGAAGGCACTACATGTATTCAGTTGAGGGGTTTTCTGTTCAAATTGTGGACCCAAAATCTGCTCATTGAAAACACTTTGTGAGAAAACTGTGCTCATTGGTTGACTATCATTTACTGAAACAACAAAGAATAAACAAAGAAAAGAACATTTACACCAGCAAAATATTCTTGCAAATTTTTGTGCTGAAATAGCTGTAACATTGAGTTTTCTGCCTGAAATGACATCACATTTTTGCTCATGAATATGTACATTTTCAGTAGCATAAAAATAAAAAATGCACCAAAATGCCCTTAAAAATGGTAAAATGAAAATTGAAAATGAGATTTAAAGGGAATGTACAACATTTGCTTTTGCTACAATTTTCAGAAATAAATGGTTTTGGAGGATTAATATGTTATAGAAAATATTGGTAAACTGACTTGTTTCACGTTTTGGGCTTGTTTATGCTGGAAAAACCAAGAAAACCAATCATGTTATTGTAGTCTGGTTCCCTGACCCCACTTAAGATGAAACGGAGCAATAAATACACTTTGGGGAATTGTAAGGTCAGAGAATCAGTCTAGCAGGCTTGTACCCCTTCAGATGTGTGTAAATCAATTGCAAAGAAAAGTCCGAATAACTAAATATGAAAAATTAAGAACACTTTTTGAAAAAAGCCAGTTTTCTCCAACGCTGGTCGGCCGACCAGCGTTGGAAAAATACAGGTTTTCTTGAAAATGTCAGCACACCAGGAGCCACGATTTCAAAGGATGTTTTAGACTGTCAGTCTCTAACAATTCAGTAAGGTATTTCGTGATAATTTGATCATTTCGGTTTTTTTATGTTTGCAAATGTTGTATTTTCCCTTTAATGGGAAACAAGGGTTTACAAGCACTGCATTAAATAAATTACTTTACATGGGCACTTTTAAGTCCAAAGCAATTGGCCCACGAATGGGAATTTCGTATTCCTCTTCCTTTTTGCACAATTTCAACAAATTGATGGATAACATGTTAAAATGATGATCCCAAATCTCTGTCTCTCGATGCATTATGCTGTCAAGAAAAAAATGAGATGCATTCTTGACAATTCGCACATATTTTTTTTATGTAAGAGGAACACTGAATGTTTCTGGTGTTTCAATGTATGTTATTCATGGGACTACATTGTGGATGGAAGACAATGTGTCATCCTTCTCACGAATACGAGACAATTGTGACAAACTTCGTCATGATCTCAAGTTATGTCAATGTCAGATGTGTCAAGATGATAGCGGTCGCCGAAAATATTATTCTTTCACGGATTAGGGCCTAACTACTTGTTTTGTCACCGTGCTCCGAAGGTAGAGAATACCCCTCTATAGGCACGCATCGCCTGCTACGTTAGTGGAGCCAACACGAGTGGCCGTTGATAATTAAACTTGACTGTGTAATTATATCGGCCAAATTACGATGCTAGGCAATTACAACGATGCAACTAGGTGACGGTAAATAGGTACGACATGTATACACACTCGGAACTTACAAGGGGCTGTGTAAGCGGGTGACACCGCGTATCCCTGCCGTTGATGACTCGCAAATGTCCCATGGGTTCAGCGGAGAGGCCTGCCAATTTCACCTCTCTCTCGATAATTAGGAAAGCCAATCAGATGGATTCTATCTTCAGTGATGCGTGCGGCTTCTATCTTTTCTATGTGAACGAGGAGGATGTTGTTGTCACATTTTAAGATACATAATTTCCCGACTGTTTTAATAAACATAGTTGCCTAGTATTTAAGTCCGAAAAACAAACAAAAGCAAAACAAACAAAACATCTCTTACCCCATTATTCACAAGACGCTGAAGTGCTGAGAAAAACACATGTCAGGCAGTAATAAAAATTGTTTTTAGGGGGAAAGGTAAATATTGGATTGGTCTTTCGATGAATGGCCTGATTAAACGATTTAAACTCAATTTCTACAAATTCCTTCCAAATCATACTCCATCTCCCCTGGAAGCAATCATGCCGAAAATTCGTCTTCGTTTGCAATGGAGTTATCAGTAGCTTGGGTGCAATATCGGAAAGACAATTCAAAGTGACGGCTGATAGGCCACTCTACGACTTAGCGTTGATACTTTCAACCTTGAAGAAAAAAACATCCTCAAAATTGTTGCAATTGCCCGCTTGAAGGTACACTCAATGAAATTGGATTAGCCCCGTACATGGAAAGGCCGCTCGGCTGCAGAATGTGTAATCATAATGTTTAACGCTTGCTTTGTTGTTAATCATTGCTAGTTTACGCTCTCGTGAGTTTGCCAGCCTGGATCGGTCCCGTAGTCGTCGGCTTGAAGACACATCGTGGACAGGCAGTGCGGGGCTCACCGCGTGCCTGTAGCGGCTCGTCCCAAGATGCTCACGGGGGACTTGCATGCATGGCCACGGCAGCTGGGCAGGCCTCTCAACACCGCACGCTTGATTACTCCGTGCACAGAAATCCTCTCGCTTGGTCTTGCCAATATAATGCCACCGTTATTGCATGCCATAGCGTGTTGTAGACGATCGGTTACTTACGAGTTTCGGGCGAATGCACACTGAAAAACGATAGAGAATTAGAAGGACGGGCGAACGAAATTATTGCAAGAGTGGAGGAATGGCGATTGATCTTATAGCATAGCTCGTTGCTTCGAAAAAAAATTGGGGGGGGGGGTTACTAAGTTTGCCAAACTTTTGACATTTTACAGTTACTTTTTACAAAATGTACATGTAATTGTGCAGATTTTCATCATATAATTTGCATGCCAATTGCACATGTGCAAAATCGGTGAGGATGCCTGAATTCACCACATGACCCATTACGACACCCGTCCGGCAGTCCGGCATTATTGTAAGTGTTCGCTCAAATGGTCCGTGGTTCGCTGTAGGATGCGGGAAAGTATAAGGTACAGAGAAATATCCAGCTTAAACGCCCGGCAGACGTCTTATACCACTCGACCACCGAGCTTGCGGAATCGGTTGGCTGGTTCGAATCCGATGTACACATGAAGCATCTGATGTACATCACCCCGACGCAAATTCCATCTTACGAATAGTACCCGCCGCTACATGTACATAAGATTCGAACCAGCCATCAGCAGGAGGTCGTAGGTCCGAGTCCCAACCGAGCGATTTGTTTTTTCCAACTTTCACTCGGGAGGTAACGCACTGAGTATACAGTGTTTATACGTCGGTAAAGGGCAAAACCTAACATTGATTTACATGAAAAACCTGTAATTTTTGGCACTAGTGTTGGACGGCACATGCGGGTTGTGTATAGAACAATGCGATTGGCGTACATTGCGAACTGTATAATTTTCCCTCTGTTCCCAATCCTTAAGTATAGCAAATTACTTAAGAACGAAAGTCAAAGTTGCACACGATGTTTTGAACAATTCTTCGTTAGTCGCGGCTCCTCGAAATGGATTTTCCTACCGATTTTCATATAATCCGTCTACGCGTGAATTGGCCCTAATTTAAATAATTTTCACCTCCAAATTCTGCGTTCAAAATTTCACTATGAAACGGTGCTGCAGTACGGTACTCGACCGTTTGCATGATGTTTCGGTTAAAATAAAAAAATGCAGTGATTTGGGGGTTTATATGCCAACAACCCTATCGATGCACCAAATGAGCTATGATCGCTTTTTAAGTTGCTTGAACATATTTGCTTTTTTTCCCAGCGAATTTTCAATTTGCTTTACTTAAATGGGGAAAAAAATATATGTTTAGGACGTTTTCAGCCCTCTGAAAATATAATTTTATTTTGGCTTGCTTTTGTGCCCACAACGCACAAGAGATACGCCTGAGTTATTGTCGGGCCGCAAATAACTTGAAATTTATAATTATTTCATAACTAAAAATGGACAGATTTTTTTTCTTCGATGTCTCATTCGAAAGCGAATCACTTTTGTTTTGCTAGAAGACTAGCAATTTAAAGTTGCGTTCTCCGTGCTCTTCAACATTTTTTTTTCCTATTAATAAATTTTCAACCAGTATGTTTATTCTAACAAAAAATAACTCAAGTTTTCTTCTTCTTTTTTTTTGGGGGGGGGGGAACGTCTGTAACCCTCTGAATAATAAAAAGTTTTTTTGTTTTGGGCACAAACAGATCCGCTTTGCGAGCAGACTGGCTCCCGGTCCGTACATTATCGATACTGATTATGGGACGGGAACCAGCCTTCCCCGCGAGAACGGAATGATTGTCTGGCAGCCAATAATTCGAAAGTGTAATGAAATATAATTCAATAACTAAACATGGGCCGATTTTTAAGTCGATGTCTCATTCAAAAGTAAACAACTTTCCTATTGCTATAGAAAAATAGCAATTTAGAAAAGGATTCTATTTTCAGGATTAAACTCGAAACTTCAGAAACTAAATATACTTTTTCGTTTCAAATTTAAAGACAAAATCTATTTTTCGAGGTGGAGCTCGAAAATAGCACGGGAGACATTATTATATGGCACCATCAAAAAAGTACATTATGAAATTAAAAAAGACCCGCTTCTTCTAACATAAATGGTTCCCAATGCTATACAAGGACATGGGTCCGAGATGTCGATTTGTCAAAAAAAAAATGAAACCCGAAATCTGTGAGCCAATAAATCCAGTATAAATGATCAATTTTCATTTGTTCTACATCACAAGAAGGGCGAATTGGACTTTGAAAACACACAAAAACAATTCAACTGAGTGTTATGTATATGTATTTGAATAGTTACTTTATTTCAGTCGGGACACAGACGTGTCTACTTTACATTGCAAAACCGCGATGTTTCAATTTGACACCTTACTCCAAAATTGACGTTGTTAACATTTAACACCCCGGTTTTGCAGTGCAAGAATTCTGATTATTCTTAAAGTTGGTATATACGTGGCTTTTTTCAAAATTTCAATTTTCTTTTCCGAACGAAATTTAAAGGATATAATGTCCTGTAACAAATAAATTTGCTGGTTTGTTTTTGGAGGCTATAATTATACAGTTTTTAAAAGTTGGTATTAAATGGCGCGCTCCAGTTCAGAAATTGCGCACACTTTTCAAAACGAATTAAGAGCGTCCCGCTCTTAATTCAAGCGTTGAAATTAATTAATTGTTTTTTTTGTCATGGGCTGATTTTTTTTCGTGCGATGTCTCATTGGAAAGCTCATAACTAATGTAATGCTAGAAAATTATCAATTTAATTTGAAAATCTATTTTTCAAGGTGCCACACCCACAAAGCACGTATACACCAATTTTAATAATTGATATAACTACACTGCAGACCCAGAGTCATCATTCTCAACAGAACACAAATATAAAATAAATATTTATTCACAACATTACAATTAACTGCGTAGTCTGATGAAGTTTAACATGGGTAGTCGACGACCAAGACAAACACCGAAAATAATCATTTACATTCTTAAAAAAAAAAAAACTTAAGCAAGCTCGGGTCAATTTGATTTTGTGTGATTTAAAACTTTTAAGGCATTTCCAGATTTTTTTTTATAATCTAATATCTTTACTGCAAACACTACAATTTTTCAAATAGTCAGGCAGATTGGTGCACAATATGATGGAATTGTTCATTTGATGATAAAAGCACGAAAATTGGCACACAGTCAGAGAATATAATGGGAAAGATATTTGGCTATAGAGTCATCGCAGATTTGTCCTAAATTTTATTAAAAAAAATATCTTAGGATAACATGGAATGGCAGCCATTTGGAAAATTTTGAAAATTGCTTGTTATCCCATGATATTTTTTTTTTCAAAGGACAAATCTGCGATGGCCCTATAGCCTAATATCTTTCCCATGACATACTCTGACTGTGTGCCAAATTTCATGCCTTTATCATCAATTGAACAATCCCATCACCAATTTGCTGTACTAAAAAGGTATTGGCTTCTGAATGTTTTCTTCCCATGCTGTGCACACTTGTAGCCAGAAGAGATTCCTGGGGAACCGCTAACACGGGATGGAGAGCTAAGTGGGTAGAGCACCGGAACGGTGCTCCTTAGGTTGCATGTTCAAACCCCGCTCCAGTTAATTTCTTTGTTCAAACTATATGCACCTAACCAGTTTCTCTTTGTAGTTTAAGATGGTTCAGAAGAGATTCCGTTCGAACATGTTTGCGAAGTTGAAAAAGTAACTGTTTGTCTAAAGATTGCATGTTTTCACTATAACTTCATGCTCTCTCTTTGTCAATGATGCTTTTTGTCAACGAACATATACATGTAATGCTGTCAGAAATCTGTGATGGCGTCAGTAAACTTCACAACGTTGAATTCGTAAAATCTTTCTATTTTTCGTGTGACTGAGTTGTGAGGCATTTGATTTTCAAAACTGAAGTTTGTTGGCACGCAGACAGCATGTTTTTCAACAGAAAATTACTAATCTTCCTGCTCATTAATTGATCTCATTCGGATTTTAGCACCCGACTGGTTCAGTTTCCACTCGCAGTTTGTTTTCCATAGAATGTTTTAGTTTCACCTATTGACTTACGGTAACTGTTTTATTATATGCAGGCATAATTTCACGACCATGAACGAACTTGAGCTGTTTGACCAACGGCTTTTAAAATTTCCTTTTAAAGATTAAAGTCTTGAAATGTATGTTCACATTCTTTGGTGTGTTTTTTAACTCTCTGTTTCCCGTACTTAACTGTATATACTTGCTGCATTTCGGTACTCTATGCAGCAACACATAATGAAACTTGATGTTACAGCTTTGATTAAGAAAATAATTTACAAAATATACATAGATAATGACGTAACATAAGCACTACGCGTTCAGATAAAATATCTAACAGTTTAACCACAGACAACCTCACTTCCATATCTGAATGATTTCCGTATAGGAAACTTCACGTGTATAACACCATGGCCAGTCGGGAGTTGGTGTATGGGGAGGTCAATCACAGCTCCGCCCCTAAAGGGGTCAGAAATTTCAGTGCACGTTTCAGTTGTTCATTTAGTATTTCAAGTTTACGCTTGATGGAAGGACTGAGTGCTACGGTATTTTCAATAATCCATGTGGAGCTTTAATGAAACCAAGTTAAGGTATGTCTTGTCTACTAAGACAGCAGATAAAGGCCAACTACAGACTGATCTATTTCCTTTCTTCGTGAACATATCTTTTGCACATTACTTTGGATTGGGAGGCAAAGGACAAAAATAGGTTCAATGTTTTGCATTTAATTTGAAGCTGATTTGCAATTGCCCATCTTCAATGCACAAGATATAAGTTAAGATTAAGGAGTTTTATGAGTGTCTAGGCATGGTGTACAGACGGCGGCAAAGCACAGATTCCAGTTTCTGAGTCCCGATTGAGCCCAAGGCTGACTCCGGATAGTGGAACCCCAGTCGAGGGAGGTTGAGTGCCGGGCAAGGTGTGGTGAGTGTGTCCGTAATGATGGTGGCAAGCGCACGGTAGGGTAGTTTGCGACTGGACGGAACTCGGTGCGATGAAGGACGAGCTAGCTGCGGCGGCCGCAGCGGCACCAGCCCTGGCCGCTAGCAGATCGGAGGCGGTGAAGGTGGGGGCTCCGGTGGCTAGACGCGCATAGGGGTGACACATGGAGCGCAGTAGGTCAGCGGAGCGACCACGAAGGTGCATGGCGTAGCTACTGTAGGCGTCATGAGATGGGCCGACAGTAGGTGACAGAGTAGGCGGGGCAGGCTGGTAGTAACTGAAGGCAGTGGAGGGGCATGGGTAGGGCAGCCGGCCGGTCAGCATCAGCGAATACAGGTTAGGGTCCAGGGCTGCATGATGGGGCCACGAACACGCTGCCATAGACATTCGCTGACGCTTGTCCTTCATCCGCCGGTTCTGGAACCATACCTGCAGGGAGGAGAAATTATGCCCTGTAACGACCAAGATGACCCCAAAATGAACAACAGGACCTACAGTAACTACATCAACAACATCACTATCAGCATCAACAACAAGCAACGACCTTAAGCAACATAGAAAAAAGAAGCATATACGACACAACATGATGACAATCTAACTATGGGCACAAGAAGCGCCAGACACTGCATCAAGGATTCAAAATAATCACTTAAACGAACTCCTTACACATGTATTCTGCTTATATCGGGCTATAATGTACATCAAATTCAAATCAATATCGTAAATCCTTCATCGTTAGAGACGTATACACAGAACCGTCTTTACAGTCGACTTATTTTCCCATCTCGATCTAATCTCGATCATTGGCCATCATTTTGTTTTCTATCGATAGCTTCGGAGGGTAATGCCCCGTTTATGACTGTGTTTTGTAAATCAACCTTTAAGGAGGATCCCGCATGCCTTAAGCTGCCCTTTGAAACCATGAATAGTTAATCATTTTCACTTTATTAACGATGACGTCCCTATTGAGCTGGTTCGCTATACCCGGAGGATGCGATCGTTGGCCCGGAAGTACATCTTTTTTTATCGGCGTCTTATACTCCTATACCAACTGACAGGCCGGAAACGACCCTGATTTGGGAGTGGCTGCAATGGGCGATTTCTCGCTGCATTCATTCCAGTTACCTCAAATCCCGATCTATCGCAGATTACAGTACATGTACAAACTTGTGGATCCATGTAAGTAACTGTTGACCTAAGTCTCATTCGCCATATGAAAACTCAAAGATTCTTTCGATATCCAGGGAAATTTCCATTCTAACCTCTAAAAAGGATTTTTTTCACACGTCCAGATCCCCAGGATGTGTAGGCCCTACCTTATAAAAAAACCTCTTTTCATAATAGGCCTAAGCAAAAACAAAAACAAAACAAAAAAAATCAGAAAAGCTTATTTATTCTTACGTTTACGGCATTCGTTTGTTTGTTACCCAGTTCTCATACATCCAGTATAAATTATCAGTTTCAATTTACGCCAGCTAAGATCATGAAGAATTACGTCTATATACCACTCTATATTCAACAGAGGTTGAATAGTCTACAAACTGTGACCGTTTGTATACTTGATATTAGTCCATCGGAATTAACAAATCGATTGAAAAAAATAAAACAGATTGACTTGAAGTCTGTATCGCGTTCAAAATTGTGACAAATTTATTGTATGATCATTAAAATGTATCACTCTTATCTACACGGAAGATTCACATGATTCACTCGTAAAAAAAAAAACGCGTTGCAACGATTTCATTTCAAGAGAGATTTTTTTCGAGCTGCTTCAGGAAGTTTCTTTAAGAAGTAGCATTTTATCTCAATCGGCAATTATAGAAGAGATTTTTGTAAATAAATAGCCCTTTTCATATATTGAGTCGTCTCTGTTCTCACTGAGTATGACACTGCCGCATTCTTGCACTGCAAAAACAGTGGTTTTAAATTCAACATCGTGGTGTCTTTATAGGATCACCGGTGTAAAATCTTGACACCACTTTTTCTATATAGATACCACCGGTTTCAAATTTATAAGTATAAGTTCGTTTGTCTGAGTCAATCTGTCCTACCTTAATAGTCGTCTCCGGGAGGTTAAGCGAGGAGGCCAGCTCGCATCGTCGGGGCCGGGACACGTAGTTCTCCCGTGTGAATTCCTTCTCCAGCTTGCTGATTTGCTCCCTGGTGAACGCCGTGCGGTACCGCCGGACTTGGTTGTCAACGCCTTTGTCACCTGCGAGCCAGACAAACAAGAGACCGAGAAGAAATGACGTTAAGAGTTCTTACAAACTATATGTACATGACTTTTTGTCACAAGTCACAAGCGGACTGGGACAAGTGAAGTGATCAGGTTGCTTCATGTGACGTTCGGATTCATCAAGAAACGAAATACGTTTTGGGGGGCTGTCATATTTTTTTAGTCTGACAAAGCTGCAAGTGGACAAATAAAAAAAAAGGAAAAACAAAACGACCACAAATCCCAGCAACTTCGTATAGCCGTAACTTGGAATCATCCAGGGAAACATGTTTTCGAATTGGAATAACTCGAGTTGTGACAATGTAATCCCAAACAAGACAGATTTATCAAAATTAATATTAGTTAAAAAAAAATTGTAAAATTTATATCGGTAAAATGTTCAATCACTAAAAATTAATAAGTTCACAATCAGGTTAAGACATTACATGCTGATTTGAAGACGGTACTCGTTTTCAATGACATGTATCGCGCTAGTCTAGGCCTAAATCTGAAAAATTAAGATGACTTATAAGGCAGGAACCATAATTCAAAATCTAAGAACTGATAATATTATTAACCAACGATTAAATTAAGTTACTTCATTTGTTCATGATTCAATTTCACAGCAATACAGCTTCTAATGTCTTTTATCTACATCAAAAGGACATTCAAACTCCATTTTAGAAGTCTATTTTAAAAAAAACTACAGTATTTCCAAGCACTGAATCCGGAATCTTAACCGGCAGTACAAATTATCATATTATTACTGTGTAAATAATGGTTGATGAAGCGGGAGGCGAGCCAGCATACATCATTGTCAGAGATGACGGTACACCGTGTCCCCCCTCGGGACGCTATGACAAGTTAATTTTCCCTCTCCCTATTTGTCAAAATTGCTTGTTCCTTGCCCGCTGAGGCGGATACGAGCTAAGTTACACGATAATATCAAATCAATTATGAATAAGCCTCCCCTTTCAATTGGTTATTAACGATAGATGAACTGGTGTAGAGTACAACGCTCTCCAATTGGATGGCTTGTTAGAGACGAGATAAAGAGAAAGTAGTTGGAACAGTCGAACCGTTTCTATAAGCTGATTATAACAAAGTTTGCTCGTTTTGTTTGCTCTTTGTTTCTCTCCTATCTTTAAGATCCTGATAAAAGAACTAATCAAATTTTCCCCTTGAGAATCCGGCTCTTACGTTACCAGTAATTCCCTAAACTACCATCCAGCTTATATATTACAAATCTCCAAATGCTAGCGTAGGCAGATGCACAGTACAATCGGATTTTAATGATAAAAAGTCATGGTGACTTGGCAGTTATGTGCGTATTAAATGACTGCAAACGAGTTTTTCAACAGAGCTTTCTCGAAACTGATTCGGGACAAAAAAAAAAATTAAAAGATATAAACACGCCGAGCACAGTGACTTACCGTCCAGTTTACACGCAAGTAAAAAAAAATTGCGAAATTATTGCCATTTTCCGGTAACTTATAGAAAGTCCAGCACAGCAAGTGTCAACACAACTTGTTGGGACTATAAACGCTTTACAGGGAGGTTAGCTTTTAGAGTAACTGATTTTAGTGGAAAAATACACAAGAACTTAATGAACGACCCTACTTTTCGCCACATCACAGAAAAGAAAAATCACATTTGTCAAACTTGAAACACCCGCTACAGACGATTGCAGACAAAAATAATTCTAAATCCGTCTAGGTATGTGCCAACTGATTTCATGACATTGAGTCCGTCCGATTCGTTTTTTTTCCTCAATAAACTTAACCTGACTGAAGTTCCTTCCATCTCATTCCAATGACTACTCACAAATTGAGATTGTGTATGCTAGAGGGAGGCAGTCGGCCAAAATCGGTCAGCGGAAAGGCCTGATATAGGATCTTAACAGGTCAAAAGATAAGTGTGTCACCTTCCCCTAAAATGCAACAACGTACCCTAAAATATCTTTAAAAAAAATGTTTCCAGGGCGGTGTTGTTTATGTTGTCTTAAAATATTAGCTTGGTATAGGCATACACGGCCATATACTGTAATATATTTTCACTCCTTCTTCAATGCACTGTTGATTTTTTTCGAATTACAAGTATAAACGGAACAATAAAACAAATTCTACAATACTGTGGATTTATACACACGACAACCAGACATCGTCGAGAGAAATTAAACAGTGGCAAAACTTAACATGGCAACACAAGGAAATCTGATGAGAACCATTGCTGCTATATGTATACTGCAAACTTACTATGCGACAACAACAAAAACCAGCAAATTTCAGAAATAGTCTAGTTCTTCAATTAAAACAATCGCACAAAAATCACAGAGAGTTAACGACATAATTGAAACCTTGCTATAATGCGGGCATCATTTTATGGAATGAAAATGATTATATCATTGTAAGTGTATAGGAAGTGTACATTGAAATAGCTTCTTTAATTATGTTTATGAGGGTGAGCAGTACACCAGAAAAATACGACCGGATCTTTGGTAGAAAGGTTCAAAATTAATCCCACTCCATGTGAAATATGCAGCCGCATTATCTGTTAGGTTAATAATGTATAATAATGACATCCATTAAGCATCCGAAGGAGAATATCTCTAAGAAAGATGAGTGTCTTGGATGCAGGAATCAATAATTCATACATAAAACCATAGACCGCTGTGGCAAAATGGAATTGTGTGGCCTGACACTTCTTTGAAACGAATGCGGGGATGTATACGATGCGACAGCGCTCGGAACACCAGAAAAACAATAACCTTTTCGGATAACTGACAAAAATGGCTTATATATGAGTCACAACGATAATATATCACAACCCATGCACTCGAAACAACGATCCGATAACAGATGTCGAGCTGAAGACTCATTTGTTAGGTTGTTGGACTGTTTGTCTAACAGACTATATGTAATTGTATTTAGGGTGGAAACATCTCACTTGCTAAATATCTTGTATTTACCCTTACCTATTTTTCATGTAACGCAAAATACCGTAGAGAAAACACATTCGTCACAAACATCTCCATGCCAACCTTATAACCAAAACGGCATTACGGGATTAATATTCGTGAATTTACTTTGGATCAAAATTTGTGAAAGAAGATAAAAAACACCATATAGCTCAGACATACACTTCCATCTTTGTAAGTTCTGTCTTATGGAATAATTTTCCAAGATATGTTCTGAGTTCAAGGTACACTTCATCATCCGAACACAATCGCCGTGACAGAAATGACATTCCAACAAAACTAAATTTAAAGGAAGATGAACATAACTGAACACTTTCTTGTACCGTTCTTAAGCGACGAGGGACCTTTTTGTCGTAAAGAGTCAAGTTTTTAAAATACGTTGTTAAACTGACACTAAAACTGAACCGGGTTTTAAAGTAAATGCATATATTGGCATTGACGAAAACGTTCCTAATGATCACATAATTATGAATGAAAAATGTATAGACACTGTCTTTGCAATATTTCCCCATTGTTGAAACCGCCAAAACTTTGAAAGGCTCTTCTCTAGCACAGTCCTTTATACACATATTTCGCGAAACACCATTTATACCCTTATTTCGTAACTTCTCCGTTAATCTTTAAAAATTATTTCAAATTTATTCATTAATCAACATTATTTTTTTGTTAGTTGAGTGAATCATTTGAATCAATTTCTGACCATTAAATATTTAGAAAACGACGTTTCTCCTCTAATCTTTTTCACTCCTCATAAAATTACCAATTTGGTCCTGAAAAATGTCCGTGCAGCTACTTAATCACTGACTGTGTTCGGGTGGAAACGATAAAACATCTTCTAAATCACTTTAAAAAAACAAATAAACAAAATCAAACAAACAAACAAACAAACAACCCAACGGCAGCTACGTAGTCCCACAAAACTATTTTCTGCACACTAATCCTTTCAATCTTATAAATAATTCGAGGCAGAACACTTTCGGAAATCTTGGCAATTTTTTTTTCTGAAAATTTCAATCAAATTTCGGTTTAGTGAACATAAAAAAATCAAAAATTCGATGCTCAGTAAAATTTAGAATTTTGGATCTGAAAACATTTGAGAATATTGAAGCATAATTTGTTGGATTGTCCTCAAAATAATAATGCAAAACAAAATGGTAAAACTTAGCAAAACAAAGTCTTACCACCTACAAACAATTCGCGGCCGATTGAGATTGAAATAAAATATGTAATACAAAAAGTGATACAAAACTGAACAAATTACGAAACAACTTTTGGTACCTCCTGAGTCTCTCTCGTTCAAGCATGCAATTAATTTGATTTTAAAAACCAACTTTTCCTAAAGAATCTTCTCAATAAGCTGCAGTGCATTACAATAATCAGTAAAAACAACTTGCGTAGCAACGTTTTCGAGAAAATACACTGAAGACACACTTCCACCTCCATCTCATAATATACCCATACTGAAATTTGAAACCGAAGTGTCACTTAAAAAAAAACAAAATTGAACATTTCAAACACTGATGAGATTGTCAACGCACCTTGACCATACTCTTCAGAAGAGTAGATAGCAGACGGAATCAGACTGTCGTATTTCTCTGACGACTGGATGGGGCTGGCATTCTTCAACGAGCCACTCATGCGGTGCTGCTCCCGGGCTCTGTGCCGCTCCTCCCCGGCGTCAGAGTCGCTGCTCGCTCCGCTGAACTCGTGGAAGTGGAAACCCATCTCGGTGTTCGGTGAGGAGACCTGGGCGTCGGACTCGGCACCGCTACCCTCTCGCTCCGCCCTGGTCCGTCTGATGCTGTTGCAGCTGGGGTACAGCCGGGTCTCCAGTGGTATGTTGGAGGAGTTGAAGTGATCCGGACTTGTCGAGATTGCGATTGCCTGGCTTGGTTCCATGGATGAACTCCCAGTTGCCGGCATATCGCGACCAGATTTCTGCCCGTCTACAATTTCTCCAGGCCCAAATGCGCTTCTTTAAATCGACCGTTCTCAGATTTATCACCGTCACGTCTCAATGTTTAGCAATTTCTCTATGATTAGTTCCTTTCTTGAAAGGAATAATTTTTATCAGTTTAAAATAGCAACAAGCAAAGGGTGGGGAAAAATATACCGTCGCTGTTTTAGGAAGAAAATGGCTGTTTTAGGAAGAAAATGATCACGTCTCTCTTCAACACTCGGCCACCATGCACTTGCCTCAAATGACGAGTAAGAACAAGTCAACAACTGAACTAACCCATACTAACCCATACGACATCGTCAGATTGAGTTAACTATATGATTAACCAATTAAAGTGAATGCTCGTTAATGTTGGGGGATTTGCCCTGAGTATTGTTCCGCCCCTCAGTAGTTTGTAATGGATACCGCCGGGGAGCGACTTGAGAATCATATAAAGAAAAGTCCCTGTTGGTGGAGAAGGGAATCTTCCACTAAAGCCACGGGGGTGGTATCACTCGAACTCTCAAAGGATCATAAACCGTGACTTATTAGGAAGAAACTTCAGGAGATGGTAAAGGGGAATTATGCCATTGATCCACACACGCTGTACACAATCCCTATAAATGCCACTAACGGAGAGGTCTTGGGCAAAAAGCATTTCAGCGGAGCTGAAAAGATCGCATCCTTCCGCCGTCAGAGTGGATGCATTTCCTGGCCATTCAGATGGTCGAATCCTGGGAGAGGCAGCGAAAAGTTGTACGCGCAGCTCCATGTGAAGAGGAATGACATCATAATAAGGCTATCATTACACGTCTGTGGCATTTGAAAGGTTGAAGGGAGAAGAGGGGGAGTAACTTATGCGTGGTGGAACGCTGACGAGACGAGCATGCGTCAGACCAGCATCTAACACACGTCTCATTTCTACTTGATTGGATTCTTGTCATGATACCAGTCACTCCGCTCGGCTGGTCTTTTGCGGTGGGCAAATTAGCCCCTCGTCATTTTGTTTTTTCTTTGTGGCTCGCTCTTTCTGATGCCCGCCTGAACCGAACTCTCAGGAGGTTTAGCTTTCTTGGGACGGGCCTCATACGGCCGAGTCATTAGTATTATCAAACACAACATCAAGGGTAATAAGATGACAATGCTGGACAATAGAGTGAGCCGACAGCGCTGGCGTTTGGAACGAGAAGCTTAGTGGGCGTTCTTCGGACGCAAACCAAACTCTTTAACTGGAGGGGGGGTGTCCCAGACCCAGTCAAGCAGTACCATCAACCAACATCAAAGAGACACCGCCGGTATTCTTCTCAGAAAAAAAGGAATGCACTAAACCTTTGGGTTGTCTTTTAATGATCGGGACAGCTAGACTACGGGAACTCATTGGCTGGCTTTTAATTACATCAAGTTATGGCTTGTCCTTTTGTTATCGATGTATAGGCATGAGGGGTCGCTGAGCTATGACCAAAAGCTGCACATAAAAGCCACAGGGACCGATGCAGCTCATCGTAGTCAAATGGGCAAACAAAACTTCTTTCGGCCTAATCACGCAAGATTTAAATTAAAAAGTACCAAACTGAAACGAAACGCATTTGCAAATAGAGATATTTTTTCATGTTCATTATGTTAAATCCTCCCCACGGACACGGGCTGAACTTCCTTAATTGTAATGTATACTTCGCTTGCATTGTTTGCTCGAATACGCTACATTCTTATTAAATCCAATACGTTTTCCCGTTTTATTCGTATAAGTGACGTAGGGTAGTTTTGTGCTTTTATTTTTAGAAAATCATAGTGACGTACTTGATCATGAGATTTGACTTTCCTGCAATGATGTTGAACATAATAATTTATTTTACCTTAGGAAACCCCTCCCCTAAGTTTTTTTTTCAACGTGTGAATAAGAAATAATTAAACGACCCTTTTTTAATACTGTTATCAATACATTTCCAATTAATTAGCCCTACAGCGGGTTATATAATTATAGATGCATAAGCTATATTGGCATAAGATTTGGTAATTGTGTCGACAATTTTTTCATCACTCTTGTAAGGCCTCACTTTGGCTGTCTGCACACCGCTATTGCAATAGTCATTTGAAATGTTGGGCAAATGTCTTTGATAATTTGCCTTTGAAATGGCGACAAAATGACTGTGGCCTTTGTAAGAGACGCAAACAAGCGAGATACAATTTGGCGAAATTCTTAACACCATCGTGTCGAAATTCATTTCGGGACCATTTTTCCTCCGTGACGATGTCTGTGCTTGCTGATGAAAGGCTGTCATTCCCTCGGGACCCAATGTCCAGCTACAGGATGTTTGCTACAGTAAAACAGCGTCATCATCCAAGAATAACGAGCGACTGATTCGCCGTAACTCCCATGTAATGACCGCTTCATTTGGTTTAATTAATACCGACTTCATGTCGGTGAAGTCCATCGGGGCTGTCCCCCGGGGACTCGCATGCAAGCCCTGCTCGCGCTGCACCAGCCGACGCTACTGATATTACTGATGACGGGTGTATCTATTCCCAGCCCGACAGCACATGTATAGGGATGGATGTTTAAAGAGAGAAAAACATGAGGGCTAGGGGAAGAAGTTTCGGTCGGTGTCCTACTCTGAGACGAAGAATGAAAGCACGGAAGTAAGACCACTCTCTCCCTGCTGAGCTCGGCAGTAGATGTATCAGGGGACACGTTTAACCTTGGCAGTGGCTTGCGCCTGCCTTTCGGCTTGGACGCTGGATTACAGGAAGACAGGAGAAAGGCAGATAGAGGGACAGAACCTGAGTGAAAGATGCTCACCGACGATTCATGAGAATAACGAGCCGTCACTCACGGCGGCTGTTTGATGGAAACAGCCAACAAGCTGGTTGGATTCTGTAGCGTCTGCTCTAGGTGTTTTTGTTTTGATTTTTGTTTTTAACATGTTTCATTTCAGAATCTAACTGTACACTGCAGGGCTGCAAGTAGTGTTTCATGTCGTTTAATAACACCATGGAAGCCATATTAGTCCTCCAACGGCCCTTAGCTCAATTTAAGGAAGCCCATAGTGCCCCCCCCCCCAACATACGATACTGGCAGGACGTATAGCAATCAACACTCCCAGCCGCATACATGCCTGGGCCCAATTTGACGGATTTGCTTAAATACCGTTTGCAGGGGAAAAAACGCTTAATGTAGCAGAAAATTCCACAAATACGGTAAGCATATTTCAGGGTTAGCAAGGTTTGTTGGCTTATGCGCATGCTTGCATCCTGATACCAGCGCTCTTACAGCAAAGAATGGTGAATTCTGTGGTTAGCAGAGCCATGCCATTTTGGCAGTTGGGACACACCCTATAGCCCAGGTGGACTCCCTCCTCCCTACGTAATGCAATGAAGACGTCGTCCAACCTGGGCTAGGACACACCCGTGCTATTTTCGCGCAGAAAGCAATTTTGAAAGTACCCACTATCACATGTAGCTTGTTTGGGAGAGGGGCAGGGGCGGCCCCCTGCTATTCCTCGATCCGTAGCTGGAGCGCTGCTTCTTGATCCCTTTCCTTGGTACTTTTGAAATACACCGCCAGAGTTTGATGACACGTCACTTGTATTATCATGCGTTTAATTGCACCATGCAGAGTATGAATATAATTATGAAGGGAATTAAACTGTTCACTTAATTAACAAAAATCTAACAACCTAATTTCATAACTCCTTTACAGTCATCTAACGATGATGACATGAAACAGTCTCTGGCACCAAGTTGACATCTTCGTACATGTAGCGGCACTGCTGTGAAAACACAGCACCGAGTCACTTGGGACCCCGCTCATGATGTCTCTAATGGCGGGCCTGTGAAGCACAATCGACGGCCGAGATGCGCCTGCAATAAGACGCTCAGGAGACATAGAGTTGAGGGAAAAGACGACGAGAGAGTTAGTCCCCTCTCGCGGGTGAAAGACTTCCGTTGTTCCTTACCAAGCAGGCCGTGAGCAAATTAGCCCAGGGATTTGGCTTAGCGAGGGATGAGGGGGCACAAGCCGGAAGGCTGACGGGGCACGGGAAGGACGGGCCAGCGCACCGGATGATGTTGGAGCGGAGGGGTCTGAAGGTGGTGAGCCCAGCCGGAGTTCTTGGCTGATGGACCTCGACTAATCATCTTCCACTTAAGCCGAGGTGCGATGAGGCTTTGCATCAAACATGGCTTCCTCTTGCTTCCCGATGCCTTTCTGCCGATGATGGAGTGAAATCATGAAATATCGCTATGAGACTACTTGTCAACAACAAAAGAAAGACAGGTTATTGAAAAAAGTTAGATCAGTAAATGCAAATGAATCTGTGCATAAATGCCTTATTATGAAGAACACGTTTATACAAATCAAAACCCCCACTTCGACGCCTTAGGAAGAACATGTTCGTACAAAACCCAACTGTCAAATTAAAATCGGCCAATTATTGTGTAAGTAATCATTCCCTTTTCTGAATTAAACTTTACTTAAGTTTGCGACCTTGTAATGTTTCTCGAGGAGCACAGTGTAGACCGTACATTTCATGCAAGTTTCTTCATGCAGTAAACGCGCTGAAGTCGTAACGTTAAAGCCTTGGCGTTTAAGGAGGTGGGGATGGGCCACGGTACGGGCACGCCCAACCTCCGAGAGGCAGTGTTGTAGTAGTCACCAACGTCGAGTCCGAGTCCCGAGTCACAAGCCTCGAGTCCGATCCGAGTCACGAGTCACTTCTTAGTTGTTCACCAAACTAATACTTTTTTTAATTAAATTATTTTTCAATCCTCCATTCTGTCATTTAAGTAATTCCCAGTGTAAATAGTTTACATTGTGTGTGTACATGTTGTTTAGACCCAAAATGTGTTTTCCTTTTAATACCGGACACTTTTTGGCAGGACACCAGGCCCTGGCGCTCGTCGTGAACGCCCTAGGCTTTGGCGCGTGGCCCCTGGATACGATTTTCCGCGGCGCCGTGTTTTGTCTACGGAGTATAACAGAATGCTACATTCGTCGCACAATACGTATAGTTACGTTTTTTCTTTTTATGAAAATACGTGACTCGAGTCACGAGTCACCAAGCTCGAGTCCGAGTCATCATGGTCGAGCCAAGTCCGAGTCATTTTCCAATGTGACTCGAGTCGAGTCCGAGTCACACAAAAAATGTGACTCGAGTCCGAATCGGAGTCCTACAACACTGCCGAGAGGTTGTACCCACTGCGTGACATTTGAAGAAGAAAAAAGAGCTTGCAATTCCAGAAACAATCCATTGAGAGACCTCCTCTAGATAATGAAGACCCAAGAGTGCTCTCCTCCAAAAAAAATCGGCCCAAGTTTATCACTGGCTTGGTCAGTGGAGTAAAATAACTTGACACATTTTATTCGCGGCTTGAGTAACGCAGTGTTAATGCTGAATTTCAGCCCGTTGTTGTACGTATCGTGACTCACATTACGTGAGTTTTTAAGGATAACCCTGACCACTTGCAGGCGATTCCGAGTTCATTTAATTTAGGATAGAAAAGTTGGGATTCCCTTCCCTGAATTCCTGTAGGCATTGAAGCTATGAAAACCTGACGTCAAGTATTGTGTCCATTACAAGTCCTTACAATCGGGATATTGCCCTTATAAGGCGGCACGAGTCAGTCACGGGGAATAAGACAAAGGCATGCAACTCTGCGTCCACAGATTTCAAAAACAGATCACTGATGGGTTGATCTTGTTTCAAATCACTGAGTGAGTAGGTGAAGTCCAGATCGAGTGCCGATGAGTTACAAAATGTGTAATCACCCCAGCATCATGACTTGCGTTGAGTATATAACAAGTGTTGTCAGACTCCCAGAAAAGATAGTGTGTCGAGTTCGAGTCATTGCGCATTCACCAATATAATGATGACTCCTACCGAAGGGTCGCAGAGCCTAAAAAATATAAATTAGATTCAACCTAAGACATGTGGTTCACAGAGTATTCGTTTTGAGTCCGATTCTAGGTGACCTACTGATAACTGAGGTTATCGTCGCTTGATGATTAAGCCAAAATTGATGTGCTGGTGAGTTTTGACAACCTATTCTGCTCCTTGTTAGTAAAGGCTGGAGGATCAAATTCCGTCAAAGTCTCCAAGTCAAAAGCAACATAGACATATAAAAGAGCACATTTGATCCTTCGTATAATTATCGTCAACACAAAACCGCTGTTCAAATTTAAAACCTTATCTACACTCTATAGTGACACGTAAGTTGCTGTACTTTTAAAACCTGCGTGTCGAGAGCATGCCTCGAGCCTTTCATTAATTTGTAAAAGAGCTGCCATTTTTTCCTCTTTATATAAATAAGAAGCACCAAGGAATGATACATCAACGTTAACATATCTCCATTGACTATATATCTGCAGGGGGCAGCGGAGGGAGAGGCTCACGCGCATTTTAATTAAATCTCTTCACTCGAGTGGCTCTGTATCTGACGCCCCATCCAACCCCCATCTATCAAGAATCTGCTCTCCCATGTTCCACTGTGATTCCCCCCAAATCATGTTTTATTTGGTTTCCGTTCGCGAGGGCCTTAAATGGCAATTCCGGTTTCACAGTCGGAGCTGTTAACGTATGGCGGCCGTGCCTTGCTTTCGCGCCCTTTTGGCTCTGGGCTGGAACGCGAGCAAATTGGGAAGCCAGGTAATGACAGCCGCTGCATACCCACCACTCCATTGGTAAAGCACAGAGGACGGGCAAGCCACCGGTAATAACCGATTACTTTGACACGGCAAAGGCGTTGGCTTTGTAAATAGTAACTCGTCCTCTCTCAATCATTGTCCGTTCTGGAAAATTGTTTTCTTGGTCCGGAGGGTGTAAGAGCCGTGATTTCTGAATTATGCATACATTAGATATTGGATTTGGTGGCGAGCGGGAAAAAATATGTTGAACGATGAGAGAAACTTCTGAGAAAGACAGGGTGTGGACGGTAGCGGAAGTGTATTCGGGTTGTTTTTTTTATAGGAAGGCAGATGTGAATCTAATTCTTAAAGAGGGGGTCGTCATTTAGGAATGGTTGTGAGGAGGTTGCAGTGCGGGCATCATACCCTTTAGCCTTATGAGATGTTATTGACAAATATTTTGAAAAAAAAGTCAAAAAGGCTAAGGAAAATGCGAACTTCAGCCTATTATTTTAGAGCCACGAGCCCAGGTCAGGGTTGGCAATGACCTTTTTCCTTCCTTCCCTGCATCCTCTGGATGGAGTCCGGCAGGGTTGTGTGCTGGCTGCTGGCACTGCATATAGTTTTGCTCTGTCATGGATCAAAGTTTGTGTCACTGAGTGTGAGGGCTCATTCGGGATTGATGTACGGGAATCATGTTTACCGACCTGCTTCACATGATTCGATGCCACCCTCTTCATATTGGCGAGACTCCCTCAAAACCTCTCCACTTGAGGCAGCTATTTGGCCTTAAGCCGTCATGGGTAAAACTACAGTTCAGAGCCCAAGCGATCCAACTCCGGACAAAACCCTACCGATTATGTTGTTTTTGAAGCAGTGGACTCATTTTGCCACCTTGTATCTGGGGAGGTGGACCCTGATGGTCTTGTGCTACTGGCAGTGGCGGCGCTACGGGGGACCAAGGGGGTGATCCCCCAAAGTTGTTTCCTTGCCCCCCTCCCCCAGTTTTCCCCCTCCCCCACCATTTTCTCCTAACACTGTATCTACAAACAGATTAATTATGTTTGTTTTCTTCGTTGTTAAGATTAGTTGAAGATAGAGAGTGAATCATCATTCTGTGGACACATGGGCCAAAGAAAGACACTAGTACTTTGGTAGACAAAACACGCCAAACATGCACAACCGTAGATTTAGGATATCATCAGATTTTATTTTGACTGCCCCAAAAATATTTCCTTGCTCCCAATTATCCCACCCCGCCCTAATTTTAGAGTCTGGCGCCGCCATTAAGCTACTGGATCGATGAACTAATAAAAATATGCACATAATTAATTAATTCAAAAGCTATAGCGCCATTATTTGATCACTGGTATAGTCACCAAGTCTATACATATACATTGGTGTTATTTTTTTTCTTTAGGATAACTAGCCAAAAATGTAATCCATACCCGAACGTCCACAAATAGAAATCACCTCTTTCCAGTGGCGAATCCAGGTTTGGATGGGGGGGGGGGGGATTGAAATAATGGGCGTTGCCAGAGGAATTTGGATGAGCGGTGTGTAGACACATTTGTCGACAGTGCTGGATAGTAGCCAGTCACTCGATCACCCCCCTCCCCCACCTCCACCAAAAAAAGGGAGGGGGGGGGGAGGGGGGATCAGGGTTCGAGGGCTGGGTGTCACCTGTATAATGGGGGCGCTGTTCAAAGCGGACGTTATTTTGACAATAGCGGCTCGCTGGCGCTGGCGGCGAATTTCTTTTGCGTAGGCGACATGCTCCAAAGTCATAAATAATTCAATAGTTTGATCGGGCCAGTATGTTTATTCATGAAACAGAACAATGATATCAAGAGCATTGTTGATATTTAGTAAACTACCTTTAAAGCATTTTAAAGTACGGACATCGTCGAGCTACCACACGGTAGCCTAGTGGATGGATGGCGTGATAGTGGAAAGTGGATAGCGGAGCTCTGGGTACAAAGATCCCCGGGTTCGAATCCACGTCGTAGCTGCTCATTTTCATCAACTGTTTTTCTTCTCTGAATTCATCGTTTAGATAATTGTATTTTAAGGGGAAAGAGAACGAAGACCTAAGCGTTTTGCAACCCATTCAAAGGAAAACTGAATTGCATGACTTTGGAGCATCCCGCCTACGGAAAAAAATTCGCGCGCTGGCGCAGTGATCGTGAGCCGGCATTGTACGCATGTACGGTTAAAACTAGTCTTTGGAGAAGTATACTCCTGTAATTTAGCCAGTTCCGATTTCTAGTAAGCACCGTCACTCAAGCCACCGCAGGCGCGGATCCTTAATTTATTTTTCATAGAAATAGGGGGCGCTCTTCAAAACCGGCCATTTTCAGGGCGCATTGAGCGAGGTTTTGAGCCACGGTTTTGATATATTCCTCGTCATATCATCAGAACTCTACATTTTGGGAAATGGTTACAGAAAACAAACAAGTTTTGTTTTCATCTCGAGGGGGTACACACATTTTATGCTAGAGGGGGCACACTGTCCGCAAGAGGGGCACTCAGTGGGTAAATCGGGGGGCCGGGGAAGAGCCCCCTGCCCCCCCCCCCCGGTTCCACCACCCCTGGGGCACACCCCTGTTACTTTTCCCCCTTGCGTATAGATTTAGGATTGAGGTTGGCCAATCGGTACTATTTTATTTCTAAAAACAGAAATAGGCTTCACTTTTTTGTCTGTAAAATTATACAAGCAGGGCAGAGCTACTACGATTGAGATGCTAGTGTTTCTATTGTTTCTGAAACAAAGAAGAACAAAAGATAAAATGTCCCCCACTAAAACGTGTCCAAACTCCAATTAACAAGAGACTGCAGGGATCCCACATCATTGTTTCAAAAACCGATGATGGATGGACTGGGAACCAGTCTAACCATTGATGCATTGATGCGTTGTGGACAAAAATAAGAATGACATCATTCAAACTGCACGCCAACCCTCCGTCTATTTTTAGATCAAAGTTTCTCTCATAAAATGGGAATGGAGGAAGTCACGAACAACAAAGTTCAGGCAGCTTTGCTTGAAGATCAAGCACGCAACTTATTAGCAGAAAGTCAGTCTCATCACGGAGAACTTCCCTTCGGTTGAAAAAGAAATAGATTCGGTAAGTGAGGGCATTTCCTTACTCAGTGGTAACAAGACACGTAAGACATGTTGTAGGGCCTATGTACATGTAAATTGTGAGGGCTCTATATCACTTCAGTATCACTATCAGACAGTCACAGTGGATGGGGTGGCCATGGTGGCAGTGGTGAAAAAATTAAGACTGTACTGTTACAAAATATAGTTCGAGTAACTCTACGAATCGCCTTTTTAGCATTTGGAGAATAGCCCGACCATCTCCAAATGTTAAAAAGGTGATTCAGCATGTTCAGAGAGTCCTAGTTAGGGCTAGCCCCACTAGTGTGGCCGCAGTATGCTGCGCTGAACCTCTGCGCAGCATACCGCGGCCACACTAGTGGGGCTAAGTTTGGGCCTACTCGGCATGCTCGGACTAAACAAAATATATCATTAATCCTTTGCCATGTTTGCTCGTACCGCTGCTGTAGAACTCCCTAGAAAACTCAATAAAAATGTATGGAATCTTCCATTATTTAAACAGAAATGTAAGGCCAAACTACTAATTGGGTATACAAACTCTATTTAGTCTATTCATTTACATTATTCTCAAGGGGTTTAATACAAGAGTTACTGTCCTTTCTTGTTTAGTTTACTAGATTGTGTTACACTAGTGTGTATTTAGTGTTAATACAATTTGTTAATGTAATTGTTAAATTATAAATGGGGATCCCTACTCGACAAGCAGTTGCTTTTTGGGGACCCCCTTCTAGATTTACTTTTCTTTTTGTACATGTATGATGTATGTATACAAACATGTATTGCATAGACACCAATTATGTGGAAAATAAAAGAATGAATGAATGAACTACCGAGTAGAGGCCAAACATGGAGTAACGTTGTGACCGACCGTTGTGGCAACTTGACTCAGGACAGCTCGACCGTTGAGACAACTCGACTGTTGAGACAACTCAACCCTACCGGTATCAGGTGCAGTTCTACCGGGGAGATGCAAATTATCTCCCCCCCCCCCAAAAAAATAGTCGTTTGTACACTATATATGGTATTATAGGGTGCATGATTGTAGGATGTTATCAGCTCTCCCCATTGAAAATGTGGTACGAGCCCCCCCCCCCCCTCACCTATTGATATTCAGAGGCCTAAGTGTAGGTAGAAAAAAAACGTAGTATTAAAAATTAGTAGGCCCTAGTCCGAGTAACTAGGACTCTACAAATCGCCTTTTTTTAACATTTTTTTTTGACATGGTTGGGCGATAGTAGGTTCGGAGGATCATAGCCGTATCGCGTTTACCAATATTTTGTTTGACTTTGACCATTTTCACTAATAGTGAGTCGTACCTCCAATCAAAAGGTTCACATTTCACCCCGGGTGCTTGATTGGTCACCTGGATTGGTCGCCTCGATGGACCAATCACGTGGTGTCTCTTTCGAGCGTTTTCACGGCGACCAATTAAAGTGCCCTGTGATTGGTCTGTCTGATGCTAGCCAGGAAACAGTCTAGCCAGGATCGAGCCATGCACAAGTCAATTTTCCCTAGGCCAAAACATTGGGCTCTAGATCCAAAAATGTTTCCGTGTTTAATGACAGAAATGACAAAGTTAATCATGATAATAACTTGCCGGGGGCCCGCCCCTGATACCCATAGGGTTTATATTATAACCTGCATCAAAAAATATTAAGCTAATCATTACACAAGGCTATCACATATTTTGTTCACTGATAATGATGAAACAAAGAAATTAACACCATTAAAGTGTTGCCACCTCAGGTACAGGCATCTTGAAAAGAAGGTGTTTTTTTTACGTGACGTGACATGCAGGAGATAACTTGAGCGCACAATTTAGCATGCAGCCTTCGAACTACGCTCGCAGTGCGCTCTGGTAGTCAATCAGCGTCGTTTTCGTATTCTACATGGCCAGCGGTTGGTGGAGGAGCACACACGCAGCCCATGGAATCTAGGCTAGCGCTGCCTGTGCTCTGGCACTGTAAATTGGTTGTGGAAATTTGTGACCTACAACACTCGAGATTCTATGCCCTTAGAGAATGGTTTTGGACAATTTTCATCATAAGCCTTTAGTTTTAGGGATAGTGTACACAATAGTAGGGTAGTTTTTGGTTTTAGGAGATTTCGGAAAATACAAAACATCTCCAACAGGTTAATTAGCATATTACCAGGTTTACACAGAATTAAGTGAGGAGTCAGGTTGGCGTAGCGGTAGGCCTATACTTTCCTTGCCTTCCACCGCTGTGACCCGGATTCGAATCCCGCCTGGATTAATATGTGGATTGGGTTTTCAGTCCCTACCTGATTCCGTGGGTTTTCCTCAGAATAGTCTTCTGGGCTTTTCCTCCCACCTCTAAAACTGTAATTTCCTCACATTGTCTTCTCTTTACTGGGCCCCATGGGAGATCAGTGGGCTACCCAGTTAAAATAAGAAATAAAAATGCGTCATTGAGTTCACTTCACCAGGATATCCTGTACATGTACAGCTACATTGTTGTATAGGCCTACCGTTACCAGCGACAACTCAAAACAAGTTTTGCCAGAAACTGCTTGTAAAGTTTAAATATATGGTGATTGTTTTTCACCATAATTCCATACTTTTGTACTCCACATTCACTTCAGTATTTTCTCATAATACCCCCCCCCCAACGCTTTTCCAACGCTGGTCGGCCGACCAGCGTTGGAGAAAACTGGCTTTTTTCAAAAACTGTTCCTACTTTTTCATATTTAGTTATTCTGACTTTTCTTTGCAATTGATTACACACCTGTGAAGGGGTTCAAGCTTGCTAGATTAATATTCTCTGACCTTACAGTTCCCCAAAGTGTATTAATTGCTCCGTTTCATCTTAAGTGGGGTCAGGGAACCAGACTACAAGAATATGATAGGTTTTCTTGGTTTTTCCAGCATCTACAAGCCCAAAACGTGAATTAAGTCAGTTTAACAATATTTTCTATAACATACTAATCCTTTAAATCCATTTATTTCTGAAAATTGCAGCAAAAGCAAATGTTGTACATTCCCTTTAATTTCAGCTGAGCACATCGTGCAGCTGTATGCGCGTCGTTACATTGATTGCAGGAGTTTGTAAAAACTGTACAGACGTGTACATGCTGAACGTGAAACATACATTGAATGCACTACACCTTATGAAATTATGAGACATTGTACACGTAGGCCTACTGTATCATGCATTTTGCATATCCAATAAAGGAAATACCGGTATGTGAGTCACCTATTGGGCAGTTCCTGCCATACAGGCGGATGAATTTCCCACCAAGAGTACTTAAACCATTTGTTTTTTGTTCGTGTAGACTACATTGTACAGTGAAACTGAAAACAAGCACTGTTTGCTGAGATTTATGAGTTTGTACGAGTTCTTGAAGAAAAAGAGGATTTCCCAGATAAATGTAAGTGATTCATGGATGTTTGAATTACATGTCAGCATGTAGGCCTAATTGTATTAGTTCCATGTGAATGTGTTTAAAACGAGACAAAAAAAAGAGACATGAACATGTAAATGTACATTTTAATTTTTTTATTTGTTTTTAACTGGGCAGCCCATTCAGTGGAATCCACTGGTCCCCCATGGGGCCCAGTAGAGAGAAGACTATGTGATGAAGTTACAGTTTTAAAGGTGGGAGGAAAACCCCAGAAGAACATTCTGAGGAAAACCCATGGAATCAAGTAGGCTTATGGGAACTGACAACCAAATCCAATATCGAACCCGGGTCACAGCTGTGCAAGGCGAGGAAAGTACCGCTGCGCTAACCTGACTCACTATAGGTATACATTTGTGTACCTAGTGTGTGCGGCCATTGTGCGGCGTGTAGGGCCCTTCTTTAGTTTGATCAAATTAGAGTCAAGGGTGTCTTTTATTATTCAAAAATGACCTTTTCAATCTAAAGCAACCTCTCAATTCTGATGACACATTTGTTGTAAAGTTTTTGAACAGTTTCCTGGGGCAAAAATTGTGAATTTGGTGCCATGTGGTTCAGCTTGGTATTGCGCGTTCACGATCGCGGTGATCGCCATCTTTATTTTTGTGTTTTGTTTTGTCGTAGTCATCGTCATAGACTTGTGATTTACTTGTGACTTACTTGTGACTGGACTTGTTAGTAAAACGTCATTCACGCGCGCTACAAACGCTGTAGCTGCGTTAACTTCCGGCTCCAATCGCGCAGGAAGTGCTGAAGGTGACGTCACACTAACGAACTGGATAGACTTGTGATTTACTTGTGATTTGTGAATAGACTTGTGACTGGAGTTGTGAATGGACTTGTGATTTACTTGTGACTGGACTTGTGATGGTGTCCTATGGGGGATGTATGTAGTTATGGGAAGATCCTGTATGCACATTACATAGGTGCATGTACTTTGTACAAACTTTGTATTTCACTTACTCTTTTCCCTCCCTTTCCCTCCAGAATGCAGAACCTAAAGCTGGTGGTTGTCGGCGATGGCGCCGTGGGGAAGAGCTGCCTCCTCATCAGTTACACAACGGGCTCCTTCCCGGGCAACTACGTACCCACGGTATTTGACAACTACTCCAACAGTGTCATGGTCGCAGGGAAACCCTACAACCTGGGGCTCTTTGATACGGCTGGACAGGTATGATCAGGGGCATGGCCAGACTGATTTGTTGGGGGGGGGGGATGTGACAACCAAATTGCAGGTGGACTAGTCTAGTCGTCAGTGTTGTAGTTGAGTACATTTTCACGAGTATGACTGCAAGTACTTTGCCATGAGTACGAGTACAAATACCGTACTTTGTCAGGAGGACAAGCATGAGTACAAATACCTTTCCATTCATGATTCAGAGTAGCAGTACAAGGCAACTTTCTTTCCATGAGTACAAGTATAATTACGAGTGCATAATTTGCATGCTTATGGGTATTGGTACCAGTACCGTCAGTGTGAGCACATGAGTCCAGGCACTTGGGACAAATGCAAACGCCTCCTCAACACTCAAAAATGTGTTCTGTTCCTGCATGTATCTAATTAATTCAGCAGGTGATTGTTTCTATGAGTACCAGTATGAATATCATTACTTTGTCTTGAGTACGAGGAGTACATGTAGGAGTACAATGTACAAAGAAAATGCACTTGAGTTCTACAACACTGACTTTAGTTGAGAGTTAAAAATAAGTGAGTTTGCGGTTGCTTGTGCATTGTACACATTATGTAATGTGTATCAAAGTTAGCTTGATTTTTTTGTAATAATGTTAAGGGTCTAATACAGGGATGAAGCCAAGTCCATCACAAGTCCCTGCAAGTCCATCACAAGTCCATCACAAGTCCATCACAAGTCCATCACAAGTCCATCACAAATCTATCCCAAGTCCATCACAATTCCATCACAAGTCCATCACAAGTCCATCACAAGTCCATCACAAGTCCATCACAAGTCCATCACAAGTCCATCACAAGTCCATCACAAGTCCATCACAAGTCCATCACAAGTCCATCACAAGTCCATCACAAGTCCTCCAGTCTCAATTCAAATCACACATTATTCAAATGATTTTTTACAGTACCATTCTTCCACTGTTCCTTGTGACTGGACATGTCGAATGGACTCGGGAATTACAACTGGATTGGTGATGGACTTGTGATGGACAGGACTACATTGTACATCCCAGGCCTAATCAGTTTACCATTTTTGAAAGCTATCCGTTCAGCGCAAGAATTGTTGCTAGGATGGAAAACTTCTATTTTTACATTTTCAAGACATTTACGAGATGTGCAGAATTTGTCATTATTGGATTTGTATATTTTCCCATGCACAGGAGGACTATGACCGTCTGCGTCCGCTGTCCTACCCAGGAGCGGACATCTTCCTGTTGTGTTTCTCCGTTGAGAATAGAGATGCCTTAGAAAATGTTGCAGAGAAATGGATTCCAGAGATCGTACATCACATGCCTAACACTCCAATCCTGCTGGTTGCAACCAAGATAGGCAAGTAGTACACAAATACCTGCCAGGGATCCTACAGTCGTGGAAAAAATCCTGGTTTTTTAAGCTATCGTGGAAAGTCATGGACAAGTTGTAAAATTGTGTGGGGTATCTTGCTTCAGTGTGATGACTGGCCTGGCCAGTGTATTGTGAAAAGGTCATGGCCCTAAATTTGTCCTGTAAGAGTCATGGACATTTCTGTCAAGTTTTCTGTGGGTACTCGGACCAGCTAACAGAGTTGTCAGGCAGTAAGACAAAACAGAAAAGAAAACATGCTGTGGAGTTTAAAGACTGGTCAGCACTGCAGGGAGCCAGGCACATGCCACTGCACTATGTGACAATTTAGTTGCTGACCAGTTTTTGGCTGAGAACATCCTTCTTTGCTTGGTAGACACGGTTGAGAAGTGCTGCAGCTCTGCATTGGATCCTGTTTATAGTTGCGTTCCCTCTCTACATGCATTTTAGTGTTTTATCCTCAAAAATAGATTCCTTTTCTAAATTGCTATTTTGTCTACCAATACAAAAGTTAACTAATTTGACATTAATGCAAAAAAAACAGCCCACTTTTAGTTGAATCATTACATTCAAAATTTGAATTGGCAGGATACTTTTTGGTCCCCCTCCCCGCCTCCCCAATTAGTATTGAGAGCCATGTCTGCTCAACAGGTGGATATGTTTGTGCCCTAAATGAAAAACTTTTTCAGAGGGTTACAGATTTCCCCCCCCCCCCCAAAAAAAGGAGAGGACTTTCGTTTGGAATAAGGCCAAATAAAACATGTTTAGCGTCCCCGCCCGCTTCCTTTTTGGAGGCCGCCTCCTTTTTGGAGGCCACCTCCTTTTTGGAGGCCACCTCCTTTTTTTTCCATTTTTCTTTTAAACCGAAAAAATGATAATTTTTCATCAGTGACATAATTTTGGCCTCTTTGTTGCATGTAGTCCATATAAAGCTGGTATGTCATTTCCTGAGTCCAATGTCGGCCATTTAAAAAAAAAAAAAACTTGACGGCCATCTTGAAAAATAGCCCGGTCTGGCGGTCATTTTGGAGGGGGAAAAAGGGCCTCCTGCTTCCTTTTTTTCAAAAAGGCAGGATGCTAAACATGTTGGGTTTTTTTTGGGCCTAATGCATACATTTGAAAAATTATTAGGAGAAAAAAAAAATAAAAATATTAATGAGCACAGGGGATGCAGCTTTAAAGGCTCAGAAATAGGGTAATTACCCAGAAACATACCCAGAGATTTATTGAGAACTAGGGCTGTGCCAGTTAGACCGAGGATTCAAATATTCAATCATCCACTGAATACTCCAGATTTGCACCAAAATATTCTTCACCTTCATTCAGTAATGCTTTTGCGCAAGTGTCAATATTTGGAAAGAACTGTCCAACGTTAATGATTGCCTTTCACAGATCTCCGTGGGAGTTCCCAACGCAGCTGTGTCTCATTCGACGAGGGCTTCAAGTTTGCACAGAAACATAACCTGGAATACACTGAAACCAGCGCACTGCATGGCACAAACGTGAAAGACTGCTTTGAGAAAGCTGTGAGTAACACTTAGTCAGGAAACTGCTTACTTTTCTCACTGCAACACCCTGTGTCCAGTTTTATTGAAGCAATAAGTTGGTAAAATCAAGTATTACTATATTATGCATCATCACATGTCAGCCTCTACTTTTGCTGTTTGAAGCCTGCACGCCCTTTTTTGGTAATCGTGGAACTAGTTTGGTAGGGGCACATCACGCATAATAACATTTTGCCAAGAAAACTGGTGAATACGTAAGGGACGATCGATATTGGCTCCCCTCAGTGTTGAAAGCTGACAACTAGTTGCCTTTGCTTTGCCTCAGGAACTACAATCCGGGCCAAAATGGTTGGGACACTTGGAAATAACCTTAGCCTTCCACGGTCACCCACTCCCTCGCTCCCCCGGTCAATGTTGTTCTCTCCAGTTGATGGAGCACACACCGCGCAATGAGAGACAACATTGACAGGGGGCCGGGGGGTTGGGGGCGCAGCGAAATTTGGCCAGGATTGTAGGTTGTTAACTGCCAATACCTCGCTAATCAACTATCAACCCTCTCAAGCCATGTATCGCACACTGGTACTCTGAGCTTTGTTCATAGATACTGACAATCATTCTTAACTCTAATCCTCAAGCATGTCAAGGATCCTACAGAAGATTTTGGAAGGATTTCATTGGATTAAGTAATATCTCAGCATACAAACTCCATGTACAAGGACTCCTCTCAACAGAGACAAAGCTTGAAGAATGAAACGAGAGACACTTGAATCTATAGCCACTGTATGTGCCTGGCACGTAATGTAGATGAAAACAGTTTTCATTCAGATAAAAATGAGGAGTTTAATGCAAGAGAGTAATCTGTACATGTACAAGAATTGTACATGGAATTTGTAGCTAAATTCATTTGAAAGAATTTGGCAGAACCAATGAGGCAATCGTTTCCTTCTTTTGTTTGTTTTGTGAAGGTGTACATGTCTGTGTGTAGCGGGACGAAAAAACACAAGAAGAAGGGGGGCCTCTTTAGCTTTGGTGGGAAGAAGTTTGTACCCCGGCCACCAGAGATGCCCCCAGCAGGTGAGATGAATCCTTTTCAAATGACTACATTGTATTTATTAGGCTTCTATTATGTATCCGCTCAAACAATTGCATTTTTGATTGTAATACAAAACAGGTGTTTCATCAGGTGGTTGTGTAGTGGATTGATATTTCAGGTTGAAATGAAGTCATAAAACCCTCCCTAGCCCCTTTTGGCTACAGGAACCATCCTCAATCCTGCAAAGTCTTCCAATTGCCATCATGTAAAAATAGGTTTCAGCCTCAATCCTCCAAAATTATCCATTATTTTTTTAATTTGTTCAGTGGAGGGGTGACCATTGCCTCAATCCTTTGAAATGCCCTGACAATCACTGCTAATGGGTTGAGGCAGTGCCGATGACATTCAGACGCAGTGCGGATGATATCAAGCATAATGCAGGGCTCAATGATGCATGACTGAACATAAACAATGCAGGGTAAGCCACAAACTCGACACCATGTAAAAATCAACCGACACTTTTTGCTATTGCAGCCCCAATCCTCAAAAATCCTTCAAAACCGCTAGGAGTATTTTGGAGGATTGAGGAGGATTAGGGTTGATTACAAAAAACAATCGTTTGGAAAAGAGCAAATTACATTGCTTACTTAAAACTGTGTTAAGTGCCTTCCAAATATCGGCCATAAAAAAACCATGTCAACTTGCAACCATGTTTACATGCGTGTCCTTACTTTTTTTCATGTATAATCTTCAGGTAAAGCCCCATGGATAGAAATCCAAACGTCAACAATTGCAAACAACTTAGGCAAGGCGTTGGAGCAGCCTTCTTACTCTGACGTCACCTTCATCGTTGAAGGGAAGAGCATCTTGGCTCACAAAGTGGTGCTGTGTAGTGCCTCTAACTTCTTCTGTCGTGTCTTTGGCCTGAAACCGCCAGACCAGGTTCGTCATATTTTTTTGTCTTGTTCAATCCATACATGCAAATAGCGCTTAACGCATCTTTTGCTGTGCAATTACTCAAAAGATTCTTGGAAGTTGTATTCAGACGTTTTGTTTATGTCTAGGGCCAGGACGGATACATCGGTAGTTTTTCGGTACCAGATATCATACTGAAAGTGGCAGTTACCCATTTTCGTTTTTCAGTTTTATTTCCCCGAAACCACCACTACTGATTTTGACAACCTTTCTGAAAAGAAAACATATTTAACCCTCCATTGGCTAGTACGGAAATGTCGATTAGACATGTTGACCATCATTGACTTTCCAGCATTCGATCAGAGTTAGTCAAACTCTGGTAAAATAAAAATCTCTTACATTTCCCGTTTCAGGACACAGGAAGCAGCTCCAAAGTGTGGAACTTTACCTGGGAGGACATTAACGAGGGCAAGATCGCCGGTCTAGCTGGTATCCTTGATGTAGCAACCTCAGATGGTGGCTTGTGTGAGAAACCAAAGACCCAGGTGACAATCAGTGAAGACATCTCTTACAAGACCTTCCGCCATGTCTTGGAATTTCTCTACACTGGTGAGACACTCGCTTCTCTCAGCCATTGAGATCACACTTTAAAAGAATTCATGTCAATGCACTTTTTCAGCGTTTAGAATTGAGCTTGGAAATCAAACTTTGGACTAAACTGTACGAGGGCAAAACCCAGCAATAAAATTTACATCACACCAATGCAAAATTTTCATCAACAGTCATTGATTTCTCAAAGATGTTAGTCTTCCGGCTACAGCTGTTTTTCAGGCTGTTTCATGTTTTGGAAACAAAACTCCGGGCACTGCACAACTAAGAGAATGGTTCTGAAGAGAACCAGAGGTATAAACTCGACGTTCCGGTCAGTATGCTCTGACCGTCTCTGAAAGGGTCAGGGGCATATGACGACGGGGCGTCGATTACCTCTGGTTCTCTTCAGAACCATTCTCTTAGTTGAGAAATTATTCGCACATGGTGTTTCTGCAAACCCTTCATTATTTAGTATCTCCACCATGCAAAGCCTCAAATCTTACTTAGGCTACATGTCGTTGTTCAGCCAAGAGGAAATTTGTTGTGTATTGTTTGGTTGCTAATGAGTCACTAACATGACTAAGAAAATGGGTCACGTGCTAAGTGTTGTCAACATGCTAGACTTGTTCCGAGAGCGCTCGATCAAACTTGAATGCTCTGCACTGCATTCACATGTGTGCAGTGAATGATAGTTTAAAAAGAAAAGGTACTGATGTGTGAGGCGACCGTAGGAATATTGTGCATGCGCTGTTCCATAGCGACGCCATGCTAACGCAATACACACATGTATTGTACATTGTGCATTCATTGTGAGCAAAACCCCAATGGCATCGCTGATTGCTGTAATTTATAGTATAATATCCTGTTGCTTACTGCGTTCAGCTTTGGTAACGATTATGGTATATTTTCATATCATACCACCAAAACATAATTTACAAGAATCTATGTATAAAGAATAACATAAATGGGCAAGAGTATACATGTATGCTTCTACAAGACGTGGAACCTGGTGATTACAAATTAAATTAATAAATTGATATGTACATACACTAGGCTGAATAACACTACGTGTCAGAAAAAAATGTCCTACCTCTGATCCCAAACAACTCCATTGTTCGTGCAAACAAGGCTTGACAATCTTTTGCAAGCAAACCCCATCAGACCTGTACAAGAGGGCGAGATTGAAATACCATGCGAACAAAATATTAACTTTCAGAATCTGCCACTTTCGACCTGGCATCCTCCAGTGTTGATACAGCGCTTGAAACGGTGGCGGAAGGCGTGCAACACGGCCAAAAGTTTCTGAAGGAATGCAGGACCATGCCTGATGTCACTGCACACCTCCTCGATATTTTGGTGCAACACACAATCGAGGAGGTGTGCAGTGACATCGGGGACGATCCCCCACTCCCTCAAAAGCCCTCGGCCGCAGCATGCGCCCCTCGCCACCGTCTCCAGCACTTCGACATTTTGAAAGCGGGTATTCTTTTTCCAAATGGTGTCCAAACCCCACCCTTTGAAATGCAACAGTTATATAACCCAATCCAAAGCATTCTTGTCCAGTTTTGATTACAAATTCAGGTTCTTTTTAAATACCCTTTTTGATATTAAGGCCTGCCTAACATCACAGAGGAGGCAAGTATGGAGGACATAGTGGCTTTGCGGAAGGCATCCAGCACGCTCCGCTTATCCCAGCTTGACGACATCGCCAAGAACTTACAGAACGAAGAGGAGTTTTTGAATCCCAGCATCGGGACTTTCCTGAACGATCAGACAGGCCAGAGAACCAAGTGGTTGTTCCTCAACAGACAGGCACTGTCTGACATCAAATTCAAAGTTGAAGGTATGGTTCTTTTCAGTAAACAGTGATTAACCCTCCTATGGAAACATGCATTGCCAGCCTGGTTATTACTTGGGTCAATATTGGTCAAGACCCCCATTGATTTGTACACAGTAGGCCAGGAGGTGAGGAAGAAGATTTTGACCATTGGTGACCTCTTAAGCAAGAGGAGGGTTAAATGGGATTACCTAAAGGCATGTAGGGTCATTTGGACTATTATCAAAATGTGTACTGAACTGAAACTTTAACAGAAATGGGTTTTGAACGTTCTTCTTTAGATTTTGCGTGATTGGAAACGAACAAAACCCATGGAAAGCAAACGATCCTATATATGCCTTTATGCTAAAATATAGTTCAAGTAGTCTTCAGTATTTTAAGGAACTGTCATATAAGCAGTCACAGTGTTCACATGATATTGTACCTTAGCATATTACTATGGTGTCTTAATCAAGGGGTATGTTCCAAAGTGAACAATGCAAGCATTTCCACTGGCTTTTAACCGAACTCAACCCATCAAAGCCCAACAGCAGGTTTTGTTGAAATCTGTTAGGATAGGTACAATACCCCTAAACTGATGGTCTTTTACATTGGGTTTGGCATACCTCCAGAAACTAAGTCCAACAGTGTGTGTGCACGATTTCCCATGTGGGTGTTGGAATTTGTCAGGATGGGTATGGTTCCTAGTAAATTATGCTAGGGAGTTAGGGTTAATACAAAATTGCTAACTTCTTCTTATCGTGTCCACACACAGGCTAAACACCGTTCAGCCAAAGCTGAACGCATTGCTTAGCACAATCATTGTATATTGCGAAGTATTCAGCTGTGCACGGTTGCCCCAGTTGAGGGCAGATTAGCAACTGTTTCATAGATTGTGGTTTAGTACTGCACTCACATGTTACATCTTGGCTGTCCTGATATCCCCACTTGCGAAGGGTTACCTTAGAGCGTCCTGTACCTACATGACCTGTCCTCAGTCTGTTCATTCAGTCCAACTTGAGTCAGCTCCAGGTGGAAGTTCCTCTGTTGCATCTAAAGCCATTGTGGTGGTTGATGGGAGCTTGGCAAGCCTTTCCTTCCATAGAGTGACTCTGGCGCAACTTGTATATGCTTCTTCAAGAGGTGCTACACTATGAACAAAGCTAGCTCTGGATATACGCCGACTCCCTGCAGGCACATGACCCAATAGAGGATGATGTGCGTCTGTAGTCTGGCGCTGGCGAACCTTCGTACTTTCTGCACTGCGTTATATATCTGGTGATGCTGGACCGGCTAGGATGTATCAAGGCTGTCAGCTGGTGTTGGTTTGAGCCATCCTGTGATAAGACGACAGGTAGCATTAAGGGCTGGATCAATCCAACAAGCAGCTGACTTTGTATTAACAGGGAATCGACTGTATCTCTCTCCTTGTCACTAGAGGGGACTTGTGTACAGATTCCATAGGCTTGCTTTCATGTCAATCAGCTGCAATATACATGTAGTTTAAGTTGCACTCCCTGTACCGTTTTTAAGATTCACCCTGGAGAATAGATTTGATTTTTAAATTACTATTTTTGTTGCAATGCAAAGGTAATCGATTTTTGAATCAGACCATCAACAATCAACCTGCATTTCTAATGGAATAATTAATATTTTTTTTGCCTGACAATTCAGTTTTCGCAGGTTAGACTGGTTCCCGCACCATATGAGAATCGATAATAGAGAGACCAGGACCAGTCTACTTGCAAGGCAGCTGCGCAAAAGCAAACAAGCATAAAAACCCTGTTTCAGAGGGTTATAGATGCCCAAGAAATGGGGAAAAAAGGCAGTTTTCTTGTCGGAAATTTGCCATAAGTTGAAAATTTGTCGGAAGAAAAGGAATGAATTTGTTCAAGAGCAAAGGGGGACAACTTTAACTGGCTTGTCTTTGAAATAGCATATGCTTTGTGTACTCAAACAAAATGACCTGTCTTTCTCATTGTACAGAGACAACGATCCATGCCCACAAGATAATGCTGACATCTCGCTGTGAATTCATGGCTGGCATGTTTAGTGGCGTCTTCACAGAAAGCAACAAAGATGAGGTAAAAAAAAAAGCTTTTAAGGGAAACTCGGTTCTTGTCAAACAATTTATGTGATTCCTTTTGAAGACAAAGAACTGTCCTTCTGATTTGAAAATCACAGGTGTGTGGAAAAAGGCACACCTGGATTTTTTTGTGCGTGTTTTTTTTCTCTAGTTGTGTGATTTTCTAGGTGTGTGATCTGTGGTCCAGGGCAATTTTTTTCAGATTTCAAAAAAATTGTCACTTGAAAGCAGATGTCTTTCAGAATTTTTTTTTATCCATACGTTTTCTCAATGGAGGCATATGATCATTGTTCACACACGAGGCCCCCCTTCAATGGAGAAACCATTGTGCATGCTATTATCTGAACAACAGCTAGCAGTATGCTTTCGCCATTGAAGGGGGCCTTCGTTATAGAACTGATAGCATGCCCGGATTGATATACAGATTATGTTGCGCTCAGAGTGTCTGACCAAGATTGTTTCAGTGATTTGCATGTAGAGCCAATGAATTTTCCTTTTTTTTCAAAGCAAGAGCTTTCTCTTTTTCAAACTTTATCAGAACAGTGACACAGAAATTGTTTCACAATGTGTGTCATGGCCTTGATGTCAAAATGACTTAAGCTATATTTATTGAATTTAGTTTTGTCACTTTAATTTGCATAAATGTATCACATAAACAATGGGGTAGGCTCTCTGAAGCTGACTTACATTTCATATTCACCTTACGGTCGTATAGTTTCACAAAAGCTTCCTGAGAATACATGTATATTGGGAGTAAATATAAGACAGACTAGTTGTGTGGTGTTATCGTTATTTCCAATTTCACCTTGTACGTAGATCAGAATAGAAGACGTTAGTCCGGAGTGTTTCCTAGCCCTTTTGGAGTACCTGTATACTGACCACGCCCCTATAGAGGAGGGAGATGCCGTGGGCATCATGGTAGCTGCCGATCGGTACGGCCAAGAACGACTGAAGAATCTCTGTGAGTTGTACATCACCAAGGGTGTGGATGTAGCTGTGGCAAACAGCATAGCAGAGGCACATGTGGATGTCATTGGATTATTGCACACTGCTCAGGTTTGTAGCTAATGATATTTGACCATCCCAATTTCATTCAACAAGTGTTGACTGCTGTGATGTGAGATATGTCGTTTTTAACACCCTACTGGCGCGTAGCACCCGAGGGCATCTATCCCCTCAGTGCCCTGAGTGGGTTAAAAACGACATATCCCACATCGCAGCAGTCGACAATTGTTTTGTTTTATGTGACCTGCCATGGCATAATGAGGAATAACCCCCACCTTTGACTTTTCAAGTTATGTACATCATGAACTGTTAAAGCGCAAATCATTGGCTTTCCAACGATACCAAAGTTATTTCTGTAGCTTAATACATTCCAAAGATATGCCGCAGGAACTTCAACAGTGTTCCGCCAAACTTCGCCAACCTCTTTTCTTGAAAAATGGCTTTAAAAAAAAAAGACACGCATTGCGCCGCTAACGGCAGTGAAAAACATTCTTCACTCTTTGGGGGTATTTTTTTCCCCAACAAAAATGTATAGTGTGAATCTTGGATGATTTTGGCATATGACTTTTCTAGTATCTCTGACTTCAGGCGTTGATTACTCAAAACAATATTTTGGGAGACATTCCTCATTTTGCCTCAGTACATGTAGGTCACATACATGACATATTGTGCCAATGGGCAATTCCACGGTTACTCACTGTGTTATGTATGATAAACAAAATGCACAAAATCGGTTACTCACGTTAAATTTTCGTAACGTGAGTAACCGATTTTGTGCGTCTTGTTTATCATACATTTCATAACACATTTTTCTGGATGTCATCTTTGGTGCTTAGGTAGGTCTAGGCCTACTCTATCTACCATGGTGATAACAGTTATTAAACCTTTTCAGTAAGGTAATTACAGCCCAAGGAAACTCAAAAGTACATCAAAAATGTAACGTGAGTAACCGTGTAATTGGCCCAATGAGTCAAAGAGTATGGTTGTAACTATGTGAGAAATCAATGGAATAATTATACAGGCATGCAATTTCCTTGGATTCGCTGCTTTCCTCGTTTTTGTACTTCTCATGAATGCCATTACAAATTGAAAAACACTGTACAAAGTCTTGTGTGGTTTGGAGTTTCCTCATTTTTCCTAAATACCCAGTTAAATGCCTGATTACAACTGCGATGTTTCCTGCTGGACACGAGACTGAGTGGTTGCAGTTCTCGGTCGTGGGCGCACGGGCAGGTTCCACATGCGCGCACAATGCGCACTTTTTATAGGCAGCACATACAGAACTTATATGCATTTTTACATTTTGGACTCTTGGCCATTCTAGATAAACCGATGAAATTACAGTATCCAAGCACACGATATAACAATCCAAATTACACATTGTCTGGTTTCATTCTTTGCAGAATTATGGTAAAAATGTGTAGATATGACCCCCTTTTCTATAATTATGTAAAAAATGAGGTTTGCTGCCCACCCCTTCCTAATTTTCAAAGTGTTCTGCCATGGCTGATATTGCCTTTGAAACCATCAGTCCCTGTTGCAACCCCCCCTCCCCTGGATTATAACAGACAATGTATGTATATAGTACACTGTGTTACACATGCTAATGGGCTAATCTTTTGTGAAGTTTCATACATGTATACAAAGTCCATGTACGGTGGAACGTCGCTGTAACGAACATCGAGGGATCCACAGAAATTGTTTGTAATATCAATCTTTCGGTATAGTGAGTTTAGGTGCTGGTGCTCTGGTACTCAATTTTATTGTAAATAAATAGTGCCCTTCAGAACTTTACCCTGCACACCCCAGTAGTAACTGAAAGACGACTTTGAACACGTGCCGATTATTAAACTTATTAACAAAGTTGTTGCGCTTACTACCTACAGCAATAGGTGGCTTTACCCTGCTTTTCCTTGGGGAAATAATATACCACTTGTCGCTCTTCTGTTGACATTTTCAACAGCAATGTTCGGTGCGTTTTGTACTCAAAAATCGGTAGCCAAGCATGATGTTCCATTTAGCCGAATGTTCCCTATAGCGGTGTTCGGTACAGCGACATTCCACTGTACTTGTTATTCAATGAGTAATATGCACTGATGTAGCCAGTCAATTTCCTCCACAGATGTACAACACAACCCAGCTGGCTGCATGGTGCCTTCATTTCATCTCAAGTAACTTCATGGCCTTCAAGCAGCGGGCGGAGTTTAAGACGCTGGAAGGGAAGAACCTGAAGTATATCAGCGAGAATCGCTGGCCTCCCGTCAGCTACCTAGAGGCAATGGAGAAGTACAGCGCTAAATACGGACAGAAGGAGGACAAGTGTAAAGTGCAGTGAAAAAGATCAGAAACGAATCCATACCACTCAGTGCTCATTCTGTTGTGCCGTTTTGTAGATCACATCACACACTGCCAGTTTGTGTATTAAAAGACATTCATGAAAAACTTGGACCTATTCCTATTGGTTGAGAGCACAACAGTGTTTTAAAGATATTTATCACGACAATGTCTATCTGCACAGGTCATCAAGTTAGAACTTGATTGTTCTACATGTATTTTGTTTATGAGTTATGATTGAAACAAATTATTCATTTTACAACCAAAAAGCAGAACCCATCTCTGTATGTGGGGTTTACATCAAGAGTCTCCACAGGCATTATACACTTAACTCTTATGTGCAATCAAATTTAAGACAGTTCTTTCCGACTCACATCACCCATTACATGCCGACTTCCAAACCAACTCCAGAAGTAATCGCTTTTTACCACGAAGGATCAGGACACGTACGGCGATACAGCAGTTCATTCGTTCCAGCAGATGGTACAATCAAATGATGCAATGATTTACTGGGACGATGAGCTGTCGTGTGGCTGACTCCAATCCCTCATTAACGTAATGTAATATGTGTATATATGTAGTAGTTGGTTTTTTTCCCATATGATTACTGGATTTATAAGTTTGTGTTAACTAATAGGCCCATTGTATTTTTACATATTTAAATTAATGATTGTATGTTTTTATAACCCATTCTTCGTCAAGGCCATTTTAATTTTCCTCATGAGGGATAATAAAGTTCAATCTAATAAAGTTCAATCTAATCTAATCTAATATTTTGATTTGTTCCAAATGTATATACACTCAGATTCGTAACATGTACATGTATATGGGGGAGATGTGAGATGCGAGATGCGATGGCAGTAGACAGACAGTCATGGTTGGCTGATTTAAATCACTGATTTAAAAAGCGATTTAAATCCAATGATTTAAAAAAAATCATTGATTTAAATCACTTTTTTTGGTAAAAATCTTATTTTTGGCAAAATAAATTGATTGAGGGTCATTTTGATCATTAATCCCTTGATCACAGAATGGCCATTCTTAAGTTTTGTTAGATCAGACTAAGGCACATTGGGCCAAATGGGGCCAATTTTGCATTTAATCAAAATGTTGAGAACAAGAACGAAACTTGTATTGTGTGATAGCTTGGAACTTGTAGATTATGGAAGTATAACTTAACTTAATGATTTTATATCAGACTAATTAACTTAAGAGCGGCCCGAAAAGCACAGGGGTGGGAGTGGCCGTCACCCCCTCCTTTTCTTGTCGCTGATACGGTTGCAACGCAATGGTAGAGGAGAAAATGAAACCAGTTTGTATTGATGCCTTAACACTCATGGAATATAAAAATATAACTTAAGAGTGGTTTAAGGTCAGACTAATTACCTTAAGAGCAGCGGCAAAAGCGCGGAGGGGGCGTGGCCTCAAACCCCCACCATGTATATTTTAGCTCCTATATCGTCGCAAGGCATTTGTTAAATCCTGCCAAGTTTCTTTGACAGTTGTTCTGGTGCCTTGCGGTTATTTTGACACCAAGTTTATGAAAATAGGGCATAACTTCGACACGAAATGTCCATTTTCCAACACAGGTCTAAATGTTAACTTCAAGTTTCCCATTGAAAAGTACATGCACATGAAAGCGTGCATGACATTGACAGTGCCGACTAACAGATCGCTCCCCGGTAACGGTAAGACATTAGGTTGCTTTGCTTTGTTTGCTTTCAACCAGATGTTTGAAATAGGATTGAAGCAAAACAATCCAAAACATGACAATTTCGTCAGTGGATTTCAGGACGCAGTCCCCCTTTAAATGTGTCATCGAATTCACTAAACCAGGATATCCTGCTGTTGAGTACCGAAGTGTGACGTCATATTAGAACCAGAAAGTGTAGTGCAAATGAATGGAGTACGCGCGCGTGTTGGTTCTCGGGCTGAATCTCGCGCTAATGTCTTTTAAACACATAATTGTGCGCGTGATGTATTCACTTTGGTACTCTTTAGCGGTAAATACATTGTTGTATACCATTCGACTACCATGTTTAATTGTTTAAACGTGTACATTAAATGTCTCTCAAACAAAAGAAGTGCTTCAATTGAATGGTTTTTGTAAAGCTGTAAAATTAGATGTCTCTGAAAGTCACAACAAAGGTGCCAAACATCTGCAATGTTTTTTCTTGTAATAACTCGCCCCCCCCTCCAAAAAAATGGAGTTATGATTATGAGTGATGAAATAGTGTAACCATCGCAAAATGTACAATGTGTCTATCATAATTGTGTTAATTTCAGCTTAGCACATCATGCAGCACATGCTTGGTGTTACACTGAAAACAGAATTTTGTCAAAACTGCACAGACATGTACATGTTCATGCTGAATGTGAAACATGTACGACTATGCTATACACCTTGTGAAATTATGAGACATATAATAGTACGCGTAGTCCTGTATCATGCATTTGCATATCCATTGAAGGTATATATCCCGGTGTGTGAGTCACCTCTTGGGCACTTCCTGCCACACAGCTGGATGAATTTTCCACCAAGAGTAAAGTTATAGTCATTTGTTTTGGTTCATGTACATGTAGGCTACATTTGTACAGTGAAACTGATAACAAGCACTGTTTGCTGAGATTTATGTAAGTTCACGGTACAGCGCGGTGAACGCCATCTTTATTTTTGTGTTCTGTTTTGGCGTAGTCATCATCATAGACTTGTGACTGGACTTGTGAATTATTTGTGACTGGACTTCGGAATAAACTTGTAATTTACTTCTTACTGAACATGTGAATGGACTTGTGATTTACTTTTGACTGGACTTGTGACTGCACTTGTGATGGTGTCCTATGGGGGATGTATGTATAGTTATGGGGAGATGTATCCTTTATGCACAGTACACAGGTGAATGTACTTTCTACAAACTTTGTATTTCCCTCACCCTTTTCCCTCCTTTTCCCTCTAGAATGCAGAGGTTAAAGCTTGTGGTTGTCGGCGATGGCACCGTGGGGAAGAGCTGCCTCCTCATCAGTTACACAACGGGCTCCTTCCCGTGCAACTACGTACCCACAGTATTTGACGTCTACCCCTCCGATGTCGTAGTCGCAGGGAATCCCTACAAGCTGTTGTTCTTTGATACGGGCGGACAGGTATGATCAGGGGCATGGCCAGACTGATTTGAAGGGGGGGGGGGGTGACAACCAAATTGCCGATGGACTAGCCTAGTCAATGTTGTAGTTTTACATTTTAGTACATTTTCACGAGTACAAGTACTTTGCCAGGAGTACGAGCTTGAGTACGAATACCTTGTCATTCATGAGTATGAGTTGGCAGTACAAGGCAACTTTCTTTCCATGAGTACAAGTACATTGTATAATATAGTGTGCATTTGCATGATTATGGGTAGGAGTACCATTACCGTGACTATGAGCACATGAGTCCAGGCAATTGGGACAAATGCAAAAGCTTCCTAAACACTAGAATTTGATTTTGTTCCTGCATGTGCCATTTATGGAAACGAATTCAGCGGGAGATTGTCTCTATGAGTACGACATGTACGAGTATGAATATCAATACTTTGTCTTGAATATGAGGAAGCGCTAGTATATGAGTACGAAAAAAATGTACTGGAGTACTACAACGCTGACTTTAGTTGATAATAAGTGAGTTTGCAGATGCTTGTACACTGTACACATGGTATAGTAATGCGTGTCATCAAAGTTAGATTGATTTTTTTGGCAATGATACAGGGATAAAGTCAAGTCCATCACAAGTCCCTGCAAGTCCCCGCAAGTCCATCACAAGTCCTCCAGGTCCAATTCAAATTACAAGCTATTCAAATGAGCTTTGACAAAGGCATTCTTCCACTGTTCTTGTGACTGGCCTTGTGACATGGCCTTGTGAAGTACTTGTGACTGGATTTGTGATGGACCAGACTACATATTGTACACCCCTGGTCTAATTTACCATCAGTTTACCATTTATGAAAGCTATTCGTACAGCACAATTGTAGTCAGGTTGAAAAACTTACATTTTTGCATTTTCAAGACACATGAGATGTGTAGAATTTGTCATTGTTGGATTTGTATTTTTTTTCCCACAAGGCCAAAATTATTTTTAAAAACCCAACATGTTTAGTGTCCTGCCTTTAAATTTTCAAAAAAAGGAAGGAGGCCCTTTTTGTTTTCCTTCAAAATGACCGCCCGACCGTGCTATTTTTCATGATGGCTTTTTTCTTTAAATGCATGGCCGCCATTTGGACTTGAAAAATGACATGTGTACCAGCTTTAAATGGGCTAGATGCAACAGACAAAATGATGTCCAAAATGATGTCCCTGTTTTTCATTTTTTTTTTCCAAATAAAAGAAGAAGAAAAAAAAGGAGGCACGCGCCTCAAAAAAAAGGAAGCAGGCGGGGACGCTAAACATGTTTTTTTGTTTACTTGTTCTAATTGGTTAAACCTTGTTCAGACTCATCGTATACTCAACATTTGATAAAAGACTGGTGTTCTGAGCAGAGATTTGCCTTTCACATGATGAATTAAAAGTTAGGCATCACAGCAAAAAAAACTACATGTATTAAGTTGTTGAGGGATGCAGTCTTATTTCTCTTTTTTTTGTGTGCACAGGAGGACTATGACCGCCTGCGTCCGCTGTCCTACCGAGGAGCAGACATCTTCCTGTTGTGTTTCTCCGTTGAGAATAGAGATTCTTTTATAAACGTTACCGAAAAATGGATTCCGGAGATCGTACATCACATGCCTAACACTCCAATCCTGCTGGTTGCAACCAAGATAGGCAAGTAGTACACAAATACCAGCCAGGGTTCCTACAGTCATGGAAAGTATCCTGGAATTTAAAGCTATCATGGAAAGTCATGGACAAGTTGTAACATGTTGTGGGGCTTCTTGGCTCAGTGTGATGACTGGCCAGTGTATTGTAAATAGGCCCCTAAGATGCCAAAAATACTAGCGTAAGAATTAGTCACTGAAAGCCCTAAATTTGTCCTGTAAGAGTCATGGAATTTCTTTCAAGTTTTCTGTGAGCAAGGCAGTAAGACACAGAAAAAATAAAAAAACGCTGTGGAGTTTAAAGACAGGTCAGCACTGCAGGGAACCAGGCTAATGCCACTGTGCAGGTTGACAATTCAGTTGGTGACCAGTTTTTGGCTGAGGAAAACCTCTGTTTGGTAGAGAAGTGCTGCAGCTCTACATTGGACCATGTTTAAAGTTGCATTCCTCCACCTACATGAGGATTTTGGTTGGAATAATGTATACGTTTTGAAAATATAATTTAGAGGAGAAAAAAATTGAAATTGTGATTGAGCACAGGGAACTTAACTTTAAAGGCACAGGAATAGGGTAATTACCCTTAAACCATTGCTATGACGTCACAGTATTGTTAAAAGTGTGGATGCGGAACGACGAATCTTTAGTAAAGTGTGGATTCGGAATTACGAATCCACACTTTGAACATGTCGGACAATTGTTCTCCATAATGAGCATTAATAGGACCGTCTGCGTGAAAACTTTCCTTCCGAAATTACCAATGCATCTTCACTGTCAGATTCTCCGCCGTCACTGCAAAACCTACTTTGAGTCAGAAAGAAATCTCGTTGTCTAGTGAACTATATCCATGTTGATGAAAGGAGCCTACACACAAAATGAATTGGTTGTACGGGTGTGACAATGCACATGCTAGACACGCCACAATGCCTGATTATGTATAAGAGCCTAAAAAAACTCCCGTGTAAATTACCCTAATGGCCACGACTCGACACAATATATGCAAGTCTTTTCATCTCCACTCAATGGACTGTTAATGACAATATTTCTTTTGACGCAATGGTTTAAGTCGAAGAATACACTTACAAGTGTGGATTCTTAAATTACGAATCCACATTTTTTCATGTATTCTCCTTAACAGATACATACAAATATTGAGAACTAGGGATGTGCTAGTTAAATTGAATACTGTAGATTTGGATCAAAATATTCTTCACCTTCATTCAATATGTATACATGCTTTTGCGCAAACGTGTGGCAAGAACTGTCCAATGATTGCTTTTCACAGATCTCCGTGGGAGTTCCCAACACAACTGTGTGTCATTCGATGAGGGCTTCAAGTTGGCACAGAAACATAACCTGGAATACACTGAAACCAGCGCACTGCATGGCACAAACGTGAAAGACTGCTTTGAGAAAGCTGTGAGTAACACTTATTCAGGAAACTCCTTACTTTTCTCACTTTAATTAACCACCCTATTCCCAGTTTTCTTGAACAGTAAGTTGGTAAAATCAAGTATTAATCAAGTACACATGTATACCCTTAATCATGTACATATTCAGGGTTGAATTCTAAATGGTCCATTCATCATCACATGTCAGCCGCTAGTTTTGCTGTTTGATGCTTGCACACCAGGATTCTCCTATGCATGCCCTTTTTTAAGAAGTAATTGTGGAACTAGTTTGAAGTGGGGGGGGGGGGAATGTGCACATGCGAACGTCACCCAAACTCCATGAAAAGGTTGTGGCACACACGAACATAATTTTGCCAAGAAAAGTTGTGAATATGTCAGAGTATAGTAAATCAAATAGCATGGTTTGTTTAAGGGCATAGTTGATATAAGCTCCCCTCGGTATTAAAAGCTGAAGAACTAGTTCCGTTTGCTTTGCCTCAGGAACTAGTTTACCACCAATACCTCGCAGAGCAAATATCAACTATCGACCCTCAAGCCATGTGTTGTATACTGGTACTCTTTGAGCGTTGTTCCTAGATATTGACAAAAGGTTCTTAACCCTCACAGATGCTACTGAAGAGTTTGGAAGGATTTCATTTGGATAAGTAAGATCTCGGCATACTGGCCCCATGCATAAGTACCCCCTCCCCCCCCCCCAACAGTGACAAAGTTTAAAGAATAATATGAGAGACACTTGAATCTATAGCCACTGTATGTGCCTGGCACGTAATGTACGTGAACAAGTTTTCATTCAGATAAAAAAAGAGTTTGATGCAAGAGAGAAGTTTGTACATGTACAAGAATTGTACATGGATTTTGGAGCTCAATTCACTTGAAAGAAATAATGGCGGAACCAATGAGGCTATCTTTTCCCTCCGTTTTTGTTTTGTGAAGGTGTACACGGGTTCGCGGGGCGGGACGAAAGTAAGCAAGAAGAAGGGCCTCTTTAGCTTTGGTGGGAAGAAGTTTGTACCCCTGCCACCAGAGATGCCCCCAGCAGGTGAGATGAATCCTTGCTCACACTGAGACACCAACAGGGTTTTAGCTCTTAAATAAATTTTCCGAAATGGCTATATTCTATATGTATCGGCTCAAACAACTACATTTTGGGGTGTAATAAGCCAGTAAAAGTCTAGTGCACAGCAAGATTGATGATTTTTTTTTCAGAATAACTGCCGCGCAGGGTTCTCCCAAAGATTTTTTCAGGCCTGTTGGGGAAGTTTTGTTGTGATACACCACTTTGTGAAGCCACGATGTGGGGTTCAGGTGTTTTTTTTTATTTAACCAATTTTTGTTGGGCTGATTGAATGGATAGAGCAAGTAATCATGCGTATTTTGTTCCTGGATTATTTTCATTCCCGCCACGAAAGCTATCAAGACTGTCCATCAAAAGTAATAAAAACTTGCCTTACCGTATGTAAAAATATACTCAAGGCGGATGATTGAGAATTTAAGGCCTCCTTACCATGATGCTCACAAAGTCGGAAATTCACGATGACAGCAGCTGGCCAGCACTGGCTGTACATGTATATCACATTGCACACACAGCACACTATCAGTGTGCATACATACCAGTACCTGAACCGCGCAATGATCCACATGCTGTCACTGGCTGTGACCTATGACTACCGAAAGTTTTACAGAAACACACGGCTGTTATGCTTCAAGTATACAAGCGGTAAAACCTCTTTATAACAGAAAATACATACACAGAAAAGAGATATCACGTTCTGGGAATTAAGTTGACCACTTACGCTTTGTGTGTATGCATAAACATGCATAATGTAGGCCGTAGTCACTGGTTCCGGTCCTTTATCATAGCTTTCATTCTGTTACCATGCGATGGGAACCAGTGAATGGCGATGGCAAAAAGCCTAGCTAGTGTCCTTACATATGTTTTTCTGTATATAATCTTCAGGTAAAGCCCCGCGGATTGAAATCCAGACATCAACAATTGCAGGGGACTTAGGCAAGGCGTTGGAGCAGCCATCTTACTCTGACGTCACCTTCATCGTTGAAGGAAAGAGCATCTTGGCTCACAAAGTGGTGCTGTGTAGTGCCTCTAACTTCTTCTGTCATGTCTTTGGCCTGAAACCGCCAGACCAGGTTTGTCTTATTTTTTGTCTTGTTCAATCCATACATGCAAACAGCACTAAACCTGTCTTTTGCTATGCAATTACTTGAAAGATTCTTGAAGTTGTATTCAGATGCTTGTTTATGTCTAGGGCCAGGACGGATACATCGGTACCAGATGTCCTACTGAAAGTGGCAGTTACCAATATTCGGTTTTTGGTTTCATATCCCCGAAACCACCTTTACTGATTTTGACAACCTTTCTGAAAAGAAAACATAAGCAATCCTCAATTTGCCAGTACAGAACTAAGACAAGATAAGTTTGCGGAAGCACCATGTGAATAAATCTCTTTTGTGAGTATATGTGTGATTCTGAAAAGAACCGGAGGGACTCAACGTTTTGAACAGTATGCTCTGCCCGTCGTCAGGAGAATGAGGGATTCCAACGATGATGCGATGTTATAAGGAGAAACGTTGAGTCCCTCCGGTTCTTTTCAGAACCACACATACTCACAAAAGAGATTGTTAGATATTGGTTTAATACTAACTGCGCATGCTCATTAGAGTAGTGTTTACTTGTACGTAAGTAGTGTATACAGGACTTGTACGTTAAAACAATAGTTCGTCTTAAGCACTGTTAAAAGCTCAGATGTTTGTGCCTTGAAGCTCCGTAAACGATCATGAATAAATGCCATAAATGGATGCTGAGACATAACAATTGGCGACGAGGATAAACTTAACACCGTATAGCACCTGCAGGAGAAGTGAAAATGCCTAAATCTGCCGCAGACTTTGAGATTTTGATCGAGATCTGTCTGCAAAAACTTCGGAGTTGTGAACACAACGACGGTGAACTACAAGCCGTACACATCTTCCATGCTGCCGTTCCATCAATTGGATTTCGCCCTTTCTAGCACGAGGTTGTGCATCATGCCGTGCACATGCAAAGCCTGCCAGTGACGCATGTACATGGACACGCTACATACAGCTACGCGTTGTGTGACGAGTGCGCTGATCAACGAATGCCACGTTGACGGTGACCAAACTTTGGAGCCTGCCAGCTTCGATCCGACATCTGCCGATGTTCTGCCCTGCTGATGCTCATGCCCTGCCTTGCCCTGCCCAGCCCTACACCCGTGCCTGATGTGATGGGAGGAAAACAAGTGCCCAAAATTGTCGAGAACATAGCTAAATGACTGTCATTACGCGGTGAGTTGTGTGAGCAAATTTTCAACGATTCACAAGTTAAACAGTGTGTTTACTACCGCCAGCCAACTTTGAAAAACTGCCGATAGCCAAGTCAATGGCTCAACGCAAGCCTACAGTAACTAAGAACAAACTCGACAGTTATTGAACTAGCCATATATTGCTTTCAGAGCCTAGGATTGCTATCCGTCCAGCCGCCCCCCCCCCCCTTCCCGCCCGACTTCAACGACTACGGACCACTACCATTGATGTTCCGCGTAAGGTTGCGCACAGCTGAGGGAACAGCCATTCCGCCGTGTCTTGCCGCACATGCACAGCGCAGAGGGATAAGCCTGACTACCGCAACAGCAGACCTGATGCTTTACCGTACAGCACAGAGGGAAGAGCTTCCATACCGCAACAGCCAACCCGTTGTCTTGCCGCACATCGGATGATGCAGCCTGCTGGAATAATGCCGTGAACTGTTGGAACTTGTCGAACTGCGCCAGGAATCACCAGCCATATACAGATATGAAACTGTTTGCAAACTGTTTTGAAACTGTTCATTGAATTGTTGTTAACTGTTCACAAACTGTGTTGAAACTGTTCATTGAATTGTTGGTAATTGTTGTTGCATGTTAATAGTATTACTGAGTATTTGTTTAATAATACAGTGATTCATGTGATACCTGAATAATGGCAAATGCTAATGTAGGTATTATAGGGACTGTCCCCACACTGGACACAAATGCTTGTAAATTTGAAGAATGGGTTGAAGTACTTGAAGCTTGGTTTGAAGCAAATTCTATCACAGCAGATACCAGGAAACGTGCAGTGTTACTCACTAGTTTAGGAACTAAAGGTTACCACACACTAAGAGCCCTGTTACAGCCTAGCAAGCCAGCAGATAAGCCATATGCAGATTGTATTTCAGTTTTGCAGAAGCATTATTCACCGAAACCTAGTGAAATAGTTCTCAGGTACCGTTTTTATACTCGATCTCAGAAGGAAGGTGAAAGTATTGCACAATTTGTTGCAGGGTTACGCCAACTTAGTGATGGTTGTAATTTTAAAGAGCTAGATAACATGTTAAGAGACCGTTTGGTCGTAGGTTGTAAGGAAGCAAGCATACAGCGTAAATTGCTAAGTGAAACAAAGCTCACATTCGAGAAAAGCCTGAATATTGCCTCAGCCATGGAAATGGCAAGTAGAGATGTAGAAGATATCAAGAAACTGGCTCAGCCTAATATCGAAACAGCCAAAGTAAATAAGATGCAGCCATACAAAAAGCCCCCACAAAAGCCAAGTGTCCCCAGACAGCCCAGACAACCCCGATCAAGTGATCGACAAGAACCAAGAGCAACGCAGCCCCAGAGTGATGGTTCGTTCCAGAGCCGTGAACACAGATGTTGGCGCTGTGGTGGACGCCATTTTGCCAACACCTGCTCTTTCATCAAGGAGAAATGCCACAAATGTCAGCAAATCGGTCATACTAAGAGCCAGTGCGATAAAGTAAAGGAGTATCGTTCAAAGATGACCAATAAGAAGCCCTACGAGCAAAGAGCTCATCATCTTGATGTGACTGATGACGAACCACCTCAAGATTTCACAGATGACTTTACAATGTTAAGCCATTTGGAGCCAGAAGCAAGCACTGTCAACAAGCTGTCAGTTAAGCCATACCAGATAGAGCTAGAGATCAACAACAGCAGCATAACTATGGAACTGGACACAGGAAGTCCGTGGACCATTGTTTCGTCCGAGACGTATAAGAAAGTTGGAAAGCCAGGTACCATCCGCCCAAGTAAAGTCAGCCTCAAGACGTATACAGGATCTAAAGTCAAAATACTTGGAGAAGCAGAAGTCACTGTCAGATATGCTGCTTCTAATCCTAAAGTCCTACCATTGCTAGTGGTGGAAGAAGGAGTAAGTTTGATTGGGAGAGAGTGGATACAGCAAATTCAGCTGCCATTAACCGAGGTATTGTCACGCCACGCTGTAAAAGAAAGCACTGAGGGTGCAGCAACTACTAACAAACTGGTGACAACCAACTTGAAGGAAATGCTAAAATCCCATGAGCAAGTATTTGATGACAGCAGCCTGGGACATCTGCAAGGTTTCAAAGCCAAACTGTACCCTGTGGATGATGCCCCTAAATTCTACAAGGCCGCTCCAGTTGCCTATGCTGCTAGACAGAAAATCGACAAGAGTCTCGATGAAATGTTGGAGCAAGGAGTGATTGAAGCCGTGAAGTTTTCAGATTATGCATGTCCAATTGTGGTTGCCCCAAAGCCTAACGGACAGATTCGCATCTGTGGGAACTACAAGCTGACTGCAAATAAGGTGCTACGCTTGGAACAGTACCCGCTTCCGACATTGGAGGATATGATGCAAGACCTCCAAGGTGGCAAGAAATTTTCAAAAATTGACCTGTCACACGCCTATCATCAAATCGAGCTTGATGAAGATGCCCGCAAATACACGACTATCAATACGCATCGTGGACTGTACCAGTATACCAGAGTTCCTTTTGGACTGGCCTCAGCCCCAGCATTGTTCCAGAGGACAATAGAGTCCTTGATAGCCGACATACCCATGTGCCGCCCATACTTAGATGATATTATCATCACAGGTAGAAATGATGCCGATCATCTTGCAAATCTCGAAGCTGTACTCCAGCGATTGGAAAAACATGGGATGAAACTCAAGAAGGAGAAGTGTGAATTCCTACGAGAATCGGTGACGTATCTAGGCCATTCCATTGATGCTGAAGGAATAAGACCGTTGGAGGACAAGGTACAAGCCATTCGCCTAGCACCTGTGCCCAAGAACCAGGAGGAGCTGAAAGCGTACTTGGGTCTCCTGGGTTATTATCGCAAGTTTCTGCCAAACTTGTCGACACAGATTGCACCACTGACCATGCTACTGAAACATGAGTACAAAAGTGGAACGAAGTGTAAAGCAAGCCAGAAGACTTCGACCAGCCCAAACTTCAAATGGGGTCCAGCACAGCAACAAGCTTTCGATACTTCCAAAAAGTTGTTGGAGAGTGATGCGCTGCTAGTTCACTTTGACCCCCGCAAGCCAGTGTTGCTTCAGACGGACGCTAGCCCTTATGGGTTAGGCGCCGTTATCAGCCACGAAATGCCTGACGGAACAGAAAAGCCTATAGCTTTTGCCTCCAGAACATTGACGCCTTGTGAACGAAACTATGCCCAATTTGAGAAGGAAGGTCTTTCTATTGTCTTTGGACTGAAAAGGTTCCATAAGTACTTGCATGGCAACCGTTTTTGCATCGTTACAGACCATAAGCCATTGGTATCGCTTTTTGGAGACAAGCCAGCCAGCCCTATGTCTTCAGCCAGAGTAGCAAGATGGCACATGTTACTCTCAGCATATGATTACACGATCATCCACAAAGCAGGCCGACTTCATACAAACGCAGATGCTTTATCACGACTGCCTGTAGAGAGCACCGTGGAAGAGAAAATCCACTGGAAGCATGACATATTGGAGGATGAATCAGCTGTGAAGTCACGCATCAACTTGCTTGATGACGTAGATAGCCGACCAGTAGATGCACAGGAAGTAAAGGTCTTAACAGACAAAGACCCGCTTCTTTCCAAAGTACGTAGCTACATCCTGCGAGGATGGCCAGAAGGACACATCAAGGGAGAGATGTCCTCTTACACCACCAAACGATTGGAGCTCAGCTTAGAAGATGGTGTTGTGCTGTGGGGTTCAAGGGTTGTGATCCCACAAGATTCCCAGCTACGTAAGCGCCTGATGCAAGAATTGCATGCTACTCACCCAGGGATCGTGAAAATGAAGATGCTGTCACGATCATACTTCTGGTGGCCAGGAATTGACAAGGAGTTGGAAACGCTCGTCAAAGAATGCAAAGTCTGCCAGGAAAACCAGAAGATGCCCCAGCAGAGCCCGATACACCCATGGGAATTTCCAGAGCGTCCATGGCAACGCTTGCACATAGATTATGCCTTAGTTGAAGGTCAAGAAGTGCTTATTGTGGTCGACGCACACAGTAAGTGGATTGAGGCAGTGCCAGTCAACTCTGCTTCATCAGCGTCTACCATCAAGGTGATGCGGAGAATGTTTGCATCGCATGGAATCCCAGATGTCATTGCAAGCGACAATGGCACACCATTCGTGTCAGAGGAGTTCTTTACCTTTCTCACCAACAACGGAGTTGAACACATACAAACTGCTCCAAAGCACCCATCCAGCAATGGTCTGGCCGAAAGAGCTGTTCAGACAGTTAAGAATGGCATGAAAAAGATGAAAGGAGGTGACCTTGAGATGAGACTGCAGAAGTTTCTACTTCAGTACCGAGTTACTCCACAAGCAAGTACAGGAAAAAGTCCAAGTGAGCTCCTGTACAGACGTCAAATACGTACCAAACTAGACAAGCTTCGCCCAGATCTTGCCAAGAAGGTGAAACGACAGCAGAAGCAGATGAAAGACCAGGCAGACAGAGGATCCAGACCTAGATGTCTTCAAACAGGAGATCACGTCTTAGTGAAGAATTTTGCTGCAGGTCCAACATGGCTCCGTGGTACTGTTCAAAATGAAATAAGCCCTAGTCTCTATGAGATACACCTGACAGATGGTCGAGCAGTTAGACGCCACATTGACCACATGAGAAAAGTTGAACACCTACCTGCACCGGAAAACAAACATGATGTCATCATCCCGGTCAGCATAGATGAAAACCAACCCGTACCACTGCCTATCAACACAGATACAATTCCAAGCCAGATATCTGAACAACCAGAGGATTCTAATCCCACCCCTGAGCCGAATCAGTCTCCGCCATTGAGAGTGTCTACTAGAGTTACACGCCCCCCAGATTATCTCAAAGATTACGTAACTTACAAATAGATTAAAAGTGTGCAAAATAACCAGTCAATCACACATCACAATAACAGTTTTTGGTGTTTTTTTATTTTACCAAAATAACAGGTTGACTTCTTTCGTGTTACAAAGCATTTTTAGTAAATTACATGTGCACAAGAAACATTTTGGTAATTAGTACAATAGTTTTAAAGTTTATTGTTTAAAAAAAAAAAAAAAAAAAGCCCTTGCTTTGTTTTAAAAGGGGAGGAATGTTAGATATTGGTTTAATACTAACTGCGCATGCTCATTAGAGTAGTGTTTACTTGTACGTAAGTAGTGTATACAGGACTTGTACGTTAAAACAATAGTTCGTCTTAAGCACTGTTAAAAGCTCAGATGTTTGTGCCTTGAAGCTCCGTAAACGATCATGAATAAATGCCATAAATGGATGTGCTACCGCAAACTTATCTTGTCTTAGTATTTTTCCACCATGCAAACCTTCAAATCTCATAGTATAGAACTGTCGATTAGATCGACACATTGACCATCATTGACTCTCCAGCATTCAATTAGAGTGAGTCAAACTCTGGTAAAATAAAATATCTCTTACGTTTCCCTTTGCAGGATACAGGAAGCAGCTCCAAAGTGTGGAACTTTACCTGGGAGGACATTAACGAGGGCAAGATCGCCGGTTTAGCTGGTATCCTTGATGTAGCGACCTCAGATGGTGGCTTGTGTGAGAAACCAACGACCCAGGTGACAATCAGTGAAGACATCTCTTACAAGACCTTCCGCCATGTCTTGGAATTTCTCTACACTGGTGAGACACTCGCTTCTCTCAAACATTGGGAACACATTTTCAAAAAATACATGTCAAAGCACTTTTTCAGCATTGAGATCGGAAATTTAGACTAAACTGTCCAAAGGCAAAACCCAGCAATAAAATTAACATCACACCAATGCAAAATTTCATCAACAGTCGTTGATTTCTCAAAGATGCTAGTCTTCCAGCTATAGCCATAAATTTCCCAGCACTACATCCCCTCGATAACAAAAACCAGGCTCGTTCAGCCAAGAGGAAAAATGTGTTGTTTATTGTTCAGTTGCAAATGAGCCAAAAATTAATATGGGTCGCGTGCTACGTGATGTCAACATGCGACTTGTTCCGAGTGCGCTCGATCAAACTTGTTACGCACTGCACTGCATTCACATGTGTGCAGTGAATGATAGCTTAAAAAGAAAGGGTACTACACTCAATTTCATGAAACTCATCATAACTTACAATGCATTGCAGCGCTGCGACGCGTCGTATCCCTGCAATGCGTCACAGCTGCGATGGATCCTGCGACCCATCGTACATGTTGTACGTGCCGTAGGTGTATTTATACAACACCTGAATAAATCCCCATCATCTGATTGGTGGATCGTTGATCACATGTCATTGAATTATTCATACCAGCGCGCGTGGCGCGCAGGGCACAGTGCAATGGAAGTACTATTGCACTGTGATTAGAAGTACCATTGCACTGTCATTGCGTCACTGCACATGTTGCCGAAGGTGGCGCTGTGGTGGTTAAATTGGCAATAAAAGTTCTGGACTTATTGAACTGTTTAAGTTCTAAACTTATGGAAAAGTTTTAAATTGAGATAAATTGAATACGATAGTTCTCATTCTGTTAAACAGTTTGCAAAGATTATATATGAAAACTCTGAACTTGTCAAACTTGTAAACAATTTTTAACTTGAATAAATTGGCTATTAAAAGTCAACCAATGAGATGACGAGGATTTATTCAGGTGTTATATAAAACAAATAATGAATGTTTCACGTTCGTGCAATAGAAAGAATAATTTCATTCGGTGACAGATGAAATGTTCGTCTCGTGGAATGGAACATTTCATCTGTCACCTCATGAAATTATTTTTACCATTGCACTCACAAACATTCATTATTTGTATATTATAACACAACTCAGTGACCGTTTTATGTATTTATTCAGCGTACAATAAATAGTCCTCTGATATTCAACAAAGAGTCTCTTGAAAAGTTTTAAAATGTAAAAAACAAAATGGCGGACATGTGATGCATATGTTATGTTTAAAGGAAAACAAGCTCTCAGTGGACCCTATAGCTATTTTGAAATTTCAACCTCAATATTTCACGCTAATTGATAATTATTCAATGCATTTTCTATTTACAACTGTATAGCATAAGTATTGTAGTCTATAAAACTGGCTAAGAAAAGGACCCTCCTTATTTTGCAATGACCACTAGACACGTCGTAACTTGCGATGTGTTTTAAGCCATTGTCAAGGAACTTACGACACGTTCAACACATCGCAAGTTTCATGAAATGGATCATACGACACGTCGCAAGTTGCGACGTGTTACACGTCGTAACTCGGGTGCTGATGTGTGAGGCTAGGAACATTGTGCGTGTGCTGTTCGATAGCGATCACCATGCTAGCACAATACACGAATGTGTTTTACATTGAGGTATATTTTCAACATCCCTGTATGTTCATGTATGTACATACATGGTGTATTGCAATCATGTCAAATTGTCAACCCCTGGAGCAAAAACCCAATGGCATCGCTGATTGCTGTAAGGCCAAAAAAAAAAAAAAATACTTTTCAGCTTCAACAGCAATCTCTATTGCCGCACCTACTAAAATGTTTGTACCAAGGAGCAGCAAGGAATGCAAGACAACCACATCTTGACCTCTAGATTTTGACCAATCAGCGGCGCTTTTTATATGGGGTCTTCGGTCATTCACCCGTTGCGCATCATAGACAATTGATAAAAAGCAAAATAGTACCCACCTTGTCTGTACAATCCAAGCTTGAAAAAAAGAAGCCCCCCCCCAAAAAAAAATCTGCCGCATCAGTTCCGGAACTTTGGTCTGACCAGAGACCAACTATTTTGTTTTTATAGTATAATAGTTTTGGAGAGTCATCTCATTGCTTACTGGATTCAGCTTTGGTTATGGTTTATTTTCATATCGTATCGCAAAAGCATAATTAGAATAACATAAAAAGTATATACATGTACTGGAATGCTAGGTGTGGAACCCGGCGATTACAAATTAAAGGTATAGTCCATCATTTGTAATTTGTGCATTTTGTTCATTTGAAGCAACAAAAGTGCTCAAAATCTAAAGAAGGGTACTGAACAACTAACCTGATGAAGTTTCAGCTCAGCTTCAGCTGTATATTCCGAAAAAACAGCATTCTAGGATCTTGATTTCAAATCAAAAGTTGCTGAATCATGTTTTGAATTGGGCCTGAATTCAGCACGTTCTCACTGAGCCAATTGCAGCTACGCGATGTCGCACACTGATTCAATGAGTTATAGCAACCGCGCGTGTGTGTGCATCGTGTCAATGCTTGCGCGCGCTTCGCCAAATAACAAAATGAACTACTAATTTAAATTTCCTACGGTGCGTCTTAAGAAGCACAGTTGGAAAGGCCTTCTTTTGTTGATTTCTTCAAAATGACAGCTTGCCAGAAAGAATAATTTCACAGGGAGTTTAGTCCACTTACTATCTTTCAACCAAGAATGTTTTTCAACAATAATTACGCCAGTTACTTTTCAGATAGCGGCAAATGATGGACTGTAGACTGAATAAAACTGTGTCAAAAAATTAAAAAAAACATGTCCTATACATTCTAATCCTAAACAACTCCATTGTTCACCAACAGAATCAAACCAAAATTTCAGATCGTGCAAACAAGGCTTGACAAACTAGACTAGTGAGCTCCATCAGACCTGTACAAGAGGGCGAGATTCAAATGCAATACAAAAAAAATATTCACTTTCAGAATCTGCCACTTTCGAAATGGCATCCTCCAATGTCAGTACAGCGCTTGAGACGATGGCGGAAGGCGTGCGCCGCGGCCAAAAGCTTCTGAAGGAATGCAGGACCATCCATGATGTCAACACACAATCGAGGTGTGCAATGACATCAGGGACGATCCCGCACTCCCTCAGAAGCCCTTGGCCGCAGCATGCGCCCCGTGCCACCATCTCCAGCGCTTCAACATTCTGAAAGTGAGTATGTTTCCTGTATGGTGTCCAAATCCCACCCTTTGAAGACTAATGATAACACAGTCTGCAACAGTTATATAACCCAATCGAAGGCATTCTTCTCCAGTTTGAATTACAAAATCAGGCTCTTTTTATACCCTTGTTGATATTAAGGCCTGCCTAACATCACGGAAGAGGCAAGTATTGAGGACATAGTGGCTTTGCGGAAGGCATCCAACACGCTCCGCTTACCCCAGCTTGACGACATCGCCAAGAACTTGCAGAACGAAGAGGAGTTTTTGAATCCCAGCATTGGGACTTTCCTGAACGATCAGACAGGCCAGAGAACCAAGTGGTTGTTCCTCAACAGACAGGCACTGTCTGACATCAAATTCAAAGTTGAAGGTATATTTCTTGTCAGTTGACTGTGATTAAATGGGATAGCCTAAAGGATCATTACCATTTGTACCAAAAGTAAAGTACCAAATTATTATCGAAAAGCTTACTTGGATTCAAGATCGAACTGGTAAAACGCCCTGTGAAATTATTCCGTCTGGCTTGCTGTCATTTAGAAGAACTCAAGAAATGTAGGTGATTTCCAACGATTAGTCAGTTGACTGGTGCGCATGTATTTGGAAAAAAGAGTGCTATAGATAAAATCGTGTTTCGTAATGAAAATGTCAAGCCAGGTTTTTCACTGTTTTCTTGAAAAGTGTAGGCCTAATATCCGCTAAGCTGAAACTTCAAAAGGATTGGGCTTTGAACATTCTTCTTGGGATTTTGTGTTATTGGAAATGAACAAAAGGCATGCAAGGCAAATATATGGCTTTATGCTAAAATAAAGTTCATCAATTGATCTTCAGCATTGTAAGAAACCGTCAAATAAGTAGTGACAGTGTTCACATGATGAGGGGTACATGTACATTGCACATTAGGTAGCCGATACCAACATTGCCATTACCTGTGCACAAACAAGATTTTGAGGGCAGGATGACCAAACGAGTTTGACTGCCATTGTTTTTACATTATTTAACACCCTCCTGTGACGTCTCACTATTGGGTGTCTTCCGCGCCATTATTTTGCATTTTGCAGCACCAATTTTATTGAAACATATTTCTCTGTACCCCATGGGTTCCGTGCACACTAGTACCCCATCAACAGCCAGAAAAAGAGAGTTGGGGGGTGACCTACATGTAGACTGGTTCCCGATCCATCCACTGCATAATTTGAATGTATCCAAAGTTATTGGATGCGGGGGTTAAGTCTCGGAGTCCAATGCGAGTTGAATTCGAATGTATACTACGCCTACTACGCCTGACTCTCATGCGAAGACGCGGTGGCTATAACTGTTGCGCATTCAGGAAGTTGTGTGTACTTCGCCCGTGAACCAGTACAGTGCAGTAAGCACATGACGTATGACCCATCCAGGGAGCTCTCAAAAGAGGTAAAAATGCGCCCTCTTTTGTTGGCGCACAGAGCCCATAGCATGTTGTAGTGGTGCTGCAACGTGCCCTCTGACACATTTGTGAAATGTGTGTTTGTGTGGGCAAAAACTGCCGTCACAATCCAAACTTGCCATGTTTCCACCTTGGTGTTCAGTACAGAACTGACATGCATGATCAGCTACTTGACATCCACACACTCACCCAGCACTTCAAAATCATAGAGCCAACCCAACAATGTAGCTTACATAACCATTAAACAGATAACTTAAGGTAGTGTATACGCCGGCAAACTAACGTTTACTAAAGGTTTGCCGGCGGCAATCCATATCAACAGAGGGCGCTGTACTCTTTAAGATAGGGCTGAATTATAACATGTATTAAATTCCCACCAAAGTTGTGTAGCACAGTCGGTGCAGTGGTTAAGCAATAGCTCTGGTGAGTGGGATGTCCCGAGTTCGAATCCTGACCCCGCCACAATTTTAATGTTTTTTTCCCATCCCCAAATAAATAAGAATATTCTTCTTTTATTATTTTAATATGTTTCAAACATTTTATTGCAGAGTATTACTTTTTCTTTTTCAGATTTGTGGCTCTGGAGGTTTTTTTTTAAAGGGAAATAAAGTCCGAAATTATAAAATGGTCTGATTCCCAACTTGTTAATACAAAAATACAACGATAATATTGGCATGGAGCCAGACTCAAATTTGTCACCGGAAAATGTTTAAGTACAAAAAAACAGTTACTGCGCATGTTCAGTGCATATCCGGCAAACTAACGTTTACTGAAGGTTTGCCGTCTCCGGCAAAATATCCACTGCCATAACTTAACACTTTGGACTGGTCGACTGACCAAGGTATTGTCAAGTTGTCACTAGCTTTTCCTTGATTTTACAACAAAAAAAGACATTTTGTTCAAACAATTGAAAGCCTGGTTTTCAGTTTTTAGACAGTTACAGATGTCCAGGGAAAAAAAAGAAGTAGTTTTCTTGTTGAATATTCAGCAGAAGAATGTTATGATTTTTTTAAAATCACAGGGAAACGACTAATTAACTTGAACTTTGTGTGTACTCAAACAAAATGGCCTGTCTTTCTCATTGTACATCAGAGACAACGATCCATGCCCACAAGATAATGCTGACATCTCGCTGTGAATTCATGGCTGGAATGTTTAGTGGCGTCTTCACAGAAAGCAGCAAAGACGAGGTAATAAAAAAAAAACAGAATTATGTAACACTTTATATTTTGGGGGGCAACTACATTTTTGTCAAACTGAGTTTATGGGATTCCTTTTGAACTACAAGACAAAATATGCTTGTCACGCCTTAAAAGTTTTCATATGACACCAGCACCTGATTTCGTGCGACGCGTTGTATAATCCATTTCACGAAACATGCGATGAGTTGAACGCGTCGTAAGTTCCTTGACAACGGCTTAAAACACGTCGCAAGTTACGATGTGTCTAGTGGTCATCGCAAAATAAGAAGAGTCCTTTTCTTAGCCAGTTTTATGCCATAAACATTACCAAAAAAACCAGACTATAATACCGAGGCAATGTGTGTAAAGTTGTAAATAGAAAAATCATTAAATAATGATGAATTAGCCTGGAATGTTGCAGTTGAAATTTCAAAGTATCTATACAATCCACGGAGAGCTTGTTTTTCTTTAAAACTGCATCACACAGCCACCATTTTGTTATACATTTTAACAAATTTCTGACGACTCTGTTGAAAATCAGACGACTATTTACTGTACGCTGACTTAATACAAAAAACAGTCACCGAGTTAATTGTGCTATAAATACAGTTGTGTTTTGTGAAATTGATCGCAGGACACGTCGCAGCTGCGACTTATCGTAGAGATACAACTCGCTGAATTATATTTCATATTCAAACACCTTAAGTCACCTTACGATCATGTAATTCACAAAAGCTTCCAGAGAATATATGTATATTTGGAGTAAATATAAGACAGACTAGTTGTGTGGCGTGTTCGTTATTTCCAATTTCCCCTTGTACGTAGATTATAATAGAAGACGTGAGTCCGGAGTGTTTCCTAGCCCTCTTGGAGTACCTTTATACTGACCACGCCCCTATAGAGGAAGGAGATGCCGTGGGCATCATGGTAGCTGCCGATCGGTACGGCCAAGAACGACTGAAGAATCTCTGTGAGTTGTACATCACCAAGGGTGTGGATGTAGCTGTGGCAAACAGCATAGCAGAGGCACACGTGGATGTCATTGGACTGCTGCACACGGCTCAGGTTTGTAGCCTTTTGTACCATCCCAATTTCATTGAACAATCGTTGACTGCTGTGATATGTGAGATATGCTGTGTTTAACACCTGAGGGATGCATAGCACACGAAGCAAACTGCACCCCGAGGATGTTAAATATGGAATATATCCCACATCGCAGCAATCAACAATTATGTTATATTGTGCCAAAGTCGAAGAGATATAAAATTGGTTGTAACTGTTTGAGAAATATGAAATGACTACAATTTGACCTCTAATAACTGCAGGCTTTCTTGCTGGACACGAATGAGCACTTGCAGTTCTCAGTCATGGGCGCATGGGCATGTTCTACACGCGTGTGTAATGCCCACAATTTACATGCAGCACATAAGGCAAAAAAAAAAAGTCTCCGGTTTCTGGTATGGAGCTTGCCCCAAAAGTGGTGCGGCGACGCGGCTTTTTTTTTTTTACCTGGTTTTTTTTTTTTTTTGGCTTCAAATGTCGGCTGATGACTGCAAATGGTGCCCGACTAAACTTAGTGCAAATATATGGGAGTCCAGAGAGGCCACATAAATCTTATTCTCGATCATAACCCCATCTAAAAACACGTTAAAATTGTGCAGCAGCAGAATTCCAGTCAAACCAGTGAGTTTGGCGGTTTTGAAACATCATCTTGTACTGAAAAAAAAACTTTTTCATTTTGCCGACACGCATGGCTACGGCGACGCGCGCGCATACCAGAAACCGGAGACTTTTTTTTTTGGCCTAAAGGAATCCAGTATGCATTTTTACAGACTATGAACACATGGCTATTCTAGACCAGTTAGATTACAGTATTAAAGCACAAGAAATAACAATCCAAATTACACATTGTCTGGTTTCGTTCTTGGCAGAATAATGGTGTGCCTATGACACCCTCCCCTCCTTTCACATTATGCACAAAAAATCAGGTTTGCTGCTGCCCACCCCTTCCTAATTTTCAAAGTGTTCTAGTATGGCTGGTTTTGCCTTTTAGTTTTAAACTTAAGTCCCTGTGGCACCCGAAACAATTCCAGGATTATTAAATACAAAGTAGGGGGGGGGGCGAACCTGTGTTCACAGGAACAGAGTGACCATCCCAGTCTTTTGAAGTGATTGGGCCAGATTGAGTCCATGAAATGCTGCTGTGGTGGATCACCACACCTCCACAGCGAGTTTTATCTCCCCAGCATTGACTAATGCCGGTACCCATTTAACACCTGGGTTGAGAGGAGCAATTGAGGTAAAGCTCCTTACTCAAGGGCACAACACGCATGGCCACGGCGGGGCTCGAACCCACAATCTCATGATCATGAATCCTATGCTCTACCGTTAGACCACACGTGCCCAGTGTGTTACAAATGCTAATGGTTATAACCCTGTGTGAAGTTTCTTAGGCCGTATACAGCTTAGGCCAAAAAAAAAAAGTCTCCGGTTTCTGGTATGGAGCTTGCCCAAAAAGTGGTGCAGTGACGCGGCTTTTTTTTTTTTTTTACCTGATTTTTTTTGCTTCAAATGTGTGCTGATGACTGCAAATGGTGCCCGACTAAACTTAGTGCAAATATATGGGAGTCCAGAGAGGTCACATGAAGCTTATTCTCGACCATATCCTAATCTAAAAACACGTTAAAATTGTGGAGCAGCAGGATTCCAGTCAAACCAGTGAGTTTGGCAGTTTTGAGACATCATCTTTCATTGAAAAAAAAACTTTTTCATTTTGCCGACGCGCATGGCTACGGCGACGCGCGCGCATACCAGAAACCGGAGACTTTTTTTTTTGGCCTTACATGTATTTGTGAATACATGCCATATACTCAACGAGTAATGCGCACTGATAAAGCCAGACATTTTCCTCCACAGATGTACAACACAACCCAGCTGGCCGCATGGTGCCTTCACTTCATCTCAAGTAACTTCATGGCCTTCCAGCAGCGGGCGGAGTTTAAGACGCTGGAGGGGGAGAACCTGAAGTATGTCAGCGAGAACCGCTGGCCTCCCGTCAGCTACCTAGAGGCAATGGAGAAATACAACGCCAAATACGGGCAGAAGGACGACAAGTGTAAAGTGCAGTGAAAAAGATCAAAAAGTAATCCACACCGCTCAGTGCTCATTCGGCTGAGCTGTTTTGAAGATCACATGTACTTGCCAGTTTGTGTATGTATAATCATCTTTTGCCTGTTAAAAGGAATGTACAACATTTGCCTAATTTGCTGCAGTTTTCAGAAACAAATGGATTTGGAGGATTAGCATGTTATAGCAAATATTGTTCAAATGACTTGTTTCACGTTTTGGGCTTGTAGATGCTGGTAACAAAAACCAAGAAAACCAATCATTTTCTTGTAGTCTGGTTCCCTGACCCCACTTAAGATGAAACGGAGCAA